>CM021102.1:603758448-603879268 GCA_007115665.2 Sequoiadendron giganteum
GTGAGATAGAGAGAAAGAGAGTAGATAGGGAGGGGGAGAGAGAAGTGAGGTGATAGAGATATGTGATGGAGAGAGAAGTAGACATGTAAGGAGGAAGGTGGAGAGATTGAGAGGGAAGGAGGGGGGAGAGAGGAGGTATAGAGGGATAGGTTAGATAGCGAGAAGTAGAGAGCAAAGGTGGGTGAAAGGAAGAGAGAGAGGGAGAGAGAGAGGGGAGAGAAAGAGAGAAGTAGAAAGGGAAGGAGAGAGAGGGAAGGAGGGAGGGAAGGAGAGAGAGGTGAGATAAAGAGAACTAGAGAGGGAAGGAGAGAGAGAATGGCGAGATAGAGAGTAGAGACGGAACGAGAGAGAAGAGGGAAGCAAAGAGTGAGAGAGAAAGAGGGGAGAGAGAGGGAGGGTGGGATAGGTAGTGATAGAGAGAGGTGATATAGAGAGTAGAGAAAGATATATATAGAGATAGAAGGAGAGGGAAGGGAGATAGAATAATGTAGAGGGAAGGAAGGAGGGAGGGAGATATATATTAGAGAGGGAAGGAGATAGATATTAGAGAGGGAAGGAGAGAGATGGACATGTAGAGACGTAGTTCTTGAGCTCAAGGGAGAGAGTGTCAGATAAAGGGATGTAGATAGTGAGAGAGATAGGTCTAGAGAATAAGAGATGAAAATGAGTGAGATAGAGAGAAAGATGAAATTTGACCTCCTGATTACTGAAATTTGACCTCTTGATTACTGAAATTTGACATGTTGATTATTGAAATTTGACTAAGTTTGATTTTTTTTTAAATCTTCCAAAAACTAGAATTTGCATTATAACTCCTAGAGATTTGAAACCACTCTCAAACATCCTGAAACTATATACATGAAATATAACTTAAAGTATAAGAAAGTAAATGTCAAATGTTTATTTCATGTTTATAGTTTCCTTTGCAGGGGAAGAGAAAATGAAAGAGTTTAGAAAAGTGCATTCCAAAATTCATGAATGACATTTGACGCTAGCCAAATGAAGCAACCCATTTGGTGAGTGCCAAATTTGGCACTCACCAAATGAGTTGCATTGGGAAATACTAACCCAATGAGTTGGATTTTGCATTGGGCATCCGACCCAAAGGTTTGGACAACCATTTCATGTCAAAGATGTGATTTTTTGAAAGGATAACAAAATTTCACACTTTTTGGCCATGTTCACCATCACATTTGCATGTCTTTCAATGCACATTTATAAAGAAACATGATGATGTTAGGCTCTCTCTTAGCTATCTAAATATGTAATTTTTTTTACATTTTGATTAAGTTAAGGTTTTCATCCATAACTTCTCTTGTTACTGCCTTCATTTTTGTCAAAAACCAACATGTGCTAGTTTTAGGATAGATTTTTACTCATTCATCGAATCGTGAAACAAATTACATTTTTTAAAACTAGACTCCATTCTAAACGTGATGAAAAAAAATATCAATTTTTGATTAGTTTTCAAAAAAATTAGGGGGGAGCATGCTCAAATTTTAGCTTTTCAAGATGTGTCCACTTTGAAAATTCATAAAATATTATATATTCATTAAAAAATTAGATGAAATAATGGGGATTAACTACATGGTGTTAGCTAATTCCTCACCTTTTGGATTTTGTAATTCTAAAAAAAAGTTAATCAAAAAGGGGGGGGGGGCTCAGACGCTATGCTATTTTTTTGATAAAAATAGGACTTGTTTCGGGCCCCACCTTTTTGAGACCCTTAATATTCATTAACTTCAAAAATAATTAGTAGCTTAGAAACTAGACTCGGAGCACTTCAACTCTTGTTCTTGCTGCATCTCAAAATTTTGAGCGTAACTATCTTCATTTTCTCATGCAAATCAAATTTTGTCGATTTCAAAAAAAAAGTGGCATCTTAAGAGCCTTTTTTTTGTCACAAATCCATGAACTTACCCTATTGTTGTATAGTTGACATTATGTTAGGAGTTGAATTGTATTTTATGCTTGTCATATTTGATGTATGATGTCAATGTTTATAAATTATATGTTATGCTTGAACATTAGTATGCTTATGGAGTAGAATCATTAGTTTATGTTGTGTATTTAACTGTTTTAAATGTTGAGACCCACCATGTATGTGTTGGGATTAAGGTTTCTCAAGCTTAGTGAGTCCCATGATTAATTATTTAATTATTTTTGCCTAAGTTTTTTATTTTATTTATTAAATGCAATAATAATTGTTTCCAAATTGCTAAGTCACTTTGTGGGACCCATTCGAGATTTGGTATCCTACATGCAAGGCTTGCAATTAAAATCAAGAAACCTCACATTCTAGGCATCCCATAGAGAAGATCAAGTCAATTTCCAATTTAGAACTCACCCAAGACTCCTAGTCACTTTGAGTGACAAATCAATCTTTGTTAAGTAACTTTCCCTTCAAAGCTTTAGTCAACAAGTCAGACTGATGCCACATGACATCAGGACACTCATACTAGAGGTTTGCACAATATTAATGCTCAAATGAGCACCTAGGTGACAAGTGTCACATTCCCTTGCTTCCACTTCTTCAAAGAGATAAACACTCACATGTAAGTGCACCCCACCAATGCTTACTTCCAAAACAAACTACCACATATCATCATGGTGCCCATTTTAGAGGTCTAAACAATTTACTTTTCCCAATGGATCACCCATGTGACATGTGTCATAATTTTTCCTTTCTACACCTTGCATATAGGATGCCAACTCTCCGCTGGGTCCCACAAAGTGACTTAGCAATTTGGAAACAATTATTATTGTATTTAATAGATAAAATCAACAAATTAGGGGAAAATAATTAAATAATTAATCATGGGACTCACTAAGGTTGAGACACCTTAATCCCAACATTCTCCCACTTGTTAAAGCCCTTCATGAGCCTCTATATCACTGCTCATGCCCCAAGGCCCATCAAATCAACACAACATCTGAACTTCTATATGCTCACTGGATTCGTCAATGCATCTACAATATTCACCAAAGTGTCCACCTTTTCCAAGTTAATATTTCCATATTCCACCATATCCCGTTCACAAAATGAAACTACACATCAATGTGTTTTGTTCTGGAATGTAAAGTAGGATTTTTCACTAAACATATAACACTCTAGTTGTCACAACAAATAGTAATATGTCCTACATCAAAACCAATATCTGAACGCACTCTCTTAAGACAAATATCCTCTTTACAAGCTTGAGTAGTTGTCATGCACTTAGCTTTAGAATTGGACAAAACAACTATAGCTTGTTGCTTACTCATCCAACTTATTGCACCACCAAACGTCATGAAAACATATCCATTGGTGGATCTCCTATTGCCAATATCACCCATCCGATCTAAATCCACATATCCATGAATTCTCGCTGAATGTTGAGGTCCAAAAGGATAACCATGAAAAGACAAGGAATCCTCATAAGTACCCTGCAAGTACCTGAACACTCTCTTTACCGTATCCTAATGTACCTGTCCAAGATTAGCCATAAATTAGCTAAGGACTCCCATTTCTTGGGCAATTTTTTGTCTTGTACAGTCCATAACATACATCAAGCTACCAATAATACTCACATAAGGAACTTTGTGTTGCACCAAAAGATCGCCCTGTTAATGCCTAATACAACTGCTAAAGTTAATGAATCCATGAGAGGTGGTTAAGCCATATCATGAACCTGAGTGTTGCACTAAAAAACACAAGGAGACCAAGGGTGCACACTTTAAAACAAATCGCCCCAATGCAAGCAAGGGGTTTGAACCCATGACTTAGGATCTGATACCAATCGTTGCACAAATGGCTGCCATTGCACCAAAAGGTTGACCTGTTAATTCTTGATACAACCACCAGAGTTAATGAATCCATGAGAGGCAGTTAAGCCATGTCATGAACCAAAGTGCTATATTGCACAACACAAGGAGACCAAGGGGGCACACCTTGTAACACTTTGGTCATGTCCTCCATCTCAGTGGGAGATTTTGGGCAATCCTCCATAGAAAGCTTCATCCCCTAAACAAATGGAATAACATTTGTCTGCAAGTAGTCATGTTGAATCTCTCCAACACAGAGTTCACATACTTTATTTGGCTAAGCCAAATCTTTCTATTAGCTCTATCTCTTCTAATCTCAATCCCCATAATATACCTTGTTGCACCCAGATCTTTCATCTTGAACTGTGTTGATAACTAAGACTTCAAATATGAAATCATACATTTTCCATTCCCAATGAACAACATATCATCCACATATATATAGGACAATAATGAGAATACAACCATTATCAATCTTGTAATAGACACAATGGTCAAATTTTTCTCTTAGAAATCCCAAGGACAAAACATAGGTGTCAAAATTTTGGTACCACATTCTAGGAGATTGTTTCAGACCATGCAAATATTTTCTCAAATTACACACTGAATTCTCTTTACCTTTCACAACAAAATGCTCTAGCTGTGACATATAGATTTCCTCCTCCAAGTCACCATCAAGGAAATTTGTCTTCACATTAATTTTCTTGACTTCAAAGTCATAAGAAACTACAAGTGATAAGAAGAATCTAATGGATGTCAGCTTGGATACAAGAGATAAAATCTCCCCATAATCTATTCCCTCCACCTGGGAATACCCCTTTGTGACCAACCTTGTCTTATGATTCTCAACACTACCATCAGGTGATGTAGAGTAGGGGTATAAACTAGACAATTGATACCATATTTCACAACAATGGGTTCATTCCTTTCTCAAATTTCAAGGGCAACCATGATAGGGCATAATTCTTCAACAAGGGTAGACATTTGATATTCAAAGAAATAAGACATTTAAGGGTAAACACAAACCACAATCACCCACAAGGACCCTCTAGTCTCCAACCTATCAAACTCACTTAGATAACCACTCTTTCAATCTCTCAAACATGCAATGGTGGGTTTTACTTCACAAACCCTCGATCCTCCTTGTAGCCTTCCGAACTTGGTTTTTCAAACACAACTTGCAAGGAAGACATAGCATTCAAAAGGTGAGCACATTTATAGATACCCTTTTGGACACTTACAGACATACCAAATTTTCAGGTGTGGTCACTTTGTACAGAAGGCTCCAAATTCTTACTGTCCTCGCTCAAATTAGGCCTAATGGTAGGAATAGGCTTGGTAGCGGTAGGGATTTTGAATTCTAGGCTCTATATCTTCACTCCAATGCTTCAAACACATCACATAGGGGCCTAAAAATAGGCTCCAATCATCTAAATCTTTCCCCAATTACATACATCACATTTCACCCAACCATTAGTGTTACGTGGTCTGATACATGAAGATATCAGACCCTCATGCTTCTTCCACACGTGCACACCAACTTACCTGTTCCTGCAACTTTGGGAAATAAAAGATCATCCTAACACAAGAAATTCCATTTATTGTGAAGAATTTTCATTGGTGGAATGGATTTCTACACATTTTATAGACCCACTGGTTACCCTACTTAGGGTTTAGACCAATTTGGAGAAAAATCAATACAACTTGCTCAAAACACAATGGATTTACATGAAACCAGTACCAAATGAAAGAAGGTTCAATAATTTACCACACACACTTGATTTTGAGTCAGTATGGGATTGTACAGATCTGTACTACATCAAAGAACAACAATGTAACGCCCAAATTTGCAGAAAACGAAGGTATTTTATTGCTCCAACTTCAAGATTTCAACATCCAACCTTGTTCTCAATCACATAAGGTATTTTAAAACATTTTCCAACCATTTCCAAATGGTTCTCAACTAATTTTCAAATTAGAGACTCAACTAAACACCATTATACCCTATTATGACAAAAAGTGCAAAAGTTGCATTGACAACATTTGTGCAACTTGACAATATTTGGCATCTACACACTAACTCACCCGTAATGACTCAAAATTGACTCAAACACACATGAAATGGTCCTTGAAGACCTTATTACATGCAATTAACTCAAGAAAAACAAAATTTCAACTTTTGACCCCTCTTGGGGCATGAAAACCTATGGTGCCCTTGCACCATCAAGACCCATTTTCTTCTTGAACACCCATTTGCAACCAATGAGTTTTCGTCCTTCTAGCAAGGGTACCAAATCCCATATAGCATTATTTTTCAATGCAACCATCTCTTCATTCATGGCTTCCATCTAAGAATCTACATCATGTATACCCATAGCCTCTTTAACAGTCCTAGGCTCATCAGTGTTAGCAATCAAAGAAAATATGCAACTGAAATCTAAAATATAATACCCAAACCTTTCTGGTTGTCACCTTTCTTGTGTAGACCTCCTCAAATGCCGAGGTTGAAGTTCTTTCTCTTCTTCAAAGTTGTTAGAGCTGCTTGAGTTCTCCTCATCATCAGGTCCACCAAGAGTACGTAGTTCATCTCTCTCAAGAGTAGGCAGAATTTGAACTACCTCCTTGTTCTTCTCTTCCTTCTCTAGATGTAGATCAATTGTGGAAGGTTTCAACTCACGGAAGATCACACTTCTATTATAGAGCACCTTCTCTACAACTAGATCCTAAAGCTTGTACCCTTTCACATCGACACCATAGTCGATGAAGATACATTTCACCGCCTTGTTCTCTAACTTAGATCTTTCACACTAGGCACATGAGCATATACATCACAACTAAAGACTCTAAGATATCTCATTGAGGGATTCTTGCTAGACCATGACTCAATGAGTGTCTTTTCGACAAGAGTTGAAGTAGGAGACCTGTTAATTAGGTAACGTGCAATAGATATAGCTTCAACCCAAATTTTTTGTTCAAGGCCAACACCACTCAACATACTCCTAGCCCTCTCCATCAATGTTCTATTCATCCTCTCCACAACTCCATTTTTTCTATGGGGTGTATGGAGTTATCTTGTGTCTCTTGATACCATGGTCCTTATAGAACCTATAAATTTTGTGGAATAAAACTCACCACCATTATCCATCCTAAAGCTCTTGATTTTTTTACCAGTCTAGTTTTCAACCAAGGATTTGAATTCCTTAAACTAACTGTAAACTTCAAGTTTACTTTTGAGGAAGTGCATAAATCTCCTTCTAGAATAGTCATCTATGAATGAGACAAAATACATAGATCTAGACAATGAAAGAACATTAATTGGATCAAACACATTAGAATGCACATAATCCAAAACCCCAAAAGATTATGAGAACTAGAATAAAATGAAACACGGTGTTGTTTTCCATAAATACAATGTTCACAAAAATTGAACTCAAGATTACAATCATCAATGCCTTCAACAAAGCTCATATTTTTTAGGGCTCTAAGATCCTTCTCACCAATATCTTCAAGCCTTTGGTTCTACAACATTATTTTCTTAGTTGGGAGCTTCATTTCCAAAGAATTGGCACCCTTAGGTACCCAAAAAGCATGACCATCAGATGTAGACACCATAGTCTTTTTCTCTACTTGATTTGATGGCGAGGATGAAGAATACAAAGCTTATTTATTGGACTTCATAGAAGTGATATTGCACTAAATAGTGCATACATCCATATTATACAATGTGCCAATCCAAATACCCTTAGCAAGCACCATAAAACCTCTAGTCATCTTGCATCCGCCACTCGAGAAAACAACCTGCACTCCCACATCACTTAGCTTACTTACTAAGAGTAGGTTTCATGCCAAACCAGGGATATACAATACACCATCAATCCCCTTCACTCTACCATCAAGGAATCGAATCTTGACTCTTCCACAACCAACAATCTTTAGGTGAAACTCATCACTAGGTACACCTTTCCATTATAATTCTCTTCATACTTTGAGAATCGACCTCTATGAGAGGTCATTTGGAAAGAGGTACCAAAATCAATCAACCACAAAAGAATCTTCATCATCTTGAGAGGATTTATTAGATTCAAAATCGAAGGACTTGTTTTTGTTTTTCTTCTTCTCCTTACAATCTTTGTGGAAATGACCAGATTTTCCGTAGTTCTAGCATTAGTATTGGAATTTTTACTAGGAGACGTAAATCTCCCTAGATATTTTGACTTAGACCTCTTGTCCTTTTTCTTGCCTTTCTCCTTTAATCTATCATGAATAGATAGGGCCTCCTTAGCCATCTCAAAATATTTCCTCCACATCTCTTCAGACAATAGTGAAGCAACCACATCTTCCATCTTGAAAGTGGTTGTTGTACTTCTAACAACCATCACCATGTGGTCCCACGAGTCCATAAAAGAACATAGCAATTAACATTCAATGGTCCTCACCATCAATCTTCACACCAATAGAACCCAATTGAATCACAAACATATTAAATGCATTCAGGTGATCAACAACTGATCCTCCTTCCTCCACACTCAAATAATATAGTTTCTTTCTCAAGAATAAATTATTTACAAAGGATTTCCCTTGATAAATGTCACCAAGCTTCTTTCAAAGCTCAGTTGCAGTCTTCTCCTCATGGACATTTAGGAGCACAAAATCAACCAAACAAAGTCTTATTAGACCCTTGGCTTTTCGATCCATTAGGTTCCAGTCCTCTTGTGAGGCTACTACTAGATATTGTAGCCCATAGATCTTTGTCTATGAGCATATCCTCCATTTTGAGTTTCCACAACTCAAAATTGCCACCATTGAATTTTTCCATCTCTATTCTTCTAGATGTGCTTGCCATCTTAAAACTGCAAACAAAATTACAAAGTGAGCTCTTTGTAAGAACTTCCACTAAATCTAGATAAGCACAACAAAACCTTCAAACCCAACAAGGATAAAAAAGCTAGCCTAGCTCTGATACCTATTGAAAGGAAAGTTGAGTGCAAAAACACTTCCCTAATGCAAATCAATTAGGAGAGGGTTGCAAATCTTTGTTTTAAATCCTTAAACTTATACAATTTCACTTAAGAATGCACATGCAATTAGTTATTTTTCAGATTTAAAGCATTAAACCACACAAAACAAATTTACATAGGAAACTTTTTTTGAGAAAAACCCACACACCAAATCACAGATCAATTGTATTACTGTAATAAATTGTTACAATACAAGTCTTGGAGTCTATGCTCTTGGAGGTGTTGATTCACTATTTTACAAGTTTTAGAGTGAATCTGGTAGTATAATGACATCTCATAAATTACAATCTCTCAACATACAACAAATGCACTAAGACACTAATATATACTTCTCATACATGGGCGTTGAACATTGCCAGTGTTAATCTCTCAGTCTCTGCATGCATGCAAACTGAAACCAACAACCTGCACAAGTCCCAAGTGATCCTAATAGCAACCTACCAAACATGCATGTACATGTACCAACATACAACAATATGCAAGCACATGTAAGGCTTGTAGCTCCAAAAATCAAGAAACCTCACACACTTTCCATCTTAAAATTGCAAACAAGATTATAAAGCTCTTTGCAAGAACTCCCACTGAATCTAGATAAGCACAAAAAACCCTTCAAACCCAACAAGGATAAATTTTTTGTCCAAGCTCTGTTACCAACAGAAAGGAAAGCTGAGTGTGAAAACACCTCCCTAATGCAAATCAATCAGGAGAGGGTTGCAAAAATTTATTTTAGTATGCTTGTGTAATGCATGAGGTAAATGGGTATGTGTGTAATCTTGGATTTTGGAATGAAGCAACGTGTTGCTCTTATTCTAATCCTTGTGTTTGCAAGATAATAGGATTGAGGACATGTGCTTTGTCTTAGAGGAAACTATACCCTCTCACATGTGCATTGTGGTGACTTGTCACGTGACAAGTTTAAGTCTTTCATTTGTGTTTTCATGCTTGATGCATTGACATTGTGTAGCTTGAGTGTCATTGTGTTCGGTCATGAAATCTCAAGTGTGTAGGTGTGTAATATGACTTGTTGATGTTGCATTTACATCATGAAAAAATTGTTTATTCATGTTTTGATTGTTAATGTCTTAGGTGAAAGCTTGGGGCATTAAATAACCATCTAGGAATCAAAATACTTCGTTGAATTTGTGTAAGGAAAAATCCAACTATCAAGGATAAATCTTCTATAATGAACTTGTCTTGCACTCACATACTTTACTTGTGTGAGGGTTAGACAATCCCTCTTTACTTGCTTTAGATGTCTTTATTTATTTTGTGCTTCTCAATGGCTACAAGGGTTGGTAGTATTGACAAATACCTTTGTAGGTTTGTACAATTGAGCCATGAGGGCACTATGCCTCAATCAACCCCTTGAAATTAAGTAATATTGAAAACAATAGTCTCCAATCATGTAAATGCTCCTAGGATGATTGTGCAACACTAGATTCCTTTTATAGCATTATTTAAAGTGTATAGATGTGAATGATATTCAAATTATATGCTTGATTTTCAATGATCCAAACAATTAGAATGAACACATTTAAGATCTTTAAATACAAGGACATAGTAACATATTATGCAAACTTGTGTCTAGTTGGCACTTGGTGGGAAGGGTAAAGGTGGGAAGTAATTTATTTTTTAATTTTAAAAGATGAATTAAGGTGGGATGAGTCTACTACCATAGGGATGACTTTGTGATCACAAACCAATCCTAGGATATAAAATAGGCTAGTTCATAGTTGATAGCATATGCATGAGAATTAGTGCTAGTATACAAGTAACAAATGAGTGGACGATAAATGTATAAAAGTGTATCAACATGAGACGGTCGATAAGTGGTAGGTGTATAGAAGGATGCATAATAAGATAAGCGGATGACATAAATTAAGGGACACTACTTTACATCAAGTTACACCATTTGTCAATATATGTATTATTTTTTTTTAAATTGTAAAATAACTTATGCATTTGTCAATATACTCCTCACAAAATAAATACAAAATTAAATTAAAAATAACAGAATATACAAGTTCACCATTACAATCCTATATACCTATTGCCTTGCATAAACCATTTGCTTTTCCTTTTCATTGTAAATCCGTACTATATATATATTTATTTATTTTAAGATTGTAATAATGCTTTAGGAAATAATAATAATAGTAATAGGAGAACAAAAACAAAAAACAAAATATCTAATTAATAAAGAAATCCCTTGGAGCATAAATTTGGACCAAGAGCGAACGCTGGTAGAACCTCCAGGTAATTTGAATGTGTTTGGGATGCAGTATTACCAAGAAAGAGAGATGCAGAGCACGATGAAATATAGCATAACATACATAAACAGTGAGATGAAGGCAAATGGATTTGATGCAACAAGCAGGCTAATCAGCTGCTAATAGCATCGTCATTATACAACGATTGCTGTTGTGTAAATGGAATCAAGTAGAAGACATATAAATCCTAATAATATGTGAGCTCTACAGAAAGAAAAGGCAAAGGCAAATGGCTTTCAGACTGAGTATATCAAATGTGCTGTATTACATGTATAATCAAAGAAAATATCCGAGGAATGTTTTAAGGTTTTTCCTATGGGCAACTCAGCAAGGTTTTCAGCACACTCCTGAGTCTACTTCCTTCATCATCCAAATCCTTGCCAATGCTAGGATGCTTGCTGAAGCACATAACCTCTTGCAACAGGTTATTGCAGGCAAGTTATCTAATTCTCTTACTATTACCGGTGTAATTGAAATTTTGGTAGATAACCACAAACAATGTAACTCAAACCATGTTGTATATGATATGATAATTAGTATATATTCTCAAGCTAGAATGATCCCAGAGCTCCTTGTTACTCTTGACCAGATGCAAACCCATGGTTTTGTTCCATGTATAAACACTTGCAATGACTTACTCAGTACCATGTTAAAATCGGGTAAGGTAGATGTGGCTTGGAGGATTTATGAAGAGCTTTTTAGGGGAAAGGTTTTGCCTGATGTTTATACTTTTAGTACGATGATTAGTGCTTGCTGCAAACAAGGTGATATGCAAAGGGCAAAAGAATTATTTGGTGAGATGGAGAGAAAAGGTTGCGCTCCCAATGTGGTTACGTATACTACTCTCATTGATGGCTTCTTTAAGTTAGGAGAAATTGAGGAAGCTACCAAACTGTTTGATGAAATGCTTGAGAGGGGCTTGGCTCCCAATGAGTTTACATACACATGTCTTATAAATGGACACTGTAGGAAAGGGTTTATGCAGGAGGGTTTTAGACTCCACAAGGAGATGATGGAAAAAGGAATAGCTCCAAATCTGTTTACATACAATTCATTGATTGATGCACATTGCAAGGAGGGCAATTTGATGAAAGCTTTTGACTTGTTTCGTGAGATGCGATCAAAGGGAGTGATGCATAATGTTGTTACTTATAATGCACTCATTGATGGGCTCTGCAGAGTTGGAAAATTGAAGGATGCTCGCAAAGCTTTAAAGGAAATGGTGACTGAGGGTCTGGTTCCTAATATTGTTACTTTCAATACATTCATTAATGGTTATTGCAAAGAAGGAAATGTGGGAAAAGCAAAGAATATTTTGGCCAAGATGAAAAGCAGGGGCTTGAATCCTAATGTTATTAGTTATAATACTTTAATCAATGGATTTTGCAAGGTTGGGAAATTACCAGAAGCAATTGGGCTCTTAGAAGAAATGCATGAAAGAGGTTTGGTGCCAAGTAATTTTACATATACATCACTTATTGATGCATATGTCAAAGAAAATGATATGGAAAATGCCTTTAAGCTGCAGAATGATATGGAGGAAATGGGTTTAAAGTGCAATGTTGTTACTTACAGTGCTCTCATAAATGGGCTCTGCAAGGGAAGTAGGATGAGCGATGCAAATGGATTGTTCAATGTCATGCAAGAGAAGGGGATGGATCCTAATGATGTGACTTATAATACTTTGGTTTTTGGTTATTGGAAAGAAGGCAATTCAGAAAGAGCTTATGGTCTGTTCAGGGAAATGGTAGAAAAGCACATGGTGCCCAATATTGCCAGCTACAGCATTGCCATTGAAATTCTTTCCAAGGAAGGGAATTCAATAAAGGCCAATGAACTTCTGGAAGAAATGGTTAAGTCTGGCTTGAATCCCTGTGCTACAACTTATTTGGCCGTGCTTGGTGCCAATTTGCAAGATTGACAATTTGTTGACATTATAGATATGATATTTCCACACTCCATTTGGATGAGTTGGAGTGTTTCTGGTAGAACTGTGTGAGTTTTTGTATCAACTACATCAGCATCACGGAGTGTGATCTGAAATGTTGATACAAAAACACTTCTACCAATTTAATCTGAAATGTTGATACAAAGAGACTCACACAGTTTCTACCAATTTAATCTCAAACGTTGATACAAAGACTCTCACACAGTTTCTACCAATTTCTTGCTCATCCTGATGATGAATGACAGACTGCGATTGGAAATGTTGATACAAAATCTCTATTGCAGTTTCTACCAGAACCACTCCAACTGACTTTGTTGAAAGCCTTTAAACCATTGAGTCAAGTAAGGTAAAATATTCTGCTTCTAAAAGTTTGGCAGCTAATATGTCACCGATCAAAAGGCTAGACAACTTTTGAATTTTTGGGTTCAATTATGGATTCAAGTATTGATGTAGGGGAAGTTTTCTTTGATGGAATCATTTCTGAATGATTCCATGAGGGGGAGATCATTAAAATACAACCTTTAAAGGCAAGCCCTTGGTTCCTCCAAATATATTCTGATTGCAGTTTCAAGATGTTTATCTTAGGATACGTGAAGTTTGTTTTGTATTTGGGAGAGCTTTAACGCATAAATATTGATGGTTTTATTCCATTTTTTGGTTGTCTCTCTCTAGTTGAAGGAAGAGGTATTTGGTTTAGTTCTTTCTACCATGGTACTGCCAGATAGCAACTCAAAGATTTATATGATGGTTTTTTAATGCTTATTATTTTCAGGAAGCTAGTTGACACTTGTTCACGCGGATGTCCCTACCTACAATATTAGACATACGGTCATTGATTCTGTTCTGTGAGATAGGATCTAATATTATGATTCTGTGAAAGCTTCTGAAATAAGGTAACAATTAATCTGCCAGAAGCATTATGGTGAATTACATCTGCAATGCCTGTTTTTGCCTCCATCTAGGAAGTGTACTAAAATTTCAGATGAAATGATTCTTTTATTCAATTGAAGTAGTTCACAGTGGCAGTCGGATCAAGGATCTAATTCATTTAAAAGTGATGGACAAGATGGTATTGATGCTCTGTTCATGCAAACATAAGTTCCTTTTGAATATGGTTACAATAAGATGTTTCAAAGGTCCTTACAAAAAATCCACTTTGTGAATGAGCTTCCTTATTTATACTTGTCAAATGGGTGAAACACAGTTATAATTCAGTTGCTTTACACGGTTTGTGACACTAGAATGCCAGTTCTTACAAATTTACTATCTATACTAACAAATCCATTAATAAAACGATCGTGGCAAATGTCATTCAGCCTTGTAGGAAAGTAGAAATTTAATTTATTTTTCTTCTTATTTGTCAACTGTTTAGAATGGCAAGTTATTCAGGACTTTACATAGTTATTCAGGACTCTACATAATGCGGTCCTAAAGATGCATGAAGAAAACCTTTTTTAGACAGATATTCTAAAATTTTAATTTTTATTCTGTGGTTTTTTGTTTAAAATGAAATGTGTCTCGTAAAAAAGAAAAGTGTAATCCTCATGCAGCAGACTTTATATACCTAAACATTCATAGTAAAGGAAGACAAAATAGAAGGATTGTTTTGATATTGCTATATAATCTGAATGATGATGATGTTCTATACTTTCAAAACAGGAAAACATATCTATTACATTCTGTGGCAACGAATCTCTTCTATAACTTTGAAAGGAATAGCTTAAATTAGTTTTTTGGCAAAATTTGTAGTTTTATACAGTTGTGTGATTATAAAATAGTAAAACGAAATTCCTGTCTTCATTAAGAGTCCACATAGAATGCAAATTTAATTGGGATTCTGTATTAGGAAGGTTTTTATTATGTTGACATAGATACTCATTCATTGATAAGTTAATGGAAGTTTTCAATCAGTCCCCCATGCTTTGAAAGAAATTTGTAATAGGAGCGAAAAAGCATCTGGCTAAGAGTATCATTATATCTGCAAATCACAAATGCTTAAGAATCTCCATCACTTATCATGAATTCTATATTGTGCAAATTGAATACGGATTGCTGGTTACGATACCACAGTGTAACGTCCCCTTCTAATCTGCAGCACAATGTGAGTGTCTTGTCAGTAGAAGTTTAGGACTGAATAATTGGATAAGATGTTCTTCAGCATTATAATTGCTTTCAGCTAGAAGTGGTTGAGTATGTGTGTCTTTCAGTTAGGAGCAGTTCCTGTCAGCTCTTCCAGCAGTGTGCAGTTAATCAGTCTTCAAGCAGTGTTAGTTAACACCAGCAATTTGATGATGTTATTGGTCCGATAGCTGCCATGAGTGAGGGAGTTATTTGTCAGTTAGTTGCCACTGTTTGTGTACTGACTTCCTATGATTGGGGTTGCTGGGAGTGGGGCTTATAAAACAGCCCGTAGGGCAAAAGAGAAAGGACCTGTTCGAAATTAAACACTAAAACACAGTTTGATGCTGCGACAGCAGCTTTAGTGCTTGGGACAAAAGCCTTAGGTGGATTTACTGTTCTCTTGGGGATGAGAACCCTCAGGAGACAATCAGGGGAGCAGGGCAACTAGCAGATTTGTGCAGGGCAAATTGACAGCAGGGTTGTGTAGCATTTCCAAGAACACTAGAACATGCAGTTTGGATGCTGGAGACTGTTCAGGAGCTTCAAAGGAGATCTATTTGTATGCTGGGTACACCCAGTGAGTTGTTATCAGACCAATAATGTAGTTTACCATTGATCATAGATTCATATGTGTTTGCAATAAAAATAAAATAAAAGAAAACTGCTGTTTAAGTTTTTTTGGATTATGTTTTGTGTCCAACTAGTCTAGGAGATTACACTAGTACCAGAGGTGTGATCCTGGCAGCATGTGAATCATGGAGAGAATTTTGAGAATTCTGCAAAATGGGCAGATCTTTTTCAAGATACACTGATGGAAATTTGGAGGAGCCGAGATAGAATGATCGAGTTACTAGAACAAAAGTTGCAGCTTCAGAGTAGCATGTGAAATCCAAATCCAGCTAGAAAATCTCAAAGAGGGGAAAACTCAGCTTCACATAACTGACCAGCAGTTAGTCAAGTGGGTTCCATTCACAAACCCATTAGTCCCATGTTCTTACAAAAGAGTGAAAAATCAGATTCTGAGACAGTTACCATAAAGGAGTTAGACACACTCTTTACGAAGTATCAAGGGAAATTAAAAGACTTCAGAGCTATGGTAACTTTGATGATTTCTTGGAGATACTTGGGAAGAAGTGTCAGAGTAAAATCACCCATAGTAACAATTGAAAGGATGACATAAGAGATTTGAAACAGAAAGTGAAGAAACTTAATGGTCCTACTTTTGATGGAAGTAGCAATATCAATGAGTGCTTGCACGAGGGAGGTGTTTTTCTCAATGGACAGAATGCAAAATCAGATTGTATGTTGAATGGAAAGATCCAATATTTGAAAGAATACTCCTTGGTTTCTAGCAATGTCTAAGAAACATTTGTCAAGATGTTGAACATTGAAAAGATGGATCATGGAACAATTGCCATGTGAGAATGGCTTACAAGGTAGCTATGTTTATGGGCACAGATCTTTGAAGGATGTTTCGATTGATTCTTGTTCCATTAATACTCTCCATCTTGAGAATTTGGGTGCTGTTACAAATCTTTCATAAATTTTGAAATCAGCAATGGAAAGTAAACACTTTGATTGCCTGTTGGATTACATTTCATAAAATAAAGAAGATAGTAGTGAAGATTTGTTGCACAAGTTTGACACCATCTCAGTACAAAGCAAGTACTGGGAACACACTACAAAATAGAATCCCAACATACTCTCTGAAAAAGAGGCAAGTGTTAGTTGACAGAGATTCAGAGCTCAAAACAGGTAGGCACACTAGCCCAGGCAAGTCACAAAAAGGTCAAACTCCTCATCTAGAGTTCATGGATCAGCAGCTGCAACAACAATGAGTTCTTCAACAACTAGTATGATCCAACAACATGCATGGAGACCATAGAAAGGTTTTGCAGAGCTATCGGTTTTTTTCTTATGAGCTTGGTTGTTTGAGCATTTTCTCATCCATATCCCAAAGATCTCAATAAAATTATACTAGCATTGCAGGCAGGACTGACTAGAAGTCAGATTTTTAATTAGGCTAGAAATGCATGTGTATGCCTTTGGAAGTCCATGGTAGAAGACATGTATATGAAAGAAACTAGGGAAGTTGAGTTAGCACATGCATTAGCTGAAAATCATAACAAGGAAAATGCTGAAAAGAGGTAAAGTCCGATGGAGGCCTTGGAAACAATCACTATCATCAAGAGCAGAAACATACTGTTAGGAAATGATGCTAGTGTTCACATAGGTTAGAATAATAATAATTGTTATGTTAAAATAAAAGTGAGCTATACTAACAACTCACATAGCTATTCTAGGTATGAGAAGAATTGGTTGGGATTGTATTTAGAGTAAACTATTATATTATAGTGTGTGAGCATAAAAATGTAAGTGAGTTGTTAACAACTAACACAACTCACGTAGAGATTTAGGAGTGAAAATAGGAGGTAGAGAATAAAGGTGGTTAAACAACCCACCTAGATTTAGTGTGAGAGTTTGGTGGAGTTGTTATAGGAGTCAGAAAAAAATTCATTTATATGTAATTCGTGTCATTGACAAAATGGTATGGAATAGAAGAATAATATTATTTTGTGTGTGAAAATCTTTATTTAGGTTCAATAATTTCTGCCTATTTTTCTCACATGGTATCAAAGCTGGGCATCCAAAAATTTCTTTTACTATTGGTTCAATAAAGTCGCAATATCTCCCTCAAAACTGAACGGAAATTAAAAATTAAAAATGTTTGGAAAGCTGATTAATATTAGAACAAAACCTAAAAATGTTTTGATGAGATATTTACAATTCAGCGAGCAGTTTGTTTTAGAAGAAGAGCAACAAAATGATGGATGTGATTTGCTGCTTGTTTGATGAAAGCCATTTTTGATACAATGATTTGCTGGTTCGAGATTGATTGGCTAAAGTTTCATGTGTTTGCTTCTTAGTGGATAATTTATTTGAAAACTCTGTAAGTTTTATGTGTTTCCTTTGGTATTGAAAGATTATTACTTTGCCATAAGAAAAAAAAATCATTTTAGAATCGATGAATAAGGGGAAATAAGGGAATTATGGTGAAATAAGAGTGAATATTTCTTTTATTTTTGTGTTAAGTATCCAAATGAATTTGTTTAAGGTGATTATAGCTGTGGAGAAATAAGTGTTTTCTTAAAATTTTGTGATTGGAGGAATAACAAATTTTTTTGAGGAGATTTGAAGTTGAAAATTAAAATCTTTTATTTTTGGATATTTTTTTGAAAATTTTATTGTAAAGGATGCATTTTCAATTGAATCCAATGTCCTATTTGTTGGGAAATGAGGTGTCTCAACCTTGCTGCATATTTCCCATAATAGTTATTCTTATTTAATACAGCTGTTACACACTGTCGGTGCATTAAAAATTGGTTTATTAGTTGTCATAAGATGCCCATGTGATAGTATATCATGGAAGGGCTATTTTTAGAGATTTTACGACAGATTTTATGAAATCTGTAAGGGTCAAAAATAGGGGTTTTCATTTTGGACGTGAGAGCTTATTTTTAGACTGGAATCTTGGTGGAGAAGCTAAGCACATGGTTTTGTAAACCGCTGGTGGTTTCTTGTATAGCCAGAAGTCTATAAATTGAAGGCTTGAGGAGTAGTTTGTGTGGCGAGTTTGCAAGTACTGTTATACTGCTGGAATGTTGCCAGAATTCTCTCAGAATTGTTTTTCTGATTATACTCCTGTAAAAGACTTGCCCTGCAAGTGTATGCAATCTTGTTTTTGGATTTGAAATACATTGAGCAGGCTTTAGAGTGTGGGGTTTTTCACCCGAAAGGGTTTTCCCCACGTATATCTAGTGTTTTGTGTTTCATTGTTTATTTCATGTTTTGAATGTGCTTTTGGATTTTCTGTAATTGTTAGATCAGTTTTAAAAGTTTGCATAATATCTCCTCTCAAGATTGGCGTAGGAAATTGTTTCCGCTACTCTAATTTCCTTTCAAGTGGTATCAGAGCCGGATCACCTTTGGTTTCAATTGTGGGTTTGTTGGGTTTTTTGAGCTAATCAAAGTTTGAGTGGGAGCTTGTGTAGAGGATACTTTGTGATCTTGTTACAAATATCTTTTCCGAATGGCGAGCATATCTGGGAGGATTGAGGTAGAGAAGTTTTTCGGTACGAATTTTGAAATGTGGAAGCTGAAGATGGAAGATCTGTTGATTGATCGGGATCTATGGGATGCAGTGGATGCAAATGTCCAGAGACCTACGAATCCAACTTTGGCTGCAAAATATGATGTAATGGATAGAAAAGCTAAATGTCTCATTAGATTATGTCTTGCAGATTCAATCTTGATAAATGTCCACGAAGAACCCACTTCGAAGGATCTTTGGAAGAAGTTGGGTGAGATATACCAAGCCAAATCTCTAGTAAATAAGATTTTCTTGAGGAGAAAGTTGTATTCCTTAAGAATGGAAGAAGGTGGATGAATTTCTGAGCATCTGGAAACATTCAATATGTTGGTGACTCAGTTAACCTCAATTGGGGTTAAGATGGACGAAGAAGAAAGGTGCCAAACTTTGTTGTGTTCGCTGCCAAACTCATGGGAGAGCCTAGTCATGGCCATTGGGAGCACTTCTGTCATCTTGAAGATGGAGGATGTTGTTGGTTCTCTACTCTTCGAAGAGATGAGAAGGAAGGTCTCTTTGTAACGCCAAAGAGGCTTTGAGTGTTCGAGGAAGACAAAAAGAACGAGGCAAAGATGAGAAGCAACGTGGCCGTTCCAAGTCCAAAAATAAGCGGAGATCAAAATCTCCTAGTAAGTCCAAGGTAATATGTTGGAACTGTGGCAAACCCAAACACTTCCGAAAGGACTGTAAAGAAGAGAAGAAAAAGAAGAAGCAAGATTCTGATTCTGAGTCTGCAAAGG
The DNA here is from genome assembly GCA_007115665.2 of Sequoiadendron giganteum. NCBI lineage: Eukaryota > Viridiplantae > Streptophyta > Pinopsida > Cupressales > Cupressaceae > Sequoiadendron > Sequoiadendron giganteum. Next base: position 603,778,497 of record CM021102.1, read on the forward strand.
AAGATGGAGATGCCTTTATTGCAGCCTTGGTCACTCTTGCAGGTGATAATGTATGGTTGATAGACTCAGATGTATCTTTCCACATGAATCTTAACAAAAAATGGTTTAGCAAGTATGAAAACTATGATGGTGGTAAGGTGTATTTGGGTGATGATTCTTTCCTTGATATTGTTGGCCGTGGTAGTATTCATGTGAAGTTTATTGATGGTAGAGTTAGACGATTTGATGGTGTCTTGCATATCCCAGGACTAGCAAGAAATTTATTATCTGTTAGTAAGCTAATAGATGCGAGTGTGCATGTACAGTTTTCTGAAGCAGGTGTTAAAATGGTGAGAGGTGCTATGGTGATAGCGAGAGGAAGCAGATTGGGTACATTGTACCAGCTTGATGCATGCACAGTTGAATGCAATAGCACTTCTGATAAGATTAAGCCAAAAGCTACTTTGCTGAATAAGGAGATGGTTTCCTCTTCTGTGGATGGTCATGGCTTCTGGGTACCCAAGGGTGCTCTATCTACCGAATCAAAGTTGCTTGCAGAGAAGACCATGTTATGGCACCAAAGGCTTGGCCACATTGGAGAGAAGGGTTTAAAAGCCCTGAAAAATAAGGACCTCAGTGAGGGGTTGAATGATTGCAATCTAGAGTTTGATTTCTGTGAACATTGTATTTATGGAAAATAGAATCGTGTTCAGTTTTACTCGTCTTCTCATAAGTCTTCATGTATCTTGGATTTGATTCATTCTGATGTATTTGGTCCTGTTGATGTTGCTTCTATTGGTAAATCAGTTTATTATGTTACTTTCATTGATGATTTTAGTAGGACATGGGTGTATTTTTTAAAGAGTAAATCTAAAGTTTTTAGTCATTTTAAGGAGTTCAAGGCTATGGTAGAAACTCAGATTGGAAAGAAAATTAAATGTTTGAGGACTGACAATGGCGGTGAGTATTGTTCTACAGACTTTGACAGATTTTGTATAGATTGTGGGATTAAAAGACAAAAGACAACTCCGTATTATCTGCAACAGAATGGAGTTGCAAAAAGAATGAACAAAACGTTGATGGAGAAGGCTAGGAGCATGTTGAGTGGAGCTGGTCTAGAACAAAATTTTTGGGTTGAAGCTGTTGCCACTGCTTGTTATTTGATAAATAGATCTCCTACATCAGCACTTGTTGATAAAACACCGATGGAGGTGTGGTTGGGGAAAAATCCTTCACTTAGACATCTGAGAGTTTTTGGTTGTGAGGCATATGCACATGTGCCTAAGGAGAAGAGAACAAAATTGGATTCTAAGGCTGTCAAATGTATCTTCATTGGCTACAACGATGGTGTGAAAGGATACATGCTTTGGGACCTTGTTGCACAAAAGGTAATTTATTCCAGAAGCGTTATTTTTAGAGAGACTAAATCGTCTCCTGTTAATTTTCAGCCAGAACAGCATAAAGAAATTGAACAGCAAAAGGATGTGGTTCAAATTCCTTCTATGCCTGAGGAAGTTGAATCGATCCCCCAAAATAGACAAGAAGTTGAGGAGAGCTTGTCAAGCTCTGAATCTTTAGAAGAGGAGGAAGAAGTGGAAGTACCTCCACCTCAACTTGTTCGAAAGTCTACAAGGCAAAGGCAACCACCTCAAAGATATGGGTATTCACCTGATGATTGGAATTGTATATTTTCTTTGAGTACTAACATTGATGAACCGAGATCTGTGCAAGAGGCTTTGGGTATGAATGATGCGGAGTCCTGGAAAATAGCCATGGATGAAGAGATGGCAACTCTTAAAAGGAATGATACATGGGACCTTGTACCATTGCTTGAAGGTTGGAAACCTGTTGGATGTAAATGGGTGTTTAAGAAAAAGATTGGTTTAGATGGAAATGTTGAAAAGTATAAGGCACGTTTGGTTGTGAAGGGATACTCTCAGGTTGAGGGTATTGATTACGGTGAGACCTTTTCTCCTATTGCTAAAATGACATCCATTCGGTTTTTATTATCCATTGCAGCAACTTATGATCTAGAGGTGGAACAAATGGATGTGAAAACTGCGTTCCTTCATGGTGATTTGGAGGAATAAATTAATATGACACAGCTAGAGAACTACGTGGTAAAAGGTAAAAGCAAGTTGGTTTGTAAGTTAAAGAAATCTCTTAATGGCCTTAAACAAAGTCCTAGGATGTGGTGCCAAAAGTTCGATACATATGTGTTGAGTTTGGGATTTGTGCGGTCTAAATCTGATCACTGTGTATATTTTAAATCTGATGGTGATTGTTTCCTGGTAATCGCTTTATATGTTGATGACATGCTGTTTATTGGGAAAGGAAAAGGTTTGATTGCAGAATTGAAATCTCAACTCTCTGTGAAATTTGAAATGAAAGATCTTGGTGCAGAAAAACACATACTTGGGATGGAGATTAGAAGAGATCGTGAGAATAAAAAGCTATGGCTTAGCTAGAGTAAGTATGTTTGTTCTGTTTTGCAAAGGTTCAACATGTAGGATTGTAAACCACTTTGTGTTCCTGTTACATTGGGAATGAAGCTCTCTATTTCACAATGTCTTACATCCTCATCAGAGATGGAAGACATGAGTAGAGTGCCTTACCAGAGTGCAGTTGGAAGCTTAATGTATGCTATGGTTTGTACAAGACCAAACATTGTCCAAGCAGTGGGAGTTCTTTCTCGTTTTATGTCTAATCCTGAAAGAGTGCATTGGGATGCAGTTAAGAGGGTCTTTAGATATTTGTGGGGTACAACAGAGTACTCTATATGTTTTCATGGCACAGGAGATCAGCATTCCCTGAGTATTCATGGTTTTGTGGATTCAGATTGGGCTGGTGATGTCGACATCAGAAGGTCCACCAGTGCATATGTGTTTTTTCTTAATGGTGGTGCAATCAGTTGGATGAGCAAGCGACAGGCTATGTTCGCTTTGTCCACTACTAGGGTAGAGTATATGGCAACTACTCATGCCTGTAAAGAAGCCATTTGGCTAAAGCGTTTGTGTTCAAATATTGGATTTAAACAGGGTGCAGTTACACTTTATTGTGATAGTCAGAGTGCAATTTGCCTTGTGAAGAACCCGACTTTTCATGCTAGGACCAAACACATTGATGTTCAGTATCACTTCGTGAGAGATATGGTCGAGGATGGTAGGGTGAAGTTGGAAAAGGTAGAGACAGTGGCGAATGTTGCAGATGCATTAACTAAGCCCGTGAGCACAGCGAAATTCAGGTGGTGTTCCAAGTCTATGGGCCTTTTGGCCCCTAGCAGTTGATCCACGATGGTATGTTTCCCTTGGCCCTGCACGGTATTTGACAAGTGGGAGAATGTTGGGAAATGAGGTGTCTCAACCTTGCTGCATATTTCCCATAATAGTTATTCTTATTTAATACAACTGTTACACACTGTCGGTGCATTAAAAATTGGTTTATTAGTTGTCATAAGATGGCCATGTGATAGTATATCATGGAAAGGCTATTTTTAGAGATTCTATGACAGATTTTATGACATCTATAAGGGTCAAAAATAGGGGTTTTCATTTTGGACGTGAGCTTATTTTTAGACTGGAATCTTGGTGGAGAAGCTAAGCACATGGTTTTGTAAACCGCTGGTGGTTTCTTGTATAGCCAGAAGTCTATAAATTGAAGGCTTGAGGAGTAGTTTGTGTGGTGAGTTTGCAAACACTCTTATAATGCTATCGGAGAATTCTCTCAGAATTGTTTTTCTGATTATACTCCTGTTAAAGACTTGCTCTGCAAGTGTATGTAATCTTGTTGTTGGATTTGAAATACATTGAGCAGGCTTTGGAGTGTGGAGTTTTTCACCCGAAAGGGTTTTCCCCACGTATATTTGGTGTTTTGTGTTTCACTGTTTATTTCATGTTTTGAATGTGCTTTTGGATTTTCTGTAATTGTTAGATCAGTTTTAAAAGTTTGCATAATATCTCCTTTCAAGATTGGCGTAGGAAATTGTTTCCGCTACTCTAATTTCCTTTCACTGTTATCTCATGGGTTTTACAAATATGTTTGAAGGTATTGTTTGTGCTTTCGGGGCCATCCATGTTAAATCTATTTGGGTTCTCAAAAGATCAGGTGAATAAAGTGTAACATATCATATTGGAGGGTGGAGGCATAGGAGGTTGGAGGAAAATAGCACCTCTCGTTAGCCACTAACGATGAGGTTTCCTTTTGTATTAGTGGCATTTCCTTTCATTTCTATTTATGTGTGAGCTATTTCCTTATGTAACCTCTTGGTGTAAAATATTGTGTTGAACAAAAGCACTAGTGTAATGCAGTTCATGGATCTTGAAATGGTTAGTGGTAATCTAGAAAACCATGTGATGTGAATAGATGAGTGTGTTCTTGTTTATGTCTTGGTTTGCGGTAAACCTGTGTGAAAACCATGAAAGGATGATGAGAGGTGCCTTTCGTATAAATCAAGATCATGAGCTACACGAGTTGGCTTACTGTAGTTGGAAGTGCTAAGGAGGAGAATGTGGACATCATTGATGTTGTAAATAGTTGTATAGGAGAGCAGCTGACTACAAAGATCCTTTGACCATCAAACTTCTTGGAAGTGTGATTTACCGGTGATGAGTTCACTGGAAGTGAAAGCAGGATAAGTTCTTGTATGTAGGTGATCAAGTACAACAAGATCCAAATAGCAGTATGCAGACCTAAAAATACGTACAGGTATATGATTCTATTTCTAGTTCATGTGATGTACTTTCTTCCCATGTTCACACTAAGGGGCTGGTAGGAAATGATGTTAGTGTTCACATAGGTTAGAATAATAATTGTTATGTTAAAATCAAAGTGAGTTATACTAACAACTCACATAGCTATTCTAGATATGAGAAGAATTGGTTGAGATTGTATTTAGAATAAATTAATATTATATTATAGTGTGTGAGCATAAAAATGTAATTGAACAACTCACGTAGAGATTTATGAGGGAGTGAATAAAGGTGGTTAAACCATAGAAGCATAAATCCTTAAAAAATTGCAATTTTTTCGTGATTTTTAAAAAATCCTCAAGCTTGCCGATTTTTTCCTTGATTTTTTGCAGACCGTTGAGTGGCAAAAATTTGTTGAAAATCGCAATTTTTTTATGTTAAAATCTCAAAAAAACTGCCATAAATTGCACTAACAACTCTCGTGTTTGAAACCCCTAAATTTGGTGTGTTTTCTGCTATAAATTAGGGTCGTGATAAGTTAAGGGTGACCATTGTCGACTCTGCAGTCTGCCCTACATACACGTGCAAATGTTTAAAAACCCTAAATTTGGCGTGTTTTTTGCTATAAATTAGGGTTGCGATAAGTTAAGGGTAACCACCATCGATTCTGCAGTTTGCCCTACATACACGCGCAAAAGGTTCCTTTCTACTTTGAACTTTAAGCTTGCAGTCTTGTCAATATGCCCTAAAATAAAGTAAACCGCAGTACAATAAAGCAAGGGATTCTTCATTAATCAAAATGAGCAATTCCAACCATTTTCACTAGTCGTGCCTATGTAAGGTGACCTTATAAATGGTTATAGCATTTACCACCTCCGTGCCAAAAAAACTTCATAAGCTAACTTTGATGACCAAGTTATATGAAACTTGCACAAATAATGAGCAGTCTATGCCAAATCAGTCCAAATTGTAAATAACTTTATTGTATCATTTTAAGTTCATTGTCTGTTTAGATGTTAGGTGATAGGCTTGACTCTATTGCCCTCAGATAAAACATTGATTAAATTATTCCTAAAGATTTTGAGGTTCTCATATGGCCCAAGTTTGTCCCAATGTCCCAAAAAAAAAAAAACCATTTGTGGTCCCTATACAAAAATCAATGATCATACTACTTTGTATCTCTTTTTGTCATAGATTAATCATCATTTAAATGTCAAGTCAAATCAATTATAGTCTTCCCCTTGTCAGGTTGTAGGGTTGTCATGTTTTGGTCTAATTTTTTAGCTAACTCTTGTAAAATGTCCAAGGTTGTACTATTTCAAAATGAAAAAAGATGAGGTTCCTCATTGATGATGACTTTGATGATGACTGCAGCAATGAAATGAAAGTATGTAAATGTCTAATACTAAATCTATAACCTGCATAGCCTATAAGTACTTTAATTTACATAGAGAATATTAAAAATAATTTCACTTCAAGTTCAAAACTTATAAAATAGCTCTTGAAATATTTCAATCCCACACCCATTTTTATGCCAAGCATGCAGATTATGTCTATAATTCAAAGACATCATTTTGCAAACTTGAAATCAGAGACTGCATTACGCTGAATTGAAACTCCGTTCGCTGATTGCAAGCTTGCACAGCTTTAAAGAGTATTTGCCTAAGATTTTAACCATTCTCTTGGACTGGTAATGCACTGTCTCTGATTTCAAGCTTGCACAGCTTTAAAGAGTATATGCCTAAGATTTTAACCCTTAGCCAATCCTTTATTTTATCACACTTACTTTTTCGTCCTCCACTTTATTTCATTCATGTCATTGCCTTCTCAAAGATTTTGGTCACTTGTATCATTTATGACTCCTTCATACTTTAGCCTTTTCCACTTTTTTCAGATGTCATTTCTGCAAAAGATTTACATTACAATTGATTCCATATCTCACATATACACTACTCTATTGTATGAGCTGCTCCAACCGATCTTTAGTTCACAACCTAAGCAAGAAACAGATGCCTTTAAGCTCAACAAACATAAACTTGATAAACTAAAACAATATGCAAGCTCTCTACAATTCATGGGTTAAAATCTCTATTTTATTTGCTCTCTATATCTCTGTGCTGTTTAAATGACCTTAAGTTTCAAAAAAGAGTAGCATTTGTCTCTTTCTACAATTTTTTACCTTTTTTAACAAAACCGATTTTTTCCTGATTTTTTCAAAACATCCTGAACTTTTGGTTTGCCGATTTTTTTCCCAAACGATTTTTGCTGCTATGGGTTAAACAACCCACCTAGATTTAGTGTGAGAGTTTGGTGGAGTTGTTATAGGAGTTAGAAAGAATTTCATATATATGTAATTTGTATCATTGACAAAATGGTATGGAATAGAAGAACAAAATTATTTTGTGTGTGAAAATCTTTATTTAGCTTCAATAATTTCTGCCCATTTATCTCACACATACAACATCACACAGGCAAGTAAATTTTTCTCATGACAAGTCTGAGAAAGAAATGGATTCTTTGGACGATAAATCTGATGAGGAGGATATGCCGAATGCCAAGGGTAGAACCAACAACAATGGGGAAATGAGAAATCATTCAGATGGATATTGCAGGGATAATTTCTTTTCTTCAAATGCAGAAAACCACGTGGGTGAAACAGCAGATCCAGCTGTTGAAGATGGTCAACAACATACACAACAAAAACAAAGACAAAATATGTAATAGAAGTAATTATTGCTCCTGTAGACTGAAACCAGAATAATAGAGTTTCAGCTAGATATAGGTTTATGCAATAGCACTAAGGCGGGCTGCTTACTTTGCTTTCTTTAAATCTGAAGAGAAACAATCTTAGCTTCTCAGCAAAGGCCGCAGCCTAATATCAAAGGCAGAAGTGATGAAGAGAGAAGAGATGGTCTGATTCATTTTCTACTACCAGACACTTTTGGTAGAAGAAAGAGCAACAGCACTAGCAGCTCAGAAGGAAAAACTTGCTGAAAGTGGGAAATCTGCTTCTTTAATTGAGTGGGCGGTTATGTGAGATAAAGACTTTGAAATCCAGACTCTACCTCCTCCACTTCATGAATTGTGCTTGAGTGTCTTATGCAAACATGTTGAATTCATTGAGTCATTGGAAGAAATCCCCCATGCAACAAAGCACAAATCTGTTGGGCTTTTTGTGCATCACAAAAGGTGACTCCTCAGGTTCTATGATTGTTCATCACAGGGTCTCAAAAATAAATATCCGTTCTAAATTGTTATCTTGTATCAAACATAAATCTTACCTAGCTGATGGCACAATATTTACCTACTAATTTAGAGGTGCTCTGGTTAGGCATGTGTGGACACAGTTTAACAAATTGTTTAGTACAAGCTACTTTTGCTTGCCCATCTGTAGGATTTCCTTGCTTAACTTGCCTTCATTAAATGCAATCAGGGAATTGCATTTGGAGGAGTACTATCAGCTACAAGCATTCAAGATATGGCCTGCACTAAAGAAGATGCTCAAGTTGAAAGTACTATTAGTTGCAGGGATGATGAGTGTTACTGATGAATTTGTTACTGAAATGCTTGTTTATTTAGGTTGGCATTTGAAAGAGCTTTGACTGATGGTGCCTTAAAGGCAACAGATTGCTGTGCGTGGTGGACCCTTATCTTGGATAATCTGTATTTGACTGGCACATCACTTGCATACCTCATTAATGGCTGTAGATCACTTAAAAATCTGTCATTAAAAAGATGCCCATTCAGTGATGAAGCTGTTGCTGTATGCTTTGCGGGTTCAGGAATAACTTACCCGATCTTTAATTCAACAGTGAAAAAGAGGTTTATGTCGTCTGTTGCAGATGCATTACAAAAGAGATTCAAACAAGCTCTGGAGGCTGAGTGCCTTTCTCAGGTAGAGGTTATTCATCATTGTAGCATTTTAGCGGCTCTCGGGCAATGCATGGCAAGTACACTTGGAGTTGGTGCTACTCTTTTTAGTGCACTGGCAAAGGCCAAACATCAACATCCAGGCTATTGCCCAAGTTTGCTTAGAGTACAATACCATGGCGGATGTGAAGAGAGAAGACTCAATTAAGGCCTTAAGGGCTGTCCACTCAGTCCTTTCTTTCAAAGGCAGCATTGGCTGTAGGGATAATTGGGCCAGGGTTAACTGGAGGAACACTTCTGGATCAGTTTAGAGATTAGGCATCTGTCCTTAAGGAGGAGTTTAACATTGATCTGCAAGTAATGGGGATCATTAGCTCTACGAAAATGATTCTCAGTGACTAGGGCATGGATTTGCAAACATTGAGGGAGCTTCAAAAAGAAAAGGGCAACCTGGTTGATCTAGAAGAAATTTTTCAGCATCTGTATGGCAGCAACTTAATACTGAATATCGTCATTGTAGATTGTACGACAGATTCAGAGGTTGTCAAGAATTACTACCAATGGTTGCAAAAAGGAATGCACATAGACACTGCAAGAAAAGCAAATCCAGGACTGTTGGATCGATAGCTAAGATTGAGGAATCTTCAAAGAAGATCTACACACACTGCTTTTATGAGGCAACTGTTGGTGCTGGTCTGCCAATAATCAGCACTCCATGTAGCCTCTTGGAAAATGGTGATAAAATTTTACTGATTGAAGGCATATTCTCTTTGAGTTGCATTTTTAACAGTTTCTTTGGGCAGATTTAGCTTTCTCATCAAGTCGAGTCAATGAATCTTTCTGCACAAATTTACTGGTTCCCTGATTCAAATGCTTCAAAATATCTCAATTATGGTGTAGTGACAAGTGAGGTTGAGGTTGACCTCCTTTCAGGAGCAACTACGTTACTTCAAACAAATATCATTTATGATGGTGGAAGAAGCTTTACTTCTGTGGACTTTGGACAGATCGAAGGTGCTTTTGTGCAAGGAGTTGGTTTGTTCTTGATGGAGGAACATGTTGTTGACAAGAATGGAAGACTTATATTGGTTCTAGATGCCATCGTTGATATATGGGAGAAGAAACAGAGGCACGGAACTGTCACAGAGTACTTGGTCCATTGGAGGAACCTACCCACATAGAATGCCAGGGATATGTGAACGTACAGCACTGTGTTGCTCATGGGCAAACAATTCTGGGAAGGGTGGGTTTGTAATGCCCTCTTATAATCTGCATACTGAGTGTCCTGTCAGTAGAAGTTTAGGACTGAATAATTGGATAAGGTGTTGTTCAGCATTGTAGTTACTTTTGCTAGAAAGCAGCTGAGTATGAGTGTGTTTCAGTTTCTACGAGCTCCTCTAGCAGTGAACATTTAGCCAGTCTTTCAGCAGTGTTAGTTAATACCAGTGGTTTGAGGGAGTTATTGGTTGGTTAGCTGCTACATTGAGGGAGTCAATTGTTAGTTAGTTGTCACCATTTGTGGACTGACTTCCTATGATTGGGGTTGTCGGGAGCTGGGCTCATAATGCAGCACATAAGGCAAAAGAGAAGGGATCTTTTGTAGATTAAAAACTAAAATTCAGTTTGATGCTGCTACAGAAGCTTTAGTGCTTGGGATGAAAACCTCAGGCAGATCTACTGTTTTCTTGGGGACAAAAACCCTCAGGAGACAATCAGAGGAGCAGGGCAACTAACAGGTTTGGGCAGAGCAAGGCGACAGCAGGGTTGTGTAGCATATCCATGACAACCTGAATGCACAGTTTGCATCCTGTAAAATTTTCAGGAACTTCAAGGGAGATCTCTTTGTATGCTACGTATACCTAGTGAGTTGTATCAGAGCACTAAAGTAGTTTTCCATTGATTGAATATGTTTGCAATAAAAATAAAATAAAATAATATCTTCTGTTTGAGTTTTTCTGGATTATATTCTGTGTGCTAGGACATACACAATGCTTGTGGGAAAAACTTCCCTAGCAAAACTTGTGCCTACTAAATGCAGCTCCAATTTCCATACTTGTCTATCAGTGCAGTTATGAGTCATAACTACATCTGACAGAAGCTTTTGTTATTTTTGATGTAGCTTTATATACTGTTCCCAAGCTCCCAATATAGCACTGGGATTGTGCTCCCAAAGGATGCATAGTTTAGTTCTACAGTTTCCAATGGCAGTTGCTTAAAAACATCCAAGGCTTATTCTAAAAGCCAACTTTTAGCATATGCTACTTTGAGTGAACCCACGAGACTGCACTCCCTAAGGCAAATTACTAAACAATTTGTGTTATTGAGTTGGGCATTTGCTACTCCCTAAATTTCATAATGTGTTGATGCCATGCAGTTTGCTACTGAAACGATCATTCATAAGGTGAAAGTTTGATGTATGTTATACAGTTATAGCTATGAGCTGCCATCTACATCATTCTTTTAAATTGCAATGTGCGCATGTTCAAATTCATGCTTACACCACTGTAATTCATCTTATATACTTGTATGGTTCACTCATTCAGAAATTAAATGGTGTATGACTCAATTAACTTCTGTCTGCTATTGGAAATTAAGAACCATGCTTAAGATAATCTTGTTTAAAATCTGAAAGCTTGATCAGGTGCTGGAGATCAAATCAGCATGCAAGAAATGAACAACTGAGAAAAAGAACACAAAAAACATTACACAACAATAGGGACACAAGATATATCGTGGAGAAATTCAATGTGGGTGAAAACTTCAGAAAAGTGGGGTTATGCTTCCTTATGTCAATTGAATCAACAAGATTACAAGACAATATTATAGAAGGATCATGTCCACATATTTATAATGTTTCTTCTTTCCTAGTAAGCTCTATGAATCACTTGACAACTTCATAACATTTTGTACACTCAGATGGGATGCATACACATTACCAGATCAACTCTAGTAGAAGATAGAAGGCATTGAATCCCTCCTCGAATCCATGCCAACTGCATGTATTAGCTTACAAAAGTTTCTATCAACTTCAAAATGAAGTTATAGGTAAATGGAAACATTGGAAAGCAAACAGATTGGAATTTGAAATGTTTTTGTCCCTTCTGTTATGGTTCTGCTCTGTTTCATCATTTCATTTCATAGTGATGTATTTGGCCCAAAGCAAACTCATCACAAATGAACAAGTGATATATTCGGCCAGGGTTTACCAATTTGGCCTCAGATGAACTCATCACATATGAATAAGTGACAAATTCAGCCAGGATTTAGACATTTGGCCTGGGGCAAATTCATCAAGGTGAATAAGTGATAGATTTTTTCAAGGTTTATACATTTGGCCCAAAGCAAACTGGTAAGAAATGAAGAAGAGATAAATTTGGTTATGGTTTTTGGCCCAGAGTGATCTTATCATGGATAAACAAGTGATAGATTTGGCAAGGATCTCCCATTCTACCAGGAAATTATCTGGATCTCACAGCTTTGCCATACAAGTTCCATTTTTTGTCTTGTTTAAAATGCTGGAAATATATTGAAGAGCTCTAAATTTAGTGGACAATTGAACTAGATTATCAAGAATGGATACCAACTTTGAGTGCTTCGAGTTAGATTTTGACATCATAGGAATTAATTGAATGTCTTGATGGTTATACAAACTAATTAACTGTAGAATTTCATGACTTCAATAATTCAGCTGATCATTTTCTGATCACACCTCCTCAATTACAAGGCTTTTGGTCCCCGAAAAATCATATAGAAAATGAGGAATTAGCTTCTACCTTCTGCATGAGAGGTCAGGTTTGCCTTGGTTCATGGATTCTTCGATTGTCTTTGAAGTCTTATTTAGCTTCAGGTTTCCCTTGGTTCATGGATTCTTCAATTGCCTTTGAAGTCTTATTTAGCTTCAGGTTTCCCTTGGTTCATGGATTCTTCAATTGCCTTTGAAGTCTTATTTAGCTGCAACTTTCCATCTTGAAGGTGCTTTATGGTGAAGTGCTCACCTTTGGAACACTACCATCTTCTTCTATTAGAGATGGGTCTTTCTAGGAAGTGCTATATCGGGCTTCTTTTTGGTGAGTGCTTTTGCTCAACTTTTCCTTCAAGTTTCTTTTATGTTGTTTCAAACTGCTGTCCTTTTAAATTAGATATAGGTTTTAAAGTTACAGTATAGACGCTCTTATTTCTAACATGGTTCCTTTTGCATCCTCTAGTACAATGGCTTTCTTCAATGTTGATTTCGGCTTACCTGCTGTCTCATCCGTGGCTGATTGCTCCAAGTTCACTTTGCTTTATTATATTGAAACCAGTGTTACACAGGGATATCCCTGGACTTTCCCATCTGTTCTTGTACCCGAGAATTTTTGGGGTTGGCTAGCCGTCCTTGATCATCAAAAAACTAGGGGACATCTTGGAAATGTGAAAAAAATGTGGGGGATGGCTGGCTGTCCCCTAAAGTCCAGCAAGAAAAATAATCAGAGATTGAAAAAATTGAAAAATAAAAGGATAATAGGGGTGGGGCCGACCCACAAGGGTCCTACACCCCTTTACACACCCCTTAACCTAATCACACTGTTACAATCAAGCTAATCAGGATGGCCAGCTGTCCTCTACAGCCCAGCAAGCAAAAAAAGTCAGAAATTGAAATAAAAAGGTAGAAAAGGGGTAGGAGGGGCCACAAGGCCTCGTACACTCTTTTACACAACCCTAAACCTAATCACGATATTACAAGCATGCTAATCAGCATGCCCACTATCCCAAAAGATAGGTCTCTCAGACTGAAAGTTTTACTGCTGCTACATTTTAGCTTTAAAAATTCCTCTCTATTACAATCATGTTAATGACATCAATCTAGCATGGCCACTTTGAGGCATTAGTGAGAAAAGTACCCCTGCTATCCCAGTTCATGAAATACCTCATATATTTACTCGATGTTTACTGAAAATGGTATTAAAATTTGTACCAGCACTGGCCATTCCATGTTTCACATATCAGATGTAAAAATCAGGTCAAGGCTGCTAAATATCTATTTTTTTGAACTCCAGTCTTTCAGCTCATTTTCAATGTAAAAATGTGTTAGAAATTAGAAACTCTAGATGTTCAGTAATCAATGGTAGGTTTAAGAAAGATGATTTTAAGTAGGTCCATGGGAGGGCCACTAAAGAATGAAATCTAATCTCTGCCCTTGGATTTAATGTGTCATAATGTCTTGAATATCTAAGATTGCTTGATCTCTGTTATCATAGGCAACTGATGCTTGTAGTCCTCTCCTTCATATAATATAAATGTTTATGTTTTAAAAAACAAGAAACCCAAGATCCTGATTGATGACGCTGAAATTTTGGCTTGGTTCTTTGAATAGACAGTCTGGTTCCAGGTGTTTCACATATTTAGGACATGGTTTGATGAGATATGTTTGTTGGAGACATACGTCATCTACTTAATTGAGAGATCCTATAACAGTACCACAAAGTAGGATTGATCTATAGTCATGTCACTTTTCATACTTTCTCTTTTTTGGAAAATTGAATTCAAGTGTTAACATAAACGTTAAATCTACTAAGGTTATGCATTTCCCCTATGATGGTTGTAATTTGTAGCCTTTGCGTATTTTGTTGTAATTGTCATATAATATATATTTACATTGAAAATGAAAGCAATGAAATTTTATTAATTTGTGTGTCAACTGGTGTGAATTCTCTATTCAGCTCTAATGTAATGTAATATGGTTCTATAATGTATATGATGAATGCCTTATTTATGAATAATTGAAATTTCCTATATTTATAAATTTTTCTCCATTTTTTTTATTGTTGTCCCTTGCCATCCCCTAAAAAAAGCCTTTTGTCCCATACCATCCTAGAAATGTGTCCCACCATCCCTTGCTATTCCCACCCCAAAACATTATGGAATATAGGTTGAAATATGCATGCTATGTGTTGTTGTGTAGAGTTGTAGGTCCCAAATGCCTAAGGTTGGATTTTTTCTCAAGTCCCAAAGGTGTAGAACTTAGGAAGAAGACCACAAACTTATGATTTAGTTGGGCAATAATGGACCAATTTATTGAGGTGGGTAAAACTTCCTTTGACTTTTGGCTTTGTCAAACCAAGGGGGGCTTCCCTTATGTGCTTAATTGCATGTACCTATAGAAAGTAATTGTTTACCTTGACATAAACCATATTTGATACATAGTATACCCCTATTCAAGGAGTCACTTTGTATCTATATGTTGGTTTGAGCACTCAAAGTTGTACACCTTATGAAAACAAATAACCTACCACACAAATTGTCTAAGGATGTGATTTTTGATAGCCCCTATTTCTGCCATACACACTTAGATGTGGCAGCTAGAACACACTAGATCAACACAAACATAAAAGATGTTTAGATTTGATTGTTTAGGGTGTGTTGGGATGATGGGAGGTTTGAGCTTAAGGTAGATAGGTCCCTATTTTCAACTGGACAATAAAATCAAAGTTCTATACAAAGAGATGCAATGATTGAAACTATATTTTGTGATACCTTACTAAAGATATTACCAAAGATCTTATCTTACCAAATGCATACTTAAACTAGGTTTTACACATACATATGAAAAGTTAATAGAAAGTGTAGAATATTAAATGATTTTTCTTATTTTCCATGAATAAACTTGATCATTTCTTTTATTATCCTAAAAAGATACCTTAAAAATGCTTTATGGGGATTTTAAAGTCTTTTGGCTGTCCAACTAATCAACAATACATGCAAAAATGCACACAATACACATAGAGACATCAAAGTCAAAATTGCACATTAAAATAATTATTTAGAGGTTACAATAGATTCATTACAAATTTGGGACAAACTCAAATTGTTAAAATACAAGAAAATATCTACCCTATTCAAGAAGTCAAAATCTTAAGGGTTTACTGCAATATTTTTTTCTCTCTCTTTTGCTATAATCCTTTCTTTTCCTCTTTTTCCATCCATTGAACACTATAAAATCTAGTCATATATACCTCCCTAACAACTTCATGTGACCTCAAGATGAGATCTATGACCTTCAACATTTTTGGAAATACCCATACCTTCTCATGTCATACCTTTCAATTTGCAACATCTTAAGCATTAATGAAATCCCCACTTTTTCGTGTGTAAGGCATGGAGGAGAGCCCATGAAATTCATAGAAGAACTATCGGGAGTCACTTGCATTTACATTGATTGTAGGAATGTTTTCAAAAAAGGTAGGTGAGTAGGTGGGAACAAATGCATTGAACTTGGGGATGTATGCCAAAGTGCTTGGGGAGTATGGGAATTCACCAAGGAATGAAGGATAGATAGGTAGGAATTAAGGAGGGAATGGGGACATAGGAACAAGGTACAAAGATGCCAAGAACTCCCAAAGTTTTGGAGTCCAGGGAATGTAAAGACTTCAAAGTTTGGAGATCTTGAAGGGAATTAAGACTGAGGGATGTAGGTGTAAAGTTCCTTGGGACTTTTGAAAGTTCGTGTGCCTTTTTAGGGAACAAGGAAATGTAGGGACAAGGTATGTTGGAACAGGGTTGTGGTATAAGAGAGTCAAGGGAAGAGGAAACGTGGGACTTAGGGTCAAGGTCTTGAGACTAGAAGGAAATCTAGGACTAGGCCAGGGTTTTGAGGATTGAGTGTCTAAGGGAAATGGGGACCTAGGGACAAAGGTGAAAAGGTTCCAAGTTTCCCAAACATTTTGCTATCTCAAGGGAAAATAAAGCTTTATGATAAAGAGGAGACCCTAGGAAATAAGGAAACTTCATGAATACTCAAGTACTTTGAGCTTTGGGAGTTGAGGGGACTTAGGATTTATAGATACAAGGGTTGGGGGTGCTAGAGTTTGAAACTTTAGAGGGAATCAGACCAAAGGAAGAAGTCAAAATGTCCCTTAAACCTTTGAAAACTTGAAAGGCCTAGTTTCAACTAGGGAAAGGCCACACTATTGGGCATTGACCATATAACCAATTTCACTAAGGAATTCTAGATAGAACATTATAAATGAACATCCTTAGGCTATACTTAATGTAGGGGTCCCAACTAGAGATTTCTTAGATTAGTTCTCTATGATGGGTGAATAGTGTCAAATACACAAATGGAAATAGAAAATAGAGACATAAAGACACATTAAAATAGGGTGCCAACACAATGAATGCTCGAGTTCTACTCTTCCTTGGAGTGCGCACTCATATTCCTTGAAGTTGGTGGTTACATGCTACAATTGGTGAAACTACCACGTGTGTTTGTTTACATGAACATATGAATGATTTAAAAATACCTCACCCATGCAACTTCCCCTACTTGTACTTTTCAAGTGGACCTTGGTACTTCTTACATATCCTTCATAAGTGAAATACCTTCCCATTTTTATTTCAAGTAGAGATTGTTCTCTATTTGCATTTTACTACAAATGGAGTTATGAATGCAACTTTTGGAGTGTTATGCACTTTTAGTGCTTCCTCTTTTGCATTTTTACAAACTATTAATTCACGTTATACTCCTTTACAACATCAAACCAATGCTTATTATCATAGAGCATGATTATATATGCCAATCAATATTGTATTATTTACTATCATAACTTTGCTGCAATTATTATGATCCCCCAAATGCTTGGTATGACTATGGTAATGCTAAATTTAGTTTCATGTAGAGATGCTACAATTACTTTGATGTTGGAATTGGGTTACATAGGCATTCTTCAATCAATATGATACTTAAATGCAACTCTTGCAGATACTCTATAGTGCAATGACACCTTATCATTACTATTCCTTTGCAATGATGACACTAGTACACAAACAACAATATATGACTAAATAAACTACAAAAAATTGCATATAAATGCCTAACTTTAGTCACGTGACTATTAGTGGTTTATTTGTAGTCATTTATAACACCACTAAATTTATGACTAAACAATTTTAGTCATTAATTTGGTCATTGATTTAGTCATTAATTTAGTGATTTATTTAGTCATGGTAGTGATTTATTTAGTTATATATTTAGTCATTGATTGTTGTTAACTGGTCATTTATTTAGTTATGGTAGTCATTACTTTAGTCATTAATTTAGTCATATATTTAGTAATTAATTTAGTCATTAATTTAGTCATTTTTATTTACCGATTTCCATTAATTGGTAGTAAATATAGTCATGAAATGAATAATTTATTAAATACCATAAATTTTATAATGCAAAACTAACATAATATTAAACTTGAATTAAAACATAAAAGCAAATAAAAATATTACATATACGAACAAACTACAACATGTTAGAATTAAAAGATTGATTCAACATCATGATAAATAAAGGCAATCTGCAATAAAAATTTAATTCAAATATATATATCAAGTTACAAGATGTCAAAGTTGTCTAAGAGTATATATGTAAATATAATGAAAAATTTCAAAGATGTCTAAGAGTTTCCAACTCTTTCAAATACACCATGATAATTAAGATTCCTGAACAACACATTCAAAATACTGCATAAAGTAGTGAGCCAAGATGTCTAACATTAACTAGTACATGAGAAACATGTTCAACTATGTCATTTTTTGCAAATATTTTAGTGGCCACTGTGTGAAGGTTCCCTCTTTCTCTTTCAGACGAACAACTCCATCTATTTTGTCTTCATAAACACGGGGTATGTTACTTGTGACCTTTAAAATGTTTACATTTGCATCTCCTGTTCCTTTCAAGTTGACTCCATGTACAATAGATAGGGAGTGAATCCGCCCAATGCCCACAACATCACCATCAAACGGATCTAACACCCTAACTTTATCCCCTTCTTCGAGTTTATCAATACATTTCTGCAAAAAGAAAAAAAAATAACACATTATATTAGATAGGTAATGTTTACCCTTGTTTGCATAATAAAACAACCATTACTTAAATATTACTTGCATGTGTGTGTTAAAATAATTGCAAAAGGAAAATTTCAAAAATAATTGCAATGATCAATCTAATTTACTAAAAACCAACACTCATAGCAATACTTACAATGTTACTATTAGCTTCATGCTAATTAGATACAAAGGGCACAAATATAAACACTACATTACCATGCACGCATACCAGACACAGAAGGTTATGACAACACTATTGCACATAAAAAAGGTAGCTAATGCACAAAAACAAAGAATGCAATATGAGAGCACTACTACTGCTGTTGCAAGGTGAAGGTGAAATACATTGGGATGTACAAAAATAGTGGCATTAAAGCTCTAAAACATAACCCCATGTAGTCAACATAACCCTGTCAATGATAACATATAAAAGAACAAAGAACAAAGAACAAAATGTATCAAGGCAACATGTGACAACCATTAAGAGTAGTCATTAAGGAAACAATGCAGTCTTTCTCTGTGGCTTTCATAGCAGCAGTAAAGGAGTAACAAATAAGGTTGGATGTAGAGGTCACATAAATAATAGAGAAAAAACCTTTCACTGTTAGAAAATAGTGTAAGAGTATGCAAAAAGAAGGAATGATGTCCAATGAACAAGTAGTAGTAGCAGCAAGTTTCATGGCTGTAGCAGCAAGTTTAGTGCAAGGGCAGCGAGTTTTATGGCTATAACAATGAGTTCAATGGACTGAGCAACAAATATCATTACTAAACAACAAGAAGACATTAAGAGAAAGTGATAAGAATATAATTTTTTTAAAAAAATAAAAATTACAACAACCATAATGAAGAGTTAACAACAGATATGTGAAGGAAAGAATAGCAGGTATCATCCAATGAAAGAAGCAGCACGCTAAGTTCAAGATGTTGACAAGGTCAATTACAATTCCCTAAAACACAGTCAAGCATCATAAAGTATTGAAGTGCCAGCAACCCCCACTGAAAAGTGACAAAGTAGGTACAATGATTGTTCTACGAGTTACATTCAATGTTTTAGTTGTCTATTCACTATTCTATAAGCTTGTTCATTGTTTGGGATCATAACAATCATTAATACATGAAGGGTTTCAGAATCAAGGAAAAGTAACATTTCGTACCACTCACCTCAAGTTCAGCACCAATAGTACTATCAATATCATGCATATACTCCTCGAATTCAGCATAATCACTGTCAACATTGTCCTGAAGTTGTGTAGCTTTGCCGAGAGCTCTATTGTCAGGGTCTTTTCCTTTTTGTTCCGCTTTCATATAATTGCCCTGCATGTGGTTCAATCATCATGCAAAGTTAATATAAGTCAAGTAAAGAATGCAAAAGCTTCAAATTTTTGTCCACAACAACTATTATATTACCTCAACTTCAACACAACTATGATTGACATCAAGGCATTGTTTTTGTGTTGCTTTGATAAAATTGCTCTGCATGTAGTTTAACCATCAAGCAAAAAAATATATCTAGATGAGTAATTCATTTAAAAAACAATCAACAGAGCCTTTTCAAGCATAAAAGTCACAATAGGTGGAATGGGTGAAAATCCATTTTTGTAGACTCACAAACCCTCAACTTTGTCTTTACAGACTCGTTTCAACAATTTGACTACAAAATGCATAAAATTCTTCAAGAATCCACCAAACCAAAAACAAATTGAAGATAACTCACCCAACCACCTAATTCAATGCAAAAGAGGACAAGGAAACCCTGTATGGGCAAGTACAGAAGCTTGGAACTGCAAATAATAATAAATTTATGAGAAAAGAACAAAATTTCAAGAGTTTTATTATTGCTTTATGATCCATAGCAGCAAAAATATTTTGGGGAAAAAATCGGCAAACCAAAAGTCTAAGATTTTTTGAAAAAATCGAGAAAAAGTTTAGAAAAAATGAGGAAAAAATCGAATTTGAAAAAAAAGTAAAAATTGTAGAACAAGAGATAAAAACTATTTTTTTGAAATTGAAAGGCATTTCCAATATAGCATAGAGATATAGAGAGCAAATAAAATAAAGAGTTTAACTAATGAATTGTAAAAAATAGATTTTTGTAGTTTATATTCATATTGTTGATTACATTGCATTGCACATCTTTCAAACTCAAAGCATTACTTCACATTGCATAACTAATAACTAGATGTTGATAGATGAGAAAATTTCAATTACAATATAGTTTTTACAAAGTCAACCTAAGGAGTTATGCAATTACTTCACATTGTATAACTAATAATTAGGAGCAACTGCCAATTGCATTTGCTTGTCATGGCATTCTATGAGACCACATTTCTTTGAGGTATTTTTTCAAACAATTCACTGCCTTGTCTATGCTACCACATTTTTCATACATGTCTACCAAAGCATTTTGTCAAACAATTCACTGCCTTGTTGCTATGGCTAAAAACCTAAAACAAGTGCTTTCAAACAAGCTATGGATGCTTGGAAAAAATCTATCAAAAACATAATAGTAAGCAATAGCATAGACAAAGTGATGAACTCTTTGAAAAAATGCCTCAAAGAAATGAGGTCTCATGGTGATGGAATGCCTCAAAGAAACATTAACTCCCCCATCCTTGAGGAACTCCATAAAAGATGGTAACCCACCCTCCATATATTGACCACATTGTGCAAAGCAACACACAGGGATCCAGATACCCCATCAAGGCTCAAACCTACACAAGAAATGGTAAAAGGTGTGATTGATGAATATAAGTATCTGGTGGATATAAGGAAGAAAGTGGAAAGTAGGAGAGGTGCATTTGATTCTATCAAGTATATCTTTAGCCCATCAATCCTCAAGGATGACAATCAATTAAAAGGTATAGATGAATGGAGGGAAGAGTTTGATCAGATGAGTCCCAAATGTTTGGCACATATCTAGGATGAGGGGGAGATCAATCTTGAAAAATTTCACACCCTACCGGATGGGATCGTCTTGCTTGACAATGGATTATCTGGAATTAATATATATCAGGGGAATCAGTCTTGTTTACCTTGTTCATGGGTGATGCAGACAAGGTGGAGGTGACTTACAACAACCTAATATGGTCAAACACAAGCAAGGTATCCATTCTTTCAATGGTTTCCATTTACATTAGACATCAACTCACCCTCAAAGGCTTCTAGCCTTTCAATCTTGAAAATTGAGCATAAAACCCTTACAAGACCTCAAAACTCCAAACCCTCTGAACTTGAGATAAAATTATGTTGCAAAGCAGGAGCATAAAAGAATTAGTGACAAAATCCAAGAGAAATTTCAGAAAATACAAAAGAGAGATACTCTTGATAATGAGGCTATCACTACTGCTAAGGAGATCATAAGAAAGCACGAAGATTACTATGAGGAACTTCAAGGATATGCAAAAGGATTAATTGATGCTACAAATGAAAGAATACCAACACTGTTTGAAAATGATGGAAAAACAAAAGAAAAGACAATGGATTGAAGAATGCGAGTTAATACTACAAAAGAATTTGGAAGTGGCTATAGGTAAAGACTCGACATTGGATGAAGCATGCAAGCAGAATGAGAAAATGGTGAACATAGAGATAGCAGTCAAAAATGCGTTAGGAGATGTTGATACTCACAAAAGGCGAGATTATCTGGACCATCTGTCAAAAGTTCACTTATGGCTAACTAGAGCCTAATTATTTATGTTTAATCATTGTTAGTTGTTGTTATTATCAAAAGACATTCATGAAGGGGTGCATCCCTTCAAAGTTTTGATATATATAAATCTGTTACATAGTGACAAAAGGTATATAGGGAATAGGGATAGATAGACAGCAAAAAAGCTTCTATGATGTTTACATTTCAAAAGACTATGTTGCAAGTATGATTTGAGGAGATCAATGAAAGAAATTTGAGTCTGTGGCTTCATATTGGTATCAACTATTTGTTAAATACATTCAGTTATGGTAGTCTCTAGCATAATATTTCCTTATTATTTAAGTTGATATATCAAGGATATTTTCGATTTATCAAAACACATTTAGAGAATTAAAACCCTTTTAATCTATTACAGTAATATGGAAGTGTTATTTGGATCAGTGAGAAGAATCATATAACTAGGACTGCCATTTTGTCTCCAATTTGGTGTTATCTATTGTTCCTGTGTGATTTATTTAATTGGTTCTTTCAAAGTAAAGATTAAAAATCCTTTTAATAAATCATAAATAACCTGGTTGTGTCAATTGGATCCACAAGTAGAGTTTGTTAGTCACTTTCCTGCACATTTATATAAGTTATAAACAAACATAAGTGTGCCAAATAGTTCGAGTTATTTCCAATACAAGTCATTTTGTCTTAGATTTTCATTTGACTCCGTTGACCCTACAAGGCACTGGTCTCACCCATTTTCATCTTTTAGTTTTATCAAAACTTGTTTCAAACCTCACATCTGAACATATTCATAGATTTTACCTTGATATTGCATATACAATTTATACCAAATTAGGATTACATCTCTCCACTCTCAATTGCCATTGTGGATAGATTGTTCAAGTAGGAAACACATAGTCTAAGTTTGCCTCATTTGCATAGGTGCACCCGCCTAGGTCTGGCAGAGCCTGAAGAGAAGAAAGTTCAAATATATTGTTTGGCCTTGTTCGTTAGCCTAAAACGTATCAAGAGCTTGGCAACCTCTTGTGGTTTTAAACCATCATTTTTGAGAACTAACACTATGGATTCTTAGCTAAAAGCTTGCAGATTTTTTAAAAATCAGGATTAATCGAGATTTTTGTAGATTTATGCTTCTGTGGTCCACATTGCCAAATTGTCACACCCATAAATGAGTTTGAGACTCCATAATCTTTCCCCGTTCCTAAATAAAAATTAGCACTATCGGCCTAACGATTCCTCATTGACGGAACCCCCATCATAGCCTCATCGATGGCCCGATGAAAGCAGTTAATAACCTAGTATCGATGTAACAATACCCTATCAGGCTAACTCCTAAGGCGTCCTCCCCGATAGATCGATAGAGTCAACAAAAGCAAGCACATCGTTGTAACGCATGAACATCAATGGAACAAATGTTTGCATTCCCCCAATGGCCCGATATAAAAAATGTTTGCATTCCCCCAATGAAAGCAATTAATAACCTAGTATCAGTGTAACAATACCCTATCGAGCCGACTCTTGAGGCGTACTCCCCGATAGACCGATAGAGTCAACACAAGAAAGCACATCGTTGTAACACATGAACATCGGTGGAATGAATGTTTGCATTCCCTTGATGGCCCCTTATAGTTTAGAAACCTGCACTTCTGAGACCTAACAAATCATTCATTGATCTCATAGTTATTTTTTCATAAAACTCACAATCACAACATTTAGGATAGTCACAATGGATTTCAATGAAACAAAAGGTAAAATTTCATAGATTCACTGTTCTATATATGATCATAATACTTTGCCTTGAGATCACGAGAGTAATTTTATAAAGGCATGTTGTGGAAAACATTTATGAAATTTGCAAACATCTTTAGAATACAATATAAAGACGATATAGTTGAGAATCAAAATACTGAGGGATAGCCTCCTACTTGATATGAACTCGTGGAATTATGGTCATTCCATGCAAAAACTATAGGCTTAACAGAGGCATCCAACTACGAAACTTTCTCAGTGAGACAATTTAAGCAACTCATTATATGTTGGTACTCTTAATTTGAGTTGACATGATTTGGAGAGGCTCTTACTGGGTGTTCAACAAATCCCTGTGAAATCTCTGTTGACGAACTAGATTTCCTCATGATACTAGTATTAGATTTAGTACAATCTATTGCTGGCATATAATTGACAATATCTTCTACACTTGCTTCTCTATTATTGTTTTCCACCTAAAATACAATGTCAATTTCAACATATAGTCAACTCAATAACAAATTAATATAGATAACACAATGTAAATTGAACCAAAAATCCATACACTTACTCCACATTTGTCCATTTTGGATTGCAACCCACCTCGGCCAAATGTATATTCAATCCTCACATTATCTCTTGCTCTCTTGCCTCTATTACTCTTTGTCAATATTCTTCGGAACACATACTTTCTTTCAATGCCTCCCACTATTTGGGAGATAGAGTGGAGTCTAACATCTCTTTTCCCTCCATGATTGTTGTTTTGCAATTGTATCTAAAATTGTTCATCAGAAGTCTCATCTTGTGCTTATAATATTTTCTAGAGATTTTTCCACCAACAGTATCAAAGGCATTTTCCATTTTTTGTATAACATATTCCACATTTCGTGGATCTTGCTTTGCAAAATTTGATTTGCAGATATCCAAATGGGCCCTACATCTTACGCCCAACTCAGAGGCCCACCTTGTAGCATTTTGCCCAATGGGCTCACCATCTCTTGATACCTCAACCAATAATGGCTTCTTCCCTTCTAATATTCCTTATTTTGTGTTCCTCTCTATAGACCTATATAAATCTTGACTCAATCTTTGTCTTTTAACATAAGCAGACACATATTCTATTTCAGCACTACAAATATTTATGGCTGATCCACTAATTCTTTCAAAAGTTGTAGATGCGACAGGTGCACTATTAGGCACATCGGATGCAAGCGAACTCTCTTCATGACTTTGATTAACTGAAACTTCATTCTCCTTGGCCACATCATGTGTGGCATGAGTAGGTAGATCAGTAGTGGTCTTCGTATATTTCACTTCACAACTATTTTTTTCACCAACTTCATTTGTTGAATCATGAAAGCGTTGGCTTCTACGAGCTGGCAGCACTGTATCTTTACTTTCTTTTTGTTTTTTCTCTGCTCTGTTTTTCTTGCCTGTAAAACAAAAAAAAATCATATCATGTCTTATATACATAAAGCTCTTGCCTATAAAATTTCATTAAACAATATTAAACAAATAATTTACTACTTAGTGGATTTACAACTTGCCTGTTTGGCCAACCAAGACGTGATAAATATTCATTATTCTTGGCCACATGTTTTTCATGAAAGCACTCATAATTTATCACTGGAATTTCAACATTGTGATCATTATCATCTAATTTGCGCCTTTCATTCTTTTTCTTCAATTCCTGATGTCCAAAAAAACAATAATGTATAAATTAGCAACTTGATACAAAGATAATTAACCTAACATAAATTGCCTAAATACAAGTTTATGAGGTCTCAATTTTAATGAACAGTCATTAAAACATGTACGAAGTCTAAAGCATTGCAAACAACAACAGTCATTAGATATTGTGGGTATTTCTGTCAATGGATATTAAATAATGGTGCCTTGCAGAAATGCCAGTTGCATAAAAAACTTAGCAATGTATTTGAATCAATCCATCAAATCTCTAGCAATTATAATGTTTTCATTCATGGTTCAGTAAAAAAATCTATATTACCAAATTTTAACTGGACATGAACTTGTAGCATGACAACCATTTTGTACAACTAAACCAATGCTTTGCTTAGGTGATAGCACCATCACTAAGAAATGCCTATGGTATTTGGTGATTCTTACTTTTGTTGTCTTGTTACGTAATAATTTTTGTAACATCCAAATACATTCATGAAGGGGTAGATTTCATGAAAAATATCAAATATGTTGGAGTGGACAGTGAGTTACAATCAAGGAACACCATGATTTGAGGACTAAGTAGTCAAACAACAATGAACTTCAAGATATATGCAAAACAATGAAGAACATTTGATCAAAGCAACAAAAAGAACATGTGTCGAAGGATGCTGATACTTGCAAGAGACAAGATTATTTGGACCATTTGTCAAAAGTCCACTTATGGCTAACTAGAGCCTAATTATCTTTGTTTAAATGTTGTTAACTGTTGTTGGTATCAAAAGACGTTCATGAAGGGGTGCGACCTCTTCAATGTTTTGATATATAAATTAGTTACATAGTTACAAAAGAATATATAGGTGAAGATAGAAAAATAGACCGTAGAAAGCTTCCATGATGTTTACATTTAAAAAGACTATGTTGCAGATATAATTTCAAGGAGATCAATGAAAGATATTTGATTTCGTGGCTTCATATTCGTATCAGTTGTTTGTTGAATATATTCAGTTATTTGGTTGTCTCCAACATAATATTTCCTTGTTATTTAAATTGGTGTATCAGAGATATGTTCAATTTATCAAAACACATTTGTTGCTATTTTAGTAAAAAAGTGTAAAAGAAAACATAGAAACAATGTTTAACAATGCTTCAATGATGGATTTTATAAAGGATGCTACAACAATGATAGTGATAAAGAACATATATAAAACAGTAAATAGTCTAGAGGAGCTGTCAAGAAAAGATCATTGTCAAAGTAAAAGAATGATGGTATACATATTCATATTGTATACAACATTTATATATGAAAACATATTCATATTGCATTCATATATGAAAACATATTCACATTGCATCCTCATTTTTATATGAAAAAATATCCATATTGCATTCATATAGCAACTTTGTTCAACATTAAAGCTTTGAAACAGGTATTAGTTTGAAGGTTCGTGTCCTTAAAACATAAAACAGTCTTAAAACAACATAAAAGTATTACATAAAAGGTCATAAAATGGGGCTCATCAATAATCATCTGCATTTTCAGCAAGATCAAAATCCTGATCACTCGTGTCTGCATCTACTTGATTTTATTCCTCATCCTCATTTCTGACATGCAATACATTATGTCTCCTAATTTCTTCATTGGTAATCAAAATCTCTTCTTCAAACAGTCCCTCATTGTCTTCATCCACTTCTTCGAATGTTTCTTGTAAATTAACATATTGCCCATCAGGCATTACATCAACAACTTCCATGAATTTTTGTCTTGAATGAGACTTTGTTTGAATGACATATGACTAACCTGGGCTTCTTATATCATCAATTAGAAATGATTGGTTAATTTGAAGAGGGGAAACATATGACTCATCTGTCTCTAATAAAAATTGTCGCGTATTTACATGTACAAATTCATACTCATCAAATTGTACTGCGAATGGTCGGATCCACTTACATTTTAATAATATAGGACTATTTTCACCAAAATCCACTCGAATAATTTCTTGGATGAATCCAACTTAAAATTTCTTCTCAATTTCATGAAGAAATTCAACACTAACAACACAATCACAATTTGTCTTTCCTTTGTCTTTTTCTTCCACTCTTAAATGACTACCATAGGTCCACATTCTACTAAAACACATAGCCCATAAATGTGGAGGTCGTGAAAGCTCACTTTCCTCTGTTGTTATATCTTGACCTTCTTCTTTTGCATCACTGATTGCATTAGCAATCCATTCTTCAAATTTTGGAAAATAATCACCTCCAATCAAATTATGACGTCTACGCCATTGAGGTCGATGTTGCATCCAAGTTTGATTCTCTTCTTCATATTTTCTACATAGAATAATGACGTACAAATAGTAAGATTAATAATATAAATGTGTAAATGCAATTGAGTAAATAAATTTTTTTTACCCGTGCCACTTATCGAACAAAGATGTGTTTTGAAGAATAAAGGCATGTATTGCACTTCTTTCTTGATATGATAGCTTGAAGTGACATCCATTGCCTTCTAATACTTCACCTACAACTCTCTCATCTTCGTCATCATCCCATACACGTTGATTGACATTTTAAAAATCCTTCATATATTTTGTGCAAAATCCCATGGCCTCTTGCATTGAATATCCCTCAGACATGCTACCTTCTGGTTTTGCCCTAGTACGGACAATTTTTTTCAAAACCTTCATATATCATTCTATAAGATACATCCATCTCGTTCTTACTAGGCCACAATGCTCTAGTTCATATTCTAGATGTATCAAAAGATGCATAGAAATGTTAAAGATTGCTGGTGGAAATTCTCGTTCCAATAGACAAAGGACTTCAACAACCTCCTCCCTCAAACTATCAAAGTTTGAAGGATCTAATACATGTAGACTCATTCTCTTTAATATTAGGCCCAACCTTATAATTGCTAATCTTGGCCCCTTTTCCAAACTTGATATATTTACCACAATAGGTAAAATATTCTCGATTATGACATGATAGTCATGGGTCTTGAGGCCTCTTAAGCTATTATGGGTCTTGAGGCCTCTTAAGCTATTAATGTCAGTTTGGATTTTGATGCTGCTACTTACATATCCAGCGGGAAAGTGAGTCTAAGACATCAACTGTAAGAATTGTGCATGTTGTTCCTTTGTCCAGACATAAGGAGCAATAGGTTTTCTATATTTTTAATTATCATACTTTTCAACCCAAAGATTTCGACAAATCTTTATTTCTCAAAAGTCTTCACGTGATGAAATAGTATCAAGAGCACCAAAAATAGTTTCTATAATAGCATAAGCTATATTTTTCTTAGTATGCATAAAATCAACAGTATGCCTAATGGCTATATCCTTAAATTATGGCAACTTATACAATATGCACAACCGTTTTACACCGCTTTCATTACATGGATCATATCTACTGCCAACAATCCCATCATTTTCAATAAATGACATTCTTTTTTGTCCATTCTCAACAATGTAATCACTTGTTATTAGCAATGGTGCTTCACAATTCTCTTCTTGATCATTGAAAAGTGTTTTTTGTTGACGATATGGATGATCCATTTTAAGGTAAGCACGATGTCCATAATAAATACACTTATGCAAAATTATTGAGTGCCTCACAAAATCCTTAAAGTTGCAAGTAGGACATCCATGGTATCCATGAACAAAGAGACTAGACAATGTGCCATATGCAGGAAGATCATCAATCATAAACAATAAGGAAGCTCTTAAAGTAAATTTGATTGAATGACCATCCCTTAAAGATTGAATTGCTTCAATTCCTTTCCACAATTCCATTAGCTCATCATATAATGGCTCTAGATAAGCATCTATTGTATCTGAAGTCACACTTTTCTTTCCTGGTATAATCAATGATAACATTAAGAAAAATCGTTTAGTTGCTAACCATGAAGGCAAGTTATAATTTATTAGAAACACTAGCCAAGTTGACCATTTAGTACTTTGATCTAAGAATGGGTTCACCCCATCTAGAGCCAAACCCAACCTTATATTACGAGGATCTTGAGAAAAATCGGGCCATCTGTTATCAAATTCCATCCATGTCTCAGAATCAGACACATGTCGTTATTTTCCATCAGTGCTCTTATTTTGGGCATGCCACTGCATAAGTTCAACAATGTTTCTACATATATACATTCATAGTAATCGTGGGATTATCAAAAAGTGACGAAGAACCTTTCTAGGAACCACAACTGATTTCAATCCTTGTGTATACCTTAGTTCATGACATTTCAGACATTCACTCTCATTTGCAAGATTTTTGCGAAATAATACACAAACATTCACACATGTGTGGATGTTTTCATACCCCAAGCCGAGCTTACTGATTTTCTTTTTACCTTGACTTTGTTTTGTTGGCAATGTGGAGTTAGCTGGTAACAATGAACTTAATAATGCCAATAACTGATCTACACTCTCATTTGTCCAACCATGCACCACTTGCAAGTTAAGAATTTGAAGGAGTGTTGTCAAAATGACTTAACCTGCAATTAGCATACATAGGCTTTAAAGCATCATCCATTGACTTGGCCTAATCATTGTTTAGACACTCATTCAACATTTTATCAACTTCAAACCCTTCGTCAAACATTTCTACCTCTTTATCTTTTTTTGGTGCCACTCATCCATGTTTTTTGCCTCTTCATCTCTCACAGTCTGACATTCTATCATATCTTCATAATAATTGTAAGTCCAAGGGCTTATACCACTATGCCCATATCTTATCATATGTCGATAAATCATATATTTTTTTTGCACCTTTCCACCAAGACAATTTTTACATGGACATGGATATTTGTCAATGCCACTCTCATCAACTACTCTCTCATCATATGCATGATATTGATCTGTAGTCAACCTTTGACGCTCATCCATCTATAATATTGTGCATTCCCATATTAATTTAGTTTCTGATTTAAAGAAAAAAAAAAAATCTAAAAACAGAGATGCCAAAACATTGTTGAAAGTAGTCACTTTTAGTACATACCATAACAAAAAGAAGAGGATATAATGAGTCATTGTTTTGAGATCTATCTTACATTCATTTTAAGTTTACCTATTGAGAATGGAATATGCTTGTGTTTCCTATCAGCTTAATTTCGTTAATGAGGGTTTTGAATTACCTCTGAATTCATTAGAGAGGGCCTCACTGACTTCAAATTCATTGTAGCAAACTCTGAATTCCTTGCCCGCCTTTTCAAAAGTCTCCAGGTCCTATCCAAACAAGATTTATCGCCCATGCAAGTGCTTCAATACCTGTCCATGAGAATAAAAAACGTCAACAACAATCCAATTTCATTCCCATGCCAACAATTATACATTTTACAAGTTGTCTCACTTATAAATATAGACAAGTTGTTGGAACCAAAATTTTCATAAAACATTCTAAGGAATTTATCAATCAAAATCTAAAATTCCCAAATATCATTTCATAAAAAGTCACATTATTGCCATCCATAAAGTCAATTTTTCCCTTTACCGCAATACCGCTACTATATTGGCCATCCCTCATAACCCACACATCATACCTCTCTACCACAGCTCATTACGAAGCAGCTCATGGTATGACGGTAAAAGGAACCACTACTATACATTGTAACCTTCACCCTTTACCGCTATACCTTAGGGGGTCAAGACATAGTCCATGGTAGAGCGATATACTAAAGAGGAGCACTAAGAAGACACCACGATACCATAGGAAAGAAAAAGGTGATCCACGATAGAGCAACATATTGAATGTATGTACTAAGGGGGCACTGCGGTACCGTAGGGGAGTGAAAAGTGACACGAGGTAGTGCGGTAAATTAGACGTTGGGTCATTTAAAGCACACCAATCACGTTAGTCAACATTAAAATATAAAATAGAGCTCAATACAAAGATTTGAATTGTGCAAATTCATGATTCAGGAGTAAATGCATCTCAGTGTTAAAATACACAAAATAAGTTGATATTTTTCATTCACAACAGTTGAAAACAAGTTGTAGACGAGCTCAAAGTATGAAAGTAAAGGGAATTATTCAAGGCAAATCATATCATCGGGTAAGATTTGCTCATCACTCTCTATGAATTTCATAAAATGACACCAAAGAAGAGTGAAGTAGGAATTAAAAAGGATGAGGCCAAAACCAATAAACCATCATTGCAATCCCCATTGCTTTCCTTGTTGCCTGGTTCTGTGGACAAGGGACCTAAGAAAGTTTTCAAAGACTTCGCTCAAAGTTGTAGGGACCCCATTATACCTCAGTCAGGTTGGAACCTCTATTGGTACTTCTACCAAAAAAGGAACGACAAGGTTCCAACATCAAACCCATGGAACCTAGATTTGGATGAATTAATTGTCCCTAATATTTTCATTGATATTGAGCTAATCAAAGCCCTTTCCAGGAGCTACCATGCCCCAACCAAAACTTTTAGGCTTCCAAATGGTGGGTGCTTAGTTGATGTCTCAAGAGATGCTATCATCAAGTGTTTTAACCTAAA
Source organism: Sequoiadendron giganteum (assembly GCA_007115665.2). NCBI lineage: Eukaryota > Viridiplantae > Streptophyta > Pinopsida > Cupressales > Cupressaceae > Sequoiadendron > Sequoiadendron giganteum. The sequence goes on from CM021102.1 coordinate 603,810,474, forward strand.
TAAAAAGCCGTAATGGAGGTGAATTTAGTGAAACTGGAGTAGGAGTATAAGAGGTTGAAAAGAAAATACCGAAGTAATGAGCTCCCCTACACATGAAGAGGGGTCACGATAACATAATACTCCCCATCCCTTCCTCTAAAATGGAGCCTTTCCCAGTTTCAGAATTTTAGAATCATGCATTATGTCAAGTCTTGGGAATAGATGCAGAGGAACACATGTCAGTGGGATTGATGAGAATGGACATGATAATTCAACATTCTGAGTCAAATGTAGAGTTTTATTTTGCATCTATAATTGAGGAGCAAATACATGAGGGATTGCTACAAGTTAAGGAGGCTAAGGCTCCTATTACCTTTAGGAAATATTCTTTGTTGTCATTTAATCCTGTATCAGAATGAAGTGAAATGGATTAAAAGAATGAAAATATGTACACAAGATAGTGGAGTAAGACTCCCTATGCATAATTGGTGTTATATTTGGGATAACAGATGTACAGAATGTGATTTTGTAGTATTTCAAGATGATTTTTCTATTAGATTGATAGATGCCCTTGGTTACCCAACTCCAAGGTTAGCCGAGTCATTGATGAAAGTAATGAGGCCTGCACAGTATAAGCTAGACCAGGGTTGTACTCATAATTATGCTGATTGGTTCCTTATGCCATAACACACCATTATCAGAGTATATGGGTGCAACCAAGCACCACATATCTTGCCCAGGTTTGTACCTGCAAGGGTATGTTTTCTGGAATTCATGTGGCAGATGCTTTGGATGGAACATGATTTGATGAGGAATCAGAAGAAAGGAACATTTTTTCCTGATTTGATAGTATTTGAAGAATTAGCCATTGGATTTGATATGTTGGAAGAATTGCAGAGGTTCATGAGGGTTAACTATCCCCTCAAGTTTGGAAAAGAAAGAGTGTGTGACTCAGAGGGTCATATCAACATGATTAGAAGAACCTTGTTGACAAAGAGGCTATATCACATGAGTTTGACCCTGAGGAGGATGTTATACGAAACCTAGTGTATTTTGCTGATTGTAGTGAAGATTAGAAAAAGGTGGATAACAATGATGAAGTGGGAAAATTAGAAGAAGGAGAAGGATAAAAGTTTCAAAGGGTTTTTCATAGACGAACCTAACCTCCTGAAAAGGATGCAGATGATCCTTGATAAATTTGATGAGTTATGAAAAATGGCCCAAGATGAGGGGTTGATGTCACTCCCCACACCTCACCAACCATCACATGAGGCATCAGTATCACGGGCACCACACCCATCACCTACGCGTCCATCCCCTCCATCTCCTACTCATGAACCACAAGATAAAAAATAGAAGATTGAGCCATTGGTTGAATATGACTCAAGTGATGATGAAAAAGAAGGAGTCATAGCTCTGACTGAAATGAAGGATGTAGCAGAACAACAAAAAAATCAAAAACCTCATGATCCTAAGATCAAGCTTTCAGAGGAGGGAGCTAATGAAATTCAAGAAGATGAGAGGGTAGTAGCCTCTCTAAGGTTTATGGAAGATGATAGTTTTATCCATACTAATGAATTTAAGGACTTTTGGATTAAAATGAAGATGAAACAATTTGATGATAGATTGAAAATCAATCTTATAGGAGCTGATGAGTCAAAATAGGCCGAGATTCAGGCTTAGACATTTGTAGAATTAAATGTTGACAACATTAATTTCACCCCCCAGGAGGAAAGATAAATGGTATTAAAAAGTGATATGTTAATTATACTAGGGATGGAGCTATCCAAATTATTTCTTCTAGATCAAATCAGAGCACAAGAGGACCCCATGTTGGTATCAGAGTTTGATTCAGAGGAAGGTGTCTCAGGAACAGGATATAACCCTACTACCCAAACACTTTCTCTATGGACGAAACAAAAAAGTACAAGGAAGCTTCGACTTTTGGATGCAGTACAGGAAATGAGGGGGTCAACTATGGTCAAAACAATGAGGGATACAACTCCTACAAAAGTTTCCACTATGACCATGCATTTTGCAATGTTCACCAAGGATGTAGTTGAAAATATGGATAAAAGGATTGATGAGTATGAGAAAAGATTGAAATTATCAAATGATGAGGTGAACAAATTGTTTATTGAAAATGTAAAGTTAAAACAACAGTTACAACAGGCCACCATAGTGAGAGGGGATGAATTAATTGTCTACCACCCCCCTATCCAGGCAGAGGATCCACATATACAACAAATGAAAGATGAAATTGATCAATTGAAGAAACATAACATGGAGGATGTCAAACATCATATCATGGAGATTCTAAGGAAAATACTAGAACATAGAGTCAGTATATTGAAGGAGAAGATAAATAGATTACATGAAAGCTTCAACAATCTGATTAAATATTTGGAACAGATAAATGCTAACTCCCCTATCCTTGAAGATATCAAAAGAGATGGCAACCCACCTATCACATATTGACCACTCTATTCAAAGCTACAAATAGGGATCCGGATGCCCCATCAAGGCTCAAACCTACACAAGAAATGGTGAAAGGTGTGATTGACGAGTACAAGTATTTGGTGGATATAAGGAAGAAAATGGAAAGTAGGAGGAGTGCATTTGAATCCATTAAATACACCTTCAACCCATCCATATTTAAAAATGACAATCAGATAAAAGGTATGGATGAATGGAGAGAAGAATTTGATCAGATGATTCCTAAATGCTTGACACATAATAGGATGATGGGGAGATCAATCTCAACAAATTCCATACTTTACTTGATGGGATCGTCATATTCGACAGTGGATACACAAAGTTCGTGGTAGATGTCAGGAACCTCCTGGATAATATATGGAAAATTCATCTTACAAATTTTGCAATTGCACAAGAATTCAAATGGCCGAGTGATCTGACAATCACTAAGTGGCAGGAAAAATATTTGGGCTCTGATGAAGATTGATTCTATACATTATAAAGAGAAAGTATCATACATTAAAAGCTTTGAGCAGGTCTTAGATGACCACAAGATTTTACTCGAAGATTAACGGATTGATACACATGTTATGATTAGTTTTCTTTAGTTGTGTTTAATTTCAAAATTATGTTTTGTTATCAAAAGACATGTCTTTTGGTCTGAAGCTTGTTGCCTCTCGTATAAATAAGAGAGACAAGGACCAAAAGAAATTTTAGGAGATAAGATATAGGAGAAAGAAATAGGCGAATAGGGATAGATGGATAAGAGAATGCTGTCATAATGCTTACATTTCAAAAGACCATGTTGCAAGCATCATTTTGAAGAAGTTAATGAAAGATCTTTGATTTTGTGGCGTCATATTGGTATCGATTGTTTGCTGAATTAATTGAAGAATATTATCTGGTTGTCTCCAAGGTTGGCATTTCTTTATTATTTAAATTGATATATCAAGTATATTTTCAATTTATCAAGGCACATTTGTTGTTCTTGCATGGTTCAGTTAATTGACTCCTTCAAGGAAGGATTAAATTATTTTAATTAATCACAATAATCTGGAAAAGGTCATTTGGATCAATAAGAATAACTTGGTAATTTCATCCTTGCACGTTCATACAAGTTATAAACCAATATTAGTGTGCCAGACAATTTGAGTTACAACCAATATAAGTTATTCACTCTAGATCTTCATTTGACTCCATCATTAGCAGTTTCAAGTGTAGCCTAGCCTATTCAATCATGGGCAATGTTAGGAGATTCATTTGTCTCTCTAACAAAGAGTTTTTTCAACCATTGTAAATTTGCAACTAGCTTGAAACGGTATCTTCATTATTGAAGAACTAGCATTCGTCTTGTCATAATTCTTTGGCAAAACTATAGTAACATGGGGATACTCTAAAGAATATTATAAATTAAAGGATTAACATTGATTTGGTCAAGCTAGGTAATGAACACCATATATATGTGGTATTTGTCTTCTTGGAGACAACAAGATTTATTTAGTTATCCATTACTAATTCTTATTCTCTCTTATTTTTTTGTATGATCTATGTGTTGGGACTATAAATTTTTTCAAAATATCAGTAGCTTACATTCATATACTCCACAAGATAGCCACATTTTGATTACAAAATTGCTATAATCATTGAGATTTGTGCGACAAGAAGTCTCAAGATTCTCAGTTACTTATTTATGGATAATTTTTGAATGGGATTAATAACAATTTACATTCATTTGTATTGTTTCACTTGCAAATTTTTGGTTTATGCATTGATTTAGTTTGGAAGAAGAAAGGGAGACATGGAATTTCCTAAGAGTCATGTTTGAAGATGAAGGCAATGCTAGGAAAAAGCTACTTGAGCACCTTGGATTTCAAGTGCAATCAACAGAGAATCAAGACTTACAGGAAGCTCAATCTTCCAACATTGATTATATTAGCAGTGAAATAATCAACAATGTCACTCTTGATGATACAACACAATTAGATCCATCAGTTCGGTCAAAAGGTGGACAAGATGTTACATCCCCCAATGAATTGGGATCCTGTATGCAAATACATGATGTCTATCTTTTCGTTTTTCCCTTTTTAGGTGCACTCTTGAAAGCTCCTAAGTGTTGAAGAGACCAATTGGTGTCAGTTTTGGATTTGGAGGAAAGCTTGCTACATTTCGGCCCGGTACAACATCATAGAGTGTTGTTGGCTCTTCTGAGGTAGAGTAAAATTTATTCTTTTGTACATGTCATTAAGATGATATATGGTCTTATTTTTTTGCTATTTTTATAGGTATATATACACAATCTCATTACCGAGGACAGTCTGGTGCTTCGTTCAAGAAAGTTTGAAGCTGCAATAGCAAATGGTGAAAAATCATCATTGCGAGCTTTGTGCGATAAGAAGTCTCAATATTCTCAGTTAGTTATTTGTGGATACTTTTGAATGGGATTAATAACAATTTACATTCATTTGTATTGTTTCACTTGCAATTTTTTGGTTTCTGCATTAATTTAGTTTGGAAGAAGAGAGGGAGACATGGAATTTCTAAGATGAAGGCAATGCTAGGACAAAGCTACTTGAGCACCTTGGATTTCAAGTGCAGTCAATAGAGAATCAAGACTTACAGGAAGCTAAATCTACCAACATTGATGATATTAGCAGTGATAATCAACAATGTCACTCTTGATGATACAACACAATTAGATCCATCAGTTCAGTAAAAAGGTGGACAAGATGTTACATCCCCTAGAGACAATGGCAAGGAGTTTTTTGATAATTTGCACAGTTTGAAAGAAGATTCCTCACTCCATCTCACTGAAAATGATTTTGTTGTTGGGAAGGATACCCTAGGCAATGGAGAAGAGGTGCAACATGAAGCTACTAAAGATTTGACTGAATACTAAGAATGTGATGAAGCCATTCAAAGTTATTTAGTTGTTGGTGATTATAAGGGAGCAGTCATGCAATTCCTGTCAGCAAACAAGATGCCAAATGCACTTCTCATTGCTCATGTCGAGGGGAGTTCTTTACGGGAGAAACCTCGTGATGAATATTTAAGAAAAACGAATTGTTCCTATCTTAATGTTATGCTTCTATGCTAATTGCATGACATTTGCAACGTCTTAAAGTCTTTTAATGTTTTATGTTTTACCCTCCTTGTATTCAGCTATTTGGATTTTAGAAGGCTAATTGGCTCTGTTTATCTAAAATATATTTCTTTTTGTGGAATATTTTTAGACTTAACACTATTAGTGTAGGTGGTTTTTGCTATGGTAAATAATGATCTTATTGGCCTTGTGAATAGTAGGCCTTTGAAATCCTGGAAACAAACTCTTGCTTTACTTTGTACACTAAGTGTTTTTCCCACAAAAATTAGTTAAACATTAAATTATGTAAATTGGATAATGCAATTTTGATTTGGAGCAAATTGTACTTGACAATAAGTTTTTTTTATAACTCATTTCTAATTTTTGTGAGTTGTAGTTTGAAGTTTTTGATATAATGAGAAAGCGTACAAATTTATGCATTGTATCATACAGTTGTGTACAATATTTTCAAACATTTATCATACTTGTATCATAGATACAAGACTTGGACGTAAAACAGTCTTGGCAGGCTGATTTTTGACTTAAGACTTGGAGGAATCGACACAAACTTGGTAGGCTGACTTTTTGAATTGGACGTTGAAGGTAGGTTTTCAAATCAAATAAACCCTACCCCACAAAGTGATGTGTGTTTTCCATTATATTTTCATTGAATGCTCTTGGCAAAGAAATAAAATTAGCTATGTTGGTTTTTTGTTCACTGTTGCCAATTGATTCTAAGTTTTCTGTAAGAGGCTTGGGGTTATAAGATCAAAGGGGTCTCTTGTAGTCAATAAATAAATAAAGACAGTCCTTGAAGATATTGTAACAAAGATGTGATAATCACAAAGCACAAGGTTCAAAGCAATGGGATCATAATGTAAAAACAAAAGAGAAAAATTATGTTTTTATTAGAATAATGATTTTAAGGATTGACTATGAAGAACAATCATCATAAGATAACAGTGAATACAAACAATGACAGTGCCAATGAGTTATCAATACAATGACAGGGGCTATTATGTAATCCCTTTTAACAGATTACAAAACTTGATTTCATCCACAACTGTGTGAGATACAATCTTTCCTCTCAGAAAGGGGAGGCGCCCTTCTTACTGCTTATTGAAGCTAAGTAAAACTAATTAAGTATTCACAATAATGTACACTATGATTAAGAGATGGGGGTGTGTCACATTCATAATTCTCTCTTTTTCAGAGAATATGTTTTACAATGCTTCATAGTTTTAAGTTCCTGATTCAATACAACTTCAAACTAAAAAAAAGTAGTAATTCCAATATTCTTATCTTGTCAAAGCAAAGCCTAGGAATACCAACATGATAACAATAAGTGATAAAACAAGAAAACTCATGAAGGTACAAAGTCGTTTTGTAGCTTTCACCAATGAATCCTTGAGATACGTAACTAGTGTTGTATTAGAAGCACAAAGTCTTTTAGATACTCTACGATAGATCCACGAACATCATGAATAAATACAAGCACATGGTGTTTTGTCTTAAAATTTTCAAGGGTGATAATAAGTGATGGAATCTTTTGGTGAAGAATTCATAATCTTGAAAATGTTTTTGGTTGCCGATAGTGGTTTGAGAACCTCCTCAAATTGCTGATGTCCCACTATAAACTGATCTTCATGGGCATCAAAGGTAAAGTCTTGATTGATTTTTATCATCAACCTCTTTTAAGAAATGGTTTCAAAGCTAAAGACTTGGCGGTAGTTTTCATAGTTATCAGAACCAACAAGTTCCCGCTAGCAACATATTACATGGGCTCAAGGTAATGATTCATGGAAGAGTTCTCATCAATTCAAGTTTAGTAACAGAAGGAATTAATTTACCTATGTCGACACTATGGGTCAAGGTTTCAACATTTTTTATCACTGGATTGGCAACAAACGGTAGACCGAACCATGAAAGTAATGCCTACAAGATCATTTGGAGTTTGATGTTAATTTTGGTAGTCGGTTTGCAAGTTTGTCCTCGACAAGCTTTTCTATGCATTCTTATTAGCATAAAGCAGATTGTTGGGTAATGGGAGAGAAGTATAGGGCACACTTTTGATGATTATTAAGATCAAACGAAAGTAGCAATACTGTTCACGTTTCATCTTAACTTATGATTCAAGCATGTGGTCTTCTGTTAGCACAACTACCACCAACCTTTCATATTCAATTCTATGCAGAAGTAGCCTGAATAATCAAATATTGTTGGTGGCTCACAGATGTGACAAAGTCCTCGATGGAATTAGACACTACTTTTGGCTATGCTCTTTGGGATCCAACATGGGATTTTCAAGATAACATGTCAACTAAAATTGGAAACCTTGTTGCTTTGGTCCATGTTTTCTTTAGCAACCTTCCACATGAGTGGCTGGAGACGACACGCACTTTTATAAAGAATCTAAGGTCTCTCACAATAAAAGAAAATTCAGTTATCAAGAATTGAGTGAGAGTCAAGCCGTGTATATCAAAAGGCTAAAAGATAATACTAGTGTCTTTTTCTTAATTTAAAAAAGAGGAGAATGGCTTATTCTGCGAGAAAATCAAGGAAACAGTCATGTAAAGAAACAGATGCAGAGGAAAACACATCAGAAATCAAGGATATCAAATTGGAATTGGATGCTAACATGCCAAATGTCCTTGCGTGAATTATAAGTTTTTCCAAAAATTGATGTAATATGGTGGGAGCGATATAAAAGAAGGTTGGATTTGTAATTGGGGGATCTTCTTTTCCAGCAATTCTGTGAAATAGGGGATGAGGAGAAAATTCATTTTCGGTTGCTTTGTAACCAAATATTATTTTTCTTAATTCAACTTATGTGCAGGAGCTTCTTCAGAAACTTCGAGTTTTCTTTTGTTGAAGAAATAAAGAACCATTTTTAGAACTTTGTGTCTTTAAATGCCTTCTCTGATTGCAATTGTTCTTGTGTCAATTCGTAATTTGTCTTCAATATTGCTCATGTTCGGCATGTGTTGAGATAAATATAACTGTCTTGTATTAATCTATTACTGTGTGTGGGTGTGAAATAGATGGGCTTTGCATCATTTATTTGCATTCATTTCATTCTGAACCAATCTCTCACACCTATTTCATGGCTATGGGTAGGTGTTGTTTTTTCCTTTTCTGCTTTTTGGTGGAAATCATACCTTGCATTTTCATTTATCGCATATCTGAAGAGGGAGTTGTACCTCTAAAATTTAGAGGAAGTTGTTGATCCAATGGCAACTTCTCCAACTATTAGTGCTATTTTTTCTTCTTTTTGGGCATCTTGAGTCATTTTCTACATTTATTTCCAAAGGAAAAATTTGTTAACTAACAGGGAGGAACTATCTCTTCAATGTCAAGCTCATCTGAGGAGATCATTTCCTTTTTGCGCTTTGACAGTTGCGAGATAAGCCAAGGAGGTAAAAATGTTGTATTTCCTTCTTGACTTACTGCCAACACTTGTGTATCAGGTGATTTTATAGAAATGGATGCTATTGTGACAATTGGGGTAGTACCTATCATGATAGCCCCAGTAGACTGCAAACCAAGTGGATCCTATAAGGACTCATTCATGAATCTATTGAACTCTCCTTGAGAAGTGATGCCATATGACAGAGAAGAAAGACTCGAGATGAATGACAGAGAACCTTTAGAAATATCAACAACTTGCAAGGTAGAACCTACAGGAGGGGTGGAAAGAACTGATGATGTTGATGGAGGGACAAAAAACTTCATTGCATGCAAGGTTGATGTAGGAGGAGGTGAGGTAGGAAGAGGAGGTGGAGGAGTAGTAGGATTGGGAGGAGTGTATGGAATACTGGAAGTAATGGGCGATGATGTTAGGGGAAGATTCTCGACAATGTTCTCATGAGGAGAGTTGTTGTTCATCATCATGCCTTGGTTCCTCCTCCTTCTTTAACAAACTCTTCATTTGTAGAATCTTCATCTCCAGAATCTCCATCTTCGGAATCTCCATCTCTAGAGGCTTCTTCTGCTTCTTCTTTTTCATTCTTTTCCTCTTCATCAAAGGATTGCTCTTGAAATGCATGCTCTTTTCCCTCTGTAGATGGTTGTTATGATTTGGTGGCTTCCTCATCTTCAACTGTTCATGCAATACTTTTTCCAATAGTAAATTTGATCTTGGGACCCTTTCAAGAAGAAGAAGGAGTAGCTGCATGCTTCTATTTAGTATGGAGTGCTTGCTGCTGACTAGTTTCTACTTCCAGTATTTCTCCCTCTGATTTTGTCCTAAAGGATTTCATTTGGAAGCCATGTTTATGCAACCATTATGTTATGTTGTATAAGATGGGAGCAAGCCTTTCTTTGATAGAGACACTTTCCTTTTTAGACCATTGTATTGGAGGTAAGGGTTTCCTAGCAATGTCATCTTCATCATAAGAAGAGTTCAAGATGTCACCAGGATCTTTGAAATCCTTTGGTAGATCAGCCACACCAAGATCTCTGATCTACTCTACCATTAATCTACAAAAATCCATTTTGTGGATATCTTCTTCATCTTTGCATTCTGCCATGTGTCTTCAAAACGCTAGACATGCTGATGATCTTTCTTCAGTTTCCTATTCACATCTTGGTAGTTAAAGTCAAATCTTTATTTGTATGTTCTTATAGTCATGATTTGAATTTCTACAACAACTGATTTTGCTTTTTGTACACTATGAATGGTATATCTCTCGATTGTTAGTGGGAAATGGAAACCTGGTTTGTGAATTTTCTGGCGTTCCTTATGAACCGAGATCAACTATTTGCATAGCTCCATTAGTATCCACTTATCTGAGGGATATGTGGGCAACATGTATGGACACCCAGTATAGCAATCGACTCTCATATAGGTGAAAGTTGGAAACTGCAAAAAGATACATCCAACCTTACTAAACACTTTGTAAGCTTCATCTAATACTCTTTTATTTTCAAGAGTAGGATCAAAAGTGAATAGCAGGGGTGCAAAGAAGGCATCAGTGACTCTTTTGAAATGATGAAGACTTTCTCTCAATTTCAACTGATAATAGAGCTCATACACTGGTACAACATGTCTGTTTCCTTTGGTGGACAAACCTGGAAATTGCCTCATTATTGTAGCAACATATACTAAATATGAAGTCATATAAAATTTAAAAGTAGTAGGCACATTGATCAACTGTTCATGGATTTCATCACTTATTTGGGTTCGCCAATCAATATGTGCTTTCCTTGTTCTGAAGATCCAGATGTACTCATATATCCAATCTTGAAAACTACATGAAATAGGAAAACCTTTAACCCCGCTCAGGAGAGTGATCATATCCCTAACATCCTCTTTGAAATCACTTTGAGGAATCCCATTAGGCTATCTTGAGATAGTAGGCCTTAGAGTTTTCAACCATTGAGTGTTAATCAATGTTTTAGCTTTATTGGGATCTTTATCATAGACCTCATGTGCTTGTTGAATTGAGATATTTGTATATTGTTCCATGTGGGGAACATCGAAAACAATGTCAAAGAACTCTGGATCCAATCTCATCATCACCTATCCCGAGGAATCTCTCACACTTCTATCATCTCGAATGTAATGAGATGCAAATTGGAGAAAAAATTATGTGTTATGAGCAGTAGTTGGGAATTTAGACACCAAGTGCAAGTTGCTATGGACAATGGATCTTAAATTCTCTTGTAATGGTTTGATCTTAGTTCTTTTCACAAAATCCTCCAAGTCTTGATGACCAACTTTAGTGTCTTTAATTTCATCCACCTTTGAGAGCACACCAATAGATAGGAAGACACCCTTACATATTTATACTTCATCTTGCCTTCCTTTTTTAGGAGGTGACAGAGGTTTTTCTGATGTCATCTGAGAATGCCAAGGACAAGGGATGTCACCTTCATAGATCACCTGATGAAAGCTTTTGAAAAACTACAAGAATTATGAATCAATAGAGGTTAGGAGAAAATGCAGTATTGGAAAGTGTGAAGTGAGCAGGAAAGTTGGAGCAATTGTAAATGAGCTATTTTGCATGGAAAACAGAGCATGGGTGAAGAAATAAGGTTCAAAGCACACACAGAGTGATTTCAGGGTGTTAGAGAAGAAAAAGAAGGAAATTTTACTGCCTTGACAACTATGGGAAGGATTATCCAATATTCGAGTGGTGAAAAATGTCGCTCAAACATTTGGAAGAATGTTTGTTCGAAACAAAACGTTGAAGCTTCATCAGTCAAACTTGCTAACATTGACAATTTTGCCGCTTTAGGTAGATGGGAAAAAATGGTGGGAAAGCATTTGAGAATGATGCATAAAGAGAGGAGAAACATGAATAAGAGATAAAACAACGCGTTGGGATTCACTTGGGCATGCTTAAAAAGAGGAAGGAAGATTCAAAAAATGAAAAGATTCAAACCCTAGCTGATAAAAACACATTGACAAAGTTGAAAAAGAAATTACAGAGATTTAAAAACAAAAGGAAAGAAGAAAACCAATGAAGAGGGAGGGTAAAACACACCTATTGAAAAATGTGAATCCCTAGCTCAAAAGCATGAAAGATCTTCAAACACCAATACACTTGAGGTTGGAAAATGCCCAACACACAGAGGAAGAGGTTAAGAAATGGTTTAAAATGAAGAAGATTAACAAAATAAGACTTATTAAGTTGCTAGAAAGAGTGATTAATGCAACTCGAAGTTTGCATCAATTATGGTGAACTTAATGGAAAAATAGATGCACGAGCGGTGAAAATCACTACTTGTGCATAAAGTAGACTTGAGAAACCAAAAAGTGCACAAGTGGTGATTTTCACCACTTGTGCATTTTTGGCAGAGTGAGCAAAGTGTAGGAGGACTGATTTTCAACGCTTTGACACTTGGGGTTGAAAATTGACAAAGGCTCATCTAGGAGCACTAATTTTTAACACTTTGAAATGAATCACAATTTGACTAACTCTCAAAGGTTGAGAGTTAACGAAGATACTCATTTCAAAGCTCTTCAAAAGATAGACATGGGGTGGAACACTCAAATAGATTGTTTGAGGTTTTGGACCGTGCATCGAGGTGAATTGAAAATTTCCTCATTTTACGTGCTTGAAGTACACAAAACTATGAGATAGACAAGTTTCATAGGGGGTTATCCCATGAATCTGGCGTATCTAGATTCAAGGATAACACAACCAAATAACATGCCAATCGCAAGGATCCCTCCACCTAGCCACCTCTGTCTGCCCACAAAGATAAGACATCTTAAAATCAATCACCCTTGACCAACCAACCTCCAGGAAGCATTGGAAAATATTCAACAAATTAAGATACTGACACAAAATGGGGGAAAAACCATCCCAAGAATCCAACCAAAAGAGAGCCTCAACCCCCTATTACATATCCAAAACAAGCTCTCCTTGGCTAGCGCAAACCCTTTCTTAAGCATTCCCCAAATTGCAGAACCTTTCCCTGCCAGAGGATACTTGGGAATCTCCTCCTTCAGAACCCACAAAAGGTACTTGTGAGATAAAATCTTGGCCCAGATATGATCTTTCTCCACACACCACCTCCAATAAAGCTTTGTAGCCAACACCAACCTAGACCAAGTTGACTGTCGCAAACCAAGACCCCCAAACTGCTTCAAGCTACACACAATATCCCACTTCACAAGACTCCACTTAGAAGAGGACAAGTTGTTTGCCCATAAGAATTGTCTAGAAAAGAATCCAAATCCTTCAGAAACCCAACCAGAGCCACTTGGAGCATGCACCTATAAATGGGAAGAACCTGCACCATAGATTTAAGCAGATGAACACACCCAACAAAGGACAACCAACTATGAGTCCAATGATTAACCTTGACACGAAACTTCTCCAGAATTTTCTACCAAGACTCGTTAGGGAGACTACGCAAAGAGATAGGAATATCAAGATAAGTTAAAGGGAGAGACCCAATCTGAAACCTCAAGATATGAGCAATCCTTTGATGAATAATTTGCGGAGTATTGAAGAAGAAAATGGAAGATTTATCTTCATTAATCATTTGACCAGAAGCAACAAGATAAATATCCAAAGCCTTGCATAAATTCATGGACCAGAAGCAACAAGATAAATATCCAAAGCCTTGCATAAATTGGTGGCTTCTCTGATCTTAGCCATACCCATGAAAGCAATATTATCCACAAATTACAGGTGAGATTGAGGAGGCAAACAATTTCCCCACACTCATCCCTAAATAAATCCCAACTGCACATTACGTTTCACCACTCTCCCCAGACCTTTAGGAAGAAGAATAAATAAATAAGGAGAGAGAGGATCCCTTTGACGAAGGCCTCTAGAAGCACTAAAAAGAGAAGAAGGATCACCATTTAGTAACACCGAGAAAGAAGTGGAAGTAACACAAGAAATTACCCACTAGACCCACTCTTCAGCAAAACCAAAGGCTATAAGAATCTTTTGTAAAAAGGACCACTTAGCTCTATCATAGGCGTTTGCCATATCCGGCTTGATGAACATAGCTTTTTCTTTCGAGGCAACCATAGAATGAATGGTTTCAGTAGCAATGAACACCCTATCTAGAATTTGTCGATCTTCCATAAAACCTCTATGTTCCTCTAAGATAAGCCATCGCTTCATCCTTTCAACAATCAATTTGGAAATGATTTTATAAACTACATTACAAAGTGAAATATATCGAAATTGACTTAGCCTATCCGTCCCCTTACATTTGGGAATGAGATCAAGGAAGGTAGAGTTCAAAGCCCACAACATCTACTTATTCCTCTGAGACTCACAAACCACCTCCAAAAGGTCCAACTTAATGATATCCCAAAATTCTTGATAAAATTCAATCAGAAAGCCAACGAGACCTAGGGATTTCCCTTTCTTCATCTGGAAACAATAGCCTCCAATTCCTCTAGAGAGATTTGGCCCAAAAGGTGCTCATTCATCTCCTTAGTAACCAAGGAGGGAATAAAAGACAAAACCCAGTTTTCTTTTTCCAAACCATCTTGGGAATCCTCTCTAAATAATGAAGCAAAGAACTGCGAAACTTCTCTAGACATGTCCTACCAAGAAGATAAATGTTCACCCCTATCATTCACAAGAACAGACATAGAACTACCATGTCTCCTGACTTTCACCGAATTGAAGAAGAAAGTAGTGTTTATGTCCCCCTCCTATAACCACACAACACAAACCTTTTGTTTCCAATAAATTTCCTCATGCAACTCACACTCCTCCAAAGCTTTCAAAGCCCTTGCCTCCTCCTCGAGTAAATCCTCTGAAAGAAAAAACTCCCTTATCTCTCAAGTGATGACATCCAAGTTAGCTTGAGCAACAACCTTAGCATGAAAAATATTTCCAATTAAGCATTGCTTGTTCTACCATTTGAGTTGATATTTCACATTTTGCATTAGTTTGGAAAATGAATACATAGCAGTTCCATGAGCAGGTCTTCCCAACTGCCACCATTCAGCCATATGCACTTGCAAACAAGAATCTCTTAACCACATAAGCTAGAATTTGAAAGAAGGAGATTGAGCAAAACAAATCAAAGTAGCAGATAACTTAATAGGCCAGTAATTTGAGCCCCTCTAGTCCAATATCTCAGAGAAAGTAGACCACAATCCTCCAATACAGTAATAGGAAACCAAAAAATGATCAAGCCTCTCAACAATACAATTCACTCCCATTCTCCTATTGTTCCAAGTAAATTGACCATTACGGGGCTTAATGTCAACCAGATTCAAAGCAGATATGTTATTGTGAAGAAAGAAGGTAGAAGGCTCCAACCTTGTACTACCACCCTTCTTCTCATCCAACTCAATAATGACATTGAAATCAACCACAATAATCCAAGGGAAAAAAGGAGCAAGGCTACGAATGAAATTGATATGAGACTACAATAACTACTTACCAGGAAAGTCAGTAGGTGCATAGATGTTTGAAAGAAGAATAATTTCCCTCGACTCCAGACTTGATGCAACCATAGAGATAGAAGACTTGGAGCACAACCACCAAAGAGGACGAATCTTCAATGGGTCCCATAAGAAAGCCACACCCCCTACACTACCATGAGCCCCAATACACTGGAAATCACCCTGCCCCCACAACTTTGGAAACAAACCAACCATACTTTCAATAGATAACTTAGTCTCCTGTAAAAAAGAACATCAGGAGAATGAATTCTTACCAATTCACGAACTTTTTTTTGAGGGCCACTGTTCAAGCCCCTAACATTCCAAGAGAGGAAAATCCTTTCAGAGGGTTGGAAAAATGGGAATCCAATGTCTTAACAAAACCAGACTCCACCAAAGTATCCCCCATCACTTTATTTTTTCTAAGTCCTTCTTTCTCCCAACTTTGGAAGACTTCTCAGAAACCCCTTTCTTTTAGTCTTTTAGAAGAAGTCCCAATGAAGGAGAAGCCGTGTTGGATTTTACAGAATTAGACCCACTTTCACCAATGGAGTAGAGATCTCTCCCTCCCCCATTTTTGCATCTGCAAGAGTCTCAAAACTCCCATGAGCCACCAAACTAAGATCCGTTTCCATTTGCAGAGCACCAATCACCTCTGAAGCCTAGTTGTAGTATGAAATAATTCCCCCCTGAACCACTTCCAAAACACCCTGATCCATAATCGTCAAAGCGGATTCACCTCCTACTGACTAAGATCATCCAAAGCCTCAAATCTATTAAAGATAGCACCATCCTAACGCTCCTTAAGAGTCCTATTTTGACCTTGGTTCCTATTACGAGTCTTAACAAGAATAAAACCCTCTGCACCAACAACCTCACCAAGAATAAGGTCCTTGCCTTTATCGACCTTAGGAGGGTTGTGAGGAGGTTGAGTAGTCTGAGAAAAGATTAAGACTTCGGGTATCTTCTCTATAGATGACCATATTTATGACAAAGACGACAACGAAAGGGAAAAGTTTCATAATCTAGCTATTGCACCCAAGAATATGAACACACATGAATTTACAAAGAATCTGGAAGAGGGTTATTCAAATCCATCTCAACACAAATGCAAGCAAATATCATTGAATTTCTATCCTGAGTTTGCTGAGAAGGACCCATTGGTTTTCCCAACAACAAAGCAACCCTATGCAAGATGTCATTGCACCAACATTCAACTAGAAATCTAGGGAGACACACCCACACCGAAACTTAGATCAGGAGCTCCTTCGAAGGATCAAACCCGTATGCCATGGTTTAATAAAGAAACCAATCGGGTTGTGAAAATAAGGTCCACCTTCAAAAACTCTATTGTGATCCGCCATGCATAAATTCCACCATGAAGTAACTATTCACCAACAACATAATTTCCATCTCACCCTCCAAGGACTAGGTTCGGTGAGCCCATGACTCCAAAAATTGGATTGAAACCCTCATTAAAATTTGCAGAGCAATGCATTCTTTGAGAAATACTCAATATCTTTCATAATTGATTCTGGTTGAATTAACAACACTGGCCTTTCCTTGGATTGTTCTAGGCAACCATTGACTCTTGGAATTCGAGGACCTCCAAATGAAACAAATCCTCCATTCCCCAAATCATTTGCAAAAAAATTGTTGTCAAAAACCCTCGTTGAACGATTTGGAGATGTCGCCCCAAATGCAACGCGAAAATCCAAAGGAGATTTAACCCCCGATGCCTCTCCCGAAGTCATAGCAAAGGAGGAACAAAATGAAATTCTTCCAAAACCAACCACAAAAAGATAGCTATGAAAATGAGCAGAACACCAACATTGAACAAGAAAAAGGAAGCTTCCATTAGAAAAACTAACCCCCACACCAAACAACACCTCCACCACCCAAAACCAGACACGCGACCGTTGCTAGAACTCACACCCCCGTGAACAAGAACCCACCCCGTGACCCTCACCAGCACCATAATGCAAATCTGCCAACAACAATCACATGCAAGGAAGGCTAGAGGCATGCAAGCCACAACCATTCATAGGCTGCGGGTCTGCATAGACTCACCCCACGTTTTCCCCTGTTGCGCCATCTTCTAATCTTCATGATCATTGGGATGCTCTATATTCCACAATTGGCTAAACTCACAATCTTGTTCGTTATCTCCATAGTCTGCAAGAGATCTTGGGTCACCTAGCTCCTTCCTCATAGACCAAAAGGTAGTAATTTTTTATCGTGACCAATTTTTATCTATAACTTCCTTCTCTAGAGAATCTGAAATTTTTACTCTACTAGATGGTTTATCACTTTTTTCATAAAAAAATTTGTACATCTTGATTGTCTTTTGGTGCAATGCCATAATTTTTATTGACAATTGTTCAAAAGAAATACCTTTCTCAACAAAACTTTTCTCCATTACTATTTTGACCTCATCCCAAGAATCCTTGTTTCTCAAGTTTTCAAGCAAGGGTTTACTTTGATGTTAAATTATACTTGCAACATTCCTATTAGCCACAATCATTGATTTAATGGTGTCACATGGATCATACTGCCAGTGACTGACAACATCAAAATTCAAAAATTCAAAAGATCATGTGCCACACTAAATGCTTTTCTCTTGAATTTGAACCCTCCACATGAAAAAGGTAAAGAAGGAAATAAGGTCTTCTTTTGCTGATCGACAAAGTGTAGTTCATAGTACTCTGCATTTGCCTTACATATTCCAATGCAAAAACCCTTTTTGGTACAAATATTGGAAGTTTGTATGACTCTACTCCAATCCATAAAATCTTAGCACAATATATTATTCCATTAAGTACCAATCAACTAATTGTATTTCTTTTCCTAGTTGAATGCAATTTCTACATGACATAGGAAATCTAGGCATTGGAGTATTTGTAATTGCTTGATGCCATGGAGCCAAAAATTAGTCTACAAAATGACTGTAGTTCCTTCAAGAATCATGCATCCTTATCTCAGTGGTCCAATCATATACTGGAGACATTTTATTTTCCTTAGCATTACTATAGGGCTGAATCTGAAGCTTGTTGGTCTGAAACATTCCTCTAAATTTGAATTAAAAAAATAGCACAAGTAGGTTGTGAACCTAAATGTCTTGGTGGAACCTTCTTTAATCATTAAAAATTGTTTATACATGGATTCTACAATGTGCTCAATAAAGTTATATTTGACATGTGGAACACCATAATGGATATTATATACCATTTCAAGGAGGCTTGCACCCACTTCTCGATTGCTATCTAGTCCAAGGAAAAATGCTAGCATGGAAATAGTATCCTAAACCCATGGTCTAAAAATCTCAAAATCATAAGGAGGCTTATGATTACCTTTCAATTTGTTTCTAACTTGTATGTTATCTCGAACTATTTTATTTATGAAAGAATGTTTCTCCCTTTCATCCACTACTTCATAATCACTAGCAAGCTTTTCCAGGTTAGTGTGGACATTTCCAAATTCTTCGGTTGTAAACCCCAACACTTTTCCTAGTTCTTCTGCATTAATGGATAACAATTCTTCTTTTCTATCTTTATTAACAATTGCTCTTTTTTAATCCCATAATTTTGGGCACAAACCATGATAAATTCTAGGAAAGAGAAAACTTCAGTTAACATCATGCACACTAATCTAGCTACCCACGGTACACTGTAACTATTAAATTTCATTTGATTTGAAGCCTTATTCTCAGATGAAAATCTAAGTTCTGAGGTATGCCTACCATAAATTTTAGGATCATAAATATCATGGTATTCATCAGTGAAACCTAGGGTTTTAATAAATTTTGCATAATGTATTTTTTATCCGATTTTTCTCTAGTGGTACTGGTGGTAGACATGCTTATACAATGTGAAATTGTGAATTACCTCTTAGTCCTCCTTAATTTTTCTTAGTTATTAAGTCTCTCAACCCTAAACCCAAACTTCAAAGTTTGAAAAAATAAGATGTTAAGGAACGATGAAAGTTGAAATGTAGCCGTAAGAATTTTGTCTTTCACTTGGATTTTGATTCTTGAAAATATTAATACTGAAAAGCGTGGACTAGATTTGTTGGATGTGGAACCCAGAATCTCCTTGGTATAATGCTATGAGCAATTTGAAATATCCTCGTGTGTTGACCCTCTCACTCAGGAAATCAAATCACTTAGCACTTAGCAGTAGAAAGTTTTCTTTTTTTTCAAACATTAAAGTGAATGAAACATCAATGTGTTGCTTCAAGACTACACAATTAGTACATGGTTGTCTTGCATTGACAATAAATTATAAACCGTTGATCTTTGTAAATCTAATGGTTATAGGGTGATTCTGGAGGTTTAAGTTTGCAAGCCTAGCACTCTGTGCATTTCATTCCGGAATGCAACTACAACCATACATCAAATGTTCATCAAACGGTTGAGTAATTTATGATATAAACAATAAACATGTGTTTTATAGTTGTTTTAAAATTTAGTGCGCTAGGATTGACATCAAGGCCAAGGGACCGGTAACTTAACGTTGCAAAGGACTTAATAAAGTGAATAATGATACCGAGAACCGGGGGAGAAGGTCAATGAAAAATTAGAAATCAATAACATTTCGATAAACCCTAACAAGAGTGACAACTTTTAGTGTTTATAATGTTTTTTGTCAATTTGATGGAAACTTTCTTTTTTCATTTGTATTGCTTTATGTTTTAAATCTGCATGCAATTATTTCATAAATAGATAATACTTAATTTCTTAAATGAAAAAAAACTAATTTGAATAGATTCATAGACATCGAACTCATAAAATATTTTTTTACTGTAAATGAATAATGAAGAATAACACAACCATTTATTTATTACAACTGAATTACAATGTTACATTATTTCATATATTTTTAAAGATGAGTAGTTGTAGAGCATGCAAGCTCCTATTTTGTATAAATAACATATGTTACTTTACATAGACACAATTTATTCCAAGTTGCTACTCATGATAATAGACTACAAATTGATTCCAAGATTATGTTGGTGACAACGTAATACAAATGTAACTCTAAAAATAAATGCATGATTTCAAGCTTCTACTAGTGACAACATAATAGAAATGTGGCTCTCAAAATAAGTGCAAGGGATTTTCCAGGCCAACCATGGCGGGGAAATGGGAGCTGTGAAGATACAAAATGTACTTATCCCATTTGAGAACCAGATTCATGCAGAAGATGAGGGGTAGTAAATCTACTCCCATATTTTGCATGCAACTTCCATGCACTGGGATAACACTTATCTCCATCAAAGATCCTCATCCTGGTTCGAAACTTGCCTCAAAAGTTAGGTAAACCAGATGAACTTCTTTCCAATTCCACCCATTTTGAACTTGAAGGAAATTGGTCTTTTACTCTGTAATGACATAAATGGAGGTAGGAGAATTTAGAGTATCCCCAATAATACATCATCTTCTTCCTGAATCCTTATTAACCCTACAAAATGAAAACCCTTATGACAACTCAGAACATTGCACTCAATAGTAAAGCCTTTAGCCTTTAATGAATGATTTCGGTTGTGCTCACTATCCCTATTTATGGGCCACCAGTGCCACTACTAGCCTAATCCCTATTTACTTGTGAGTCATGTCATGTGTGAGGTTGGGTATCCATATAATAATAATTATAATTCACGCAAACCAAAAAACCAACTTATTCGGTTCGTGTAACTTAAGCCTTACATTTGCAATTAAAATGTTTAATTTGATTGACATCTGACTACATGCAAATTGTATCTCAAGCTGACAAGTTGTCAAAATCGCCACTCAAATGATATGAAATCATTACAAATATTTTTTCACTTGATCATTGGATTAATGATATCATCATCTACAATAAATCATGCAATTTTCAATATAAAGCTATTCGATCAATCGCTTCAAATGTTCATATGGCATTAATCCGTGTTGCCACACGTAGTACTTCGAGGCATTGAAAAGATTGAGAATTAAATGAAAGGTAGAGTACTTTGAGGCATTGAAAGGAGAGAATTAAATAGCTTGTTTGACCTTAAGCATTATCAATGTCCACTAATAAGTCACAAAAAAACTTGCTCACTTATGATCAAAACTATATGTTGATAATTACTATTAGTTTTAAAAGCCACATTTTTATATTGATCAAAGAAAAAAGGATTTACAAGAATGGAGTCACGAAAAGTATTTTAATTTAAGTAGCTAAGGATTGAAATACATACTGCAAGCCAGCCTGGCCAAAAAGCCACTAACCGTGACAAAAAACCAATCACAAAATACATATTACAAGAACTATTACATTGTACAATAAAATATAGACATGTCACACAATTCATTACTATTTTTTTTTGTAACAATAGTTGAGGCCATCAACCAGGTGTTTGAGTAGAAGGCGAATCGAATTTAACAAAGTAACAACAGAGAAGAAAAGCAAATCACCCAAAACCTTCCTCCAAAACTCCAGACTCTTTAATGATTCATTTTTCATATCACATAGTAGAGCACATCTCATATTAACCAGGGAAAGAGCCTGCGATGTAGAAGCATGCAATTCCACTTTCTGAAATATTCCACCAACAGGCGTTAACCCACTTACAAAATTGTAATGCTCCAGTGCCAACTCCAATGAAGAAATAGAGCAAATGAAAGGCTTACAATAACGTATTGCTAGCATCTTCACCAAATATTTATTGAGAAAAATGTCCATGTAGTTGGACAAAAAAGCCAAAGCTACCTCAGAATATAGAGCATGGGGGGGTTTGTTCTGAAGCCATTCCCTACCCACAATTATTCTTATAACATCCTCAACCAACACACAAGGAATTGTAAAAACCATACCTAGCTTTCATTTGTTGTATGCATCATTGCTTATTTTCTCCCAAAAACATTTGGGTAGCATGACATACCATGAAGACTCCATACCACAGTTAAATTGAGAATAGAGAAGAAAGAAAAAAAAGCCAAATATATTATATAAATGATATGAAAAACATCAAGTTGGTGAAGTATATATAGAAGTTAGAACGAAGAAAATGACATCAAATACTCAACACTTAACATTTAATTCACCACTTGATAAGTTGACGTGACAATATTATTTTGAAAAAATTGAGTCACGACTTTAAATAATTTAAAAAATATTAAAATTTCAACCATTTATTTTTGGAAATCTAATGATTCTAGTGTTATTCTGAAGGTTTTAATTCACAAGTCTAGATCTTTAGACATTTACTTCCAGAATGCAACTACAGTTGTCCATCGAATGATCATGGGTTATATTGATTTGCGTTGACATCTGGCTTTAGAAATGTGGAATATCCTTCACACATATTTCCTTCATTACTTTGGTCTGAGGATTCAATTATTTTATAAGGTTGATAATTCAGCCTTGTTTGGCCTTTACATCCTTTGCGTAAAACATTCTTAAGTTTTTAAGCCCTGGTCCTATGTTCTTCCTAGAAGGTCCCTCTTTTAAAACAAACTTTATGCACGTGCATATTTCTGTTGTGTGGTTGCATGCTTGTTCACATGGATTGCATGGAGAGGGCTTGTTGCTTTAATGGTGTTTATGGAGACTCTGAAGATGTATTGTAATCTTTATTGCTGAATAATACATGAGAGATGGATGCTTTTGGAGGTTGAGTTTTTTCCCTCTTGAGGGTTTTCCCAGGGTATATCTTTTGTCATATTTTCATGCGTATGTTGTCCATTCTCTTGCATGTGGATTTTGAATACTTTGTTACATAGATTTCTCTTTTGGGTTATGTGGAAATTGTCTTTAAATGGTTGAAAGTTTCCAACATCATATCATGACAAAAGTATATTTAATGTGGTAACAAGATTAAGGCATTTTATCAGTCACATGTGTGAAGAATGAAGTCTACAGAATTTGAAAGAATAGAGGTGTACACAGTTTTCGAGGCAATCTACCTGCAAGTTGGAACATTTATTGCAAAATCATTCGAAATGAAATGAATAAGTTCAGATGAAATTAAAGGCCTATGTATTTTCAGAGAAGCATGCAAAGGAAGTTTAGAAGGGAATTCATAATTTTAGAATTTGAAGAATGTATCAGATGAATTTGAAGTGAGCTTCAGAAGTAGGATGTTTATACATTTCTTGTTGACATTTTCAAAGGTATTCCTATTTGCACAATCTTTTACTTTTATTGATGGATAATTCAAAGGTTGTGAATTGTGCAGATAAAGCTAGGTTGAAGAGATATATGAGGAATGTGTCAGAAGATTCTATTGGTGTATTATCTTGCATCCCTCTGAGAGTGTTTCCTACTGAAGATATCTATGCATTTGTTTACAGTAAAATTGAAGAAATGTCGCCAATTCAATTAAATGTGCTTTGGAAAAACGAATTGAGAGAATCATGGTGCCTACAGAGTATTAGTTGAGAAGAAGTTGGATGTTTGGAGAAAATTTCCTTTGTTTGAATTTGAGAAGAAGTATATTTGGATGGTATTGAGCATAATTCATGATGAATATTTGTGGATTGATGAAGCACATCTGATTTCCAAAGAAGCAATTAGAGATGTACTTGGTTTGTGTTCCTTTGAGCTATTTCCCAAACTAAAGACTATGAATGAGAAATAAATAAAGAGGTTACAAGTGCAATTTATAAAGGAAAAGAGATTGGTTTGAGATTAAATGTTGATATGGTAACAAGGTATGCTGCTATGGTCATTGGTCATAAAGTTTGTATTCCTAACAACGACTCTATAGTTTCTACTATTGTGGTGAATATTTTTTTTGATATGGTAATACGCGGTATGAAATATGACGTGTGAACTTCTTCGCATACATCTTTTGAAGAATTTAAAGGAGATTAAGAAGAGCAAGAAGAATACCTTTCAGTATGGCAATTTGGTTGTTTGTCTACTCTTTTACTTTTTGAAAGAGTTTCCGGTAATATGGAGGATAGAATGGTCAAATGCAGAGCCTATTGCTTGTCAAATCAAGAACTTCATGATAAATCTTGGTGGTTTGGATGCACAAGAATCTACCCTTGCTGCATTCTTTGGAACATTTCGGATGAGGATGAATAAAAGGTCTAGAATTCTAGTAAGTGTTGTGGAAAGATACTCTGGGAGCATACATTTTCTTGTGTCTACATATTTCTATCACATGGTAGTAGTTGAATCAAGGTTAGTTTGGATATTTGAGTTGAATTATGAAGTGTCAGAGGCTGAAATTGATATATATGCTAAAATTCTATTGGAAAGCCCTAAGCATCTCAATGAAAAAAGTACCTCTAGTAGTGTGACCAGAACATGAAAGAAAAGGAAGAGTGTAGTGAAGCTAGAAGGTGTAGAAGAAAGTAAGCTTGAACATGAGCATGAAATAATGAATATTTAGACAACTCTAGAAGATTTGCAAAAGGTTATTCTCGATGCTAATTTTGATTCATCTATTTTTGTTGTGGAGAATCTTCGTGGCATGATTAATCCTTTGAAAGTCTACATCTCCGGACTTGAAATGTCTGTTGGAATTAGGTCTGATGAATAAAATTTGAATGTGTGAATGATCAAGTAATGAAAGAATTGGAGAGTGTACAAGGTTGTGAAAAAGAGGCACAAGAACTACTTTCCTTTTTTCTAGATTGGTCTAGCAATACATTGAATATGAGCAATGAGATGAGGATGAGTGAGTCTCGACTGAGAACTTAGGCAGATACATATAGATTAGCAGAAGATAGAGATAATCAAAGGTGGTCCTACATTGTGTAGTTTCAGGACAATTTTATCTCTGCAGGATTGAAGGACAAATATTATCAAGAAGTTTGTGGCACTCAAACACATGATTAATTTCAGACGTACTTCTATTTCTTGTGCTCTTAGTTGTATTGGTGAATTATCAAAGATCAATCTTAATCCCAATACTTTAATAGATGGTTTAGAGTCTCTAACTAAACTTGAGCTATTTTCTAAGAGTCTAGTAAGTGCAAAAGGTTCATGGGAAGAAGGTAAAGTGTCATGGAAGGCTATCCTAGAGAGTCTCAGAGGTTCTTCTTCAAGTTAATTCAATATTCATATCTTTTTCGACTAATTTTTTATGCATATGTACATTTATACCAAGCCCCTTTCTTTGTGATTGATGTCAAAGGGGGAGAGATAAAGAGATGGAGAGATGAAGAGTCAGAGGAAATTTTTTTTGTGAAGAACAATTTTGATAGGGGAAGTAGTCAGAACATTCAGTGCGATATACTTGAAATTTTTTTGTCATGCATGTTGCCATCAATGCCAAAGGGGGAGATTGTTGGATGCTTTGCAACATGAGCATGAAGTATGGATGATTGTGTTGGTTTTTCCTATGTTTTCATTCATGTCGACATGGTAATAACTACATGGTGACAATTATATGGGAAGTTTTCTTGGTTTATTAGAATTGTTCTCTGCTGGTAATACTCCTTTGTGATGGATTAGTATGTTGGTATTTGAGTTCAAAACTCATCGAAATATTTGATGTCTCTAATCTCCTAACCATTTTTTATTGACTCATTCATATAGCTATATATTGGATCTTGAGATATCTTTTTCTATGAACAAAAACTTATCTTTGACAAAGTTTATCTTTGTACCCTACTATTTTTCTATGTGAGGTATACTATGTGGGAGACTTTGCATTCTACTAAGGTGAACATTCTTATACGGTAGTTTTGTTGATAGTATCTTTACTGGTAGTATGATGGGAAATTAACGCGATCTCAGATCCGAAAGGTGCTTGCTTTGAGGATTATTTGCTGGTTTGGAGAATTGTGGTTTAGTCTTGGTCGATTCAATGAATGCAATATATTATGAAGACTAATAGCCGAATTGGTATAATGCACTACATGGATGAAATGATTAAATCTTATATGGTGCCGACGAAGAAAGGTTTTGATTATTTTGTGTTCATCCAATTAGGTTGACCTAATTGATGAATAAGATATACTTCTATAAATATGAGATAAAAGCAAGCAAAAAGGGTGTGCAAGTGAGAGTGTGGAAAAAGAGAGATATGTGGGTGTATGAACAAGCAAGCGAGAAGTGAATGTGATGTAGTACTTTATATTCTAAGCTTTAACGAAACTGAACCCTGCACATTGAAGGTGTATTCCATCAGTTCATCATTTTAGAAGTGAACCACCATCATTGTATCTTGGGAATGAGCCATCTTTTGTACTTAGGTTGTGAGCCTTTTAAGGATAGTGAGTCCTAGTAGTGAGCCCCATAATATTTTGTATTTGGATATAATATATTATGAGTTAACCCTCACCGTGGTTTTTCCCATTCTAGGTTTTCCACATAAAAATCCTGGTGTTCACATGTATGATTGTTTTGTCTTGTTTCTATGTTCTCTCTTGTTGATTTAGTCAAAATTGTGATAATGGTTAAGTGGATTTTATTATTAGCTTGTGGAATACTGATTCACCCCCCCTCTCAGTATTCCAGATGTTCAACAAACCCCCTTTTTTCACCTTCCCCTCCATCATATCAAAATTTATGCATTTTTTTAACTATTGAAGCTCAAGAAGGAGGTGCAAATGGATTCAATTTGATAAACCAAGTTGGAGGACTGTAGTGATCAAAACATGCTTTCCAACAACTATAAATTTAATATATTTTGTTTTTATTTTTTATTTTATTTTTTACTTTTACTAAACATAGGTTTTTCACCAAACATAAAGTTCGATGAAAAATCATTAGAAAATAGAAAATTTGAGATTTAAAAAAAATATATATATAGATGCACTAGGTATTGATGTCCTTGTTCCAACAAAAAAAAGAAAAATTGAATTTCAATACATACCAAAAAATTTATGCGAGTCAAAGTGCACCTATGTCTAAATTGTAATTGGTTTGACTTCAAAACTTAATTAAAAGAAAAATATTCAACAAAATGTTATGAAACAAAATGAAAGCACTGGATACTAGTGTTACCAACCAAAATTCAAAAGAATCATA
Organism: Sequoiadendron giganteum; assembly: GCA_007115665.2. Lineage (NCBI taxonomy): Eukaryota > Viridiplantae > Streptophyta > Pinopsida > Cupressales > Cupressaceae > Sequoiadendron > Sequoiadendron giganteum. The sequence goes on from CM021102.1 coordinate 603,837,832, forward strand.
ATTTTATCCTTTGTAGAAAAAAATTTATGCGAGCCGAAGTACACACCACTTTTTAAAATTTTGTTTACTATTAAAAACTAGTTATCAAAGGAGACATAAAAAATTACAATTTAATTTCATTAAAAAAAAATACATTAAAATCTACATAAAAAATCTCACAAATCACTAGTTTACATCATTTTCAAATTCCTAACAGTTTACCTACTATAGGTGTCAGAAAGTGAAGTTGTTTTCTAAAATTGTTGATTGCAATGTCAAGTTTGGCCAAAAAATGTAACCCATTATTGTGGGATGACCCCAAAAACTTAATTGAAAACGATCATTTGAAGAGAGAATAGAAGACAAGGAGAGAAGTGATTGAAGGAGAGCAAAGTTCTTACAAATGAAACCCTAATCAAAAGGTGACTAAGAGCTATTTATAGTTTTTGTTCACCCTAAGTTTCAAAAGTGATTTGAATTTGTTGCACAATGTATACACCACAAGACCTAGAGGTTGTGGATTGTCCCCGTCCTAAATTCAAATGACACCCTGATAAATCGATGGAAATGGATCTAGACGAAGCATTTTTACACTTTCCTTATGGTGTGCTCCACATTGAGGATGTAAGGATTTACATTCATGTTAAGTTGAAAGAATATAATCATGCAAATTTGGTTGATGTGTGGCACAATGAACTCACCGGAGATGAGTTTGAGTTGAAACTAGAATTTGAGGGTTTGGTGGAGAAAAACCTAGATATTTGGACCGATTTACCAAATTTATGCTTTGTTGATGAATGGTGAGATATACTTTAAGCCATATTCATGATAAATGTCTCTATTTGGATATACTAAATTTGATAATAAAAGGAGGTGATTAGGGTTGTTATAGGCTTGTGATTAATCAGACTAGTTCCGACACTAAAATCTATGAAAAATGAAGTGGTAATGGAGTTAACTGGTGCTAAGTATGATAAGAGGGCTTTGATAGTCAAGGATATTGTAGATCCAATAGTCAAATATGCTACCATGATTATTGGGTATAAGATATATTTCAATAACAAATAATTTTTTGTGTCTGATATTGCAATCAAGACAACATATGAGATGGTGAAGAAGGGAGAAAATTATGATTCAAAAGACAAGGAAAAAGGATTCAAATATGAGATGGTTAAGATCACAATTAATGGAGAACCTGTAAAAGACAAAGGATTCAAAGTATGCCTTCAAATTCGGTACTTTGATCATTTGTTTACTATTTTATTTTTTTGAATGAAGTTCCTAGTACAAGAAACATAGTGTGGTTAAAAGATAGACCTATAATGCATCAGATCATAGATCATTTGTTGAGATTGGGAGACTCTGATGCACAAAAGAATGCTCTTTTGGGATTCTTCAAAACTTTTCAAGAAAAGATGCAGTCAAGAGAGAATACCAAAGAATGTGGTAGAAAAATATAAAAAATGATATTATTTTCATGGTAACTAAATATTACTACATCGAAGGCCATTGAATTACCTATGAGATTTTGGATCCCAGAAATGGGATATAAACTTACAAAGGAAGAGATCACCAGCTTAGTAGACTTCATGCTAAGCAAACCAAGGGACACCTCTAAGGAGAGATAAGGAACTTATGAGGAGAAATCCATGAAGGTGCATATGGATCAAAGAAAAAATAAAATAGCCAAGACTGTTGAGAAGATGACTACGCAGTTTGCAGAGGCAATAGGCCTTATAAAGGAACAGGTAGAGAAGGCTAAAGCCATGTCTAGCTAATCGAAAGGAACATCTAGAAGAAGAAGGTCTAGTATAACAACTACCACCCCTCTAGTTGCCCCCAAGTCTTCCAGGACTAAGCTTGTCGTAGGAGAGAAAATAAAAGAGTCTACAAGTGCTCTAATGAAGGAGAATGCATCTTCAACTAAGAAGCAACAAGTTCTTGAGAAATAATAGGCCACTCTAACAAAACATCAAATAGGCCTCGTAAGGAGAAGAGTAAAAACAAAAGCAACAAGGGAAAAGTATATGGGTGTGAATGTAGAAGATGAGGAGGAGGAAGAAGGACAATAGTTGGTTCAAAAAAGAAAACTAGAAGTGTCACAAGGAGAATCAAGTGGAAATAAACAAATGATTGACATTGTGAACACTGATAGCAAGGAAAAGATAGAGATGGAAAAGGAAAGTTACACAATTCATATGAGGGAGAAGAAACTAGTATTCAATAAAGGTAAGAAGTCACCGGAAGCAAAGAAGTCTTCCCCTCTTGCAAAGAAGCATAGTCCTATGAAGCTTGAAGCCCTGGTACACAAAATTTATGAATATGGGAATATTTAGGACACTGTTGCTTTGTACTCTGATGTAGATGATACAAAAAAGTTAAAGATTGAGGATGCAATTGTTAGGTATGATAACTTTAGATGTAAAAATGAAAGATATAGAAGATCAGCTTCTTGAGGATTTGAAAGGAGCATTGTATGCAAGGAGATAAAAAGAATTTGTGATGATACTATAATGAAGGCATCTTCCTTGGCAAATATTAGTGCACCCCTCTTAGATGAGAACAAGGAAAGATTGGCTTAGGTATATAGCAAATAGTTTAGAACCAAACAAAGTGCTACCACACTACAACAAATCCCTGTGATTTGCTCCATTTTTTGCTTCCACCCATTATTTTAATGTATTTTTTACCAATTTTTTGAAATCATCGGCGCTATTTATCGGGATGGCACTATTTTTGGCATTTATTTGCGCCGATCAGGACTAGTCGGCACTAATTTAGGCGCTAATTTATGCCAGAATTATCTACGCCTTTAGCGCCGATATTGGCTTTGAGTGTGGTGCCACCGTTAGTGCCACCTTTGGCTCTGAGTTTAGATTCGAGTTTAGCACCACATTTAGCCTCACGACTTGAGCTTCGAGTTTAGCTTCAGGTTTAGCACTAGTTTGGACACCCCTATGTCGAAGAGACTTATTTATATATCTCATCAACGATGTAAAATAGTGAAATGTCAACAAGATACAGGCATATTGAGGAGAGAATCACTTATGTCACATCGACAAGGTATATCTACAAGTGCTCAGTGAAACACAACTCTTGGATATAACGAAGTAATGTCGATGAGACATTGAGATATCGGTAAGACAAATAAGATTATCTCATCGACACTCTTCAATTAATGATCAAAAGAATACACCGCTAGACCACCAGGAGGGTGAGCAATATATGCGGTAGAGCGGTATACACCGCAACCCCGCAACCTCGCAACAAGAAGACTTGAGCAAGGCGATAGTGCAGTAAACAACTGAAGACAAGGGAAAAACACCGCCATACTATAGGGATAATCATGAGTCTCCCTGACATGGCAGAGTTACACCGATATATAAAGAAATACCATCGAAGGAAAATATTGTTGAGACAGTGGCATATCGACAAGAGATATTAACTTGTCTCATTGACACCGACAACCAACATCAGAGGAACATAAGATCTAATGTCGATGAGACATTGAGATATCGGTAAGACAAAGAACATTGTCTCATTGACACTGTTCAGGTAATGATCAAAAGCATACATTGCTATACCACCGGGAAGGTGAGCAACATATGTGGTAGAGTGGTATACACCGCAACCCCGCAACAAGAAGCCTTGAGCAAGGCGGCAGTGCGGTAAACAGTAGAAGGGAAGGGAAAAACATTGCCATACCGCAGAGGGTATAATAAGAGATGGTGATAGTACGGTAATCATGGCAAAAAATCACGTTAGTCACAATCCATTTGAATCAAGAAATATAGCTTGCCAAAATACTCTAAAACTATAATAAACATACTCTAAATATTGTCGAAATCTTATTTTCAAGCATAGCCTGCCATAATGGAGTTTTCATTTTAATAAACATACAATAACACATTTGTTGAAACCTTATTTTCAGGCGTAGCCCACCAAAATGGAGAAGTGTTTCAGTAAAGAATGATAGAGAATGGTAAGGAGATGTGTGTGATAGGAGGCATAGGATTCATTGTTGTTTATCAATTCTAGCTCTGATAAAAAATGGTTACAATGTTCGCGCTACTGTTTGTAATCTAGGTATTTAATTGACATATGTTTGCATAATCTCAAATTTCTTCATATTTTTTTGAAGTATCAATGTATCCTATATAGCGTTTAGAATGAATTCTTTTAATTTTAAAAAATAAATCAGATGCTTTTGAAGTATCGATGTGTCCTATATAGGGTTTAGAATAATTTCTTTTAATTTAAAAAAAAAGTTAAATGATGTATTTTCCCATGATTAAATAATGTGGAGATCTCCTAAATCTGCCCTAGCACATTGTCCTCTTTCACACTGTGTTCATTACTCTAGCTGCTAGGGTTGTGAATTTGACATCTTTAATATCTTCATGATAGTGGCTTTTAAATAGATCTCAATCTTTGCTTTAATATTTATCATGGTAACCCTTGAGTTCCCTAATCCACCTTCAATCTCTTCTAAGAACATGGTCTTAAGGTAGACTGCATAGTATACATATAGAGATCTCCTAGATCTGCCCTAGCACATTGTCCTCTTTCACATTGTGTTCATTGCTCTAGCTGCTAGGGTTTTGCATTTGACATCTTTAATATCTTCATGATAGTGGCTTTTAAATAGATCTTAGTATTTTCTTGAATCTTTATCATGGTAACCCTTGAGTTCCCTAACCCACCTTCAATCTCTTCTAAGAATGTTGTCTTAAGCTAGACTACATAGTATGCATATAAAGCAAGTCCTTCATACCTGCCATTGTTCCAAACCACCACTCACCGCCTTGCTTAAAATGTTGTCTCCATAAGAACAATACCATGTTTAAAAATAATGGTTGTCAGTGATTGACCATTAAGGTCACTACTTTCATCAAGATACAATGATATTTTTGTCTTCAAACTTAAGGCATTATTCAAGATAACATTGTGAATTGTTTGTTGTGTACAATTTGATTTTCTTGCACATTTACTGCTTTGTTAACTACCTTTAAGATTGGATAATGCACCATCAGCTGCAATCTCAAACAACTCACTCACTATCACTTGAAGATTCCTTTCATGAGCATCCTTGTATAAAATCAAACTATGCCCTATAGACTGCCTATTACTTACTAATATAGGGGACTCATTGTTTCATGGTATTTTGAGTTTTATTTAGAAGGGGTTAACATGTGGCATTTTTATGTGCAGGAAGAATAGATTGTGATGCAACATTTGGGTATGGACAATTCAGGAAAATTTGGATTGCTATCAGTGTCATAACCAGGTTGGATTGTACCTTGAGCCAGTGTGAAACACTTCTAGGTGTTCTCTTTAATCTTGCTCTTTTCGCCCTGGTATGGTTTAAAGGATGGTTTGGATCCCATCTAAATCTCAATAACCTAGTTGGATCTTGGGTATTAGTATGTGTTTCATCAAAATCTTCTACCTATCAACAAACGCAAACATTATTTAATGTTTGGCAAGAATTGGAATGGACCTATCTTTTTAAGTTTCTATGTTATGTTAATTACGCTTTAGTTAAGAAACGATGTAACTTTTGTGAACGGACCTCAAGCTTGTTGCTTCTCGTACAAATAGGGAAACCAAGGTTCGATTTTGATCATCATATCATCATCATTTCAATCCATTAGAATAGATACTAGACTATCTCACCCACTTATTCATATCAAAATAACTCATGTTATGTATGTTTATATTTTGAGCAATATAATGGAGCAGATACATTATAACTCATAATCCATCTTCAGTGTTTAATTGTTGTGTCGATTTTCATGCTTATTTATTGCTTTTCTATCTCCAAAGTGGTCTTTTCAAGTTGTTTAAATCTGCAAGATTTATCAAGGCACATTTGATGTTGTTGTTTGGTCCAATTTGAGGTGCAATTGTAAGTATTTGTCTTTTTAATTATACTTTTTGACATTTTTCTTGATACAAATTGTTACTTTAGAATTATGATATTTCTTTTCTTCTAATGTTTTCAACCCTCATTTTAGGGAAGGGCTCCGAAGATGGTTCCTTCAGATGGAGACTACACTTTTCCGCTATAGGTTCCATCTAGAAACACCAAAAGCTCAGGTATTGTCATACTTAGGTACAATAGAGTTTGAGGTTACCTTGTTCTCCTTGATACAAAATGTTGTCCTTCAATCCATCTTTATAAGCAACATTCACTATTATGGACTTCATCATTGTACCTTTCATGCATTCGATCTAATTTGTTATGTGGAAACATGTTGTCTTTGTCTTTGCAAGTGATGACTATTGTGTAAGCTTTTAATCTACATGATTGCCCCTCATGTTCTATTCTTGTGACTGTTATGATGCTTGGGGCTGGTTACTTTTAACCAGACTATTAATGAAAACTATCTTGGAATCCTTGATGATCAGTTTTGTTAGAATCATGGCTATGTTGATAACTTTCTTGTTTTCCTGGACATCTATGGTATGCAAGTAATTTTAATGCACATGATGATCAAATTATATGTTTATAGATGTGCACATATTTTGACTGGCGATCCTTCATTGCTCTAAAAACACTCTTCTCACTCAAATGCAAGAAACCTAGGAGCAGCAAGGAAGACATCAACTTGGAGGCTTAGACAAGCAGGAAGACTGAAGATGATGCAGAACAAAGCAACCGGGATTCGTCATTGAGGAAATGATGGGTCCCCTTTCTCTTTATGTGCACTTTTCTCTTTTGTATCTATAAATGTATATAGTTTTTCAATTATATGCATTCAAATAGTTAGTTCCACGAATTGTGTGGAACAACATACATTTACATTATCAATAAAGACTACATTTTTGAAAGGATTGTGCAATCTTTCCTATATTATATGCATATGCATATAAGCAATCTAGTAATGTAATCTTCTGATTTTGTTTATGCACATGAATGTAATGTAGCAAAAATAAAAATGTACCTTACTCTTCATTTGAAAATCACAAAAGCTCTACTTGATTGAGCTATTAACTTTTGTGTCTTCAAGCTACATGGGGGGTGCGCAGGCAGGGACGGTACCCAAGGGTACCGCCGCCTGTCCTTACAGCAGGCGGTGGCCCCTTGGGCACCGCCCCCACCCTGCAGCGGCCGGTATCACATGGGTACCGCCCTGCCACATTGGCGGGTGGCGGCCCATGCGGAACCCGCCCGTTTGTTTTTTAAATTTTTTTACAAATAAAAAAATCTGTATTTTTTTTAGTGATTTAAAAAAAAAAAATCAATATCTTTTTTTTTATATAAAAAACAAATTTTTTCTGTAATAGCCCAATTGTACTTTTATGGTGACGACTGTTTGGCCGTGAAATTTAACCCAGTGTTTTTGCTGCGACGGCCGTATGACCGTCAAATTTAACCCAGCGTTGGTTTTTTTCCCTCTTTGGAGCTGATTTATTCCGGAGGCCGTAACTTGGGCATACGATATCATTTTTTGGCAAACGAGATATCGTCGGAAAGCTAGTTTTTTCATCTTTCCAGTGGTGTTGGTCTCATCACATCTTTTTCATATTGGTGCATTCTACAGCCAGTTGAAGACAAAGGGGCTATTTTCAGTCTCAAGCTCATAACTTTTGATCAGTTTCTTCGTTTTTCGCAATCTCAGCGACGTTGGAACCGTATTTCAGAGCTCTTCAATTTCATCCATGCTATTTTTCCAGATTTCACTCCATGTATATTTTATTCAGTTATTTGTGTTTTCACACTTTGGTGGATTACCTGGACATATCTGCTCTTGGAAACTTTTTGTTTGCATGGCATGCTTTGTTCTTGGCTGTTCTTCATGTATTTCCAGCATCTTGTCCTTTTTGGGCATTTTGAGCATCATTTGTAAGTTATCTTTTATGTAAACGCATTGAGATAAAGTGCCACACTATTGTACATGCATCTTTTGAGGATTTCGCACATAAGGTTGTGCCATATTTTGTACTCGCACTATTATTATAAAGTGCCATGAGGGGTTGTGTAGTTTGCCTTTGTTTTTCCATCACATATTTGTTCGGTGAGTATCCCTCCACGGTGACGTTGAATCCATACCATGGGGGGTTGTGTAGTTTTCCTTTGTTTTCCATCACACCTTTGTCCGGTGAGTGTCCCTCCATGACGACCATGGATCCATATGATTCCAGCCTCATGCATGTGTGCTTTGTTTTGCACACCACTTTTTCAGTTGCAAGTGCTATCTTGCGCACTTTCAGTTGTTTCTTCTCCTTCATGCACTACAGGGTGTTTCACATCATTTCAGTGGATCTGTTAGGCTCTCCCAGTTCAGCATTATGGGGGGGTTATTATATTGTTCGTGCTAATTCTTCCTTGGTTTTGCCTTGGAAGGAATCTTCCATTCTCAGTTGATTAGTGTTTCAGACTATTGGTTCTTGTGCCATCTGTATCTTCGTTCCAGGTGTTTGCCTTTGTTTGCCATCTAATTCGAGTAGTGTCATTTGGGGCACTTATGTAGATTGTTGTCTTCTTGTTCCTGATCATCCTATCTTCAGCGGAGGTTCTTTAGCACCATAGCAATCATCTTTCGACAGTTGTTTGCAGCTTCTTCTGCTTCAGTGATGTTCTACTTTTTGGCCTTCTGCATCTCTTTTTGGAGTAGAGCTTTTTCCCATGAGGTTTTCTCTATTTCTCCATTTTACAGAGATTTGGTTGTATTTGGGTACCTGATCTGGCCTAGTTTCCGAGACCCATGTTTGCCTTCTTGCATTGTAGTTACCTTTGCTTTTCTGCATTTGTTTGTAGCTGCACTATTGCTCATCTTAAGGGGGGGTGTTAGAGTAAAGGTTTTAACTTAAATATGTTGATTAAGTTACCTTTATTCCCTTCTTAAGATTTCACGTTAGTTTGCATAAAGTGACATTTAATAATTATATTAATTATTAAATGTTATCTTATTAGGGCTTCTATTAGGGTTTTTCCTATTAGGGTTTTATTAGGGTTTGCATGATCTCCTTTTTATAAGGATTGATCCCATTGTATTTCATATCAATTCATTCTCTCATTCTCTTTGATATATACATTTTCAGTTTTCAGAGAACCCTTGCTTGTTTGTCTCCATCTCTTGTTTTGTGACAGGTTATTTGCATGCAGGTGATCTTCGGGGTTTGTGGTGTTGTATTTTCTCAACTCCTACAGATAATTCCACCAACTCTACCAAAAAATTTACCGTAGGAACAGTAAAAGCAGAGGCTTTGAAAGGAACTCCATGAAAACCAAGCTCTCTAAATGGTATATCAAACTCTAGCTCAAAATATTTTAGATGAGGTTACTTCCATAGCTCTCTTACTCGCTTGACAAATCCTTAAGGAGGAGGAGCAATAGGAGGACGAGGATATGTTTATGCCTTAGTATTTCATGGATTTGATGGAATTGTGATTGATTTTCATTGTAGCGGATCGGCAGAGGTTCAAATTTTTTTGAACAATGGATTTCTGTGCTTCAAAACAAGGTCTATGGTGCTCATCTTGGTTCACAATTTACTTTTGTTTTTTATTTTATTTTGTATTATATTTCAATGCCCTCTGTTTGTTTGTGGAAAGTGTTTAATGTAGAGGCTAGTCTATTTAAGCCCTGAAAGGCCTTGCATGTATATGTTTTAAATTGATGCTCCTTTTTAATAAGGCTTTAGTAATAGTTGGAGTTTCAATGAAAGCATTTATTTTTAATCTGTCATTAAGCTTTCAAGGATCTGTTAAAGAAAGAAAGAAATGCGAGAGAAGATAGTGAAAATGAAATAATCTCCGCGAGTCTCGATCTCTTGACCTCTGGACACAAATATGTGGTCGAATGCTTTTGTTCCAAAAGCTTCAATTTTATGTGATTCTTTTTTGCTTTTTCTTCTTGGGTTTTAGAGGAGCCTGATCTTAATTTTGGTGTTTGAGTATTTTGTGTGTTTATTGGGTTTTGAATTTATATCCATTTTGACTATTGAGAATTTGGGGTTTTGTTTGTGAAGGATTCATTCTTTTTGTGACTGTAAGGGAGGGATTAGGAGGGGGTTGTAGAAACAAGAAACCTAGACTAATTGTAATGAATATGATATTTTTGTTTTTGTTTTTGCAAGAGCAGCTTGAGGTGAGATTGGTGGTCATATAAATGAAGAGAGGAAGGGAGGAGATCTACATGGGGGGTGCTCAAGTGAAGCACCCTTCTACATCTAGAGGCAATCGTAAGTTCTTGTCCTTATCCTTGTTAATTCAAAGCTAATTGTTTTATCATCGTAAGTTTTTGAGAACTCCATGAAAACCAAGCTCTCTAAATGGTATATCAAACTCTAGTTCAAGATATTTTAGACGAGGCTGCTCCCATAGCTCTCTTACTCGCTTAAAAAATCTTTGAGGAGGAGCAACAGGAGGATGAGGATATGTTTATGCCTTAGTATTTCATGGATTTGATGGAATTGTGATTGATTTTTGTTGCAATGGATTGACAGAGGTTCAATTTTTTTTGAACAACAGATTTATGTGCTTCAAAACAAGGTCTATGGTGCTCATCTTGGTTCACAATTTACTTTTGTTTTTTATTTTCTTTTGTATTATATTGCAATGCCCTCTGTTTGTTTGTGGAAAGTGTTTAGTGCAGAGGCTAGTTTATTTAAGCCTTGAAAGGCCTTGCATGTATATGTTTTAAATTGATGCACCTTTTTAAGAAGGCTTTAGTAATTGTTGGGGTTTTAATGAAAGAATTTATTTTTAATCTGCCATTAAGCTTGCAAGGATCTGTTAAAGAAAGAAAGAAATGCAAGAGAAGGTAGTGAAAATGAAATAAGCTCTGCGAGTCTCGGTTTCTTGACCTCTAGACACAAATATGTGGTCGAATACTTTTGTTCCAAAAGCTTCAATTTTATGTGATTCTTTTTTTCTTTTTCTTCTTGGGTTTTAGAGGAGCCTAATCTTAATTTTGGTGTTTGAGTATTTTGTGTTTTTATTGGGTTTTGAATTTATATCCATTTTGACTCTTGAGAATTTGGGGTTTTGTCTATGAAGGATTCATGCTTTTTGTGAGTGTAAGGGAAGGAGGATGAGGGGGATGTAGAAACAAGAAACCTAGACTAATTGTAATGAATATGACTTTTTTTTTTTTGCAAGAGCAGCTTGAGGTGAGATTGGTGGTCATATAAATGAAGAGAGGAAGGGGGGAGAGCTACATGAGGGGTGCTCAAGTGAATCACCCTTCTACATCTAGAGGCAATTGTAAGTTCTTGTCCTTATCCTTCTTAATTCAAAGCTAATTGTTTTATCATCGTATGTTTTTGAGAACTCCATGAAAGCCAGGCTCTCTAAATGGTATATCAAACTCTAGTTCAAAATATTTTAGATGAGGCTGCTCCCATAGCTCTCTTATTCGATTGACAAATCTTTAAGGATGAGCAATAGGAGGATGATGATATGTTTATGCCTTAGTATTTCATGGATTTTATGGAATTGTGATTGATTTTCATTGCAGCGGATCGACGAAGGTTCAATTTTTTTTTTAGCAACGAATTTATGTGCTTCAAAACAAGGTCTGTGGTGCTCATCTTGGTTCACAGTTTACTTTTGTTTTTAAATTTTATTTTGAATTATATTGCAATGCCCTCTTTATTTGTTTATGGAAAGTGTTTAGTGCAGAGGTTAGTCTATTTAAGCCTTGAAAGGCCTTGCATGTATAAGTTTTAAATTGATGCTCCTTTTTAAGAAGGCTTTAATAATAGTTGGGGTTTCAATGGAAGTATTTATTTTTAATCTGCCATTAAGCTTGCAAGGATCTGATAAAGAAATAAAATAATGCGAGAGAAGGTAGTGAGAATGAAATAAGCTCCGCGAGTCTCAATCTCTTGACCTCTGGACACAAATATGTGGTTGAATACTTTTGTTCTAGAAGCTTCAATTTTATGTGATTCTTTTTTGCTTTTTCTTCTTGGGTTTTAGAGGAGCCTGATCTTAATTTTGGTGTTTGAGTATTTTGTGTTTTTATTGGGTTTTGAATTTATATCCATTTTGACTGTTGAGAATTTGGGGTTTTGTTTGTGAAGGATTCATTCTATTTGTGATTGTAAGGGAAGGAGTAGGAGGGGGTTGTAGAAACAAGAAACCTCGACTAATTGTAATGAATATGATTTTTTTTTTTTTGCAAGAGCAGCTTGAGGTGAGACTGGTGGTCATATAAATGAAGAGAGGAAGGGAGGAGAGCTACATGGGGGGTGCTCAAGTGAAGCGCCCTTCTACATCTAGAGGCAATCGTAAGTTCTTGTCCTTATCCTTGTTAATTCAAAGCTAATTGTTTTATCATAGTATGTTTTTGAGAACTCCATGAAAACCAAGCTCTCTAAATGGTATATCAAACTCTAGTTCAAAATATTTTAGATGAGGCTGCTCCCATAGCTTTCTTACTCGCTTAAAAATCTTTAAGGAGGAGGAGCAACAAGAGGACGAGGATATGTTTATGCCTTAGTATTTCATGGATTTGATGGAATTGTGATTGATTTTCGTTGCAGCGGATCGACGGAGGTTCAATTTTTTTTGAACAACGGATTTATGTGCTTCAAAACAAAGTCTGTGGTGCTCATCTTGGTTCACAATTTACTTTTGTTTTTTATTTTCTTTTGTATTATATTGCAATGCCCTATGTTTGTTTTTGGAAAGTGTTTAGTGCAGAGGCTAGTTTATTTAAGCCTTGAAAGGCCTTGCATGTATATGTTTTAAATTGATGCTCCTTTTTAAGAAGGCTTTAGTAATAGTTGGGTTTCAATGAAAGCATTTATTTTTAATCTACCATTAAGCTTGCAAGGATTTGTTAAAGAAATAAAAAAATGCAAGAGAAGGTAGTGAAAATGAAGTAAGCTCTGCGAGTCTCGATCTCTTGACCTCTGGACACAAATATGTGGTCGAATACTTTTGTTCCAGAAGCTTCAATTTTATGTGATTCTGTTTTGCTTTTTCTTCTTGGGTTTTAGAAGAGCCTAATCTTAATTTTGGTGTTTGAGTATTTTTTGTTTTTATTGGGTTTTGAATTTATATCCATTTTGACTATTGAGAATTTGGGGTTTTGTCTGTGAAGGATTCATGCTTTTTGTGATTGTAAGGGAAGGAGGAGGATGGGGTTGTAGAAACAAGAAACCTAGACTAATTTTAATGAATATGATATTTTTTTTGTTTGCAAGAGCAACTTGAGGTGAGATTGGTGGTCATATAAATGAAGAGAGGAAGGGAGGAGAGCTACATGGGGGGTGCTCAAGTGAAGCACCCTTCTACATCTAGAGGTGATCGTAAGTTCTTATCCTTATCCTTGTTAATTCAAAGCTAATTGTTTTATCATCGTATGTTTTTGAGAACTCCATGAAAACCAAGCTCTCTAAATGGTATATCAAACTCTAGTTCAAAATATTTTAGATGAGGCTGCTCCCATAGCTCTCTTACTCGCTTGAAAAATCTTTGAGGAGGAGCAATAGGAGGACGAGGATATGTTTATGCCTTAGTATTTCATGGATTTGATGAAATAGTGATTGATTTTCGTTGCAGCGGATCGACGAAGGTTCAAATTTTTTTGAACAACAAATTTTTGTGCTTCAAAACAAGGTCTGTGGTGCTCATCTTGGTTCACAATTTACTTTTGTTTTTTATTTTATTTTGTATTATATTGCAATGCCCTTTGTTTGTTTGTGGAAAGTGTTTAGTGCAGAGGCTAGTCTATTTAAGCCCTAAAAGGCCTTGCATGTATATGTTTTAAATTGATGCTCCTTTTTAAGAAGGCTTTAGTAATTGTCGGGGTTTCAATGAAAGCATTTATTTTTAATCTACCATTAAGCTTGCAAGGATCTTTTAAAGAAAGAAAAAAATGTGAGACAAGGTAGTGAAAATGAAATAAGCTCCACAAGTCTTGATCTCTTGACCTCTGAACATAAATATGTGATTGAATACTTTTGTTCCAAAAGCTTCAATTTTATGTGATTCTTTTTTTCTTTTTCTTCCTGGGTTTTAGAGGAGCCTGATCTTAATTTTGGTGTTTGAGTATTTTGTGTTTTTATTGGGTTTTGAATTTATATCCATTTTGACTGTTGAGAATTTGGGGTTTTGTCTGTGAAGGATTCATGCTTTTTGTGATTATAAGGGAAGGAGGAGGAGGAGGGGGTTGTAGAAACAAGAAACCTAGACTAATTTTAATGAATATGATTTTTTTTTGTTTTGCAAGAGCAGCTTGAGGTGAGATTGGTGGTCATATAAATGAAGAGAGGAAGGGAGGAGAGCTACATGGGGGGTGCTCAAGTGAAGTGCCCTTCTACATATAGAGGCAATCATAAGTTCTTGTCCTTGTCCTTGTTAATTCAAAGCTAATTGTTTTATCATTGTATGTTTTTGAGAAAACTATTAAATGAATTTAATCCCTATTTACTATGTATGCTTGTATTTTAGTGGGGAGACTATATCTCTATTTTGTTTTTTGAATGCCTTAAAATGAGTGTGTGCATTATGGATAGCATGATCTTATTTGCGGGATATAATGAGTCCACAATTTTAGCATCTTTTCTTTTTTACATGTTTTGTGTTTTTGCAGTCCATGATCATGTAATCTAATCTTTTAGATGAGGCTGCTCCCATAGCTCTCTTACATGTTTTGTGTTTCTGCAATCATGTCCCTCCTTGCTTTTCTTCCTCAATTTCATCAGGATCATACATTGACCTTCTTGCTCCTCCTAAATTTTGGACCACATCCATTACCTCCACATAAAAATAGACATCCTTGGTCTTCTTGGTTCCCATGCCATGATATGGTTATACAAATGAAAATGAAACAAAGTAATCATCTCCTTCTCTGCTTGCTGGAAGAATGCATGCTTAATGTTTTGATATGTGATATCAGCTCTCTCTTCTACTCTCATGGTTGAATACTGAAATCCATTATGGTGGGCCTCCAGAGTTCTAGTCATCTTTCTTCCTTTTCCACCAAATGTTGGCCCAATCCACACGTCTGCTAGCCTAATGAAGCAAAGTAATCATCTCCTTCTCTGCTAGCTAGAAGAATGCATGCCTAATGTTTTGATACGTGATATCAACTCTCTCTTCTGCTCTCATGGTTGAATACCAAAATCCATTATGGTGGGCCTCCAGAGTTCCAGTCATGTTTCTTCCTCTTCTACCAAATGCTGGCCTGATCCACACATCTGCCAACCTAATGAAGCAAAGTAATCATCTCCTTCTCCGTTAGCTGGAAGAATGCATGCTTAATGTTTTGATATGTGATATCAACTCTCTCTTCTGCTCTCATGGTTGAATACCATAATCCATTATGGTGGGCCTCCAAAGTTCCAGTCATCTTTCTTCCTCTTCCACCAAATGTTGGCCTGATCCACAAGTCTGCCAACCTAATTGGCTTTGTTTTTGAAAGCCGAAGTTTCTCCTGACTCGCCAGTATTAGCTGTAACTTTTTTAAAATTTTAATATGGTATGCGCACTTTGATATGATGTAATATGATTATGCTTTCATCTCATATGTTGTAATATTAGATATATAATGAAAAAATAAATTTTTGCATGAAATAAATAATAAATTTTCATTTTAAATGTTTCCTTTTTGCAGAAAATGTGTCTTCCAAAAGATCAAGATGATCCTCAACATGATATAGATCCACAAAATATTGGTTCTATTGGTACAGATCACATGGCAGAGGATGATGATGATGCAGATATGGAAGACACCTAGGCCGATGACAATGATGATGATGAGACAGTTGGTGATAGTAATTCATGATCATATAGACTACATCATGGATCATTGCTGATATATCGTTATGATGAGTCTTTTCATGGTTACTATCATATGTATGATTTTCAGGGCCTACAATACTATATTGCTGAGTTGTATCATATTGACATGTATCATCTTTGACACTATATCATTTGGACATGTATCATCTTGACTTGTATCAATTTTAGTTACATAATTTATCAATTTTATTTATATCATTAGTACATGTATCATTTTCACTTATGTTGACTTTTGGACATGTATCATTTTGACAAGTTTTTGATGTACTGGCATATTTGACTTTCACTTGTTTTAGTTATATATGATGATGATCTTATTCGTATTGACTTGTCAATTTATATATATAAAAAGTGGTCGATGATTTTTGGATGGATATTTATTAAGTATAATGATTTTAATTTACTGCTCAGGATGGATGTTGTCAAATTCAGTTAAATTATAAATATTTGACTCACTTGTTTTAATTATAGATGATGATCATGTTACAATAATTATATTGTTATTTAATCATATGAGTTAAATAATTAAATTACTTACTCTATAATCATATGAGTTATTTAAGAGGCACGATATATTTAACTAATCAAATTGAAATAAAATATATTAAATTAATAAATAGAAGTAAAACAAGAAGCATTTTTAGAAGCAAAAAAAGAAGCAACAATGGAAGCCAAACTAGAAGCAATCTTGAAATCAAAATTGGAAGCAAAATCGGAAGCAAACCTCAAAGAAAAACTGGAAGCAAAATTAGAAGCAAAATCGGAAGCAAAACTGGAAGCAAAACCGAAAGCAAACCTGGAAGCAAACTTGGAAGCAAAACCAGAAGCAAACATGAAAGCAAAATCGGAAGAAAAACTGGAAACAAAACCAGAAGCAAACTTGGTAGCAAAACTAGAAGCAAAACCGGAAGCAAAACTAGAAGCAAACCCAAAAGAAAACTTGGAAGCAAACCTAGAAGGAAAACTGGAAGGAAAACTGAAAGCAAAATTGGAAGCAAACCTAGAGGCAAAATTGGAAGCAAACCTGGAGGCAAAATTGGAAGCAAACCTGGTGGCAAAATTGGAAGCAAAACTGGACATCAAATTGGAAGCAAAACTAGAAGCCAAAATGGGAGTAGACATGGAAGTAAAACCGAAAGCCAAATTGGGTGCCTATTTTGGCACAATTCTGATGCTACTACCCGACGCAATTTTAGGCGCCAACATAGGTGCTATGATGTCTTGACGCTAAAGATGACGCTAAATCCTGCACAAAATACAACGCTAAATCCAGCACCGAGCTGACCATGCCTGTTTGCACCGAGTTGGGCGCCAGCCAAATTTTTCAAGTCATGCACTCAAATACACTAAATTCTGGTGTAAAAGTCGACACTAATTTCCTGTTGTGCTGTTGTGCCACCTTGATGAGTCGAGACAAGGATGACATTGAAAGACTAAGAAAGGAGACCATTGAGAAGATTACCAATTTGGAATAAGAATTAGGTATTGGTCCAGATAGTGAAGAAGAGATGCATGATGATATGTTGGCCCTAAATATATGTAACGAAAGAAGCGCAACAAGAAGATGCTCAACATGAGTATGGAACTGTAGAGGAGAATGTGTAGGATGACACTCTTTTGGATGCGGAAGAAAATATTGTTGAAGAGAATTTTACCGATGGTGAGAACACTACAAAAGAATATATTATAGGTGATGCTCCTATTATGGGAAAAAATGTTGCTAGAAAAGTAAATGGTATAGAGGCACAAAAGGATGATGCACCTATAGACCACAACTCCCCTTCTTTGGAACCATAGAAGAATGTAGAGGCTGTACAAGCCAACCCAGAGATGAATATGCCTCCGAATAACTTTGATAATTATGTGGATGATGAGAAAAAGACTGTAAATGCATTTGGTGCTGAAGAGAAGAAGGTTGAGTAAATACCAATCAATGTTGAGAACAAGGATGAAAATGAAAAATTCAACATTGGTGACAAAGAAAAGGATTTGGAAAGGAAGGTTGCAAAAGACAATGTAAAGACAGTTGGAGAATCTTTTGGTACCTCTGAAGATTCATTGAGGAATTTGTTAAGTATGCAGCTTCAATTCCAACCGGTAGTGTTTGCCCAACTATTACAACTTCCAATGCGACGGGGGCAGGTAGATATGGATAAGATTTCTCCATTGCATAATATTTAGTTAGGTGATGCATTCCATGCCTCTTCCTAGAAATAAATTTTGCAAATGGATCAAAAGAGTGTGAAGCTTATTGATGAAGCAATAAAGGTGCTACAAGAGAGCATACTTGGTGCAAGCATAGACAATTCCTTATTCGATATGGGAAACTTAAAGTTTTTGCTTGATTCATTTAAGGAGTATTCCAGTGGTTTGAAGAAAAAGTTGAAAAAGGAGATAGACAAAACAGTGAATGATAAGAGGTTAATGGACATAACAAAGAAGTGTGCCACTACACACAATAAATTTTAGAATAATCTTAAAGATGTATAGGATTGTGTTGCAGAAGCAAAAATGATGTTTCAATTTTGCATGAGATGGACTAGCTCCACCAAAAACATGAAGGATGAGATGAACTCCATTAAGTGTCAAATTGATAAGGCATACGGTGCCTATGACATTGATAGAAGAACAAGGTCAGTAATTGAAAGTCTACACAATCAGTTCTTCCAATTGCAAGTACAAAAGGAGAAGATAATTGTGTAGTTTGGAAATCTCAGGGATCTGGTAAATGCTAAATTTATACCTATCTTCAGTTCCCTGATGAGTGCAGACAAAGCAACAAAGTTAAATCCAATACCCAACACTGCAGATGATGGTGAATAACTTCTTATGGAGTTTGAGACTCAGAGCCACATGATTGGCTTAGCAAAGAAAGTTTGGGAAGAAGGAAAGAAAGATTGGCGAGCACACCTTGAGAAGTTGCAAGTGTCAAAATCTTCTTCCAATTAATGGTGTATATTTCTTTTCTTGTTATGCATTTCAATTTCATAGTCATATTTCACTATATATATGCAGATGGTAGAGAAACCTTTCTGGTGAAAATTTTGTTTCAGTTTGATGGATAGCACTGTTGGGGATTTTCTTTTTTTTTTGGGAATTTTGGCTACTCCCATGTATATATCAATATATCAATTAGGGGTAGCACATGAGTACGAGTATCTGTGTAATCCGGTAAATGAAAAATCATGTAAGTCATGCAAGGGGGAGAGTACATGTGTAAAAGGAAGAACAAAAGAATAGAAGTATATGATAACACTTTTTGTGCCCTTTGCCCTTGATGTCAAAGGGGGAGAGTAGTTGAGGCATGCTTCCATCAATGACAAAGGGGGAGATTGTTGAAAGACTAAGAATTTGTCATTGATATGTTTATTGGGAACATGAGCATGAGTATAAGTTGTATAGTATGCAGATATAGTGTTATAATTGATGTCAACATTGTGGTTCCGTATGAAGATTGATGTACAAATAATTTTGTGTAGCATGAGCATGCATAAAGATGTTAATACAGTGCTTAGTTGCAAGAAGGTTTGATCCAATGAAGACAGTTGAAGTGGAGAATTTCTTAAGTGTTAGAACAATGTTTTTAGTGTACAATGCATTCAATTTTTGGTCTATGTTGGTCCGCCTTGAAGAATTTTGCTTTGCAGTTCTAATACAATTTTGTTGGATGTTAGAGGAGTCTAAGTCCAGATTTTCACATTTTTTGTCCTCTGGTGAAGAAGTTATGAGTGCTAGTATATCGGGTCTTCCAGTGGGTGTATATTTTGATCAGTCCACACTTTATCATGGAATGGTATCTAGTCTTGCGGATTTGTGAGAATGTTGGCAGGTGTCAAGTGCATCTACACCCCAAGTGGCATGAAGTTCAGAGGTCTATGTGTCTATTTGTGATTGATTAGTTAGTGAATTTTGATGTTAAGTCTTCATTGGTGTCGACCTAGTATCCTTGGGGTATTGCGGAGTTTAAGAAAGTGTTGATCTGTTACAAGGGAGCTATTATAGGTCCACCTCGACCTATCTTATGCGTTACAGTTTTGAATAAGGCACAAAGTGTGTATGTTGATCCGACAAGGTATATTTTGTATGATACATCTAATTAGGATGACCTAATTGATGGTTAAGGTTCTGATGGATATATATGTAAGATCATTTCGATGTTGGATAATGTAGATAGTGAATATACAAGTATTGTTGATGCAAATTGTGTGAATATGATGTGAATGCAGATTACAATAGAGTGTTAGAGAAAATCAGTATTGAGTGTATAAAGTTTGTGTATTGAGCTTCAATGGAATTGTAATTCATGCATAGTGTAGATGGAATTGTAACACTTCAATTTGGCTATATGCCACCACTCTCTTCTATATTTTCTTCATTCTGTGGGCAGTGAGTCCACTAGGACAATGAGTCCATCTGTAGTGATAATTTTTGTAATATTTTATAACTGGTTATAATATATTGTGAGCTAACCCTCACCATGGCTTTTCCCTTTTTGGGTTTTCCATGTAAAAATATGGTGTTCATGTGTTATGTGATTTTGATGGTTGATTTCACACTTTCCTTTCTTATTGCAAATTGAATATTCTATGTGGAGCGAATGCTTAAATGTTTAAGTGGTTTCAAAGAATACTAATTCATCCCCCCTCTTAGTATTTTGGGTGTTCAACAGTTATAACGTGCTCGCATTTTGTCAATGCATTCACAAGATGTGAGTGTATTATAACACACTCATATTTTGCCCTGCTTTGGGAATCCCCAAGCCCTTGGCTTGGATTTCTTTGGGTTTCCAACTCAAAGGCTTGGACTACCTTTCCAACACCCAAAAAAATGTTTTTGCATATTCTACAAAATTTCACATAATCTCATTCGTGGTAACCATCAGGTTTGCATGTGTTTCAAGGTCAAGTTAAAAAAAAACACTTGGGTAATGTTAAGCTCTCTCTTAGCTATTTAACAATGTAATTTTTTTTACATTTTGACTATGTTAAGACTTTCATCTTTAATTTATTTTGTTGGTGTATCCATTTTTTTGTCAAAAACCAATGTTTGGTATTTTTTATTTATTTTTAACCATTCACTGAAATTTCAAATAAATTACATTTTTATAAGCTAAACTCCATTCTACACATTCAAAAAAGAAAAAAATGATTTTTGATTAGTTTAAAAAAATTATAGGGGTAGCATGACCAAATTTTTATTTTTTAGGATGTGTCCACTTTGAAAATTAGTAAAATAACATATATTCATTTAAAAGATCAAAACAAACAAGACTAAACTACATGTTAGCTAATTTCTTACGGAAGCGATTTTAAAATACTAAAAAAAGTTAACATTTTGAGGTACCCACAACAAAAGCTATGTTATATTTTTTTGAAAAAAAAGAGGACCAATTTGCGTGGGTACCTTTTTTGAACCCAATCTCTACCATTTTCAAATAAAATTAATAGTTTAAAAAATACATTTGGAGCACTATGGTCCTTGTTTTTATTGCATCTTAAAATTTTGAGTGTGACTATCCTCAATTTCTTATCCAAGGTTAGTATTTCTTGATTTTAGAAAAAGTGGCCACTTATGACCCCTTTTTGGTCCCTCATCTTTATGCACTTACCCTATGCAAGAACTGAATTCTACAAACCGATTCCATACATTTTCAACATCATCTTCCAGTCTCTAGAATCTAGCTATGTATTGTATTTTTTATGGAAAAGATGGGATTTTTGAAAGGGCTCCAACCCTTGTACATTATTCTACAACACAATGTTGCCACACACTACTTGTTGTAAAGTCTAGCTCGGTCTATCTACATTCTTATCACATCCTTTGACATTATTTGGTTGTAATCCACTTGCAACTCAAGCACTAAGATATTCATTTAACACACCTTTTAATGCTAAGATGTTTGTGGGGAGAGTTGAACCTTGGTCTTCAATATAAATGTTGTTTATCACATTTATTGTTTTTAGTCCCAACTCATTATCTTGGTTAATTGTGTAAGGATGTGATTCCATGGATGGGCTTTAGGTTATATTTTTATTAAAAAAAATGTCAGAAAAATATTTTATATAAGATAGGTTCAAATCTTGTCCTAGAAAATGGGAGCCCCTACTTTTTAGTTCTCAATTTGTAGTGGTTGCTTTTAGGTTGAGATTGAAAATTTCCTACAACTTAGAAGAGTTTTTAGCCACATCATGCATCTATAGTTTTTAGCATTAAATATTACTAAAAATAATAATTCAGCTAATTTTTTAGTGGACCATTCATTATCATGAGAGATGGGTTATTGTGAACCACTACTCATGGATCATGGGTCAATGAGTTTGACTCGAAAACTACACGGTTGAATCCTGATAGCAATATCATAATTTTTTAGTATTAACTATTGCAATAAATACCATGGGATCACTAGTTGCCTAAAAATTTTGAGCTTAAAGTTTAAAGCTTGGGCTTTAGTCCTAGGAGGGGTGCTTCCTAAAATATTTCAAGAGTTGTTGATAATTCTTAGGAGCATTTAACAAGTAGGTGGTCCCATGGATTTATAATAATGAAAAAGCATAAAATTCTAGGCTCAACAATTTTTCATGATTATTTTTGCAACAACTAATGCTAAAAAAATTAGTGGAACTATTTTTGAGTAATAATTAATGCTAAAAATTATAGATGCATAACATGCATCTCCTGGTGGAGGGAATTTTTCATCGTATCCTAAAGGCACAAGGGTGAAGTTCCATGGGGGGCTTCAGGATCTATTTTGAAGGAGCAAGGGGTCTCATGAAGCAAAAAAATAAAATGCTATAGGATTAATTGGAATGTTTTCCTCAATAATAGGGGAGACGTACCTATAGTCGCTAGGGCTAACTTTGTGCATTTGTGCAAAGTGCAAAATAGGGCTGATTTCAATGTTTTATTTGGGCTTCTTCATAAGTGAGTTAGGACCTTAAAAAGAAAAAAATATCTTCTAGGTATTTAAAATGCACCTTGTCAAACCTATAAAGCAAAAGGTGCTAAAAAAAGGTATTTTTGGACCTCCATCCACTACATTTTCATTACTTCGCCCATACCCGTTCATTATAAATCCAAAAAAAAAAAAAGCCTATTTGCAATTATCAATTAACCTATTTCAAGTTATGTTTGTATGTGGGCTCAGTCAAAATATCACGTGGGTCTGCTAGGAGGTGGTCACTTTAATCTCAACCTCACCACATTACATTGTTAACCACGTGCCCCATATGCCTTCATCATACCACGTGTATGAGTTTACCATGTGCCCCATATGCCTTCATCAAACCACGCGTATGAGTTAACCTAATTGCGGGTTGCTAGGCAGCTTTAAGCCCTAAACTCATCATCTCTCATGGATTTTTCCTGAGTTTTCATTGTGGTCTCCTCTCTCTTGTTGTTAACGCGAGTTCGTGCGACCATGGCGACTTCCTCTTACTCCCTTCTATTGCAGGTAATGTCTCCACCTCTCTTCACTTGCAAGATTGTTTGTTCAACAATGGGTTTTTGTTAGCGTCAACGGTGTTTGAGTGCATTTTGGTGTGTTTAAAAATCATTTCTTTGTATGGAATTAAGGGTTTGACTATATTCATTTCTATTTACATGTGACTGGTAGAAATTTGATCCCTCGTGAATTATTCTATCTACGACATCGAGGGTTTGACTGCTATGATTTTTTTTGACATTATTCTATGAACTAATCACATGTAATGTGATTTAAACAAAACATTGACGAAATTTTGACCAAGTATAATCATGAAATTTAATGGGTATATTGTCAAACGTTGGTATAATCATGAAATTTTATGGGTTTTCAATTTTTGCCCCAAATTATTGAGGGATTTGAGGATATGGGTTAATGGGTAGACATTTTCTATTTTCAATAATTATAATATGCATATGAAATTAAATGGGTTTACAGATTTTGTTCGATTCTCTTTGAATCCCTACATTATAATCATGAAAATTAATGGGTATATAGTTTTTGTCCCAATTTATAAACCGGTTTTAAGATTACAATTTGCAGACAATTATATATATGTATATATACAGTCATGTCGTGTAGGGTTTCATCATATCAAGCCATGTAGGATTTCATCACATGAAGCTTCATAGACAATGATATGTTCTAATCACATTGTATATATATTTTAACAGAGAATGATATATTCTTTTTAGACAATGATATGTTCTTATCAGATTGTATATATATTTTTGCAGACAATGATATATTATTTTTAGACAATGATATGTTATTATCAGAATGTATATATATTTTTGCAGGCAATGATATATTCTTCTCAGACAATGATATGTTCTTATCAAATTGTATATATATATATATATTTGCAGACAATTATATATATATGTATATATATAGGTTCATGTGATGAAACCCTACATAACTTGATATGATGAAACCCTATACAACATGAAGCTTGATATATATATATACAATCATGCCCTGTAGTGTTTCATCATATCAAGCTATGTACGATTTCATCACATGGACCTTAACATGATCCTCTATCAATGTCTACCATTTAATAATGCCCAAGTTTCTTGTCATATATCCCTATAACTCAATTATCTTTAATAAACACATTGGCATTATCAATTTAATATCCCTATAACTCAGTTACTTTGCATTTGTTCATATCCTCATGGAAACCCACAGATGCTAAAAATATCATCCAACTACAAAAAGGTAAAACCAGTGCTAGTTCAAGCAGAGTTTTCTTTTTCAGCTTAGAGGTAAAACCAACTTCTTGAAGAATAAAACAAACCTTAATCTTTGCAAGCATGAATTTAAACTGATCAAAGTCATTTAATGCAACTCTTCACTTTTGCACAATTAGTTTCCTTCCCCATGAACTATTCTCCCATCCCTTCTTAACCTCGATTAAATAATGACAATGGATAGTCACTATGCAGCTGCTAACATCCATGGCAACCTCCATATACATTGCATAAAATTTTATACCTGCTTTCTCCATTGCCTCAATCAACACATTCTTTTTTGGTATCTTAGGGATGCCAATTTTCATAAAAGTTAAAGAGAGCCTCTTGAAGTCAATTTTGATATCAGCTAAAGAGAGCCTTTTGGTATCTTAGGGATGTCAATTTTGATATATATATCAGATTAAAAATGTATAATCTTATATAGATCTCTGATATAGATATATATCCATATTGCAAGACTATACATATGTAATTAGATATATATTTATATAAGAGTATACATATGTAATCTGATATATATATTCTACATGTAGATATATGTGTGTGTGATATTATATGTATAATCTAATATACATTATATATATCAGATTATATATGGAGTAAACAACAACTGGATCATGGGCGGCAATTGGCACATTTCTCCTAACAACCCCTACTTTTTAGATCAAAAACTTGAGCGGGTGCAAAAAGGGTGGTGCTAGAAATTGTTCCACCAACTTAGGCTTTTTTTTGCCACTTGTCAGTCATATGAAATTTTAAAATTCTCACTAATATTTTTTATTATTATTTTATATTTATTTATAGTGTTGAATTAAAACAATCCTAAAAAATCTCAGCAGCACTGACTGAATTTTTTTAGGAAGCCCCCTCCATGATACCCCACCTTTAGGGGCTCCTATTTTCAATGACAAGATTCTAATATATGAAGTAGCAGATATTTTTTCATCTCATGAGATGTCCATTTCCATAAAAATAGATCTTGAATCCCCCATCCATGAGGAGGCCTCCTTATTCTTCGCTATAAACCTATGGAACCACCTCCTTGTAAAATGCTCCTAAAATTTGTCAGCAACACCAAGCCCCCCATTATAAGACATAGCCTAATTGATTCCATTAATTAATTAGCGTAAATATTTTATGCGAGTGGTTTGTTTTTCCTTTCAATGTTAAATAATCTAGAAAATCAACAGACTCAGTTTATACACACAAGACATTAAAATTGTTTTTCTTAGGCTTCAAACGTTCCATGTAGCAGGGCCTAGCTTCTAGACATACCTATTTAGTACATTTTTCATTAGTATTTTTTATTATCCTTTGTGCTTTTTTATCATCGGGGCAAGGAAAAAACTTCTACTGCAGACTTAGAGCACATCGTATACAGAATTTTTGTTTTTTCAATGAACACAGTGGATGCCAAGTGAGATTATTCCATGTAAATTGTGGCTACCAGTTACCTCAATCCCATCATCATCACGTTCAGCAAGAAAAAATGTTCACCTAGCTAGCATAGGATTACCAATGCAAACTTGTCAAAAAGCAACCCCATCAGAAAGAGAGGAAGTTTACAATTTAGGCATGTCAAGAAGAGTAAGATTTTAAATTTATATAATTTTCATGCCTAACAGAACTTGGTAGGTGTGCAGAGAATCATTAGAATCTGATTACATAGTCTACATTAGTTTTTATCCCAAAAACTGCCATCACTTCCTTTATCAGTAGGTGGATTAGGCTTTTGTTAGCCTTTTTCTTTAAGTTTTCTCTTTTTGCTACCTTTCGGTTCAGGTGAATTAAGGGTATCATTGCTCTGAACTCGTCTCTTCCTTGAAGCAGGTTCACCAATTGCTGTGACTGATGGTGATTGTTGCCATAAAAGACTTGAAGATTGTATTCCAACAATCTGCACGATAGAACATATGGGATAAACCACATCGGCGTCAGATTCCAGTTATAACACTCAAAGGAGCATGTTGAACCTTGCCTTGTGATTGTATCAAAATGCATGAGTATAGGTTCATAAAAGAAATGACTACTCATGTCAAATGGGCCATTCAATCATTATTCAGCATTGAATATAAATCTATACGGTTTCAGGCAAATTCACCGTTAAAAAATTCACTTCTAACAATTCATTGTCATGACAAATTCATCTCATGGAAAATTCATCATCAATAAATTCACTTCTAACAATTCATCGTCATGACAAATTCATCTCATGGAAAATTCACCGTCAACAATATGATATGAATTGCTAGTGATGAATTTTTCACAAGATGAATTTATCATGGTGATGAATTGTTGAAGGTGAATTTGTTGACGGTGAATTTTCCTAGAACCAACCCACACAAAATAAATATCTAAACAATGTTGAATCTCAACATTGCAACTTTAGCACAGAGTCTTACCGTTTCAGGCACTGAAAAGTTATGTGGTGGTTTGTCTAGTTGCAGCCAAGGATGTGATCCATGTGTAGTGGGCTCATGTTCAATAGGCAGGCTTTCAATTGAAGCCATGTTGATTTTGTTTTTGCACATCATTTTTAAGTGATCTTTTGGAGATGCTTTTGGATCCATCATCTCCAATAATTTCTTGGATGCAAACATTCTTTTTCTAGATCTCAAGAATCTGAACATGGTTGTGTCATTTGATTAGTAATTTTGTAGAAACGTACAGAACATTATTGAAGAAAAAAGAAGAGGACGCACACTTCTACAAAAGAAAGGAAATCCCGACAAACCTTACTTCGGCCTCAAGCTGCTTCCTGCTATCTTTGCACTTTTCTAGCTTTTTCCTTAGCCCCCTGACTTCCTGATGAGAAATACATATCAACAAAGTAAAACTCTACATTCAGAAGATATGCATCCCGAATGTAAGCCCAAATAAAACAGATGTCACTGTAATTTTATTGCACCTTCTGATTTAGGACAATTTCCAGAGTGGAAATAAATGCAAAGCAAGGGAACCCACAACCCGCACAGTGAACCCACGAGGCTGTTATGCCAGTTTCCACCATCTAACCTGCATGGAAATGAGAATTCTAGACATCAACCCAAGAATTTTCCTTGCAAGTTTACAAGGAGAGGAGGATGCTAAGGCCTAAGGATTTGCACATGAACATGTGACTTCACCCAAGGATTTGCAAGGAGAGAAAGATACTGAAGTCATGTACCCACAAATTTGCAACCCAACTATGGAAGGAGAGAAGGATGCTAAGAATCCAACCGAGGATTTGCATACCAAACCTGGAAGGAAAGGAAGAGAATGCTAAATCGTCAAACAAGGGTTTGCATCCAAAGCGTACAAGGAAAGGATGATGCTAAGTCATCAACCCAAGGGTTTGCATCCAAACCTGCAAGAAGAGGAGGATGCTAAGTCATCAAACCAAGGAAGTGCTCCCAATACCCTGCTTCCTAATTGCCAAATCTTTTGTTGAATGTAATGCCTTATAAACCTTATTTGTTTGACTGAGATATACAATTCAGCAATGCATATAATCAAAACTAAATCCATGAAATTTTACTCAAAATAAGTGGAACAACAGGGATTGTCAATTGTTTACATGATACACAATTGAAATCTCCATTCACACACATGCAAACATACCTGGTGAAGCTCCAGATAATCTTCCTTAAGACTAGCGTATTATTATCCATCTTCCTGGCTTCATTTTCTGTAATGTCGGGGTTATTTGCAGACTTGTTCTTAGACATAACAGAATATGCCACAAGAAATCAGGTGGGGCAATACCCAATTGAGAATTGGGCACTTTTCTCCGGATTAAAATCCCTATCAGAGTGCCTGCCCTTAAGGCCTGCTTACCCAAGAGTTTAAAACAGAACAATGCGAGCAAGTGGTCGGCCTAAAACGGTGAAGTAACAGAAAAGTTAGTTATGGTTAGGGTCTCCCATTAATACCCACTGCCCTCGTCTGCCAAACACAATACAAAGGGATTAGGTCTGTGTCTATAAGATGGTGCAGTGCTTGGAGGAATAAGATGCCATGTATTTTTGATGGTGTTCCCATCCCGACGGAATATTTGGATGGGGGGGACAATTGAACAAGAGAATTGTGGAGTGATGAAAACGAAGACAATGGCCTGAACAAGTTGGATTTGCCGATGTGGGTGGTATGGATTTGAGTTGGGGTTAATACTTTCATTGTTTGGATTGGATTTGGACTCTGTACAAAATAACAGATAGAGATTGACATGGTGGCACTTGGCTGAACAAGAAGTATCATTAATAATGCGAATGATATTTTTTGTACGATGGGAATACGAGTAATGAGAATCGAGAAGATTGTGCAGTGCTCGTACCATTTTTCATTTAGTTTTGAGTCCATTTGGAGGAAATGACTTGACACGTGGTCATAATAAGAAATGGATTTTTTTATTTTTAAAAAAATTATTATTAATTGAATTTATAGGTATAGGTACGTTGATAGTTTGATGTAATTTTTTTAATCTATAATCAAATCTTTAATGATAGAAGTTTCAAGATCAATTTTCTCTTTCGAATGATAAATGGTTAGGGTCGTGTCGAGTGCGGTCTTAGCTCCTAGAGGATTAGTCTTGCCTTAGCTCGCCTCTTCCTTCCCCAAAACTTGGCAATAAAAAGTCAGACCGGGGCAAGGGTGGTTGAGTTCTACGCGCTTGTCACATGGTCAAGGATACCTATAAGTTATCAAAAAAAAAAAAGTTAATATAAAATGTATGGATATTAGTCAAAAATATCATGACACTTGTAATTTCAGTGAATTTAATTATAAGAAATGATTGAAGATAAAATAATTGAGCAATTAAATACACATCTAGTAAACATAGTATATTATCATGTTTGTGAATTGATAAGGATAATCATTAACACACTTCAGTTCTAAAGGGTAATAAAATAATTGAATTTGCATGCAGATCATCTGCAAGTCTATGAATGTTATCTTCAATCTTTCTTTGTCTACTTTGAAGTTTGAATTAGGTGAACTTGTTCACTTATCCAATTGCCAAACTCCTTAATAATGTCTTTAAACATCACCTTGAGTTCTCATATATCCAACTTATGATGACTTTGTCAAGTCATTATTATCTTGCATCACATATCAGTTTCGCACATGAAGACCAAGTTGCTCACATCTACCTCACTCCTCCTTTAGTGCCTCCTACCTAGATCTATAACAAAAATTTAAGAACAAGAAAAACAATTAACGAAGATTGATAAATAGTTCATATAAACAATGCCAATTGAACTTATCAAGGTAGTACAACCACTAATCAAATCTACTGTAACACACTAATAAGTAGAACAAAACTTAAAGGTGGTATTATAATGATGGTAGACATATTTAAAGAGCAAGAATAATGTTCCAAGTCTCCAACATTTAAACAAATATATAATAAAATTGAGATGTGTCAAGTAATCTAGTATATGTAAACAATATAATTAATAATTAAACATAACCCTTTTAATATAAGAACTATAACTTTTATTCTTTTATTATGCACTTTTAAACATACACTTTATATTGTCTTTTAAATGTAAAGAGACATCGTATTTAAAAAGATAATATCATAAATTTTATTTATCCTAAGGATTTTTTAACATTCTATCAAAAATCTTCCTTTTATAAGAAAAAAACATAAACATGGTCATATGACCATCAAATTTAGGCCTTGGGGGCTAGTGTGTGAGAATCACATTTCAATCTATAAAACATGAAGCATAAATTATTGTCTAAATATGGTGCCCATAAAATAAAGTCTTCCAACAAAAAAATCATTTGGAATATATAATATAACAATCTAATCCTTTGAAAATTGAAAAAAATAATCATTTGGAATATATAATATATAATGACAATGGCTCTGCAACAGCTAAGCGGGAACAGGAGCGGGAAGCCAAATTTGAAAATTTTGGGCGTTGACGATGGTGATGATCCGGATCCTGACAACGATGGTTGGGTCCTTTGGATTGATGTGCGTGGTTGTTTGGATACTCCCATCCTTGGGCAGTTCTTTCTTGCTTTTGCGGTGGATTCTGGTGCTCCCAAACTTGCGCGGTGGTGTCTCCTATGTGGGACTGTTTCTTTAGCCAGTGATGACCTTTGTGGGCAAGCTTCATGTGTTTTCTCTGGTGGCTCTTGGGTGGGTTGAGCGTATTTGTCGGGTGTGGTTGACCATGTCTTCGTGGGCCCGAGTGTGGGCTCCACTTCTCTTTTTGTTTGGGGTTGGGTTTGTTGCCTTTCCCTCTATTCTTGGTCTGTGACTCCTGTTGTGGGTGTGAAAAATGTCTTCGCCTCTAGCCCTGTGTGGGTTAGGTGTCTTTGGGTGCCTTCACTATGGAGGTTTGCTCTGGTTGTGTGGGGGTCCTCCCCCCGGGTCTCTGATGGTGTGTGCAGTTGGCCTTGCTCTAGCTACTGGTTCTTGTGCTGGATGGGTGGCTCTGGTGTGACTCCTTTGCTATGTTGGTTGTTGTTAGATGTTCTTTTACCTTTGTGTTTGGTGTTGGGTTTCTACAAAATTTTGTTGTTTCTCTTCTTGGTGGGGGTTTTTATTGTGTGGAATGGAGGGTTTGCTTTTGTGGATCCTCTCTCAGTGTGTGGTTGTGGCTGGGTGCTTTGTTTGGTGTT
Source organism: Sequoiadendron giganteum (assembly GCA_007115665.2). NCBI lineage: Eukaryota > Viridiplantae > Streptophyta > Pinopsida > Cupressales > Cupressaceae > Sequoiadendron > Sequoiadendron giganteum. Next base: position 603,868,933 of record CM021102.1, read on the forward strand.
TAGTTGCTATGGGGGTCCTTTTACTGACCACTGGTTCTTTCTTGGGGCCTGGTTTGGTTGGTTGGTCCCCTATGGTAATGCTTTGGTGGAAGCCTGCGGGGTTTTTAGTGGTTTTTTTCTTGGGTCTTGTTTGGTTGGCCCAGTCTTGGGGTTTTTTTATGCCTTTGGTTGGGTGGTTTTCTCCTTGCAGTATGTTCCATGTGCCAGTTATGCCACTGGATATTTTGTTTTTCCTTCCTACTGTCACTAGTCTCAACCATTTTCTTCAACTGGCTTCTTTTGAGGTGGGGTCTGCTTCTATTGAGGGGAACCCCACTCTTATTGAGGTGGTGTTGGTATTTGTTTTGATGGTAGAGTGTTCTTTGCTCTCTTATGAGTTCCTATTGAGGTGGTTCTTGTTAGCGTGGGTGAGTGGTGACTCTCGTTTGGAAGGTTTTCATTTTATCTGCTCCTATAGAGGGGAGCCCTCTCCTTTTGAGGTGGAGCTTGGTTTGGTTTTCCTGGTGGGTGGGTACTACAAGTTGACCAATGTTGTTCTTTGTTCTGCTTTGTTATCCTTCTATGGTGAGCCTTCTTTCTGTGGATGGTTAATTGATGTTTGGATGGCCTGCTTTGGCTCAACTATTGCTAGATATGCTTCAATTTTAGATGAAACCCTCTCTATTAGAGGTGTTTCATGGCTGGTCAATGTTGTTTGGAATTTGGCTATTTATTGGTGAGGGTGTTTTTTCCCCCTCTATTGATAAGAATCTAGTGGGCTTTGTTCTTGCTAATTTGAGTGGAAGGAATGCTGCTAACCAGCTATTACAGGTGGTTAATGGCTTGGTTGATCTTGGTTGTCAACAGGGCGTGATAAGTGGTGGGTTGTTCCATGGCTCTGAAAGTTGCTCTACAGCTTTGTATGATTCTTTGGTAAGAATTTATTAGGCTCTCTATTGTTTGATTTGAACGAAAGGTCTGTTGCAGCCCATTTGCGGTAGGTATTTAGTGGCTTGGTGGTTTCAAGCAATCTCATGGTCCTACAGTGTTGTGAGTTTTCTAGTTCTATAGGACTGGTTTTTGTCCTATGTGGTCAGTTACTCTTGGTTATGGTTCCAAGTTTGGGTTTCTATTTGGTCTTTAACTCAGGACTATTGTTGGTCCTGAGTGTGTTGTTGCTCCTAGTCACTGTTGGCCAGGTGTTGTTTGTGTCTTTTTTGTTTTTCTGCAGTGTTTTCATTGGTGTTGTTTCTTTGGCACTATCTATTTGCTGTAAAAGGTTCTTGGTCCTTTCAAAACCTTGCTTACCTTATAAAAAATAATCTAATCCTTTGAACTAAATATTAAAACAACCAATAAAATTGGTTCCAACAATTGTCATAGCTAATAAATTTTTATGGGATGCAGGCTTGGATTTCCATCTTATTGCACTTAGGATAAGTGCTACTAATAAATGATATTGTTGAGTAGTTAAACTCTACCTTGTGCTAATTCAAGTGAAAACATGTTTTACAAAACTAAATCTAAGACAGTCTAAAAAGAAATGTCTCCAATCTTAGTTTCCACCCTTACACAATTGCATCAACATCCTTTTTTTTTGGTTTCTAGTTTTGGATTGATATGCTACTTATTATTATTTTCTTGTAACATTTATGATTTTTGTTGTATTTGGGAATTCTACATTACTATAATAATCATGATTTTCTCAACTTTTTAAGTTTAGATAAAACTTATTTTTTATATTATGATACATCAAACATTTTGATTTAATAATGAATGCAAGTTTGTGTATTGAATTTCATTATAGTGTTGTATAAATTAATTTATTTTTGTACTTTATTTCTAGTCAATGAGTTGGTACTACTAATATCATTTTGTAGTCTTAGGAACAAGGGGATTTGTTGAGGATTAATTAAGGTAAATGAAGGCAACTTGTAGAAAGAAACATGATAAAGTTATATGCCATTGATTTGGTATGATATGTAATTATAGGTAGAATCATCTTGATTTATTGTGGTATGTTGTTGGTTGTCATTATTGAATTTAGTGATGTCAATTTGTTATTTATATGGATAGTTGAATGCTACCATATCAATCATCAATTTAACTACTCATTTGGGTATTTGATGGTTTTTCTTGGTCTCATGTATATGTGGGGCATACTTGTACATATATGTTGCATAAAACTATGTGTCACATTTCACCTAAAACTATTGGAGTCATAAATACACATTGTCACTAGTGTGGTTACACTTTGGATTTTACATTTTGTATAATTCTATATTATGTCTAAAACTATTGAGTATCTTAACTCTAAAAATATAACATTGTTAAAGGATTTCAAGGTGAAAGAGTTGTCACAAAGTTGTCAAAAGGTTATTACTAGTATAATAAATCTTCAAAGATTGCAAGATCCTTCTTAGAAATCAATAAGGTAGTGACCTTAATTAATTCTAGTATTTCATTGATTCTAGGAACTAATGAGTTGAACTTTATAGAAATTAGAAATTTTAAAGTTGAAAATATTGCTGAAGGAAAATATAAAGACCCATGCTTTTAAAAAACCAACTAGAATATGATTGACTAGGTGAAATTATCTTCCTTAATATCCAAGTCCATCAAAGCATATTCAAATATATTTATTTTTTCTAAATATTCCATCCCCTCCGAGAGATCTTAAGATCTTGCTTTCTTAAAACCACAACCAAAGCTTTCTCATTTCTCTCTTTGAATAATAAGCATAAATATTTAAAAGTATCTAGGAGAAATAATTTTTATAGTAAAATAGACAGCTCAATGATCAGGATAAAAGTTAAAAGGGAATCATTAATTATTATAGGGTTCCATAAGGTGGAAATCCCCCAAAGGCACCAACTACATCCACTCCACAACCAATATCCTTCCAAATATTATTTTTAATCATGTTCAAACAACATCTTGGTTTCTTGTAATAAAATAGTATCAAGTTTACTTTTCCTAGAGACATTAGCTAGAAGATCCTATTTATGGGGGTTGTTTAATCCTTAAATATTCCAAGATATAAACTTCATTTTCTAGTTCTTGGAGTGTCTTTGACACTTAATATTTATAAAATACTTTAATTTCCATCAACCACCTCCTTCTTTATTTCCCAATAGCTTATTTCATTCTTATCAGGTCTTCTTGCTAATATTTTATGATTTGATTTTTAGTAACCTTGTTTCTTCTCACCTATTTTCCTAGTTAGAGGCTCGAAAGAAGCCTTATTAATGATATTTTTATCCCATCCATTTGGGATAATCAAGAGGAACTAGGCTTCCTAAAGTTGAATCCATACCAACTAGAGAGCCACGTTTTGATAGTAAATCTTCAAAAAAATAGCATTTTACACTCTCCACATAATCCTCAAGATGGGGAAATACATTTACGTCTTTCATCCAAGTCTCCGTACATGAGTTGGATCCTTCAAATCTTGATCCATGTTCTTCTAAGACTCTAGAGGGAAGCTCAAACCCTCAAATGATTAATTGGGTGAAATGAGACTTGTTTTGGATATTATGATATTTCACATATTTTGGTTTAATGATTAATGTGGGTTTTTATACCAAATTTCAATAGCATTTATATTGTTGTATAAATCAATTTATTTTTGTACTCAATTTCTATTTGATGAGTTTGTACTGCAGATTTCATTTTGTGGTTGTTAGAATAGGAGGGTTAATCAAGGATTAGTTAAGGTAAATAAATATAACTTGTCGAAACAAACTTGAAATATTGATGCGGGAGCATCCAAGGTGAAAGGGAAATCCAGTATCACCAAAAATATTGTTATTTCAATTTATTTATTTTCAATAAGGGCTTATAGGTTAGGAGATTAAATATTTTAATTTGAAACTTTGTAAATTCCCTTGTGACAAAATTGTAAATGTAAATCCGGTGGAATTATGTTTCGGTAAATGTTTCTAAGGCATAAATGGGGAAATGTTCCTTTTGGGCATCCCATTTCTTGGTGAGGACCACTTGGGGTGCATGTTATTGCATGTTTAATTGCATGCCTTGCATGTATTTGCATGTTGTTGCATACCAATATTTGGAGTCGTCAGAGCTGTTGGGAATCAATGAAGGTGTCATAGTTGACCAAGATAATTGGTAAAGAGCTAGGCACCAATATGTGTGCCATATTTGTAATTAAGTATTTTATATTTAATATTTTATTCTCCTCAAAGTGGGGTATGGGATTTCAAGGTGGTAATTGAAGGTTGTTTTGGGAAACCAATAAGGTTTTCTCCTCACACATTCTCTATATATTGATACTTTCTCATTTGGAGAAGGAGGCTTTTGGAAATTTTATGGATGCATACCCAAATGCTGTTGGAATGAAGCTAGGTTTTTGAAGACTCAAATGTTGCATATTTTTATATGTAGTGAGCCTAGATTGTAAGGAATCCCATGAGATTCATGATTATGTAATCCATTTTCAGATTTTGAATATAATATATGTTGCATATTTTCTCTTCCATAAGTTGTGTTACATTGTAATTTGTTGGCTTCTTGCATAGTCTATTGTGTGGGTTTGTTTTCAAATTTAAAAGGGAGAGCCTCCCTTTTCATCAGTGGTATCAAAGCAAGTTATCTTGAGTTTGTAAATAGAGCATCGAAAAGAGGCAGTTTGCAATAGGACCTATGAGTTGTGGGTGAAGATTAAAATGCCTCCAAGAGTTGCCCAGTGTGGTAGAGGTAGAGGCAGAGGTGGAGGAAGATATCCTTCTAGAGATGAACTTAGAGAAATCAAAAGGCAAGCTGAGGTTTTGCAGGAAGAGATTCACAGAAGGGATGTGCATAGAGAAGGAGATGATAGTGAAGATGAAGTTGGGGAGGAACATAAAGAGGAAGAATAGGATTAAATGGATCCCAAGGAAATCAGATTGTTGAGAGCTATCTCTCAACTTGGAAAGAAGCCAAAGATGGAGGTTTCAACTTTTAATGGAAGCTTGAATCTTGAAGAGTTGATAGAATAGATTAATGACATGGAGGAGTTCTTCGAGTTTGAGGAGATTGAAGACCCTCATAGGGTGAGGTTTACAAAATAAAAGTTGAAAGGGCATGCTAGCATTTGGTGGAAAGAAATTTAGCTGAAAAGAGGAAGAAGAGTTAAAGATAAAATTTCTAAATGGGATTGAATGATGGAGAATATGAAAATACAATTCATTCCAGTAGATTATGAGTTGGAGCTACTAAAAAATATGTAAAGTGTGAGACAAGGAATGAGAACTGTGAAGGAGTACATGGAAGAGTTCCATAAGATTCTTATTAGAATAGGAAACTCTTAAGCAAACAAGGAGAAACTAGCCCATTACATCAATGGGTTAAATCCAAGCATACAAGAGGAGTTGGAATTAGTGAGAATATACACCATTGAGGATGCATTGAAGGTAGAATAAATATTGAACAAGAAATTTGAGGATAAGAAAAAAGGGAAGGGTAGAGCTTATGTGCAGCAAAAAGAGGATGAAAAAAAGATTAGAAACATTAAAAATAACAAGAATGAAAGAATTGAGAGCTCAAACAAGTCCTGTGGGTAGAATTTTAGAGGAAGAGGAAGATCAGGTAGAGGATTTGGAAAAGGAGGTTTCGAAGGAACCTATTATCGATGTGGAGAAGAGGGACATAAAGCATATGATTTCCCTCAAAATAATGAAAGGACCAATAGGAAACCTGAAAAACATGCTAGAGCAATAAATGTGAATGAAGAAGATGCAGGGTCATTACACTCCGAAGAAGATGAAAGAGGAGAAACCTTGATGACTAGGCGAGCTCTATTGAATGAAGACAATGAACAAATGCAAATGAAGAGTTTGTTTAGAAAAAGGTAAAAATGTGAAGGTAAAGTATGTAATGTGATTATTGATGGTGGTAGTACTGACAATATTTTTTATGAATAAATGGTGAATAAGTTGCAGCTGGAAAGGAGAAGGCACTTGAATCCATACAAGATTGCTTGGTTGCAAGATGACTGTAAGGTTTTGGTGAATGAACAATGCTTGGTAAGTTTTAAGATTGGTGATTATTATGATGAGGTTTTATGTGATATTATGTCTATGGACATTTGTCACTTGTTATTGGGAAGACCTTGGAAGTTTGAGAGGAAAGAAATGCATGGTGGGTATGCCAATAACTACTCCTTGATGAAGGATGGAGTCAAACACAAGCTGAAACCTTTGAATAAAGAAGGAAAGGTATGTAATGACACCGAAAAATGCTCGGTTAATGGAATTAGAAAATTAGTTAAATAAGATGAGAATGAAGGTCATGATTTTTTAATTCAAGTTGTAGTAGTGTTGATTACGTTCAAAAGGGGTAGAGTGAAAGTTTCAGTGGAGAAAGAAGAGGTAAAATCTATTTTTTGTGAAAATGTTGGTGCTGATTTATGTGAACATGATAAGATTAGTGTAGAAGAAGATATTGTAGCAATGAGTAAATTGGTGAATGAAGGAATTATAGTTGTAAGTAAGTAATAAGGTGAGAAAGTGAATGTTGAGTTGTTTGGTGAGATTCCCTTTGCATCAGTTGTTGACTTCTCATTTGATAAAAAAAAGATTTGTATGTGGCGGTTTGTTGCAGGATGTAAATGATGAATATTTTGAATGTGTTATTGACATAGAAATGGATACAAAGGAGAAATATGGGAAGGATGAATATTTTTATTATGTAACTGACATTGAATTTGTAGCTGAAAATTACTTTTTAAGAGATATAGGGAAGGAGGACGACATGGACTAAACAAAGATTAAGAAAGAACCGTTTATTGCAGCAATAAAAGGGGGAGAGGTAATACATTAGTTTCCTTATTTTACTGAAGAAGAGAAAATTAATGATTATGATCTTCCAACATTTCATAGTGAAAATTGGTGGGAAATGAAATTTTTGAAAAGAGGAAGGAAGAGAGGAAGAATGAAATATGGAAGGGACATCGAATTGTAGAGGCAGATTCAGAAAGATGTTCAAAACAATAAGGTAAATAGATGGGTCTAAGATAAGCATAGTATCGACAAATGTTTATGATTTCAATTCATGAAACATTTTAAATTGCCATGGGTGTCTGATGTAGGAGCATCCAAGGTGAAAGGGAAATCTTGTATCACCAAAAATATTGTTATTTTAATTTGTTTATTTTAAATAAGGGCTTAGGGGTTAGGAGATTAAATATTTTAATTTGCAAATTTATAAATTACCTTGTGACAAAATTGTAAATGTAATTTTGGTGGAATTATGTTTCAATAAATGTTTCTAAGGCATAAATGGGGAAATATTCCTTTTGGGCATCCCATTTCTTGGTGGGGACCATTTGGGGTGCATGTGCTTGCATGTTTAATTGCACGCCTTGCATGCATTTGCATGTTTGTGCCACAAGCTTTACATGTTGTTGCATGCCTGTGGTTGGAGCCATTAGAGATGTTGGGAATCAATGAAGGTGTCATAGTTGGCCAAGATCATTGGTCAAGAGCTAGGAACCCATATGTGGGTCATATTTGCAATTAAGTATTTTATATTTTATATTTTATTCTCCTCAAAGTGGGGCATGGGATTTCAAGGCAGTAATTGAAGGTTTTTTTGGGAAACCAATAATGGTTTTCTCCTCACACATTCTCTATATATTGATGTTTGCTCATTTGGAGAAGGAGGATTTTGGAGAGTTTATGGATGCATACCCTAATGTCTCTGAAATGAAGCTAGGTTGTTGAAGACTCAAATTTTGTAGATTTTTGTATATAGTGATCCCAGATTGTAAGGAAGCCCATGAGCTTCATGTTTATGTAATCTATTTTCAGATTTTGAATACAATATATGTTGTAGATTTCTCTTCCATAAGTTGTGTTACATTATAATTTATTGCCTTCTTGCATAGTCTATTATGTGTGTTTGTTTCCAAATTTGAAAGGGAGAGATTCCCTTTTCATCAAATATATATCGTGTCATTATTATGATACATGATAGTGATTATGAGTTTGAGTCATCCTAATTTCTTTCATATGTTGCTAATTTTTATTATTAAATTTAATGATGTTAATTCAATATTAATATGTATAACTAAAGGCTATCATATCAATAATCAATTTCAATAATCATTTTGATTTTTTATGGTTTTGTCAGTCTTATGTACAAGTGGTGCTGGAGTATACTTGTATATGCACATCACATAAAATGTGTCACATTTTAATGGATCTATATGTGGAAGCATAAATACACATTGTCACAAGTATTTTCATGCTTTATGTTTCAATAAATGTCCTAAAATAATCACCAATTCTTCATAGCAACTTTGTTGTAAATTAATTAAAAAGACATTATTTAATTATTTTTTCTTCACCAATCATCATTAATGATTTACTATCTCTCCCCTAAGGTTAATTAATTGAACAAGTTTAATTACATTAAGTTAGCTCCCAATCCTTCCAATTTACTAGTCAATTAATATGGGTAAGTGCACGAAAATGGTTCCCAAAAAGGGGACTTAAATGGACAACTTTTTTTTGAAATTAGGAAATACTGACCTCAGACGTGAAATTGAGGATAGTTACACTCAAAATTTTGAGATGGAACAAAAACAAGGATTGAAGTGCTCCGATTCTACTTTCTAAGCTAATAATTTATTTTTAAAATGGTTGATATTAAGGGGTTCAAAAGAGGGACGTACACAAATTGGTGTTGTTTTTGTCAGAAAAACATAACATAGAAACTCTTGTACGACCCTCGTACGGTGAATTTTTTTTTAGTATTTTAAAAATCGCAACGGTCAGAAGTTAGTTAACAGTATGCAGTTGATGCACGATTTTTCTGATAATTTTTTAATGAATATTTGATTTTTTACTAATTTTCGAAGTGGACATTTCCTGAAAAATAGAATTTTGGCTGTGCTACCCCTACAAATTTTGGAAACTAAGTGAATTTTTTAAATTTTTTTTTAATTTTTAGAATGGAGTCTAGTTTATAAAAATGTAATTTATTTGAAAATTCAATGAACGGTTAATTTATAACGAAAAAAATACCAAACACTGCTTTTTGGCAAAAAAAAGACATAAAAAATAAAATAAATTATGGATGAAAGGCTTAACATTTTTAGAAAGTGAAAAAAATTATGTAGTTGGATAGCTAAGAGAGAACCCAACATTACCCATGTGTTCGATTTTTTTGATATTGAACCACGTGCAATCCTGACGGTGAGCACGGACTCGATTATGTGAAATATGGTAGATTTTTTAAAAACACATCTCTGGTCGTTGGGAATGCCTTCCAAGCCTTTGGGTTGGTATTCCAAGGCAAATACCAAGTCTAAGGCTCGGGAATTCCCAAAGAAAGATATAATGCGAGCATGCTATAATGCGCTTGTGTTATATTTCAGTTTTGACATTGTTTTTGCTTATGTGGGAAACATGTCAACTAAGACATAATGCGAGCGTGTTATAAAGCGCTCATGTTATGTCCTCCTTTATGTTAAATACAAATATATTGAATGTATGCTGATATATTTGTATGTTTGTATGTACATGTATGCTTGTATGTCATGTATGCATGCTTGTATGTATGTACGTATGCATGTATGTATCAATGCATATATATTGTATGTATGTATGTAAGATTGTATCTACACATGTATGTATTTATTTACGTATGTATTTAAAGGGAGGGAGAATTTAGAGAGAGAGAGAGTCTGGAGATGGGGTGGAAGTGAGATTTTAAGAGAGAGGGAGTGGGAGAGAAGGGGTTGGAGTGAGAGGGACTTAGTTAGGTAGGGTGGGAGGGATAGAGGGAGGGAGAGAGAGGGGGGGTGGGAGAGAGAGAATTGAGAGAGACGTTGAGAGAGACAGAGAGAAAAAGAGAGTTATGTAGGTAGGGTGCCAAAGGGAGAGACTTGAGAGATAGGTAGTGAGAGGGAGTGTGAAAGAGAGGGAATGTGAGAGAGAGAGGGAGTGGCAGAGAGAGGGAGTGAGAGTGAGAGACCTGAGAGAGGGAGAGGGTGTGGGAAGAAGTGACCTGATAGAGATAGAGAAAGAGGGGGTTGGATTGAGAGGGACTTATCTAGGTAGGGTGGAAGGAATAGATAGAGAGAGAGTTACTTAGGTAGGTTGCCAGGGGGAGAGACCTAAGAGAGAGGGGGGGTGGGAGGGAGAGACATGAGAGAGAGGGAGAGAGAGGGAGTGAGAGAGGTGGATAGAGTGGGAGGGACATAAAGAGAGATGGATAGAGGGAGCAAGAGAGGGTGGTAGGGATTGATTGAACGAGAGGTACGTAGAAAGAGGGAGAGGGTAGATAGAGACAATTAGAGAGGGTAGGAGGGAGGGAGGGAGGGAGAGGTGAGATGCATAGATAGAGAGAAAGT
>CM021102.1:603882441-604024217 GCA_007115665.2 Sequoiadendron giganteum
TCCCTCTTTCTCTCCCACTTTCTCTTTCTCTCCCACTCTTCCTCTCTTCCTCTCCCTCCCTCTTCCTCTTTCTCTCCCACTATCTCTTTCTAACCCTCTCCCTCTCCCTCCTTCTCTCCCTTCCTCCCTCCCTCTCTCTTTCTCTCCCACTCTCCCTCTTTGCCTCGTTGCCTACCTCTCCCTCCCTCCCTCCCTCCCTCTCTTTCTGCACATATCAATGCAGGGCATGTTTATGCAGTTATTGCAGATGAAGACAATGAAGAGGGAACAAACTATTACTTGTGTCATTGTGTTGAGGCCAAAAATAAATTGGAGGCCCCAGTTATAGATGGAGAAAACATCGAATACCCTACAGGCTCAGTTGTGGTTACTGGAACATGGCTTAGAAGGTACTAACATTCGAGTGTTAAACATTGGCTATTTCAGGACTTTGACATGCATCGTAAGATTCTTCATTACTCAAACTTTGTCATGGCATCCAATGTTTGTTTGAAAAAATATGGGGGTAGACCTTTGAAGAAGACCTTGTGGAAGGTATGTGAGTCTGACCATGAGGCAATACTTGACACACTAAAGAGTAGAGCAGACCCAGATGGTTCGTTGGATTAATTTGTAAGTATATGCACATTGGTTCTTATTAATTTATACTTGTATGCACATTAATTTGTTTGATGCCAATGCTATCATCTTCTTTTACTTTGTGTATTTGTAAGTAACATACTAAATAGTTATTGGTGTCCCCTTGCAAAAAATGTAGATATATGAGCCATCTAAGAGAATGTTAGCCAGAAAAGCAATGCAACATCCTTATTTTGATGATCTTGAAAAATCTCAATCATGATTTTAAGCCATTAGAAAAGTGTGTGCAAATCTTGGTGAGGGACTTTCAAGTTATTCATTTGAAGTTAACCTTAACATGAGCAGCTATGATGTAGACATTATAAGAGCATCTGAAATTTCAACTTACTCTATTCATGAGAGGTTTTGTGTGCAATAGGTATGTTGGAATTCCCAGTGAAGAGGTATGACCAGGAGTGACTAAGTTGTGAGACCTACATGCCTATCTATAAGTGCCTTCCATCTATTTTTATTTCATTTCCATTTTGGATGCTCTTTCTTTTTCTCTTTTACTTTGCGTATTTGTAAGTAAACTACTAAAAATTGATTGATCTCTCGTTGCAGAAAATGCTGATTTATGAGCCATCAAAGAGAATCTCAGCCAAAAAAGCAATGCAACATCCTTATTTTTATGATCTTGAAAAATCTCAATTTTGATTTCAAGCCATTATAAAAGAGCGTGTGAAGCTTAGCGAGGGAATATGAAGTTACTCAATTGAAGTTAACCTCATAATGAGCACCTATGATGTAGACATTTAAAGAGAATCTTGAATGTATGAGTGACATTGTAAAATATTTGTGAGAATGAACTACCTAAGGCATTGTAATGAGATTTAATTACATCATGAGATTTACTCAAATATTGTAATTTTGGAGTTCATGTTTGGTGCAATAACACCTTGTTCTGTAAATGCCTTCAATAGGCAAATTTGCAAAATTTGAATTTTGAAATGTAAACAATGTGAAAAAGTTCATGTAAAGGTCATATGTAATGTATTCAAAGTCTCAAAGAGTTCATTAGGTGATTAGAGAAGTGATATAAAGCATGTAAGGTCGAATTAGGATGTTTTAGGTGTGTGTGTGTTTATTTGTGCAGGGGAATTCAAGAAACAAAGGAACATACCTTTAAACATTCAAGAAACCCCTTAACTTGTTGAGGAAGCAATTATCATGTATCCAAACCCTCAGATCCGCAATTTTTCTTAGGATAAACTCACTCCACCATGCTAAACCAAAACCCTTATTTTATGCTAATATAAGGAGGGTTTAGTGAAAGGAATGGTTCCACACCTTACCAGAACATGCCACCACCTCATAACTTCTTAAAATAACCTAAAAAAACTCAAATGACAATCACCCAACCTCTACATGCAATATTTTATCAAACCTTAGGGTGAAACCTCATTTTTCATGCACTTTTCCATCAAAATCTATAGGGGCAACAACACAAACCCCATAAAATTTATTCCGTTTCACTTAAAAATTTCCCATTTGATCCAATAGGATCATGTTGGGCCCCTCTAGAAAAACCTCTCTCGGTATTGCCTATATCGAAGTGGTTTTCCCGTGGCGGCAGATTTTCACTTGATGGAAAAAGTGTCAAATTCAAGTTGTGCAAAGTTGCAAAGTGCTGCAACTTTCGCTCTGCAACTCGTGTGACCAAACCAACTATTCCAATGCATCTGAATAGGTATTTTTACGCTAGGAATGGTCCTCTTTCACACCAAAACGCATAATCGCTCCGAGCGATGTTCCACTGGATCGATCCCTTAAGGGTCCAAAGTGCAAAATGGCTGCAAAATTTAGCATCCTATTACTCGGATATCGTGATGCTTAGAAAATTCTCGTATGATCCTACAAGATTGCGTTGGGCCCTTCTCCAAAAACCTCTCTCAATTTTGGCTATCTGAGAGTGGTTTTCCCGTGGTGGCGAATTTTCACTTGATGGAAAAAGTGTCAAATTCAAGTTGTGCAAAGTTGCAAAGTGGTGCAACTTTCGCTCTGCAACTCGTGTGACCAAACTAACTGCTCCAACACGTCTGAATAGGTATGTTTATGATAATAATGGTCTTGTTTCGCACTGAAACACGCGGAATCGCTCTGAGCTACGTTCCACCAGATCGATTCCTTAAGGGTCCAAAGTGCAAAATGGTTGTAAACTTCAGCATGATATTACTCAGATACCGTGACACTTAGAAACTTCTCATCTAATCCTACAAGATCACGTTGGGCCTCTCTACAAAAACCTCTCTCGGTTTCGGCTATCTTGGAGTGGTTTTCCCGTGGCGGTGGATTTTCACTTGATGGAAAAAGCGTCGATTGCAAGCATTGCAAAGTTGCAAAGTGGTGCAAATTTCGCTCTGCAACTCGTGTGACCAAGCAGACTATTCTAATGCATCTGAATAGGTATTTTTATGCTAGGCATGGTCCTCTTTCACACTGAAACACGCGTAGTCACTTCGAGCTATGTTCCACCGGATGAATCCCTTAAGGGTCCAAAGTGCAAAATGGCTGCAAACTTCAGCATACTATTACTCGGATACCATGACACTTAAAAACTTCTCATCTAATCCTACAAGATTTTTTTGGGCCCATCTACAAAAACCTCTCTCGGTTTTGGCTATCTCGGAGTGGTTTTCCCGTGGCAGCAGATTTTCACTTGATGGAAAAAGTGTCAAATTCAAGTTGTGCAAAGTTGCAAAGTGGTGCAATTTTATCTTTGCAACTCATGTGACCAAACTAACTGCTCCAACGCGTCCGAATAGCTATGTTTACACTAGGAATTTTCCTCTTTCGCACCGAAACATGCAGAATCTCTTCGAGCTATGTTCCACCGGATTAATCCCTTAAAGGTCCAAAGTGCAAAATGGCTAAAAACTTTAGCATGCTATTACTCAAATACCGTGATTCTTAAAAAATTCTCATCTAATCCTACAAGATCACGTTGGGCCCCTCTACAAAAACCTCTCTTGGTTTTGGCTATCTCAAAGTAGTTTTCGCGTGGCGGCGAATTTTCACTTGATGAAAAAAGTGTCAAATTCAAGCTATGCAAAGTTGCAAAGTGGTGCAACTTTTGCTTTGCAACTCGTGTGACCAAACTAACTACTCCAATGCATCCGAATAGGTATTTTTATGCTAGGCATGGTCTTTTTTCGCAGGGAAACATGCGGAATCGCTCCGAGCTACGTTCCACCCGATCAATCCCTTAAGGGTCCAAAGTGCAAAATTGTTGCAAACTTCAACATGCTATTACTCGGATATCATGACACTTAGAAACTTCTCATCTAATCCTACAGGATTGTGTTGGGCCCCTCTACAAAAACCTCTCTCGGTTTCTACTATCTTGGAGTGGTTTTCTCGTGGCGATGAATTTTCACTTGATGGAAAAAGCGTCAAATGCAAGCAGTGCAAAGTGGTGCAAATTTCGCTCTGCAACTTGTGTGACCAAGCGGATTGTTCCAATGCATCCAAATAGGTATTTTTATTCTATGCTGGTCCTCTTTTGCACCGAAATACGCGGAATCGCTCCGAGCTATGTTCCACTGAATCGATCCCTTAAGGGTCCAAAGTGTGAAATGGCTGCAAACTTCAACATGCTATTACTCAAATATCGTGACACTTAGAAACTTCTCGTCTAATCTTGTAGGATTGCATTGGGCCCATCTACAAAAACCTCTCTCGGTTTTCGCTATCTCGGAGTGGTTTTCCCGTGGCAGTAGATTTTTACTTGATGGAAAAAGTGTCAAATTCAAGCTGTGCAAAGTTGCAAAGTGGTGCAACTTTCGCTCTGCAACTCGTGTGACCAATTGGATTGTTCCAACACATCTGAATAGGTATTTTTACGCTAGAAATGGTCCTCTTTTGCACTGAAACACGTGGAATCGCTCTGAGCTACGTTCCACTGGATCGATCCCTTATGGGTCCAAAGTGCAAAATGGCTACAAACTTCAGCATGCTATTACTCGGATACCATGATGCTTAGAAAATTCTTGCCTGATCCTAGAGGATCGTGTTGGCCCCTCTACAAAAACTTCTCTTAGTTTTGGCTATCTCGGAGTGGTTTTCCCGTGGCGATGGATTTTCACATGATGGAAAAAGTGTCAAATAAAAGTTGTGCAAAGTTGCAAAGTGGTGCAACTTTCATTTTGTAATTCGTGTGACCAAACTAACTGCTCCAACGTATCCCAATAGGTAGGTTTACGCTAGGCAGGGTCCTCTTTCTCACCCAAACACATGGAATTGATCTGACTTGCGTTCAACCGACTAGATCCCTTATGATGGCATGCAAAACACTGGAAAAAAGAAACATACAAACGACGGTTGAGAAAGTTTGAGTATTCCACACAAAAAATGTATGATCATTGGTGTAGAGCACCTTGTTCCTCCATTTGATGAAGAAGGTCTAGTTTAGTGGTTTTAGTGATTATTTGATGGTGAATAGGTTGGTCAATAGGTTGTTGTGGGTATTTTGAGCATGATTTGTCTTGAATAAGGTCAATTAAGACCATTAGGTATGTTTTAGGGTGACTTTTGGTTCTAGTGATAAAACATGTGAAAATTTCAATCTTGAACTAGAAGTTGTCTTTGTAGCCTTTGAAGGCAAATTTGTGAATTTGTATATGATTGTGAAAGAATGGAGTTTTGTCGATGTAATAAGGCTATTTGTATGCCATTTGTGTGGGTTTAGAGGTCATTAGATGTACTCATTAGGTTGGAGGAGTCTAAAGTTACAAATTTGTAAGTGCTTAAAGCAACAAATTTGAAATGCAACGGTTACTTATTTTGAAAGTTGGTTTTTAGTTAGTTGAGGGCATGGATTAGTTAGAGAAGGGTGTAAAAAAGTATGTAAAGCCTTGAGAGGCTCTAATGGAGGTTGTTGATGAAATTTTGGAGAAGATCTAATAAGAATTATTGACATTGTTCTCTATTTTTTAGATTTTTAATAAAAATATTGCTGATCCCGTACTTGGTACGACTTCCAGCTTTTAGATAAAGAACATATTGGAATCTTTTTATGAATCATTTCATGGAATTCCAATTGTAAATGTGTTTTTTTTCTTTTAGATAAAGTTGTTTAGAATCAATCAATTAATATTCAAGACAAATCATGAAGGACAACAATGATCAATGCTAGGGCTAACCAATTAATAATTATACACGTGAATAATTCAAGCATGTACATGTCAATAAGAAAAGCACAAGTACTCAAAAACACGTAAGCCTAAAAAAGTATACACACGAATACATAGTATACACAAATTAATACAAAGTATATGCACGAATACAAGGTATACACATGAAAAGATGTAAGCCACAAAGTATACATTCAAATGCACATAAATCACAAAGTATACACATAAGTTGTTAAGTATACACTTGAATAGACGTAACTCATATCTATTGAACCATCAATTTAGAGTGCAAATATGGACAGGCATTGATAAAAGATATTTGTATTAACCAAATAGCCATGTAGGCATACATCAATATATGTCAGTATAAGTATGAAATATATGTACAAAATAGCCATATAGGCTTACAAGAATCCCATATAGACATACAATGTCAAATATGTCCAATAAAAATATGTACAAAACTGTCATGTAGGCATACAACAAAGGGCTCTAGAATCAAAAGTCATTGCTCTCCATGCCCTGGAAATAAATTCTTTCCCTTTCCTTTTCGATCGGATGGCGATAGGTCTGTCACTCATTTTTGCTGCGCTCAAGGAGTGCTCCTACTGCTCCTAGTGTTTAGTTCATGGTGAAGTTTTAACTGTTACAATAAGAAGTAAATACATGAATATAAAAAAATTACATTATAAAAAATGATATATTTGACAAAATAATCACTTACTGCGATCTCATGATCTCTCTCCACGGGGGAAATATTCTCATGCCCATGCTCAGGCGTGCTTAAGCCGTGTATAAACCATACAAATAGAAATTAAACTGCGTGAATCAATAATGGTTTGATTTTTCACTAACTAACATCTATAACAACAAATGTAAATGTAAATTTACTAATTTACCTCATACCTCTCCTGTCAGAGCCATTGAGGATTGTATAGCAGATGACACCCCAATATCCATTGCCCTCGTCACATTCGTAGGTGTTTCGGCTTGCATCATCTAAAAATAAAACAACAAATTATTCAACGTAATCAACGATGTGCATATAAACTACATAAATCTATTAAGTACTTGATTCATTAGTTAAACTCTTTATTCTATTACCTTTGTGTAGGTTTGAGTAAATCCACCGCCACTAGGAAGTGTTCCATCAAAACCTCCAATATTAGTCTATTCAACATCCAAAATCGCATATTAAATTACCATTCGTAAAAAAATTCTATTAACATGCAATAAATTTATAATTGTTTACTAGTTACATACCCTAATGATAGGTGTACTATAGAAATAAGTTAGTGGGGGGCTGGTGTATCCGGTCTCAAAACTGTGACCCTGCAATTTTATTAAAATCATAAAACATTTTTAGTTAATCTTGCATTTCAAAATCAAAATTTAATAAATTAAATTCAATGAACATGCACTAACTTTTACCTGACTATCAATGCCATATGCCTCATGCAAAATTTCAGCTATGCTCTCCATCTCCATAGCTGCAGACGGATCCTGCATACCAGTCTCCTGAATGTTGGTGGGGTCATATGAACAAGTAGCCTCGCAAGATTGACACACATGTGTTCGACGACCACCACTTGAAGACTCCCCTGGATGGCGTTGTAGAATAGGGCTAGTATGATGGATGAAACTCTGGGTCAAAGTGTTGATCACCTGCAATGTCTCTACATCAGCACTTTCCTTTGCGACGGAAGGCATAACTGTAGACATGGAAAATGTACAAGTTCGTCTTAGCACACCTGATCCCGATTACTAACAACATTTCCTCCTAAATCATATTCTCAACATTTCATCATATTCTATCTCTTAATTTAATAAATCATTATTTATTGGATTAAGTCTTCCTCTTTCAGTGATTAAATTAATCAATTCAATTTAATTAACCTTACATCCCTGTTTAATTAAATAAATCATTTTATTTGATTAAAATCCCTAAAGTCCTCTTATTAAATTAAATAAATTAAACCTTATTTGATTTAATCTAACATGTTCCTTCTGGATTAAATAAATCAAATCATTTATTTAATAAATCACTTATTCTCAATTCTTGACTTAAATCAATTCATAAATTTAAGTCTAAATGGTCACATCATCTAATTCTTCATTAATTTAATCAAAACCATGATTAAGTTAATCTCTCTCATTAAAATTCTCTAGAGAATGCAAGTTGCACAATAAATCAATTACTTTGATTTATTTAATTCATCTATTTTCCCTCACAAAGCATCAAAAGGGAATATTCCCTCATTTGAATTCAAAAAGGCCAAGTGGACTTGGTCCTTCCAACAAAGCATTCAATGCCTCTTACATGTCCTTGTGCATTGAGGCAAGTGACATTAAATCCATTTCTCTTTTCCTCTCACATGTCACATTCAAAATTCAAATTTGAATCCAAGGGCATTTATCATGCACATTGACCAAAATGTGTTCATTCCTCAACCATTCACATCTTGACAAGTGGCACTTGGCCATTGGATGTTGAATGATCCCACATTGCTTATTTTCACTCATTCTTCCAATTTGAAATCTATAAATGAGAGACTCTTCCTCTCATTCTATCATCCACATCTTGAGTAAACTTACTCTACTCAACTTCATCCTCAAATGCAAGATCTTAGCTAGGTTATTGCAGGTTTTCTCAAGAACTCATCCTGTTCTTCATCAACAAAGTGGATCAATCTTCATCAAATCACAAAGCATACAAAGGAGTTGGGAAAGGGCCAATTGCAACATCCCATTGGCACCAATTCCCCCATGGGATTAAGCGTTTGCACTTGTTTAAATTAGGATTTCTTTAGTTTTATATGTTTGTTCTTCATTTTCCTATTTTGAGTATTTGCAAATGGATTTCATGGGGAATCCTTGTTTTACCTTGCATATGATCTAATAATGTGTTTGTTTGCCTTATTTGTGCAGGTATCAAATTGGGGTTCACATTTTGGCGCTAGAAGGAGGGCAATCTCGAGTTTTAATCATGTTTTTTTTTTAAATTCCATTGTTTTCTATGTTTTTTGCAGACACAGGTCAAACAAAGCCGCTTTTGCAAACAAAGCCGCGCGACACTATATTGTGCCACTTAAAACTCAAACAGAGCCGCTCCCAGGTCAAACAGAGCCGCTTTTGCTCCAAACAGAGTCTCTTTTACAAACAGAGCCGCGCAACGCTATATTGAGCCGCTCAAAACTCAAATAGAACCACTCCCAGGTCAAACAGAGTTGCTTCTGCTCCAAATAGAGCCGCTTTTGCAAACAACGCCTTTTTTGATTTCCTATTTTTTACTCGAACTTAAAATGGCCATATCGTGGTCATTTTTTAGTCTTTTTCAAAGCTTTTTTTTTTAAATGGGGTAGAATTTCATAAGCTATCTAATGGTGTAGGTGTTTCTCAACTTTTATAGAGTTAAAATTTTCAAAATTTCACCTAATCTCAAAACACCATGAAACGTGGTCTAAGTTTTAGGGTTTTTATGCTTGATGATTCATCTAACCCTTATATATTCTTGTTTCTTGATCTCATCTAACATTTTGAGCACTTTTGTAGGTTAGGGAATCGAAAAGGGGAAGTGGAAACAAAAACAAAGCTTCTTATGACATCTTTCCTCTATTGTATCAAGTGTCTTTAGACACTCTTGGAAGCAATTATAATTCCAAGTTTAAGGATTTTTTTACTTTCCTCTTAGGACACTAAAATTTCTTTTTGGGCTCTAAAAAGAACAATACAAATTTTCTTTCAAATTTTACAACAAAGGGTTAAAAAAGAACTTTAGAACAACTCACTAGATTTTGTTTAAAGGTTAACAATTGAACAAGGCAAACTCACATTTCATTTGGTGCTTAAAAATAATTCATCATTGCTTTGAGAAGTTTAAAATTGAACATGTGTTTTTCATGCTTTGTAATCCTTTTTGCAAAGTAGTGTCATTTGAAAAGGCGTATGCGCTTCTCTCGCGCTTAACGACAATCTTGAGAATCAAAAGTCTTTTTGGTGACCCTAAGTTGCATAAAAGATTGTCTCCACATTTCAATTTGGGCATTTAAAAATTGAACAAAGCATGCGAGTGTGAGCACGACATATTGCGGAGGTTTTCCCCTTTGTTTTTTAACGAAGGTTGTGCGAACGACGGGATATGTTAGCTCACTTTTGTTTATCTTAGAGGGCTTGCCTTGTGGGAAAAAATAATCACCCAAGGGAATGACCCAACCGGGAACACGCTAAAGCCAAGTGACTTCCAACCGGTATATAAGTGTGGATTCTTAAGGAAAGTTCAAGAATCACGAGGATTATTCTGACGAGATGGACAGCAATGGACTCTCGCCGATGTTGGATAATCCCCCACGAATGGAATGCCCGAATTAGAACCCTTTGTTTAGAAAAAGGCCAAAACCTTGTCTATCTTGTTGGTGTAAAAAGTCATGTCCTTTGAAGCCGCCCCATGTTATACATGCATTCTTGGTGTGGAAATGGAAAGTATGCCATGGGAGATTCATGGGTACTAATGCTTGGCTTACCCGAATAAGTGAGTGTCGTGGAGGGGAGCCAGTGTGGTCAAGCACTTAGCCATTTGCACAAGATATGTGCAGTTGGATTTATCCAAGTGGGAACCCAACAAGATATTGTCTCATCATCCTAGGAGTGTAAAAGTGCTTGAAGAAAAGAACACATTGCTTGGTCCTCAAAACACTTGAAAACAAACATACACAAGACCTTCAAATTTCAAACCCCTTTGAGAAGACAAATACCTTTGATGAATACAAGCACTCTTGCTTTCCCTAGGGATTCTATCCCTAGAGGTTTCTAAGTGCTTGGATTCTATCGTCATTTTTTTCAACAAGGTTAAACATAAGAGACTTTTGCCCTACTCTCCTCGATTTCCACATAATGGACCTTGTGGGATGAAGAAGAAAGCAGGACATTAGACATTTAGTTTGAAAACATAATCAAGAAAGTGCTTGTGGTAAAAAGAATCGAACCTAAGCAAGATAAAAGACAATTGAACCACACATATGCTTGGGCCCTTTTGAGTCATTTGGTTTTCATGCAAACATTGGTCTTTTGGTTTGAATTACTCTTAGGGAAAAGCATGTTCTTCATCACCTTGGTCTTGTAAGTAAGTCCTCATAAGGTCATTTGGGATCAAAATCATCACTTCACCCATCTCGAAAAACATTTATTAAATTCCATTTCACCAACAACTTTTGGAACTTTGCAACATCACTTATGCTAGACTTTTGGAAAATCAAAATCACCTTGTTTCACTTAACACACCTAGTCAAATTATCAATCTTCTTGAACAAATTTGCCTCTAGGATAACACAAGTTCCTGAGGTTTACTAGTTCATGATCACTTTGATTGGCTTAACACACTTAGCCAATTCATTCTCTTATGCGAGTTCTCCCTAGGATAACACAACTTCCTAGGGTTTACAAGTTCACCATCATCTTGTTTGACTTAACACACTTAGTCAAACTATCAACCAATCAAAATCAAATCGAATCAAATTCCTAAAGTCTAGCATTGATCCAAAGTTCCAAAAAGTTCAAACACCCATATCACTCACCCTTTCATCTTTCATCTCATCATTGGTCCCAAACACCTTAGAGGTTCACTCTCGCAACAAGGTCAAAACACAAGAAGAACATGGAATATAAACTTGATCCATCTATCACGAGTAATCCAAGTCAACCAAACTATCCAAGTCTCACAATGCCAATTGATTATCAAAACTCACATTTATACATGGCATCATTATCTCCTCCAAACTTCAACAATATGAATGTGAGTATGCCCAATCTAAAGTTTGGAACACCTTTCCCAATGATAGATTTAAATCCAAGTCCAAATTTGCAAATCTATCAACCAAATGCTCAATGCATGAGCTTTCCAAACAACATTATCCCACCAAATCCATACATGCTAAGTGCAACTTTACCAAACATGACCATTTCAAATCCACACTTGGTAAATTTTGGGGTAGACATGTTTGCAAATCCCATCAATGTTGTTCATAATCCAAGCAATATGTTGACAACTCTAGGTATTGATCCAAGTGAAGGTAACACCATGCAAAATCAAAGTTACCTAAATCAAGGCAATATGATTCCCAACCACAACAATGTTCAATTCAATCTATCATGCAAAATCAAAACATCATACCAAATCCTCTCATTTTTCCAACAATATCGCAACAAAAAATGGCAACCATCCAAGCAACCCCAACGGTTAACACATCTACTATTCCTCAAATGTCTCAAAGACCAAGAATCTCAATCACACCATTCACCACTCAAACCTTGGCAATCAATGAGATTGTTCCGCTCACCCCAATAATCAACACCATTCCCAATCCACCACTAGCGCCAAAACACAACATGAACAATTCATTCTCCATCATGTTGCAAGCCGCTCAAGAAGCTTCCCGCAAAAAGGCACTCCAAGCCCAACAAGCTACACAGCTAGCTGCTCAACAAGCATAAACAGCTCAAGTAGCCCAACAAGCTCAAGCCCAGCACCAGGCTCAACATGAGCAAACACAATTCATGGCATTATTGCAAGCAATCCATCAACAAGCAGCTCAACAACAAGCCAAACAAAAAACGTTGTTGGCACAACAACTTGACCAACAACAAGCGTTGTTGGTTCAACAGAAAATACAAGCATTACTCACTCAACAAAGCTTGCAACAAACTACCAACACAATTGTCAAAAACAATAATCAAGATCTATCCATCGAGGAACGCCTTGAAGATACATCCACCTCATTTGAGGATCAAATCAACACACATCAAGAGCCATTTTTTAGTCATGATCAAGACCCCTCCTACAAAGATCTATTTCAAGGAGTGTTGATTTTATTTGATCCTATTGACATAAACCAAGATCCCTCCACCAATGATCGTGTTGAGAATGTCTCTACATCATCTAACGAGTTAGAGGACATATCTCAAGATTCTTCCCCAAAGCATGATCAACATCTTTCACCAAAGTCTAGCAATGGACCTTTCCAAGACATATTGACATCATTTGACCTCATGGTTACATATATTGAAGAAATTCTCAACTCACCATTTGATCCAAGTCCACTCAAAGATCAAGAGGATATTGAGCCACTTCTAATGCCTTATGACGATGTCCAAAAACCCTTTGAAAGCAATCCATCCTTTGAAATTGACCCATGTCAAGAACTTGATCCAAAGCATGTTGAAAGCAATTTTGACATTAATCAAGATCAAAAAATTTTATATGCAAGATACTACAATGAGGTGATGGCCACTCTCCTACAAGATGTCACAAATAATGATCATATCCATATAGCACATACCCCTCCATCTACCCATAAGATGCTTTCTTTAGATGGACATGCAGATGATCGTCATTCAAAACAAGAGTCTCATACTCTTACTGAGGAACAAGAGTCTCCTACTCTTAACATTTATACACATGATCAAGATATAGAGAAATCCAGAGACATATCAGAAACAAATCATGAAGAAGGCTTCTACAGAAGTTGTGAATCAGAAATTTCATGTGAAAGAATATCAAGAATGGATCATGAGGAAGACTTTTGTGTGGACAGTGAAGCATCAACACCTCTTGAAGAAGCATTACAATCTAACATCTCACAAGATCAAGCTAAAGATATCAATCAAGAAGTCATCCCCCATATGGATGATCTTGTCACTTATAAACTTGGATCACTCACCTTTGTAAGGGAAAATCATCTTATCAATGAAAGAGCTATGACATTTGAAGATCCGCCACAGAGCAGAGAAGGATTAGCACCTTGTTTCCAAGGTAAATCATATCCTATTGCAAATAAGTTTTTTCAGCAGATGAATTATCAAGGCAGAGGATTAGGCCTACATGAACAGGGTATCCTAGAACCAGTACAAATTTTTGGCAATCCTAAGCATCAAGGCCTTGGTTATTCAACAATCAAGGGATCTCAACATATCAGTAATACTATCACCATACTGGGGGCAACTTCATCTCGAGCAAACTTCAACATAGGGAGCATGAAGAATCCTTATGATAGAATCAATGCCAATACTAGAACTAGCCACATCATGAATCTCCATCCACCCATCACCCCATCCACGAATTGGGACCAACAACAAAGGAAAGATTCAAATCAAAGCACAAAGAAGTCCATTAGAGAAAAAGAAGACAAGAAGCATATTGGACAAATCAAATACATATGGATACCAAAAAATACAAAGAAAGATTATCCCTATCAAACTCCATTAGTCGAAGAAACTATGGGGCAAAATAAAAATGGGAAAAGTATCCATCAAAGATTTCCACAAAGGAAAAAACATGCTTCTTAAGCGACATACAAAGTGCATCAAGCAGTTGGTCCTAATTCCATGCACATTTCCGTATCCACTCATTATTGCTCATCTTCCCAAGTTTGGATAGTCAAAGGCTCCAAACTATCGACCAATCCATCTTTCATTCTGAAACACACTTCATCCACTCCTCTACGCATGATATCCAATTCTTTCATTGACCATGTATTGGCAGCAACCCTTCATCATAAGGATTCAGAAGGCACTCTATCGCGATGTGTGCACAAAGACAGAGTTAACTCCGATATCAGCAAAGCAGATCAGGGATCTGAAAAGTTGCATTCAAGTGCACGTGTCTTGGCAAAGCACCTTCTTCAAGCAGGATACCGATGGCATGTTGTGAGAGAAGCATCAACATCAGCACCACCAGGTGGTTCAGCATCAGCTTAAAATCTCTTGGAAAATCAAAAAAATCAAAAAAATATTTGAAAAAATGGTCACCTTGATGAAAACCTGGCAAATAGGCATCTTGGCGACAACAAAAAAATTAAAAAATTAAAAAAATTAAAAAAAGAAGGATTGAAAACAGTAAAGAAAAAAATTGTCCTCTGGTGAAAACCACGTGGGTGGCGCTTTGGGCAAGTACCATGATGAAAACCTGGCAAACAGGCGTCATGTGTAGAATCGAGCATCTAGGTGCACCATTTCAGAGAAAGCATCTTATCGCATTCATAATAAAGCCATCATTTGAGCCATATTATCCATTCATCCATGAACCATTTATCCAATCCATTTTTATCCATTTGCATCCATGCTCCAGGTTATCTTAATCTTGACAAATTTTGGTGCACAATTTACACTTGCTTATGGTAGTCATCTTGACATGGGTCATTTTCATTGGTCCTATACTACCCAACAATATCTAAGCCTCGAAGCATTATCCAATTGAGCATTCCTCTGTTCAAACACCTTATCTTATCACAAGATAATCCTTGGCAGCCTTTGCATGCTTTCCATATCTATCCATCTATATACCGATCCAAGCATCCATCCATGGTCGTTCAAACATTGCTAGACACTGGGGGCAGATATATATATATCTCGCTTCGGGAATAAATCTTGATATATATCATCCAACTTATGTGGTGATCTGAACATTGGAAACACATGAAATTAAATTGGTCAAATCATTTGAGAGCACAAATCCAACTCACTAGCCCATGGCATATTTTGACAGGAAGATGTTCCTTATCAAGTTTTATCTTTCATCAAACATAAATCCAAACAATCAATATTAGTTGCATCTAATGTTTACTTCAATGTCACATCAAATCATCAAAGCTATTTTGTTCCAAATCAAGCTTCATCTTGATCAATCGAATCCAATCAACTCACCTTGTTTGACTTAACACACTTAGTCAAACTATCATCTTGTGCACAAGTTTACTCTAGGATAACACAACTTCCTAGAATTTACAAGTGCATTATCACTTTTGTTTGACTTAACAAACTTAGTCAAACTATCAATCCATCAATCCGATCGATCAACATTAAGCTTGGTTTTCAACAAAATCCCAAAACAGAGCACTGATATCATCACATATCCATATCCAAATTGTCAAAATCATGCAAAAATCCAAAAACATCCAAAATCATTCAAAAATCCAAAACATGTCGAAATATCAGAAAATTTTCAAAATTTCATCATTGAGTCTTGTCAGTCTTTCACCTTGGCAAACTATGTCGTCTCTAAGCTTGAACGTAGGCAAGGTTGATCTTTGATCATCCCTTGAGACAGTTAAGGTCAGTCCTTTAGGCGTCCGTCGCATTGGCAATCTGTTTTCCCATCTCGTCTACAGTAAGGTCAATCCTTTAGGCGTCTGTCGCATTGGCAATCCGTTTGCCCATCTAGTCTACAGTAAGGTTAATCCTTTAGGCGTCCGTCGCATTGGCAATCCGTTTTCCCATCTAGTCTGCATTTAGGTCAGTCCTTTAAGCAATAAAAATGGCAATCCATTTGCCCATATTTCTCATCAGCAGTTAAATCAATTGTCATCCGAACTACGTTGTCTTTGAGCTTGAACGTAGGTAAGGCCATCCTTGATCGGCCCCCGAGACACAAAATCCAAAAACATTGAAAATGTGAAAATACCAAAAAACAGCCTCAAAATATTTTGAAAACCCAAAATGGTGCATCCATTTCATCTCGCTTTCACCCGCGATAATCATCACTCATAATAAAAAATCAATCGTCGCCTTCACCCTTTGGTGAGGCAGTCAGAAGAAAGTCTAGCAGGTTCCAAAGTGAGCACCTAATCGTCAGAATCTTGAAGGTCTAAGTCAATAAGCAAGCAAGTTGGTCAGCTCATAATATCAATAGCTTATCACCCAAATCAGTCCCATCAAAACCCTGATCACAACATGTCCTAGGATGAAGCTTTCCTGCGATGGACATAAGCATCAGGTACCTCACAGTAGTTTAGCCTTGGCTAGCGGTATGAAGAACATTGGCTTGTTTGTTTACTTTATCTTGGTCTTTTGACTTATCTTATTTTGCGCTCATTTCAAGGACCTCTTGATGATGCCTAAACAAAACAGGTTTAGAGAGAAAGGAATGGGGCAACGATCATTATCTTTTTAACTGTTGCGCTTGTAGGATACCCTTGTAAAATAACTTAGTCATGCATATTTTGTTTGGTTTGTAGGGAGGATATTTTAGGTATCTTGTTGACCACATAGGAAAGCTTGCTTTCTTGTGTTTTGGCCCGAGATATTTAGAATGTCTGAACTACATCCTGAATGAAGTATGTATGTTAAGTGTGAACAAGAGTACTCCTATCTGATTGTCGAGTCAAAGTCCATCACACTAGTTACCACGTCATCCTGGTCCTTTATACGTTGATGCATCGTACCTATGTGTGTTATCAAACATAAAACAATTAGCCCTTTGAAAATCCCAACTCCTAGCAATGCAAATCATCATCATCGGTAATAATGTGAAATTTTGTGGATCCTCCTTCCATCCATCTTATTCTTCTTATTCTTCTATTTTTACTAACATTTCTATCTAAAGTCGGTGTGTTGTATCAAAATATACACGAGGCTACCCATGGCCGATGACTATCCATACATCATTAGAATTATCTTTCGTCCTCTGATCAATAGAACCACTCCTCTCGCATTTTATCGTGATCTTGATTGGAAAATCGTACATTTCTGCTCGATCTCTCGAGGGGGCAGTATACCAGCGTAATCTTTCTCGCTGGGGCAACAGTGGGGCATCTAAAAAAATTGAGAAATCATAAACTTTGATCACAACAGATTATTCTTTGAATCAATGCAACAAGTACATTGCTTCAAAGAGGGGCAAAATGTAGACATGAAAAATGTACAAGTTCCTCTTGGCACACCTGATCCCGATTACTAACAACATTTCCTCCTAAATCATATTCTCAACATTTCATCACATTCTATTTTTTAATTTAATAAATCATTATTTATTGGATTAAGTCTTCCTCTTTCAGTGATTAAATTAATCAATTTAATTTAATTAACCTTACATCCCTGTTTAATTAAATAAATCATTTTATTTGATTAAAATCCCTAAAGTCCTCTTATTAAATTAAATAAATTAAACCTTATTTGATTTAATCTAACATGTTCCTTCTGGATTAAATAAATCAAATCATTTATTTAATAAATCACTTATTCTCAATTCTTGACTTAAATCAATTCATAAATTTAAGTCTAAATGGTCACATCATCTAATTCTTCATTAATTTAATCAAAACCATGATTAAGTTAATCTCTCTCATGAAAATTCTCTAGAGAATGCAAGTTGCACAATAAATCAATTACTTTGATTTATTTAATTCATCTATTTTCCCTCATAAAGCATCAAAAGGGAATATTCCCTCATTTGAATTCAAAAAGGCCAAGTGGACTTGGTCCTTCCAACAAGGCATTCAATGCCTCTTACATGTCCTTGTGCATTGAGGCAAGTGACATTAAATCCATTTCTCTTTCCCTCTCACATGTCACATTCAAAATTCAAATTTGAATCCAAAGGCATTTATCATGCACATTGACCAAAATGTGCTCATTCCTCAACCATTCATATCTTGACAAGTGGCACTTGGCCATTGGATGTTGAATGATCCCACATTGCCTATTTTCACTCATTCTTCCAATTTGAAATCTATAAATGAGAGACTCTTCCTCTCATTCTATCATCCACATCTTGAGTAAACTTACTCTACTCAACTTCATCCTCAAATGCAAGATCTTAGCTAGGTTAGTGCAGATTTTCTCAAGAACTCATCTTGTTCTTCATCAACAAAGTGGATCAATCTTCATCAAATCACAAAGCATACAAAGGAGTTGGGAAAGGACCAATTGCAACATCCCATTGGCACCAATTCCCCCACGGGATCAAGCGTTTGCACTTGTTTAAATTAGGATTTCTTTAGTTTTATATGTTTGTTCTTCATTTTCCTATTTTGAATATTTGCAAATGGATTTCATGGGGAATCCTTGTTTTACCTTGCATATGATCTAATAATGTGTTTGTTTGCATTATTTGTGCAGGTATCAAATTGGGGTTCACAATAACAACGTGCTCATGAGGTGGCCTAGCGAGAGCTCGTCTACCTTGCCGCACAGGATCCGGCTGTGCGCCGGGTCTATCTTGAGCTGACCCCACCTCTCCCCTGGAAATCCTTCATATCAAAATAATTTGGGATTTTGTTCAATATGAACTCACTGTATAGTTTCCTAAGGAAATATTGTGGGACCTCGCAATTGTTGCACGGTGGGTAATCAAAGACCATGTACCACCTATCATAAAACTGGTCCCTAATCTATTCGTGGTGGCACCAATGGATAGGAAACATCTTCGCATTGAGGGTAAGATTTTTATTTGTGTGTGGGTCGGTGAATAATGAGCACAAATCACCTTTTGTAATTTTTAAATCCTTTACATCTTTGTATGATAGTTTATTTGCATAATAATCCCTAGCCGCCTACCTCCTATCTTGCCATCCAATTATTTGTTTGCTAATTGAATCTACATTTTTTACCATATCTTTCAATGAATTTGCTAGGGTCATTCTTTCTGCGGTTGAACCATTTGGATCACTCAACCTACTGATCAAATCCTCATTTTTTTTTTGTTGTTCTCAATTTCACTCATTAAATTTTGTTGAGTGTCAGGAGGGGGTTGAGTGATTGGTGGAGGAGGTTGTTGTTGTGGTTGATTTTGATGTTGAGGATTTGGTTGGTCTTCCTGTTGAGGATCTTGAGGGTTTGCAGTTTGATTTGCATCTCCTAAAAATTAAAACAAATATATATCAAATTCAACCTAAAACTAACTAATTCAAAATAAAAACCACAAAATCCTTACCTCTCACATCTCCTCGTCATCGTGGCGCCATCATTGCAAAGAAATAAAAATTGTTGGTAAAACAATTTTTTGAATTGCTCCTCCTATAACACGAGCGCGTAAGTATGGGGGTTTTGGCCGCGACTGCAAGAAAAAAACAATCGAAATAACAATGACAGGTTTTCACTTTTTTTTTGCTTTTAACAAGCAATAACGAAAGCGCATTATAACGTGCTCGTGTTATTGTTTTTTTGTTTCCGAGCCTTAGGATTGGCACACCAAACCAATAACACGTGCGTGTTATAACACTCTCACGTTATTGCTTTTCAAAAGTTTTTTGAAAGGTGTCCACGAAATTGCTACCCATTTCCATGCACCCGCCCATATATGATTAGTTAAATAATTAATGCTAATTAATCCTTCTTAATATTTATTTTAATTTAATAATCCACATCATCCTCAATCCTTTACATTTTAGTCCTAGCCATTTAATCCATCTACATGGATTAAATTTTAAGCTAGATCATTATCTAACATGTGTCATTGTTAAATTGAAATACCAAAATTCTGCATATGACATGTCAACACGTTGATGCACCTCCCTATTCCACCCTATAGCCTCCAATGATGTATGTTCTCCTAGTGTGTTTCTCAGCACAAAAAAACTATATGGCATGTGTGAAGATGTAGGCGGTGGCACTCTACTTGAAGTAGATGAAGTGGGAGGTTTAGAGGCCGATGTGCCACAAATGTGTGGACCACGAAGAGAGCCCACAATGTCAGTATTTATCTCCTCATCTGATTGAGACTTTATCTCCACTTGTTGATTACCATTTCCACTAGCTATGCTTGCTACTATGGCTACCTTTGTCCTCTCCCTTTGTATTTTTTTTATTTGGAAGCTGCAAGTAGGGCATTCATCTATCTTTTTATATCTTTTGTGACCCTAGGACAAGGCTTGGCATCATGATGAGTAATGCCTGGAAGATGGTATTTGAGGTGATTTATGCCTCCATGATGTACCTTCTTACATTTAGTGCAAACAACCGATCCAAGTATCGGTCCTCTCATGACATACTTTCATGTAGGGTCTCTAGCTCCTGGAGGACAAGTGTCTGGAACCCATGATGGCATGAGCACCGATGGGGTGGAGCCTAAGGTTGAACTCGAAGAATAAGCCTCTCTATTTTCCATTATAGTGTGTATTTAACCTACACATACAAAAAATGTACAACATATTATATTTTTAATACAAAAAAAATTAAGAAACAACCTAAATTATACACATAAATCATTAAAAATCTCTTTAAATTTGATTTAAATCGATACAAATGTGTTTAAATTAGTAAATAAATTAACTAATCTAAACATTCTACACATTATTTTCAAACAAAAAATATTTAAAATAAAAAAATTAATCTAGGTCTGAAAATTTCAAAAAGTAGTGAAAATAATAATAATAATAATAAAAATAAAAAATAAACAAAAAATAGTGATGAATCTTGTTTTTTGGAATCTAAATGCAAAAATCCTACTTCTTTTTACTCTATGAATTTTTTTTTCAGATTGGATTCAATATTTTGCAACAAGAATGAAGGAAAATGATTAAACAAAAAAAATGGAAAACCAAAATCCTACTTGTTATTCAAATTTGCCTTCAAAATCTACAAAAAAATCCATTTAAATTCTCTCTCCTCGATGACAGAACGTTGAAAATGGTGTCTTTTTTGCTAGGAAGGGTTTTTTTTCATTATGAAATGCACTTTTTGACCGCGGACCCCTGTTATACTCTAAAAAATGAGTCTTTTCCATGGACTCGTCGAGTTTTTGGCGAGTACTTGCCAAAAAACTGGTGAGTTTTCATGAAATATTTGTCAAAACTTGCCAAAAATACTCTGTGAGTTAAACTTGTAAAAAAACTTGCAAGTTTTCTAAGACTCGCTAGAAACAAGGTGAGTCTGCCAACTATGCTTTGATCATATGCTTATACCTATATATTTGATTTACGATTATTTGTAGCATCATTATTTTGTATTTATCATCAGTTTTGAATGCATCCCTTGATACAATTATATTATGAACTTATTAGGATGGATTATGTTGTTTTATCTTGATGATTATGCATATGTATGTCTAGATGAGTAATTTGGGATTATGATGTATACCCATTTGGGGATTGTGTGTGCTTTGGATATTATATATATGCATAGGTACACTTGACGCTTGTTGAGTGGATATATACAAGGAGTTTTTCTAACAAGCTTCACAGGTCTAAGTTATCCGCTAACAGTGGTTATATGGGAGATGTCACATTGGCCAATTTATTAGCCTTAACCATTGTACAGTCGTACTTGATTCGAGTGTGATTTCCTATTATCTTATATATATGCATAGGTACACTTGACGCTTGTTGAGTGGATATATATACAAAGAATTTTTCTAACTAGCTTCACAGATCTAAGTTATCCCCTAATAGTGGTTATATGGGAGATGTCCCATTGGCCAATTTATTAGCCTTAACCATTGTACAATCATACTTGATTCGAGTGTGATTTCCTATTATCTTACCATGTTAGACAAATTTGGTATGATTTCAGATGTCGTAATCACATTGTGTAAGCCTAATGAATGTGTGTGTTTTGAATTATTTCAATTTCAATTTCCATAAAATTAGTTTAATTTTATGCTTAAATAGATTTATTGGTTAATTATATGCTAAAATATGTTTTGGGAAATGGATTAATTGAATTGTGGGAATATTTGAGGGAATTGAACTAAGGAATGAGGAAAATATATTTTATTAATATTTTATTGGGTTTTAAAATGGGTAAAAAGGGAGAAAGGGCTTTTATTTCATTTTTATGTTATTTTGTGAGAGAAAAATAGAGGGAAAACATTATTTGAGAAAAATAATAAATTGTTGATTTGGAGTGCATTTCTCATTAAAATTCGACGAGTTCAGATTCTTTGGGATAGGAATTGGGAAGGGATTGTGTCTGCTAATTTTTGTGAGCTGTCATTTGGCATTTTTGGAGTGTTGCATTTCAATTTTGGAGAAAATTTGAGGTATTTATCTTATTTTAATTAAATTAAACATGTTCTTTTGAATGTGATGTTAGGAAATGGATTGAGGGAGTGTATAGTCCTCCTATCTCTTGTGTTTTATAAATTACTTCGTAGAAATTGTATTTTTAATTAAATTTTGAGAATTTAAAAAAATATGGGGTCACCATGCTCATTTTTAGTAAAATGATGAAAATGTTAAATTTATAGTTTGAATAGGGTGTTGGAATATTTGCACCAAAAGGGTATTTTTAGAATTTTAAATTTTGAAATTTAATTTTTTGATGAATTTCCATGGTGGAATTGGGAATTTTTTTGGTTTTTATATTATTGAAAAATGAGAAAATTTGAAAATTTTGATGAAAATGATGGAATTTGAATGTTTGGAAAAGATGGAACCTCATGAAATGAATTTTTATGCATTGTGTGAAAGTTTCATGGAATTTTGAAAAAGTTAAATTTTTACATTGATTTTTGTGCCACACCTATTGGAGGGTGTGATGAGCTTAGGACTTAGGTATTAGAGAGGGTTAGAGGAGTGGCTCTCAATGTGTCCCTATCTCAAATTGTCAAGTAGGTTGATCATGGGTGGGGAGTCATTTAATCAAGTGATAGTTCTAATGAAACACAGGTAATAAAATTAATTAAGATAATGGACACCTCTTTCATGCCTTGAATGCTCATAAAGGCTAAGGATGATTGGGAAGACATGCCAACTCAGGGAGCTTGGGTCTTGCAAGGTCAATTATCCTTGTCAGTACAAGACAATTACTAGATTACATGTTATTCCATCCCTTTGAACACCATGATGACACTCTGTAAATAACTCTCTAATATCTAGTCCTAGAGTAGATTTGAGTAGCACCCAAAGAGGTATGATTTATCATTGCTATGATTGATATTGGTTTCATTAAATCACTATATAATTTGTATTCTTTGTGTATTGTGTGAGTGAATACCCCTTTCCCCCTTGTGTATTGTGTGTGTGTGTTTGGGCCTTGTGAATATCTCCTAGCACGATGGGGTAAGCATACAGGTATCACATGATTGGGTGGTGTGGAACCACCATTGGGGATTGAAGGTTTGTGGATCGAGGAAATACATGGAAATATGATCCTTCAATTTGTACATATGAATATTCATGTATTTTACTCATTGTATTATAAAATTATTGTTTTGAAACCTCTCTTCGGAGATGATTGTAATTTGTAAATGAAAAAGAACTTTCAGATCATTTACGTGTCTCGGTGTTGGTATCGAGTACGATATCTTTTCATTGATTCTCATGATGATGTTTAGGTGCTAATTAGAACATAGGAACATTTATTTGGTGCTTAAAATGAACCTAACTATGCAAATTCATAGTTGGGCAGCCTGGTCTTGTACCTAGGCGACCTTGTCATGCACTTGTGTGAACCAAGGACCTCAAAAATATTTGTAACATTGTTGGGGAAGCCTGGTGGAAGTAGGGGTGTCCTAGTGGAAGTAGGGGTGACCTGCTTTGATAGGCCTAAAATTTAAAAAACTTAGAATTTTTCCTAAGGTTGTTGAGGCGACCTGGTAGAAGTAGGGGTGGTGTTGGGATATGGTGTTGTACACCATTACATAAAATATTATATTATAATGTTATAATTAATTAATTATTTAGTTGTGATGCACCTAGGAGGTGTGGTTAATCATACTAGGTAATTACTTGGGGACCACTTTATGTTATATTGTTACATTGTATTATTATTTAATGTGTGGGAGATATGTGATAATAATTTAATATTGAGGAATATTTAATAAAGTGAAAACTTAGTACCCAATATTAAATAAGGGGTTAGTGGTTTTGTATTCACATGGTTTTGTGGTACATGGTTTTATCTTACCACTTGGTTGTATTTATGTAAGATTGAGCCTATAAAAGTAAGTACATGTTTAGTGGTTAAGGTTGGTTGGGTGAGTGGGTTGTCATTATTGAGTCTTTCTAGGGAGTGCATATGTGAAGCATGGCATATGATGTGTGGATTCCTAATTGGACACATGAGGATGCATTGGAGAGGCTCGATGCTTCAAAGGTATTCATTGTAACTCTTGTATTGCTTCATTGTTGAAAGACAAGATGGAGTATGGATGCTTTTGGAGGGTGGGTTTTCCCTCTTGAGGGTTTTCCTAGGGTATATCTTGTGTTATCTTGTGGCTTGTATATTTGATCTATGCATTATGGTTACTTGCATTCATGTTTTTATCTCATGGGTTTATGTAGGAAATGGATTAATATTCTAGGTTATGATGCATTATTTTCTAACAAGTGGTCTGGTTTGACAAGCCTAAAATTTGCAAAAACTCATAATTTTCCTAAGGTTGTCGGGGTGGCCTAGTCTTGTTTAGGGGCAGCTTCATTCCCATACAAAAACTAGAGAGTAAATAATCTTAACCACTGATAGGTGATGGTTTTCTAAGCCCTTAGGCCTTTTCAATAAATTTTATGACTTTTATTTTTTGTTTCAGCCATTTTGGTCGTTTAAACCATTGAAACCTAGTCAAAATTTCTACAACTTTGAACTTGATCTTTCCTTACATTATTGGGACTCCGTTGGAAAACAATTATATGAAAGTTGTTCACTATAGTATTGGAGTCCTATGAGTACTTTTACTTAGTTCTCTAGTACCATCACCGAGGACTTATTTCAGCTCTTGTATTGTTTTGCATGCAATCTCCCAAATTGACCTAATTTTCAAGCCTTGGGTTTGGGAGATCGTTCTTCTAGTCTTGTGAAGGCTAGAGAAGGTTGGAACCCTTCACATGTGGATAGTCCTATAAGTGCACCTCACATTCCTAGTAGGTTAAGGAAGTGTGGGATGTAAGTCTTCCTTTTGTGCAATGTCACGATGTGACGAAAAAGTTATATGTAAACTATTGTACCAAATTGTCTCAACGTGCTTAAGTGTTTATAACTTGTACTTCAAAAAAATTATCCCATGTATTTTGGTTTTTGTCACGTTGGTTCCTTGGCGGGACATTACAAGTTTCTTCATGTAAATCCTATATTGACATGGTTTTCTGATTTATTTATCATTATTAATTTGTGCAATCACTTAATAATCTTATGGCAATCCTTGTTTAAAGAAATACATTCCATATTTGCATGAATATGTAAAAAGTTATTCTTGCAATAGTTTCACCTTTTTTCTCAATAATTTTGACTATATATTTTGACTTAGAAAATTAGAACTTGTGCAATCATATATTTTTTGAATTGAATATCTAGTAATGTTAAAAGGAGTCTAAAATTTTGAAATTACTTGAAATAATTTCTTCAGTTTTTTTAACATTTAAAAACATTAATTAAAGAAAATAGATGTGTGATTTTAAGTAAATTTTGATGCTCTTGAAATTCGAGTAATAGTTAAATATACCAAACCAAAAAAAAAATGTGTATGCATATATTTAATGTGAATATTAGGTATTGGCCATGTGAATAACAAATAATGAAATAGTTTATGAAATAAATACATATACTTATATAGTCTAAAATATATACATATGAAAATAAAATACTGAAATAGTTTATAAAATATATACATATAAATTCATAGTCCAATATGTGTGTAGATACATATGTTGAAATTATATAGGAAATAAATGTATTTGTAGACAAGGATCTATCGTTTCAACATCTCAAGGTCTCTTAATTCCTCTTGAAGTAGATGTTGGCTCAGACTGTACACGAAAAAGGAAGTTTCAAATCAACTAATGTGAAAATTGCATGTGGATTATTTAAATAAAATATTTAAAACAAAACCATGAAACCAAATATTTAGATCTAGATTCATGCATGCATAATGCATGATGTTCCTCATGTCCCACATGCCAACGATCCTCAATATAATTCTTAAATTTTTCATAAGAGTACCATTTTCTAATTCATTTATTTAAATGAAACATGAATTAGGCTTGACTATTTACAAAATACAAGCTTAAAAGACTTGAAATTGCATAAAATTTACTAATGTGGACATATACACATCTACTTGAAATAATATAGATGAATCAAGAACTTTCTCAGGATCATCACTAGCAACATATGTTGTTTCCCTTAGTGTGCAATAATTATGCATTCATATACATATATATTTTCAATAATAAATTTAAAACTACAAAAGTATACTTTAATTTTCAACCAACATTTGAGAAAAGATGGAACATTTTGATTTATTTTTCTTCTACATTCCATAGCCTTATGTCCAAATTTATTGCAAGAATAACAAAAACCATTAAAATATGGGTACTTTTGTGCATTTGGTTGTTTGACCAATGGTTGTTTGAAGTCTTTCCTTTGATTCCAAACCTGTTTGTCATTTCTCATTTTATCCTCGATCTTCTTTTTAGCTTGTTTTGGAGTTTGATCTGTCTTTGAGATTTCTCCTATCTCAAACCCTAATCCACTTTTGTCTTAAGATCCTTTCTGATTTGCAATCATTTCATCAAGATTTATAGAACTCATCTTGAATTTGTCTTCATGACTCTTTGCTTTCTCAAGATCTTATCTTAAGGTCACCACTTCTTCTTCAATTTTTGAACATTCCTCAGATTTTATTTTCATTTTTGCATGTAGACATTCCTCAACTATTTTTCCTTCTTCAACTTGCACCTTCAAACTAGTAATTGTCTCATTTTCTTGCTTCAGCTACTCATTTACCTCCTTATGTCTTTCCCAGAATTTCTTGATTTCCTCTCTCAACTTTATGATACATTCCTATGCTTCTTTGACATTTTCCTTCAAAACTTTATTCTCACTTCCAATCTTTTCCAGATCTTCAAGGTAAATTTTGAGTTCTCCATTCATGTCAACGATGCACTCTTATGTAAATCCAACATGTATCTCTTCTGAAGGAATAGGAAATATTCTAATAGCCATGTGTTCAACCTCCAAGATCTTCCCCAAGCGATTAAGCTTCTTCCAAGGAGCCAAGCTTTGATACCAATTATTGAACACCCAAAATACTAAGAGGGGAGTGAATCAGTATTTTTTTAAACCACTTAAACATTTAAATATTCATTCCACATAGCATATTAAATTTGCAGAAGGAAAGGAAGGTATGAAAGAAACCATCAAAGCACATAACACATGAACACTAATTTTTTACATGGAAAACCCAAAATGGGAAAAACCATAGTGAGGATTAGCCTACAATATATTATAACTAGTTATAAGATATTACAGAAATGCTCACTATAAGTGGACTCACTGTCAATTGAAAGAAGAAAAGTTAGAAGAGAGTGTGGCACACAACTAGGATTTGAACAGTTGCAAGTGCATCTACAACATGTTGAAATATAGTTCCATTGAAGCTCAATATATTGACTTTACAAAATTCATATTGATTTGCACTAAAACTCTATTTTGCTTTACATTTTCCTTACACTCATATGATTTGCATCAATTATACTTTTGTATTCACCAACTTCATTTTTTGGACACTAAAATGAACTCATACTTATACTGACTTCATCCCAACATCAATTAGGTTGGCCTAATTAGATGTATCATAGAAAATATGCCTTGACGGCTCAACATATACACATATATATACATACTTCACACCAAGATCCAAAATTCATAAAAAATCAAAATAGGTTGGCATGGACCTATATTATCTCTCTCATAATGGATCAATACTTATTAAAACTCTGCAATACACAAAACTTATTAGGTCGACACCAGTAATGACCTTATAACAAAAATTTCCAACTTTACATTCAAAAATTGACACATGGACCTTCAACTTTCATGCCACTTGGAATTCACACTCTACTGACACCTACCAATATCTCCATAAATCCACAAAACCAGATACCAATCAACGAAGAAGTGGGGATTCACCAAAACATACATATTGTACTGGTAACATTGTAACTTCTAGACCAAAACTTATTCCATTCATATCTTCAACACCAGAGACCAAAACACTATGAAAATTTGAATATAAAATCCTTTAACATCCAATAAAATTATATTAAAATCATAGAGAAATATTCTACATAACAGACCAATGTGAACCAGAATATCATATGTCATGTACACTAAGAACACTATTTTGATACTTAGCCAATTTCTCTTTCATTTTTCTTCACTGAATCAAAGCTTCTTGCAAATGCACACTGGATTAACATCTTCAAACATGTTCAAGCTATACAAACTGATCTACATGAAGATATTCATACCAAAATACAATGTTGACATCAATGACAATACTATAATACAATACACTTATCCCTCATGCTCATGTTGTCGATAAGCATATCAATGATAATATTCTTGTTCTTCAAACACCATCCATCACATTCCATACATTTCCCCTATCCCTTTTGCATAAATTATTTACTCATGATTATCCTCCTTTGTTGGATTGATCAAATAAATAACACTTCCCCTCATTTTCATCCCTCCATGCCCCCCTCCCCATCCTTCTATTTTCCTCCCCCATCCCATCATTTCATTCCATTTCCATTCCATACCCTTTCCTTGATCTTGCGCTTAATTGGGAGCATCCCCTTGCTAACATTAGTTAGGGAATGGTCCACTTGTATATACCCACTTGGGAATGACCTTTTCATCACCATTTATCATTCCATCAGTTCATGATCTAGTCCTTATTTAGAATCTCTCATTGACCCTCCATCCACCCAATCCACCCATCACTTCAACATTTTATTGGATACTAACTCATGTTTTTTGCATGCTTTTAATTAATTGCCTACTTGTCTTTGTCTCTGTCTATTTCAGTTTGAGTTTATTTCTTTTTGGTTTTCATCTTTATTTTTAAATTTTTCTTGTTTGTTTCATCTAGTCCTAGTGTTCCATATCTCGTTTCTTGGTCGCCTTCATCATTTATATGATGTTTTGCCTATGACAACACATCCCTTGGCTCACTACACTATTTGCACTTTTTTTACCTTTTATTTTTAGTTTATGTTTTTTGTTGCTTTTAGTCTTAGTGTTCCACCAATCACATCATCATGGTCACCTTCATCATTCATATGATGGAGTTCCTATGACATGTCTATTGGATCAATATTCTATTTGCAACTTCTTTGTTTGTATGTCAATCTATATGCACATGGTGTATTGTCATCATGATCCCTTATATCATGATGCACAACACTAAGTGCTACAACCAAATAAAGGTATCTCCTTGCAAGTGAAGTTTTTTTTTAATAAAAGGAGTAAAAACTTAATTGGAATCAATAAATTAATAGTACATACGGATTAGGGTGCTTGTAAGCTCCCACCAAGGAAAATCTAGAACATCCAACAAAAATAAAACCACCATCCAAATAGCCATCAACAACTTATCCCTCCAAATCATCAACAATGACCCTCTCAAGATCTTGAACACACTTAGGGGATAATTGTCTCCACCCCTCAATCCTCTAATAATCCTCACGCTCTAAAGCCCACTTAGCCAAATAGTCATCCACCTTATTCCATTCTCACAGAATGTGGAAAAAAGACACCACTTCCAAAGTAGAGCACCTCTGCAAAATCTGTTGAACCACCAACGCAATATGCTAATTAACATCAACCACCCTTTGCTTGAGCAACATATTAACAATAATTTGTGAATTTGATTCATAGATAATCCTATGCCAACCCAAGGCACAAGCACGCTCAATAGCCCAAAGAATTGCCAGCCCTTCCATAAGGTTGTTAGAATGTCGCCCCTTATGGATCGAGAAAAGGAAAATGACCAAAATAGTACAATCTCTACCAACTCCACCAATACCAATAGGCCCTAGGTTACCTCCAGAGGAACCATCAGTATTAATCTTCAAAAAATCTGCCAGAGGAGGCAACCATCTTCCAACCCTTTGAACCTTCTTTTTTTCCCTTCTACCTCTTCTAACACATGTCGAGACCAGAGTCAATCCCTGCAGGCCCAATCTATTCACAATCTCATCATCATTTCTTTCCAACAGAAAGTCCACTTCACATTTGGCTTCCACTATCTCTTGGAACATACCAACAATTTTGTGCCAAACTCGTTGAGCCATCATCTTATCTCCACAAATAATCCTACGATTCCTTTCCAACCAAATTTTCCAAAGGATGAACATAGGACCAATGCTCCACACAATCTAGAGAAAAGAGGCTTGAGAGGGGGGATTTCCTAGACTACTCCATAACTCAACAAGGGAAGACACATGAACACAAGGATGTTTCCAAACACCCCACCACTAATTCCAGAGCATCATAGAATAAGAACAATGAAAAAAAAATGGGAAGAATCCTCCTTGCTGCAGTCAGACATAACACACCTAGAGGGACCCTAGAATCCCTGATTACAAAGATTATCCCATGTCAAGCATCTATTCCAAGCCAGAGTCCACACAAAAAATTACACTTTGGCCAAGAAAACTTGTTCCACACATGCTTCCATCAAGGGACCTCCAAACCCCCAAACTTATGATAAAGAAACTCCTAATAACCACTAGCCATAGTGAAAGTGTCGTTAGGGTTCGAGCTCCAAGCCAAAATATCCTTATCCCTAAGGGAGTTGCATTGTCTACCAGCCAATATATTTTGAAGCAGAACACAATCCTTCTCCACCCCAAGAATAGGCCAAGCGAAAGGATCCTTCCACCAAGCCGCCTCCACTTGTCCACATGGAACAAAATTCTTAAAATAACTCACCCTTGACCAACCAGCCTCCAAAAAGTGATGAGATAGATTCACCAGATTAGGAAATTGGCGTAGAATGGGGGTAAAACCATCCCATGAATCAAACCAAAAGAGAGCCTCAGTCCCCCTATTACTTATCCAGAGTAGGCCCTCCTTGATCAGCGTATCCCCTTTCTTAAGCGTTCCCCAAATCACAGAGCCTTTCCCCACCAAAGGAAACCTAGGAAGCTCCTCCTTCTGAACCCTTGGAAGGTACTTGTGAGATAAAATCCTTGCCTAGATATGATCCTGCTCCACACACCACCTCCAGTAAAGCTTTGCAGCAAAAGCCAACCCTGACCAAGTCATCTGCCGCA
Source organism: Sequoiadendron giganteum (assembly GCA_007115665.2). Lineage (NCBI taxonomy): Eukaryota > Viridiplantae > Streptophyta > Pinopsida > Cupressales > Cupressaceae > Sequoiadendron > Sequoiadendron giganteum. Next base: position 603,913,958 of record CM021102.1, read on the forward strand.
AACCAAGGTCCCCAAACTGTCTCGAGCTATAGACCACATCCCACTTAACCAGGCTCCACTTGGATGAGGACAAGCTACCTACCCATAAGATTGTCTAGACAACAAGTCCAAATCCTTCACAAACCCCACTGGAGCCACCTATAACATGCACCTATAAATAGGAAGATTCTACACCATAGACTTTAGAAACTGAACATGACTAGCAAAAGACAACCATCCATGAGTCCAATGATTAACCTTCGCACAAAACTTGTCCAAAATATTATGCCATGATTCTCTAGGAAGTCTACCCACAAAGATAGGAATACCCAGGTAATTTAAAGTGAGAGAACCAATCTAGAACCTTAAGATACAAGCAATCCTTTGTTGAATAAGCCTCATAGTATTAAAGAAGAAAATGGAGGATTTATCTTCGTTAATATTTTGACCAGAAGCATCAAGGTAGATATCCAAAGCCTTGCGCAAATTCGTAGCTTCTCTAATCTTGGCCAAACCCATCAAGGCCAAATCATCCACAAATTGCAGGTGCGATTGGGGAGGCAAACCATTTCCCCACCTCCATCCCTGGATCAAACCCAACTCCACATTACGTTTCACCAGTCTACCCAGGCCTTCTGCAAGAAGAATAAATAAGGAGAGAGAGGATCCCCTTGACGAAGACCCCTAGAAGCATTAAAAAGAGCGGAAGGCTCACCATTAATGAGCACCGAGAATGAAGTGGAGGTAACATAGCTCATCACCCATTGGATCCATTCCTTAGCAAATCCAAAATCAATAAGAATCTTTCACAAAAAGGACCACCTCACTCTATCATAAGCCTTCACCATATCAAGCTTGATGAACATAGCCTTTTCTTTCAAGGATGCCATCAAATGAATGGTTTCCGTAGCAATGACCACCCCATCCAAAATGTGTTGATCCTCCACAAAACCACTTTGTTCCTCAAAGATAAGCCCAGTAAGCCATCGCTTTAGCCTTTTAGCTATCAGCTTGGAAATGATTTTATACACCACATTACAAAGAGAAATGGGTCAAAATTGGCTTCGATGATCCACCCCCTCACACTTGGGAATGAGCGCAAGGAATGTAGAGTTTAAAGCCTGCAACATCTTCTTGTTTCTCAGAGACTCATAACCCACCTCCAACATGTCCAACTTAATGAAATCCCAAAATTCTTGATAAATTCAACCGAAAAACCATCAGGGCTCGGGGCTTTCCCTTTCTTCATCTGTAAAACAATAGACTCTAATTCCTCTAGAGAGATATCACTCAAAATATTCTCATTCATCTCCCTAGTGACCAAAGAGGGAATACAAGAAAGAACTTGGTTTTCTTCCGCCAAACTATCCTGCAAGTCCTCTCGAAATAAAGAAGAAAAGAACTATGAAGTTCCTCTAGACATATCCTACAAAGAATATAAGTGCTCAACCCTATCATTCACCATAACAAGCATAGAATTACCATGTCTCCTAGCCTTCACCGATTTTAAGAAGAAGGCGGTGTTTCTATCTCCCTCCTATAACCACTCAACATGAGCCTTTTGTTTCCAATAAATTTCATCCCACAGCTCACACTCCTCCAAAGATTTCTGAGCCCCAACCTCCTCCTTGAGTATATCCTCAGAAATACCACACTCCCTTATCTCCCGAGTGATGACATCCAAGTCAACTTGAACAACAACCTTAGCTTGGAAAATATTTCCAAAGCACTGCCTATCCCACTTTTTAAGTTGATATTTTACATATTGCAATAGTTTAGAAAAGGAATGCATGGTAGTGCCAAAAGCAGGTCTTCCCCTCCTCCACCAATCAGCCATATGCACCTGTAAAGAAGAATCCCTTAACCACATAAGCTAGAACTTGAAAGAAGGGGACTGAGCAACTTGAGTTGAAGTAGTAGAAAAATTAATAGGCTAGTGATCCAAACCCCTCCAATCCTAAATCTCAGAGCAAGAAGACAACCCTCCACTAACCCAAAAATAGGACACCAAAAAATGGTCAAGTCTCTCAGCAATACAATTTTCCCCCAATCTGCTATTCTTCCAAGTAAACTACCTATTCTGAGGCTTAATGTCAACCAGATTCAAAGCAGAGATGCTATCATGAAAAAGGAAAGCAAAGGGCTCCAATCTCGTAATACCACCCTTCTTCTCATCCAACTCAATAATGGCATTGAAATCACCCACAACAATCCAAGGGAACAAAGGAACAAGGCTCCGAACATAACTAATATGATACCACAATAATTTCTTACTAGGAAAATCAATAGGCACGTAGATGTTTGAGAGAAGTATAGTTTCCCCCAACTCTGGACTTGAAACAACCACAGAGATGGAAGACTTGGAGGACACCCACCAAAGAGGATGAATCTTCAATGGATTCCATAGGAAATCCATCCCTCTTGCATTACCATGAGCTCCAATGCACTGGAAATTGCCCCGCGCCCACAGTTTAGGAAACAAACCAATCATACCTTCAACAGTTAAATTATTCTCTTACAAAGAAAGAACATCAGGAAAGTGAGTTCTCACCAAATCATGAACAAATTTTTGTCGAGGGCCATTGTTCAAGCCCCTTACATTCCAGGAGAAGACTGATAGGTTGTCATTAGGTCCTACTACTTTAGGATAATTGAATGTCAATTAGTCGATCGGGCAGTGTCCAAGGTAATTTGCAGAAGAAGATGATTTGGATAACTCATTTTATATTTTATGTTTTATCTTAAACTATCGGAGTCAATTTTAATCTAAGGCCATTCCTATTTATCTAGAAAATAATCTTACTCTAAGAAAAACCTGAAATACTAAGTTAAAAAGCATAAGACAACTAATTTAGAAAGCAACACAACTAAACTAGAAAGCATAGAAACAAGCAAACTAAGCAATTGATATACTACAGAAGCAGAAAATTAAGTAAACAAACAATGAAACATTTTTAACAGTAAAGGATCTTATCAACTACGAAAGATAACTCATACCAATGAAAAACAATAGTGCTCTAAAACTTCAAACTCCACTCTTAACAAACTTAATTACTTCCTACTGAACAGATATCTAGCTTTAACAAATGAAACAACAAAATAGAAAAATACTTATCTATCTAAACTACTTCCCTCGAGTGGCCAACTTGCGGGTTATCACCTCGTCTTAAAATCACATAAGCTACTAGTTCTGGAGTCTACCCATTACGAACAGTCATCATCACTCATAATTCAATAGATTATCAATAGATAGAAATTAGATAACTCATTTCAACAATATTTGAAAAACCATGTAAACAGCATAACGACACTTCCTCTCTGTCTTATTCATCATTTTAGAAATTACATTCTTATAGATAACTTTATAACTAAATCCTAAATTTAAGATGGTGTAGATAGCCATTGAAAAAGTCCTCCTCAACTTAAAACTAACTTTGATGTCTTTAAAGCTCATAAACATATAGAAGGCTTGAGAAGAGCCATAAAGTTTTAACAACAGAATTTAAAGAACATAAACTAAATCTTCGGTGCATCATCTAGGCATCTAGGAGTGGGTTCGCAACATTACTCTTGAGGCACGTGCTGGTTAAACTTCTGCAATAGCCGCATGATGACCTGTTATTCCCTACAAAAATGCTCAAGTCAACCCATTAAACCTGCTTTGGTAAATTTCCTCAATTGATCAAAAGAAAGAAAGAAAGCATAATTTTCCTTAAAATAAGAAATTACTTCTCCTAAAGTTTAATAAATTGGCACAGGCTTAGGATTGAGTTAGCAAAAGTAAGCTTTCCAGATTTTATTATGATGAGGTTATTTTTACCTCATCAAGGACATTCATTTTGGAGGGTTAGAGAAATGGGAATCTAGGGCCTTTCCACCAAAGACTCCCCCATTGACTTTATTTTCTCCAAATCCTTCTTTCTCCTAGCTTTGGAAGACTTCTCTGCCACCCCTTTCTTAAGGTCCTTCTAAAGAATTCCCAATGAAGGAGAATCCTTACTGCCTTTTACTGAGTCCACCCCCACTTTCACCAATGGAGTGGAGATCTCTCCCTCCCCCAACTTCATATCAAAAATAGTCTCAGACCTCCCATGAACCACCATACTCATACCCGATTCCAATTGAACAACCCCAATCTCTTGAGAAGTTTGGATGCAATCTGGAAAAATTCCTTCCTAAACCCCTTTTGAGACACCCTGATCCAAAAGCAACATTCTCGGATTCACCTCCTATTGACCAAGATCATCTAGCACCTCACATCGGGTTAAAGGAGTCCCCTACTTGGCACTCCTTAAGGGTCCTCTTTTGACCCCATGTCCTATTACGAGCCTTAGCAAGAATAAAACCCTTTGCACCCATTGTCTCACCAGGCACTAAGTCCTTGCCCTTTTTAACCTTAGAAGGATTACAAGGAGGTTGAACTGCTTGATTCCCTGAAGGTTTAGACTTTGGGCATCTTCTCTAGAAATGGCCATACTCACAACATAGACGACAATGGAACCCACATGAATTTCCAAAGAATATGGAAGAGGGCTATTTAAATCCATTTCAACACATATACGAGCAAAATTCATTACCTTTCTATCTTGAGTTTGTTGAGAAGGACCCATTGGTTTTCCCAGTAGTGAAGCAACTCGATGCAAAATGTAATTGCACCAGAATTTCATTGGAAATCTAGGGAGATGAACCCACACCGGCACCCAATTCAGAAGCTCCTCTGAAGGATCAAAACCTGCATGCCAGGGTTTAATGAATAGACCAACCTGGTTGTGGAAATAAGGCCCACCTTCAAACACTCTATTGTGATCCACCATGCAATTAAATGTCACCATGAAGTAACTTTTCAGTAATTACATTATTTCCAACTCACCCTCCAGGGACCAGGTACAGTGAGCCCACGACTCCAAGAATTGGAGTGAAACCCTCATTCCCAAAAAATTGCAGAGTAGAGCATGCATCGAGTAATACTCAATATCCTCTACAATCGAATCTAGTTGAATTAACAACACCAGCCTGCCTTTTATACGCTTCAGGCATCCATTTATCTTTGGAATACGAGGACCTCCAGATGATGCAAATCCTCCATTTTCAGAGTCATTTGAAAATAAATTATTATCAAAAACCCTTGATGTATGATTTGGAGAGAAAGCCCCAAATGCAACACAAAAACATATAGGATATTTGACCCTTGATGACTCCCCCAAACCCATTACCGAGAGAAAAAAAAACACCCAAAAACCCCAAAACTGAGTCCTAATAGAACACTAAATCCCACACTTCGAACACCAATAAAAAAATGCAAAATAGGACATAAAAGAGAAACTTCACACTCAACAACAAAAAGAATAAAGCCAACCACAACCCCAACCAATAGCCAAAGAATCCACACCCCACACACTTCAAACACCCCACCCCAGATCACACCAACAAAGAAAAAGAAGAGGAGAGGGCAATTTCCAAAACCCCAACAGTTAAAATAAATAGCCCCACACACTATACTCCACCCCAAACACCAACTAGTAGCCCCCCACGTGCATGCACTGAGAAAATCCATGCATGTAGGCCGCAACACTAATCACTGCAGGCCTGCATAGCCATCGCTCCCCTAGGCCGCTTCATTCTCCAATATTCTCCTTGCAAGTGAAGTTACTATGACATGTGTTAATCCATTTATCCATCATCCTAATCTTGTGTCATTTAGTTGCACTAAACCCTTGAGAAAGTTCATCATCAAACATGTACATCCATGCCATCCAATCCAATCATCCTAGCAGAATTAGACCAAATCCCTAATCCTTAATCAATCCTTAGTCCTATATTCATGACATGCACATAATCCCAACATAATTTTTCTCAAGGTCCTATATTCATGGCATGCACATAATTACAACATAATTTCTCTCGATTCATCTATTCTCCTTTATGACACATCTTTTTATCACCATTTTGTTCAAGATACCTATTGGGTTCCATTTCATCCAATAGTTCTCTTGAGGGGGCATCACTTCTACCCTCATCCCTAAGAAATTTAGGTAACTTGCTACTAGAGCTTCACTTTATCCCATCTGACTTATCTCTTCGACACAATGCCACTTAGTTGCATTGTATCAAATAGGGGAAAAAGATAGGCACCTAAAATACTCCCTTGTCATGATCCATCACCTAACCCTAATCGACCTAATCAATTTCACCTAGTTCTAATTGACCAATATCATCATCTAGGACATGTCCCCTTTATCTAATTTCCATAACTTAATTAAATAATCATAGTATTTAATCAACCACCTTTTTCCATCTCACAATAAAATAATAAATAATTACATATTCCACCTATTATCCATCTCACACATGACTAAAATAGTATTATTATTTAATTAGGCCTATATTCCCTCAACACAAGAATAATGGGCACCTATGAACACTTGTCCTTATGGTTCCATTATTCTCTCAAAAAATTCCAAGAATAAAGGGCACCTAAGAACACTTGTCCTTTTGGTCCCCTTATTCTCTTAACATAACTCAAAGTTATATCCTTCTTAGGTGCACATATCTCTAATTTCCTTCATTCTCACAACTACTAAATTTGGTAAGTTACTCCTATCCATCCACAATCTAACCACCTTCATCTCCACACTTCATATTCTCCTTGATCCTAGGGGATTCCACTCAATCATTCTTCTCCACCCTTGATCTCATAATCAAATCTTGACCATCAATTCCTTCTCCCAAAAGCCTGTAAATTTAGTCACTCTCTCTCATTCAACATCAATGATCACTTATGTTAAGTATATGTTTTCAAATTGGTGGTCTTCAAGCAAGGAGAATCTACATCCCAAAGTCATTGAAGAAAATAAAATCACAATGGAGGTTATGCTAACATTTACTTTGCTTGATTTTATTTTCTTGTTTTCATCTATTTTATGAGCTCTATCTAGAGGTTTTTCATGTTTTGAAATAGGAGCTTGCATGATAGTTTTTTTCTATTTGCATTTCAAATCTTAGCATCACAATAATTATCACTATGATGTCAAAGAGAAAGAGAAATAGTTTTAATTAGCATTTGAATGAATTTAAGGAACTCAGATAGAGTGAGAAAGAAGAATTTTAGAGAAGAAAAGAAGAGTATGTTAATTATGCTCCATGTTTTTAACTTCAAAACACTTGGATTTATGTAAGGAAAATATGAACACTAACATTTATTCAATATTTTTTTCTTTTTCTTTCATCTTTAAATGTTGGAGATAAGTTTGGAACACCCATCTTGAATGTTACAAATTCCATATTTAAACATTTAGATTTTGTGATTACCTCAATTAGAAAGGTCGACACACAAAGTCTCGATAACCCTTCTCACCCCAACTTACAAAAGTTGTGTTTGTGACTATTGGATCACTGAATAGGAACTAGCTAGCAGCAAACCAATATGAAAGGGGACTTTGAACTAATCTTAGTTCAAGGAACATATCCTCTTTCTATTAAAATACTACCTCTCCTCAACTCAAATTCATTTTCCAATTGAATTGAATTGTTTGAGATGGTTTGAGAGAATCAAACTCATATCCAATCAAGGAAAGGTACGTTTCTTCCTTGGATCTAACTCATTCTCCATTAGGTTGGACAACCAAATCAATGTGGTTCAAAGAATACATGTTAAAGACTAATACTTTGAGCCAATCAATCATTGAGAGTAGGATTTTTACATAAGTATCTAGGATGTGTATCCTTTTTTGCAAGGAGAAATTGGCTCACCATCTCCTTCTCTTGTGTAAGAATGAACTCATTTTTTTGTTTTTTACCACATCCAACTTATGGTTGACATGGGAATGGCCTAAGAATCCTCAATCCATTATGTCATCTTGTACATGCTTAAACAATATGAGAGAAACATGCACTTATTCTAAGGAATAAATACTTCACAAGGTTATCCTATGAATTGAAAGTGGTAATTATTAAGATTGTCATGCAAGATCCAAATACATTATAATTGACTTACTATATAATAGGAAATATAGCCTAAAGTATTAGTTTTTTTAATCTTCCCTCCACAAATAATGTATTTATTCCAAACAAACCAAACACAGCTTGATTAAATGGGTCTCCCTAGCTTCCTACTTTTTAAGGTTAATCTTCAATCAATATTTGTAATAAAATAAGAGTAAGGCTAGAGAAAATGATCTCTCCAAGTATTATCTTGGCAAGTTCCTTTGGGCTTCTGTAATGAGGCTTCCCAATGGTGCTAATAAGGAAAATGAGGCCCTCGATCCTATTAAAGGTTTGAAATCGCATCTTATTTCAACTTAAAATCCCTTGTGGTTGTGAGTGATTCGCTATTGATAATCACCACAATGATAAAGGGGCTTGTTTTAAATGGGAAGCTAGAAAATATCTTACATGAGGTTAGAGCTCTCCTTTCTTTCTTTCAAAACATCTCTTTGTGGATTATTATAGGGAGGCAAAAATGTTTGTTGGCATGCCTACTAATGTTGGCATTTTTGTATAGGACATGATATTCTCTAATACTTGTCCATAAAAAGGAGGGATGAAATATTAAAGGTGTCCAAGCTATTGGATCAAGACCTTGGAAGATCCTAGCATAATGGTTTTCCTTTAAGATCATTTAAAAAAATAAGAAATTATTTTCCATATATCCTTCCTGTTAACATGATGGAAGACAATCAAGACTTAAATCACTTCTTTTTTTATCCTTTGGTATGTTCTAGAACGTGGAAGGTTGTGGAAATTGGTATATCAACAGAAATGGGGATAAATATTTTGTGTTTCCTTCTTCTTATTTTTTTTTCCTTTGTATGGAATATGAATTCTTATTTCGGCTATAAGGACTCTCTCTTGTGATGTAATTGAGGTTTTGATAAATAAATTATTTCAAATATAAGAGTATGTGGCCTCTCAAAGTAGGAATAAATTCAATCACACTGAGCATGTCTCCAACAATGCAAGTGCTTTCTTGGCTTCACCTCAAATACTAGTTGTGGTTTCTCAATATTTAATGATGTTATAGGTGAGACACCTAAGGTGAATGATTCTCCTAACTCTATTATCCAAGATAATCATCTTAATAATTATGATTTGATATTATTTGAGCTTATAAGATATATAAATGATATGATTATATTAATCTTTTTCGTTTTTTCTTTGTGGGTCTCTTGTTTTGTAATTTTTGAGATGTCAAGATGTGAGTTTACTAAGCTCTTATTTTTATCAATAGACTGCCCAATTTTGGAGTAAATATCCTTTCCTAGGTAATATCATGAAGAAGAAATGTGAGTAGAAGGAGGCATGCTTTGTGAAATGTAATGTTTTTCTTTAAAAAATCAGGGTAAGGGCCCTAATCCTGAACAAAATAGCAAAGAAAAAAACAATGGCCTATAGGTCCAACAATCCAAGCAGAAATAGAGGCTTTCAATCCAACCAAAATATAGCATCAAACAATAATAAAACCAGTCATAGAAACTAAAACCAAAATAACATGCAAGCCTCATAGAAACAGTCATGCAGGCCTGAGAGAACCAAAATAAACAACAAAAGTAAACCTGACCAATAGAGAAAACTAATCCTTAGGACTATTGATGAGATCCCATTCTTTCTTCATCCAAGTACACTCATCATCTTCAAATGTATCCTTCCTCAGAGCATCTTCATCCTAGTTCTTCTTCCTTTTTCATTTCAATTTCCTAACTTTAAATTGCCATGTAACAGTTCTAAAAATGACATGGTTCATGATCAGGGATAAATTTAATGACCCCTCGGTGAAGGTGTAAAATCCTGGCGAATCTTGTATACTTCCTGAAAAAATATTAATTTTATTGGTGAATTTTTTCATTTTTCGGAAAGAAAAAAAATCTCAATTGCTCAATCTTTTGTAATCACTAGAAGTCTGTGGAAAATCCTAACAAATTACATTTTTTTAAAAACCAATAAAATATTCTCATTGGTGATTAAAACCTATTTTCAAACCAATAAAATATTTCCATTGGCGAACTAAACCTGTTTTGAAAAAAATATATATATTTTTGTTGACGATTAAGACTTTTTTTCAAACCAAAAAATATATTTTCATTAGTGAATTAAACCTATTTTCAAATGAATAAAAATAACACTCTCGAATTAAACATAATCTCAAACTAATAAAAAAATTCAGTGGTGAAATGAACTGGTATGCCAATAAAAAATCATAGCGTGGTTGGTGAAAATATCAAATGCTCAATTACATATTGTTCTATTCTAGGAAAAAATTTCCGCAAATTCAAATTCCTTCACAAAGTGTCTAGAATGGGGAAAAGTTTCAACATATTTATTATGTCTAAAGCCAAATGTCAATGCAAATTAATATAACCCACGACCATTCAATGAATTTTTGATGGACAGTTGTAGTTGCATTTCGGAAGTAAATCTTTGAAGCACTAGATTTGTGAATTGAAACCTTCAGAATAACACTAGAACCATTAGATGTGGACACGTGGCAAGATCACAACCCACCATTCCTTACCTTCATATCACTCATCGTAATAATCAAAATAAACAAAAAATCTTTTCTACGATGGCACGATATATAGGAGAAACTCGTGTTCATCACACTTCACCAAAGTGGAACCAAAGAACAAAATATCTTTAGTGATAAATGATATGAAAGAAAAAAATCATATTGCTCATCATGGAAATGAGACATGGAGACTGAACACCTTCTATGATGCATGATACAAGAGAAAATCAAGGCTCATCGCTCATCACGGTAATGAACTCAATGGGTTGAAGGATTTTGACCTCCACAAATGCTTACAAGAGCTAACTTGCCAACTGATCAACCTAAACAACTACCCTTTTGGTTGCTTTTATAGACACAAGCTCCCACAAAACCATGTAACTAAAACCATGAGATTACAAAACCATATTCCCATATTTAATATTGGGTACTTTATTTAATTATTTTTCCCTAATATTAAATAATTATTTTTAGCAACTTTAACATATGTCCCAATGTTACATACAACATAAAGTGGCCCCATGAATAATTACATTAAATGCATTATGCAAGGTGTACAAAACACCTTTTCCTAACATTATCCCACTTGGTGTATACAATGCATAAGGGGAACAAGTAACCTCAAAACATGAATCAAATGAACAATCCATATAGCCACATATACCATCATGGAATCAAAGTGCTCCATGTGCTCCATCAAGATACTTGCAATAAGAATCAAAGTGACCACCATCCCAAGAATGAATGCTCTCATCATCCATCATGCCAATGCACAAAGATAAGAAGCCATCCAAAGAGAAGCCACATAATTTGTCACAACGAAGCATAAGTCCTGCCTCAACCGATATCCCAAACACATACACTCAATCCAAAGGTATCAATATGCACCGGTAGCTATCAAGATACATATAAACCCATAGCTGAAATAGCACCCTTAGCAAGTTCCAACACATCCAACTATCCATACATCCAAGGTATACAAATCTTAGTAAACTCATACCATAAACATATACACCCATAAACTACAATCATAAACTCCAAGCGAAAAACCTATCAAAGAATGGCATACACATCCAAGAGCTCCCATTGCATGGGTAATGAAAATCTGAAAATGATCAATGCATACCAATTCTACCAATAGCATCATATAGAAAGTGTAAATTAACATCATGCAGTACCAAGGAATCATCCACAATGATATGCAAACCTATAAATCAATAACCTGTAAGAATAAATCTCACCACAAGTCTCCATAGCTCTCCCGAGTTCTCCACACCCAACAAAGGATTAAGGAACCTCCATGTTATCACCCAAGAACATAATTGAAAACACATGACCACAACCTAGTGATCACAATAGCTCCAACAAAACCTCAAACTAATATAATGTGAAACCAAACATCTAGGAAGATAACCAAGACCAAAGAGAGAAACTCTGCACATCATATACCTATAGAAAATCCTCTTACTTACACCTCTAAATTCCAATTGTGTCAAGAATTATCTCCTCCACAATACCCCAAAAGAAAATACATAACAACAACCAACCATTCAATCACCAAGATCAAACATAACATATGTATCATGTAGTAAACATGGATGTAAGCCTCTCAAGCCAAAGAAGATCAAACTAAATCCATTCCCAATGAAGGAAATAATCCCACTACATCTCCTAAACTCAACATCAATGAAAGTAATCACAATGCATAAGGAGATAAACATGCCAACACTCCTCAAATGAACCCTCTGAAACCATATGTCCATAGCTCAAGATCCATATGCATGAGAAGATAAAGCATAAACATAAAGCACCTCAAAGAAACAATGGGCAATACCTCTCAAGTGAAATTGCCGAGTAGACCAAGAGTGAGGAATGAGAATGCTCCTCCAGGATAACCAAGTCATCATGACTCACTCCAAGAACACTCTCCTCATAGGTCTATAATGAACTCACGTCTATATCCAAGTGAAAGTGCCTCGATCTTCTTGTTGAAACCTCCAAAGAGTAATTGTTTCAAGAAAATGTCTCTAATCACAAGAGAACTACAACCATCACCTAAGTCTCCAAGTATCCATGAGTACCTGTAACCAATCAATCCATGCGAAACTCCAAATGCAATATAGCACCATCATGAAGTAATCAAGAAAATGATAAATGTACCCAATACCAAGAGAACCAACCAAGATCAAAGTAATATATCCAATCGTGAATCAGGAACATAACCATGACATCATGATCTCACACCTCCTCAAAGAATATCATATGATCCAAAGAACATAAAAAATACATGTATCATGCCAAAACTATAATGTACGATCAAGAGTAAATCATGATATAATAACATAACCATTGTATCATAACAAGGATCACATATCAGAATACTAATCATGACACCTCAACCAAAGACTAAAGAAGTCATGTATGGAAAACAAAGATGTCAACATATCCAAATATGACTTTGTATGAACCCGATATCACCTCTTGAAGCTCAAAAAGAACACCTGACTTCCAGTTAGAAAAATAATGTCCAAACTATAAAATCTCATAAAATCATTGGCATCACAGTGTAGAGCACTGAGTCAGCTTTCCCATGAGTCCAAGAAGAGAAAAAATGGATAATCCAGGCGAAAGATATGCCCTTTGGAAATAAATTGCCCAATTCTGGTATGAGATGCAATTAGGGGTGGCCCCTGGACGGAGCCACTAGTAGTGGTGGTCCCCCGGGCAGCGGACCCGAAATTATTCTTAAATTTCATTTAATTTCATTTAATTTCATTTTGCATTTGTTTTTAAAATGCATCGGACCTTTTTGAAAAATCCGACGGATTTAATATTAAAGCGGTAAAAGAAAAAAATTATTTTTTAATTTTAAAAACTTTACCCCCACAAGAGGGGCCTACGGCCACACCCACTGATGGGGCTCGACACCCCTGTTGGATAGGGTAACCTCTAGCAGCTTAGTTGTCGGCCGACAGTACCTTGCCGACAGGGCCTGCCACCTACAGGGTACAATGTAGGCCAAGTGGGGGGGAGTCTGCCCCTCCACTAAAACTTTTATAATTTTTTTTAACTTTTTCTCACACTGATTTTAATTGGATTTATTTTATTTTATTTTGAATTTTGCAGGGCTGAAAATATTTTTCGATAGATGGCCTAATTCTTCGAATTTTTTTTTTTATAGATGCTCTGGATGGCCGTACGACCGAGCTGGGGCTATTTTTTTTTGCATTTTTTCACAGTAACAGAAATAGGTCGAGCTGTATATCAAAATTTGTCTCTTGGCCAACCTAGATCCAATTATGAGGTCAATTTTCTCAGAGGAGGTCATCTGTAAATTTTCCCCCACAAAACCCCCATTTGAATATATAGCCAAAAATCCCTTTTCACCCAAAATTTCTCACATCCCAAATCCTCAAACAACCCATCAAAATAGCAAACCCAAAACCCTTAGATCTATAATAAACAACTTGCCTCATATCTTTCCATGCATTTCATTCTCTCATGCAATGCATAGATTCAAAACTCAAACAATTTTTTTTCTCAACCAAGGGTTATACAACCACAACCATGGCTCTGATACCAAATGTTGGAAACTTGCATCCATTTAAAGACAATTTCCACATAACCCAAAAGAGAAATCTATGACAGAAAAATATACCCTGGGAAAACTCCACATGCAAGAGAATAAACAACATACCCATAAAAATATGAGACTAAATATACCTTGGGAAAACTCTTAAGAGGGAAAAGCCTAGCCTCCAAAAGCATCCATATATCATTTATTATTCAACAATAAATATTACAATACATCTTTAGAGTCTCCATGAACACCATTGAAGCAACAAGCCCTCTCTATGCAATCCATGTGAACAAGCATGCAACCACACATCTCATGCCATGCTTCAAACCTCCACAAATGCTAACAAGAGCTAACCTGCCAATTGATCAACCTAAAAAACTACCCTTGTGGTTGCTTTTATAGACACAAGCTCCCACAAAACCACCAAGTGGTATTACACAAAACCATGTGACTTAAACCATGAGATTACAAAACCATGTTCCCATATTTAATATTGGGTACTTTATTTAATTATTTTTCCCCAATATTAAATAATTACATTTTAGCAACTTTAACTTATGTCTCAATGTTACATACAACATAAAGTGGCCCCGTGAATAATTGTATTAAATACATTATGAAAGGTGTACAACACACCTTTTCCTAACATATGACACAAGTACTAATGAGGGGGTTTATTATATTTTTTGATGATTGCTCCCCCTTAGCCGTTGCTTTTATTTAGAGATTGATGGGAGTATCTATACAGGAGATTGACACAGATAAGACCGATAATTTCTTTCTCCAAATCCTTTCCATTTATTTTCTTGTCTTTTTTTGGATCAAAGGTTTTATCATTCTTCTTCATCGGATAGATGTTCTTTTTCTGCTATTACTGCCAGGATGTTCTGATTTTCTGCTCTTAAAGCAAGTAACATTCTTCTTTCCATTTTCCCTTTTTTCCAATAGACTATCTTTATATCCATTCTTCTTTCTCTTATAATTATTCACATTACTTTTGCAATCCTTTGCCTTATGACAAATTTCTTACAAGAATGACAAACACCATTGAAGTATAAATAGCTTTTTGCATCATACCATTTGACAGGAGTTTTTCCCAAAATTGCTTCTTTTCTCCTTGACTTGTCTATCTTTGTACCACATCTTCTTACCAATGAATTGCTTCACTTTAGAACCCTAACCTTTTTCAAACCCTAAACCACTCTTATCCATTTTTTTTATCTTTGAGAGGTATTCAATTCATCAAGCATCACCGAGATTATCTTAAATTTATCTTCAAAACTCTTTTCCCTTTCCAAATTAGATCTCAGGATTTCTGCTTCTAATTCTAGCTTTGCTCATTCATCCATCTTCTTTTGAATTTCAATTTCCTGACATTCTCCAATTCTTCTCTTCACATCCAATTGTTCCAACAGGCTAGTGATGATTTCTTCTCCTTCATTCAACAGATCGCATGCAACCATACTTGTACTTTATAGTTTTTTCAATGTGCTCCTTTTCTTTTATCAACTTGTCCCTCAAGGCTTCCATTTCTTCTCAAAATTTGGCAGGGGCAATTTTCAGAGGAAAAAATTTCTCATGTCCAAATTTCGAGACCTTCCTTAATTTGTTAGGCTTCTTCTGGGGAACCAAGCTCTGATACCAATTATTGAGCATCCAAAATATTGAGAGGGGGGTGAATCAATATTCCAAAAACTGATAATAAAATCCACATAACTATTATCACAATTTTTACTGAATCAACAAGTGAGAACATAGAAAAAAGAAAAATCAATCATACAAATGAGCACCAAGATTTTTACTTAGAAAACCTAGAATGGGAAAAACCATGGTGAGGGTTAACTCACAATATATTATATCCAGATACAAAATATTATGGGGCTCACTGCCAGGACTCGCCATCCTTAAAAGGCTCATAGCCTGAGTACAAAAGATGGCTCACTACCAAAATGATGAGCTAATGGAATACACCTTTGATGTGCAGGGCTCAATTCTATTGAAACTCAAAATATAAAGTACTACATCATTCAACAAATTTGTATTACTGATAAATCATTTAGGCATTGATCTTCTCCTTCATTCACATTCACTTCTCGCTTGCTTGTTCATACACCCACATATCTCTCTTTTTCCACACTCTCACTTGCACACCCTTTTCGCTTGTTTCTATCTCATATTTATAAAAGTATATCTTATTCATCAATTAGGTCAGCCTAATTGGCTGAACACAAAATAATCAAAACTTATCTTCGTCGGCACCATATAAGATTTAATTGTTTCATCCATGTAGTGCATTATACCAAGTAAACTATTAGTGTTCATAATATATTGCATTCACTGAGTTGGCCAAGACTAAACCACAATTCTCCAAACTAGCAAATAATCCTCAAAGAAAACACCTTCTGGATTTGACAGAACGCTAATTTTCCATCATACTATCAGTAAAGAGACTATCAACAAAACCGTCGTATAAGAGTGTTCACCTTAGTAGAATGTGGAGTCTCCCACACAGTATACCTCACATAGAACAATAGTAGGATATAAAGGTAAACTCTTTCAGAGATAACTTTATGTTTATAGAAAAAGACATCTCAAGATCCAAGATATAACTATCTGAATGAGTCAATAAAACATCGTTAGGAGATTAGAGTCATATCAGATCTTGCAATGAGTTTCAAACACAAATACCAACATATTGATCCATCACAAAGGAGTATTACCGGTAGAGAACAACTTCAGGTAAAGCAAGAAAACTTCCCATTTATTTATCACCATGTCGTTATTACCATGTTGACATCAATGACAACATAGGAACAACTAGCACAATCATCCATACTTCATGCTCATGTTGCAAAGCTTCCAACAGGGTTCATTCAAACCCCCCTTCTAATGAAGGGGGTTCATTCATTAGAATGGGGGTTCAATTGAAACCTCCCTATATGGTGCAAGTGGGGGTTCATTAGAAGGGGGGGTTCATTCAAACCCCCTTCATTAGAAGGGGTAAGCCATTTTGAATTTTTTTATGGGAATTTCTAATTTTTCTTCATGCAAAAAATTGTAACCCATTAGTGTGGGTTTACCCTTTGGTTAAGTGAAATCACTTATAAATCCTTTTATATATTGACCTAATTTGCATTGAATGCTTCAATCAATAAAGCTAATGAACCCTAAATATAACACACAGTCGCCTTCAACTGCTCTACAAATTTCCTATCTTGATATTCTCTGCTGGTGTTTTCTCCAACAAGTCAAGCATATTGACCCACACCTTATATCCACATGTTGAAGCATCAACACCATTTCTTTGGCAGGGGATAAAGGATTTTTTATTATTGCTCTCCTTGAGCCAAAGCTCTTAACTTAGTTTATAAAGGAAAAATCTACACCAGATGTTGGTAAAGACTTAGCCTTAACCTCTATCTCTTCCTTATTTTTTAGATTTTGTTCATCTCATTCTTTTTTTTACTAGATCAACCCTTTTTACTGGATTATTCTTCTTCAAATTCTTGCTTTTGCAAAACTTAGAGATGTGTCTTGGTTTATTGCAATTGTAACATATGAAATTATTTTGAACAAGCTTACTTCCATTTATTCTAGATCTAGATTGATTAGCTTTATGCCCAAATCCATTGCATACTTATAACAATATCCATTGAAAGATTGAAACATCATACCACTATTATAGTCATTCATCATTTGATTTTTGCATTCACTAGCCTTATGACCAAATATTTTGCATGTAAAATACTGATTGAGAAAAGATGGAACATTTTGATTCATTCTACTTCTACATTCTATAGCCTTATGTCTAAATTTATTGCACGAATAATAGAAACCATTAAAAGATTGATACCTTTGTGCATTTGGTTGTTTTATTGGTGTTCTTTTGACTTCATTCTTCTAATTTCGAACTTGCTTGTTCTTTCTCTTATCTTCAATATTCTTTTGTTCATCAAAAACCTAATCCACCTTTGTCCTTAGATCCTTTTTGATTTGCAATCATTTCATCAAGCATGATAGAGCTCTTCTTCAATTTATCTTCTTGACACTTTTCTTTATCCAGATCTAATCTCATATTCACAATATTTTGTTCAAGTTTTGAGCATTCTTCATATTTTGTTCTTACTTTAGCATTCAAGCATTCTTCAACTCTTTTTCCTTCCTTAACTTACACTTTCAAACTAGTAATTTTTTCATTTGCTTGCTTCAACTACTCACTGACCTCCTTATATTTTTCTCTAAATTTCTTGATTTTTTCTCTCATCTTTCTGATGCATTTATTCGCTTCCTTGAAATTTTCTTCTAGATCTTTATTTTCACCTTCAGTCCTTTCCAGATCTTCAAGAGCTATTTTGAGTTCTTCATTCATGCCAACCATGCAATCTTATTCTATGAATCCAACAATAGGAATCTCTTCCGAAGGAGTAGGATATCTTATAACAAGCATGTGTTCTACCTCCAAGATCTTCCCCAAGTGGTTAAGCTTATTCCAAGGAACCAAGCTCTGTTACCAATCATTGAACACCCAAAATATTGAGAGGGGGTGAATCAGTATTCTCTAAAACCACTTAAACATTCATTCCACATAGCATATTCAATTTTTAGTATGAAAGGAAAGCATGAAATCAACCATCAAAATCACATAACACGTGAACACCAAAATTTTACATGGAAAACCCAAAAAGGGAAAAACCACGGTGAGGGTTAGCTCACAATATATTGTAACCGGTTATAGGATATTACAGAAATGTTCATTGCAGATGGACTTGTTGTCCTAGAGTGGACTCACTACCCATAAAATGAAGAAAATATAGAAGAGATTGGTGGCACACAACTAAAGTGAATTGTTACAATTGCATCTACACTATGCATGAATTACAATCCCATTGAAGCTCAATACATGGACTTTATACACTTCATATTGATTTTCTCTAACACTCTGCTCTAATCTGAATTTGCATCATATTCACACAATTTTCATCAACATTACTTGTATATTCACTATCTACATCATACAACAATGAAATTAACTTACATATATATCCATCACAACCTTAAACATCAATTAGGTCAGCCTAATTAGATGTATCATACAAAATATATCTTTTCAACTCAACATACATACTTTGTGCCTTAATTTAGACTTGTAACACATAAGATAGGTTGGGTGTGCCTATAATAGATCCCATGTAATGGATCAACACTTTCTTAAATTCTACAATACCCCAAGGATACTAGGTCGGCACCAATAAAGACAACATCAAAATTAACCAACTAATCAATCACAAACGGACATAGAGACCTCTAATCTTCATGCAACTTTTAGTGTAGGTGCATCTAACACCTATCAACATTCCCACAAATCCACAAGACCGAATACCATTCTATGATAAAGTGTGGACTGATCAAAATATACACCCTGTACTGGTAACCACTGTCACTGGAAGACCTAATATACTATCATTCATAATTTCTTCACCAGAGGACAAAAAATGTGAAAAATTGGATTTAGACTCCTCTAACATTCAACAAAAATGTATTAGAACCGTAGAGAAAAATTCTTCGAGGCGGACCAATGTGGACCAAAAACTACATGTCTTGTACACTAAAAACACTATTCTAACACTTAGGCAATTCTCCACTTCAACTTTTTGCACTAGATCAAACTTTCTTGCAACTAAGCATCAGATTGACATGATTATGCCTACTCATGCTACACAAAATGGTATGCACATCGATCTTCTTATCGAACCACAATATTGACATCAATGAAAATATTGTATCTGCATAGTGTACAACTTATACTCATACTCATGCTCATGTTTCCAATAAACATATCAATGAAAAACTTCTTAGTCTTCCAACAATAATGTGCTGACATTTTGGTTTGCATTATAAAAAATCTTCTCTTTTTGTCTCTTTCTTCTTCTTATCCTTCAGTGAAACTATATATATGAAATAAAAATTTAAGTATAAGTTCTTATACTTTAAGTTATATTTCATTTATATCGTTTCAGGATGTTTGAGAGTGGTTTCGAATCTCTAGGAGTTATAATGAAAATTCTAGTTTTTGGAAGATCTTATAATATTTCAGACAGTCAAATTTCAATAATCAGCATGTCAAATTTCAATAATCAAGAAGTCAAATTTTAATAATCATAAATTTGTATCATTTTTCTCTCTTTATCTCACTCATTTTTTATCCCTTACACTCTAGACCTCTCTCTCACTATCTCCATCCTTTTATCTGACTCTCTCCCTTGAGCTCAAGAACTCTCTCTCTCTCTCTCTCTCTCTCTCTCTCTCTCTCTCTCCCTCCCTCTCTAATTCTCTCTCTCTCCCCTCTCACTATCCCTCCATCACCCCCTACCACTCTCTATTGATCTCTATCTCACCTCTCCCTCCCTCCCTATCTCTCCCTCCATAATTCTCCCTCCCTCTCTTCTTCCCTATCTACTCTCTATATCCCAATCACTCTCTCTACCTACCTCTCCATCTATCACAACCTACCATCTCTCTCTCTCTACACATCTCTATCTCACCTCTCTCCCTACCTCCCTACCTCCCTCATTTCCTCTCTACTTCTCTCTATCTTTCCTCTCTCTACCTCTCCTTCCCTCCCTACTTATCTTTATCTCCTTTCTCCCTCTCTCTGCATAACTCTCCCTCCACTCTCTCTTTGTTTCTCTCTATCTCATCTCTCTCTCCCTCCTTCCCTACCCCTCCCTCCCTCTCTCCCTCCCTCTCTACCTACCTATCTATCCATCACTGCCTACCACTCTCTTTATTGCTCTCTATCTCACCTCTTTCTCATCTCCCACTCTCTCCCTCCCTCTTTCCTTCTCTTTATACTCTCTATCTCCTTGATCCCTCACTCTACCCACCTCTCCATCAAACACTCCCTACCACACTCTCTACACCTCTCTATCTCACATATCTCCCCCCTCCCTCATTCTCTCTCTACCTCTCCTTCCATCTCTCATGATCTCTCTCTCTCACACACTCTCTCACTCACCATTCTCTCTATTTTTATCTCACCTATCCCTATTTACCCCTCCCCCCCCTCTCTCTCACACCCTTCGTCCTTCCCTCTATCTCTATCTCTCTATAATTCTCTATATCTCACCTATCCCTCGCTACCTACCTATCCCTCTATCACTCCCTACCACACTCTCTATCTCTCTATCTCACCTCTCTCACCTCCCTATCTCTCCCTCCATACCTATCCCTCCCTCCCTCTCTCATTTATTATCTACTATCTATCTCTCATTTTCTATACCTCTCCTTCACTCTCTAATTATCTTTATCTCTTGTTTCCCTCTCTCTACCTACCTCTCCATCCATCACTCTCTTTTTGTGTCTCTTTTGTCTCTCTCTATCTCACCTTTTTCCCCTCTACCTCTTTCCCTCTCTACTCTCTATCTCCCTCTCTCCCCCCCTTTCTCTCTCACTCTCTCCTCTTTATCTCATAATTCTATCCCTCATTCCCTCTCTCTCTCCTTTGTCCCTCCCTCCCCTCTTCCACTCACCCTCTCCTTCCCTCTCTACTCTCTATCTATAATTTCCCTCTCTCTCTCTCCCCCTTCCTCCCCCCTCCCCCTCTTTCTCTCTCCCCCTATGAGGGTTTAGGGTATAAGGTTTAGGTTTTAGGGTTTAGTATTTAACGTATATGGTTAAGGGTTGATGGTATAGGGTTAAGTGTATAGGGTATAATTATTAGGGTTTATGATATTGGGTATAAGGTTGAGGGTATAGGGTATAGGTATGAAGGTTGAGGGTATAGGGTTGAGGAATGAGGGGTAGTGTTTAGGATTGAGGGTATAGGGTTAAGTGTAAAGGGTATGGGGATTAGGGTTTAGGATATTGGGTATAGCATTGAGGGTATTGGTTTTAGGGTTTAGGTTTTAAGTATAGGGTTGAGGATTGAGGGTTTTGGGATAATGTTCAGGGTTTAGGGTATAAGGTTTAGGGTTTAGGGTATAAGGTTGAATGTAGGGTTTAGGGTTTAAGTTTGAGGGTTGAGGGTTGATGGTATAAGGTTAAGTGTATAGGGTATAAGGATTAAGGTTTAGGATATAGGATTAAGGTTTAGGATATAGGATTTAGGGTGTAGGGTTTATGGTATAGGGTATAGGGTTAAGGGTTGAGATTGTAGGGTTTAGGGTTTAAGTTTATGGTTTAAGTATAGGTTTGAGGGATAATGTTCAAGGTTTAGGGTATAAGGTTGAGGGTTGAGGGATATTGTTTAGGTTTGATGGTATAGGGTTAAGTATATAGGTTATAGGGATTAGAGTTTAGGATATTTGATATAGGGCTGAGGGTATTGAGTTTAGGGTTTAGGGTAAAAGGTTGAATATAGGGTTTAGGGTTTAAGTATAGGGTTGAGGGTTGAGGGTTAAGGGATAATACTTAAAGTATAAGGTTGAGGGTATAGGGTATAGGGGTGAGGGTTGAGGTTGTAGGGCTTAGGTTTTAAGGTATAGGGTTGAGGGTTGAGGGATAGTGTTCAACATTGAGAGAATAGGGTTAATTCTATAGGTTTTATGGATTATGGCTTAGGATATTGGGTATAGGGTTGAGGGTATTAGGATTAGGATTGACGATTTATAGTTTAGGGTTTAAGTATAGGGTTGAGGGATAATGTTTAGGGTTGAGGGTATAAGGTTGATTATATAGGGTATAGGGTTTATGGTTGAGGGTTGAGTGTATAAGGTATAGGGTTAAGGTTTGAGAGTGTAGGGTTGAGGGTTGAGGGTATAAGATATAGGGTTAAGGTTTTAGAGTGTAGGGTTCATGGTTTAAGTATAGGGTTGAGGGTATATATTTGAGAGATAATGTTTAGGGTTTAGGGTATAAGATCAAGGGTATAGGGTATAGGGTATAGGGATGAGATTTGAGGGTGTAGGGTTTAGGGTTTAAGGTATAGGGTTGAGGGTTGAGGGTTGAGGGATAGTGCTAAAGGTTGAGGGTATAGATTTAATTGTATAGGGTATAGGGTTGAGGGTATTGGGTTTAGGATTCAATGTTTAGGGTTTAGATTGTAGGATACAAGGTTTAATCTAGGGTTTAGGGTTTAAGTATAGGGTTGAGAGATATTGTTCAGGATTCAAGTCATAAGATTGAGGGTTGAGGGTGTAGGTTTTTGGGTATAGGGATTAGGATTTAGGATATTCATTATAGGTTTTGGGAGATTGAGAGAGAGGGTGAGAGAGGGAGAAGTAGAGAGGGAAGGAGGGAGAGGTGATAGAGAGATAAGTAGAGAGGGAAGGAGGGAGGTGGAGAGATTGAGAGAGAGGGGGGAGAGAGAGGTGGAGAGGGATAAGTTATATAGAGAGTAGAGAGGGAAGGTGGGTGGGAGGAATGAAGAAATAGAGATGGGGAGATACACAAAATTAGAGATGGGAGGGGGTAGAGAGAGGTAAGATAGAGAGAATTATTGAGGGAAGGAGAGAAAGAGGGGAAAGATGGGGAGATTGAGAGAGAGGGAGAGAGAAAGAGGGAATAGGGAGGGATAGGTAGAGATGGAAAAATATAGAGAAATATATAGGTAATAAGAGATAGAGAGGGAGAATGGTGAGATAGAGAGTAGAGAGGGAAGGAGAGAGTGAGAGAAAAATGGGGAAGAGAGAGAGAGAATCAAAAAGGGAAGGAGTAAGGTTGGGAAATTGAGAGAGGGAAGGAGGGAGGGGGAGGGGGAGGTACAAATGGATAAGGGGGGAGAGATAGAGAGCTAGATGATAGGCTATTGTTAGGTCCCATTACTTTAGAAGATAAAATTTCAATATGTCGACCGGACAGTGTCCAAGGCAATTTGCAATAGAAGAAGACTTGACTATCTCCCTTAGATTTTCTAACTTTTTAGAGCAGCTAACATTAATTTCTAACCTAAGGCCATCTAACTATTTAATTCAAAAATATTTTATCTTAAAGAAATCTTAGAGTATATTAAACTAGAAAGCATAAAATGAGTAATCTAGAAAACATGATAACTAAATAAGAAAGTGTTGTGCCTTTTGCACACACGCCCCATTCAGAACGGGGACCCTCTCTTCCCTCCTTTTGATCGTCGGATCCCTTTTTGATCTGCCTCATTTTGTGTACCCATTTTATGCCCTAAAAGTTGGCACGTTCCCCAAAATAATATTTTAGGCCTGACCAAAGTCGCCCCTTTTGAAATGCTAAGTCTGGGGTCAGTTCGGGTTTTCCTTGTTAGAATTCCCTTTCTAGTGTCTCTGGCTCCTTTCAGGTTTCCCCTTCCAAATTTTCGTTCCAGGTTCGCCGTTTCCAGCGTCCGGCGTTCGACGTCTTTCCAGACCCCAGACCCCGGAAGTCGGGTTTCCCCCTCCAGATTTCCTCTCGAGCTTCGCCGTTTCCAACGACCGTGGCGGGATGGCTTCCCGGCCACTGGACTCCAGACCTCCCATCGCCGAATGCATTTTGAACCCACCAACTTCACCTGTCATCGTACGAAGGAATTAAATGTTGTATTAATGGCGGTTTTTGCTATAAAAACAAATTTTTCGACCGTCATTATCAATTGTTCGAGTGATAGAAAGGTTTGGAGAACTTTCGGCGTCCAAGAATTTTCTGCCCAGCATTCCGAGCTCCGTTTTCCACCATTTTCCATGCGGCCATCAGTTTGCTCTTTGGGACTTCGAGGTAGGTGTTTCGTTTGCGTGCCCTCCCCCTTTGTTTTGTGAAATTCTGCATTTTGATGTATGTAAAATGTAAAATGGGTTTAAAATTAAGTAAATTTGTGCCCTCCACTCAAAACCTATCTCTTAGAAAATAAAAAAACAATCGCTAACTGGCTAAAAAATCAATCCAGGACTTCACCTCTCCGCGGATGTTCTTCGAAATAGTCGTCGACGTCCTCCGGGCCCGGACTTTCCCACTGCCGTCCGCAACTTAAATTTCAAAATTCTCCGCCTTCGAAACCCCCCCCTCGGACTCCAACCTCCGGAATTCCCCTCCCGAGATTCCGTTGTGTTGTCACTGTTTTGACGACCTCGCCCGAGCATCTTCCCAACCTTCGGGCCTCGAGCCCTCGAAGTCCGTCTGAAACCTTGACAATCTGTCAAACCTAATAAAATGAGATCCCTGGGATTCCTCCCCTAGGATACCGTCCTCAAAATTTCGTCCTGACTTCACCGTTTCGACAGCCTTCCTCGAGCAGCTTTCCAAAACCCAATTCTCAGCTCCTCGAAAGTCTTTCGACTCCCAGTCGAAACCCATCGACCAAATTCCTCTAGACCCTATCCTTGAAATTCCGTGTCGAGTTCGCCGTTCCAAACGGCCTTCATGGGACGTCTTCCCGACTCCCGGACCCCGGTCCGCTGCCCGCCGAGACCAAGTTTTTATTCTCCTCTTGCCCCTGAGCTTCCTTCGGATTCTGACCTTCAAAATTCCCCTCTCGGGATTCCATTTCACTGGCGCCGTTTCGATGGCGAATTCGAGACAGCTTCCCGACCTCCGGGTCCCGGTGCTCTGTTTGTCGCCTGGTTGTCCCGAGTCCTCCAACCCCCTCCGGAGATTTTCCTCTGGATTTTTGCTTCCACTTCGCCATTTTGAATGGCTGATCCGAAACCGCTTCCTGGCAACGGAAATCTGAGACCTCGATTTCGACACCCGGATTTCCGTCCTCCCTGCGCCATTTCAAACAACTTTCCTGCAGAAGGTACCCGAACTCCTAAATGAGGGACCAAATGACCTCCAAATCCAAAATGGATTTTGACCCACTTGCTAAAATCATGTCTTCCTTCATGCCAACCTTCTATTACTCAAATCCACCACCAGGAAATGCCTTTGGGAATTCTGTCCTCAATTTGCCCTTTCAAGCGGCATTCTGCCAAGGGAATTCCAGGCCTGGGAACTCGAATTGCTTACCTTGCCTTCTAATGATGAATTATCAAGTGTTATGAAATTATTGAATACGAATAATGATTGTAGAGTTAATCTTGGTGTGCAGGAGCTTGTCGGGGACCATTTCTTCATGTTTATGATTACTGATTCTCGTCTTTTGTGCAGGATTTATGGAATCCGGTGCAGAAACTTTTGATGCCTCCAAGGAAAAGGGAAAAGGAATAGACAAGACACCTCGAGGCAAGGAGGACAAGGACCTGATGAAGTATAAGTTCCAAGGGGTCCCCATACAATCCAGAGTCACCTCTCTCTGGAGAGACATCACAGATACCAACATCAGTCAGGTCGATGTTGACGAATTCATATCGAGGGTCGGGATGAACCCAAAGACCGAAAATGCAAAATTGATAAAGAAAAGCGGAATCACTAAAGCTGCAAGCTTCCCACCGGCCTTAGTGGCCCCAAAAATGGTAATGGCATGTGTAGAAGCATATCAGGAGGAGACTAGAACTATAGTAGACCAGGATGGAAATGTCCTCGCAGACATGTCCCCATCGGGTATAATGGCCACATTCCACATCCCGGCCTATGAGCGCATGGAGACCCCCACCATGGCCAAATGCAAGGAACTATGGGAGCATGATCCCACGGGATGCAAGAAAGTCATCAATCAGTATTGGTTAAAAGATAAGTGGGGCAATGCTGGCAAGCTTCCTCAGGAGCTTTTTTGCAGCGACTTCTTCGAGGATTACCATGACCTCGTAACTTTGTTGAGCCGAGTGATGGGCCTTCCTGGGGCGGCCTTCTTCCAAGAATGGATGTTCTATTTCATAGAGGAGATTCTCCATGGCAAGGGGACCGCCTTCTATTGGGGAGAGATAATCAGTGATTGCTTCCATGAGCAGTTTACGACCGTGAAGAAGACCTCTCAGTTCTTCATGACCTCCTATTTGGTATATTCCCTCGCTGATCGATGGCACTATCAGGGATTGACAATGGTACCCAGTGATCCATCAGGGGTGGAACTTAAACCATACGACAAATACACCCAACTACAGTTCAGGAATTTCAAAGGGGATTACTGTCGGGTGAATGATGCATTCATCGCTCACATCATTCGATCTCTTGGGGGTGACTTTCAAAGGAGAGTTTCTCATAGCACCAGAGCCCTCCTTAGGCAATATGCCTTCCTTTATATACAGTTCCTGAAGTTCACATACATCAGTGCCGAGGGATTCATGGAGAGACCGAATAAGCTGCCACAGTACCCCAATGACTGGATCATTCTATTGGAGCTAACCCGGCAGCTATGACACATCCATAGCATCCTAAGGGATAAGCATCTAGCGGGCCCGACTTACCCCATTGGGCTTGGCCAAGGAATGTATAAGATTCATACCTCCCAGTGTGCGGGGTATTTAGAAAGGGAGTTGGCTGAGTACAACTTCTGTCAATATATAGCCTGGCCTCGAATGGACCCGTACGGACACATTAGGAAGGCGCTAGGACGAGAGTATGCCCACCTCCACAATGTCAAAGAATTTTGGGCCAACTACAAGGATGATCTTGAGGTACGGTTGAGGCAATACATGCGCATGACCGCCATCTATGTGCGGAGGATAAACTTGTGCCCAGTTCCTGACCAACTTGAAGAAGATGAGGACTCGGTGATTGATTTGGGGTACGATGTCGTCACCAATTTGTCTCTGCTAGCAATTGACTAGAATGAACCGGAGCTCGATGACCTCGCCGTACTCACTAGGCCCGTCAAGATCTGAACGAAAGCATGGGTCAACCAACAGGTGGCTCAATTAAAGCAACAAGGAGTCACCTTGACATTCAAGGGACTGGAAAGCGAACCAGGTGGCTCTGAAGGTGGGGTAGTTGCCACTGCAATTGGGAAAACATCCAAAACCCTGCCATTAGTCAAGACCAAGAAGAGAAAGGAGCCCAATGAGCAGCTGCCTAAACCAAAGGTCTATGCCCGCAAGTCTTTTGAGCCGGAGCCTTCCAAGAAGAATAGAAAAACAACTGGGAGCACGGGCACGACTTTGATAACCAAGGGTCCGCCCCATGGGACCAGAATCGAAGGGTCTAGATCACCAAGGTCTCAGCCTACTGCTACTACTACTGCTGCCCCCACTCTGTAGGTTCCGCTTGCAGTTTCCACTTCCTCCCCGCCTGCGGTGGACATCTCCATCCACCTTGCTTCCACTTCTTTAGTCTTGCAAATTATTACGGTAGGTTCATCATCTGCCACGACCTCGCCAGTCTCCTCTTCTTCTATGTACCCTTCCTTGACCTCTGTTTCTGCTGCTATGGTGCCCGTAATTAGTCTCCCGGAGTCCTTGGTCAAATACATGCAAAATGTGCCATCCGAGCTCTCGGGAATGCTCACTAATCCGGTGGTTTAGGCTGCAATAGCTTAGGCTATGGCCTCTACTCCAGTTCCCCTTCCCTCTACTAAACCACCAAGGATGAAAGCTACAATGCAAATATTGGATGAGCTCGAGCGACAGCAGCTAGAGGCTGCAAATTTACCAGAAGAGGAAGAATTTGAGTATCACGAACATCCACTGTTCGAACACTGTGAGATAGACGAGGTGGTGTATGAGTCCTCCAGTGAGAGCAGCGAGGAGCATAATGCTGATTTTATAAGAGAATCAAACTACCCCGAACTCAATGCAGAGTGGGGAAAGCAACTCAAGGAGATAGAAGATAGGGAAGTCGAGGACCGGCTAACAAGAGAAGAAGAGATTGTTGCTCAAGGTACAGAGGGCAGAAAATCCCCTATTGAGAAGCAAGACCAGACCCCAGAGCACAAGTAAGCACCAAAAAGAGGGAGAAGAAACTGAAGGTCAGATCCAAGATAACCATGGATGCCTCAGGATCAAGGGCGGTGCCGATAGCAACACCAATAATTGGAGAATAGGGTATAGTTTATAACGTCTCCACCATCGACTTGGGAGTGGCCACGAGAGAACATAAGGTTGATCACCTCCAGGAGTCGGTCGCCATAGTGGTACACCTTATCTAGTAGGATAAGATTTCAAAGGAGGAGCTCAAGGAGCAAGTGGCCGATCTAACGGCCTACATTCAACAGTGGTCATCCCCAGATGAGCAGCCCACAACGTCATCCGCCCCACCTCAATGGCTATCCCAAGAGCAAACTAATAAGTTAGAAAAGAGAAGGAACTTAGACAAGACTATGGAAAATTGGTTCCGGCAGGTCTTAGACATGGGAAACACGGGCATCAATTTGGCTGTCCGAACAGCAAATAAGTTCCTTGAAGTGCAAAGGACCCTTGAGGGTACAAGGTAGATTTGTGAGGAGTTCCCAAGGAAGTACGAGGCCACCTATCCGAAGATCGAGGCCATACTTTCTTTGCCAAGTGAGGTCTGGGAGAAGGACCTTGCTTTCAAGGACGACGACCACTGGTTAGTAGATGTTTGGAAGTGAGATTTCAATCATAGGAGGAAAAGGCTCAAGCAGATCATTGAGCGAATAGTGCCAGACATCGAATGGGCTAGGGATTCTAGAGAAGAATGCTCGTGGTACATCAAATTGATAACGGGATATGAGTCGCCTGTAGCCGAGATCAACCCTGAGAGCATAAAGCCCCACTTCTTGAAAATCATAGAAGATGGGATGTCGGTTGAAGTCACCATGGACTTCATGGGTTTTGCAGCCCGTACCTTCGCACAATCAGAGATTTTCAGGGATAGTATGGCCAAGTATGAAGAGGACTGGAAGAAACTTGTTAGTAATTCCCAGGAATGGAGCTATCAAGTGCTGTGATAAGATATCATGGAGATGGATAAGCTCCAGCCACTGATCCTGAACTTCGTAGAGTATGCAGGGCTGAAGAAGTGTGAAGGAAACCCTGTTATCGATGAAGAATTCCTCAAAGAATAGCTACAACAAAGGGCAAATAGCTAAAGGGCGAAATTGCTACAATGTTGTCACTAGAGGACGAAACAGGGAAAAGGACAAGAATGAATTTATAAATATAATATATTTGGGGGTAGGTGAAACCCTATTATAAAGTGAATATTGGCCACACAATTGAATTGAATCCTGGCCACTCATTTTGTTTTTTGGAAACTATAAATAGGGCTCTCCTCCTCTCATTTTAAGAGAGTTGAGTTGTTGTAAAGACATGCTGCTGAGAATATAATAGAAAATACAGTCATTTTCTGGTGTATTTCTGGTTTTCTCCACATGTTTCATGGTTCTTCTCCATTTAGCTAGAACTTTGCTTCAAGTTACTTTACTATTTTAGTATCCTTAGATTAACTTTGGTAGAGTTAGTATGTTGTCTCTGGTTTTGAAGATTATTGTTGTGTGTATGCTTTCCCTATCCATACTTTTGGTCATTTGTTGATGGTATATGATCATGCAAAGTTAGCCTGGACTTTAATTTCATTGCTGCTCATAAAACTTTATCTTTATTCATGTTTCCATGGTGAATGAATGATGAATATTTGCAGTCCCTAGAAGATAGCACAGATTTCATGATATTGTGAAAATTCAGATTAAGTGAAATCCTGTTTAAGGAAACTGTTCACAGTAGGAACCTCCATGATCACTGTTCATCGGTAGTTGCAGGTCCGGGAAACATCCTCCTTCCTCGCCCTTTTCTTTTTTTCCTTTTTTTAGAAACAACTTGTGTTAAGGTTCGTTGCACATTGTAAAGCCAAATCCAACAAAACAATGCAGTCCAAGACTGCTGTCTGAACCTGCAGCAAGGTATAGTAATTCCAAATCCGTAAAACTCCATTCATTGACCCAATTCTCCTACAGATTTGACCATGTAAGGCCACCTTGTGATTCCAGCAAAATCACACCAAATAACTGATTTATTCCAAGCCTCGTCATGACCTAATACCTGAGAGACCTTGGGATAGTGTTCTGCAATTTGATTGTGGAAGATTGTCTTTCAAGAGAGGTAATGCACCTACGTATTACCTATGTTGTGAAGTGCATAAAAACACCATCAACAGAAAGCATAGAAACAATTAAACTAAAAATTGTATAAACTACAGAAGTAGCAAAACTCGTAAATAAACTATGAAAAATCTAATTGAATACAAAAAATGAACAGTTCACAACAATTAGCATACTATAGAAATAACCAACAGTGAGTGCTCTAGAACTTCAGACTCTACAACAACAGAGTTAATGACTTCTACAAGATTAACATGTGCAAGTGACTATACTCATAATTATTATGCATGCAATAAAAACAATAGAAAAGAAGGTACTCATCTATTTAATCTACTCTCCCTCGAGTGGCCAACTCATGGGTTACTATGTTCATCCTCAGGTCACACACACAACTGATTTGAAAATTCTTCCATTAAAAATAATTTCCATCCATAACTCAACAACTCAGAAGTTTATATGTAATAATCTCTTTATTCATATATATTCAGAAAACATGTCGATAGCATAACAATACTATTATGCGTTGTCTTTCGCTTATGGAGATTACATCTTTATAGAAAACTCCTAACTAAGTCCTATATTTCAGATGGCATCGATGACCATTGAAAAAGTCTATAACAAATTACAAACAAACTTTATGTCTTTAAATACCCATTACATAGATATTAAAAAGGCTCAAGTCGAGCCATGAAGTCTTTAAACTTTATAACATAACAAAAATTAAAACTAACAACAACTATGGTTTCGGTCCATCATCCTAAAGTTCTGGAGCATGTTTCCAGTGCACATCTTTAATCTGTTCTAGAGCACATGCTGGTTGAATGCTTTCTAACTGTTGCTTGATGACCGATTATTATCCTACAAAATACTCAAAACAACCCATTAAATTTGCATTGGCAAAATACTTCAATAAATCACAAGAAATAAAGTTTGTACTATTTTTCTTAAAAGATAAGCAACTATTTTGCCTAAAGTTTAATTAATTTGCAAAGGATGAAGATTTTGTATATATAAGATAGGGCTTTATTATGTTATCATGATGAGGTTATTTTTACCTCATCATTTCCTCCCCTTCCTAATTCTTGGCAGGTCCTCCTGCCCCTTTTTTGTGGCATTGTTCTCCATTTATGTTCCATTCTTCATACTTAGCACTAATATCATACAAATCCTTTATTTTTTTATCAAAATCTATAGGTGTATGCAGGAAGCCTTTAATAAAATTAACTCCCTCTTGCCACTCATTGAAGATTTTATCATCTTGATCTATATTAATATAAAAAGCAGGGGGTGGATAGAGCAATAGGGGAGGTCTATACCTCATCCCTATACAATTTGT
The DNA here is from genome assembly GCA_007115665.2 of Sequoiadendron giganteum. Taxonomy (NCBI): domain Eukaryota; kingdom Viridiplantae; phylum Streptophyta; class Pinopsida; order Cupressales; family Cupressaceae; genus Sequoiadendron; species Sequoiadendron giganteum. The sequence goes on from CM021102.1 coordinate 603,946,164, forward strand.
TCTGAGGTCTTTCAAGATTTTAACCAAGGCATCTGCTCTTCTAAAGGACCATTTGATGTTAAGAGGGGAGATCACCTCTCTTTTCTTTAGATATACTAGTAGTGGAGTGTATCTTTCTTCACAAGCATGCTAGGCTTTACCAATCAATTTCTTCCCTTGATCCATGAAATGGTTATAACAAAGTCGAAGGCTCCCATCATATCTTTGTTTCATTTTTTCATCCACTATAAGATCTAAAAAGGTAGCTTTAAAATCTGTAGGTCTATTGTTGGGGGATCTCATTAGAAGACCCACATTTTTCTCTGCTTGAGCATATTCCCTACTGTGCTCTTTCCAATGAATCTGATTACGCATGGTAGATAGAAAAGACCTTAATTGCACTTCTCCAACAAAAAGGTTGATAAAGAAATTAGTATGTCTTTCTAATAGTAGATCGTGAACAAAGAATTCACATAGCATGTCTTGTTGTTCAGGAGTTGATTCTGTAAATACTTTAACAAATTCTTTGTCATCAAGTTCATATGGCTAATCATTATAAATTCTTAGCAATTTCCATCTTAACCATTTCATTTAAAAATATTGAATATAGCCTTGATGGTATTCTACATGATAATAGAAATTTTTCTATTTGACATGCATCCTGCTTTCCACTATAGGCCTTATGAAATGACTCTTTCAATAGTACCATCTCCTTTTTCAACCTGTAATTTTCAATCTTGGCATTTCTTAGGAAATAGCACCGTTCTATCCACTTCATCAATAATGGAGGAATTCAAACTAGGAACGATTCAGTTATAGTTGGTTCAGTCTGAGTTACTTTTGATTCCATCATTGGCTTATTGGTGCTTTCCTGCAAATCCTGCTCTAGTTCCCCAATCTTACTAAGAGAAGCATTCAGTTCTTCTTTCTATCTTTTCTTTTCCTCTTCAAAAGATAAAAACATGTGCATAAAATTCTTTTTCAAACTTTCAATTTCTTTATCTTTATTAGACAAATTAGCATTGTATGTCATGTTCTCTTGATTCCACTTTTGAATTTGTATCTGCAATTCATTAATGAATGTATCCTTTTCTTCTATCTGCAATTTCAAATTTTGAATTTCCTGATCTCTTTTTCCTATTACAGTAGTATGTACTATGATTTCCTCTTGTTGATGTACAATATGTTCCTCATTTTTTTGCAATTGATTTCTTAGTTCATCAATTTCTAATTTCAGCTTTTCTAATTTTGCATTAGCACTTTCATTTTCAACTGTTTCAACAACTTTATTTACAATGGGGGACAAATTTCCTAAAATATTATCCTCAACCTCCATAAAAGGTGGAGATTTCTCCCTCTCCTCTTTTTGTATTTCTTCATCAGGAGTCGTTTCCTCATATCCTAAGTGGAAAGGTATTTCTTCTACTCCTATTCCCAAAAATTGATAACCTTGCTCCCATCTTCCAATTATTTCTATTTCATCAATAAGGTCTCCAATTCCTACTGAATTTTTCTATTTTCTTGGCTTATTTTCCTATGACGTATCCTCTGTGTCTTGGATTGGGGTTTTTGTAGACTCAGAGGACAATCTCTTGCTTCTCCTCAAGGGAGCGGTGTTCTGGAAAGTGACAGTTGTTCTTCTTTTCCTCTTCCTAAGGGGAATGTTGTCTACACTTGGATAAATAATTTCCACATCTTCTGGCTGATCCGAGGTTTTCAATTCTTTGGTTAAAGATTCTGGAATTTCCTCACCAGGGGTTGTGGGAATTTGGGCTTCAAAGGCTTTAGAGGCCTCAAGGGAATTTTCTCTGGAAGGTGAAGCAACTTGTTTAGAGGATTCCCCTGGTTCTAATTTTCTTTTAGGTAGATATTTTTCAAATTTCCAAAGAAATTCCTCCCACTTGCTTTCAGGTTTCTTTCAAAAATGATATTTACAAATTAATTGAATTAACCCATGGTGCTTCAATGGCCTCGAACTAGTCTTATATCTTTCTATGGAGGAGTTAACAGATTCACTCAAAAAGTCAGGCAAATTAACCCTAAGAGCGGGGTTTTCTTTCCCATGACACAAATGTATCAGCATACGAAATGTAGGTCCTACCACAGTAGTGAGTTGGCCTTCACAGGTAAACTATTTTATAATCCATGCAACTGTTGTTCCCTAGGGTTCTAATATAGAAGTTCGTTGAAACCCTTTATTATGTCCCCTAGTGCTGATAACTATCATGGGCTGAGGGTCTCCCTCTCTGAGAAATAATTTTGATAATTTTTTATATGTAACTTGAGATTTTTTAGATAATTTAATACCTGAATTATTTAAACCTGAGAGGTGAGAAATGACTTTTGAAATCACCTGAAAATGCTTCCCATGAAGTGTTATTTAACCGTTGGATTAATTCTCTACAAATACATTCACCAACTTCTCATTGTATCCCTCAAACTTTTTAATGAAATCTAACCATCCCACTTCCTCAAACAAATTGGAAATGTTGCTCAATCTCAGTAATTTTTTCGTTGAAGCCAGCTTTGATTTCTTCTTTTCACCCCCCATTTTTTGTCTCCGGTCTACCACTCTGTTGAAAAATTCAACAACACGCGAAGCTTGTGCATAATTGTTTAATCAAAAAGTGATTATTTATTTTGTCTTTGCTTGGAGCTTACTATGCAATGATGATAATTTGCATGGGGGAGTGCGAAAAGGGTGTCGTACTAGTAGTTAATCGTTGAATGGCTCAAGTTACTAAATTAGGATGGGAGAACTCATGCCAATTATTTTCTCTTTATTAAAAAATAACAACTTACTTTAAGCAAAAATTGTGCTTACTTACTTTCTGTGATCGCTTGAAGATTTTGTACCTTTACCGATTTAACAAGATGATGAAATGGTATTGGTTGAGGTAATGGGATATTATTATGACATGAGTGAGGAATATTGTGACTAACGAAGTCATCAATGAGGATAGGTTGTCATGGAAGCTTTTATTTATGATGAAAAGATGGCATTTTTATTGATGACAGGAAAAAGAAACTTAAAAAGAAAGAAGGCGTGTGTACCTAGGTGTGATAATCAAAGCATCAAAGAGAATTCAAATGTTATGGAAAGAGGTGGGCAGAATGAAAATGGATAATTTCCAGAGCACACTTTTGAACATGCGCTCAAAACCGATGACTAAGTTCTAGAGCACACTTTGTGGCATGCATTCAAAATGAAGCAGATGAACAAGTTTTGGAGCATCGCTGAAAGATGCAATTGGATTTTGGAGCATCGTCGAAAGATGCAACTGGAGCAACAACCGAAGGAAGATTCGGGAGCATCGTCGAAAGATGCAACCAGAAAGAAGAAAAAATGGCTATATATGAATGAACTCGAACTTCAGGATGTTTTCTCTACCAATCACCATTCTACAAGAACAACCATCTAACGCGATGAGTTGAGATGCAAGTTCTAGATCATCTAGGCATCAAATTCCACAAGTTTCGGAGCACCTTCACAAAAAAGTTCATGCGTTCTGGAGCTTCATTGTGACAAGAGGCAAGTTTCAGAGCACTAACATCTGGACTATCAAGTTCCAAAGAATCTTGGAAAGGTGCTCCATAAGTTGTTTCTTTCTTTATGAGAAGTCCTGCAAAATTGGGACAACATGTAGTTAAGTCCAAAAATAAGAACTAATGAAAAATTCTTTGAAAACAAATTGGTACACATGTCTTTTTTTACAATTTTTCATGGTTTATTTTTGTATGTAATACTAGGTTAGGTGGACTCTGCCTTGGTAGAGTCAATGCATTGGATTTCTCCCTGCATTTCTACCAATTTTGTAAATTCTTCTTTATTGACAGGTTTATGGTAGATACGTAGGCGATGACCATTTACTAAGAGAGTTTGTGTATCACCATCAATCGGTTTTAGCTGAACTATGCCATTCAAGAAGACTTCAGAAATTTTATATGGCCCCAACCAATGAGTCCTAAGCTTTCCTTTTTGATCTTTATATCTGGAATCGAATAGCAAAGCCCAGTCGCCATTATGGAACTCTCTCTCTTTAATGTGTTTTTCATGCCAAAATTTTCGTTGATGTTGAACCAACTCATTTTGATGGACAGCATCTAAACGAAGCTCATCCAACTCACTTAACTATAAAACTCATTCCACTTGGGCTCGTTTCTGATCTAGACCCAACTCCATAGTTGTTCGTAGAGTTTGGAGTTCAAACTCAATGGGAAAAAGAGGTTTCTTCACAAAAACAAGCTCATAGTTGCTGAATCCAGTTGTGGATTTCCATGTTGTGTTGTATGCCCAGACAGCTTCAGGAAATTTCCTAGCCCAATCTCTTCTTCCTGAAGAAACCGTTTTTGTTAATATTTTCTCTAACTCCTTATTAGTCACTTCTACTTGGCCATTTTCTTGAGGGTGATAGGGATATGACTTCTTGTGACTCACTTGAAAATGGTTCGTAAATGCCAAAAGAACTTTGGACATGAATTGGGGTCCCTGATCTGTAACGATGGTTTGGGGGGCTCCAAATCTAAGAAAAATCTTATTATAGAGGAAATCAATAACTTGTTCCTCTCTAGCAACACGTACGGATTGAACTTCTGCCCATTTAGTCAAGTAATCGGTGCAGACAAGAATGTATTCTTTCCCTTGGGAGGAAGGGTCTATGGGACCAATAAAATCCAATCCCCATTTTTTGAATGGTTCAAGGACTCCCTGAGGCTACAAGGGCATTTTTGTTGAAGCGGTTGGTCTTCCTACTCTTTGACATTCATCACAGTGATGAATATACTTTTTTACATCTTTATGCATTGAAGGCCAATAATATCCAACGCCCAAAATTTTATGAAAATTTCTTTTTGTAGAGTAATGACCCCCAAAAGGATCATCGTGACAGGCCCTCAGGATATTGTAAGTTTCATCGGCCCTGACACATCTTCTTAAGACCATATCAGGTCCACAATGGAATAAAATCCCATTAATCCATTTAAATGGTGCACTCTCTCTAATAAGTCACTTCCTTTGTTTTGATGTAAAACCAAGCAATACTTCAGAAGCGGCTAAATAGTTGGCAATGTCAACGAACCAAGGTGTCTCTGTAGAAATAGCAAACAAATTTTCATCTGGAAACTCATCAAGTATTGTTACATTGAACTCTTGCAGGTGTAGTAACCACCTCATTATTCGACCATTAACTACAGGTTTATTCATTAATATTTTACAGTTGAGTGATCTGTATAGATTGTAACTTTATATCTTGTAATATAATGGCAGAATATTTTAATGGCATGAACCAAAACTAAGAATTATTTTTCTGTCATCATGTAGTTCCTCTTAGCAGATGTCAAATTTTTACTAATGAAATCTATGGCATATTTACCCCCATTCTCATCTTCTTGCCCCAATACTGCACCAATTGCGTCATCTAAAGAATTGGCATAAATGTGGAACGAAAGATTCCAATTTGGCCCACACAATACGGGAGCATATACAAGCTTATCCTTTATTGTTTCAAATGATAGTTGACACTCAAGTGTCCAATTAAACTCCACATATTTCTAGAGAAGAGAAAACATAGGGGTCGCTATCTTACTGAAGCTTTCTATAAACCTTTGATAGTATCCAGCATGCCCAAGGAAACCTCTAGCATTCATTTGCATTTGAGGAATAGTCAATTGTTAAATGACTTCAATTTTCTTGGGATCAAACTTTATTCCTTTAGAGGAAATATGATGACCCTATACTATTCCTTGTTCTACCATTATCAAACACTTCTCGTGGCTAAGGGACAATCGGTGATCCTCGCAAACTTCTAAAACCCTATCCAAATTTTGAAGAACTTCATCATAGGTTGACCCATAGACAATGAAGTCGTCCATATAGACTTCTACACAATCATTGACAAGCTTAGCAAATATAGCAAGAATGGCTCTCTGGAAAGTCGCAGGAGCATTACAGAGTCCAAAGGGAAGAACACGATATGAAAATGTGCCCCATGGACAAGTAAACATTGTCTTATCTTGGTCTTCTGGTGCTACCTGAATTTTGTTGTAACCAATAAATCCATCTAAAAAGGAGAAATATTTCCTCCTAGCTAAGTTGTCCAGAACTTGGTCTACAAATGGTAAGGGAAAATAATCTTGGTGAGTGGCTTTGTTAAGTTCTCTATAATCCACACATATTCTCCACTTTCTATTTTTCTTTGGTACTACAACCATAGGTGACACCCACTTATTGTCAGAGATGGGATAAATAATTCCTGCTCGAAGGAGTTTCTCAATTTCTATTTTGACAAGATCCTTTAATGCAGGATTGAGCCTCCTCTATGTCTGATGTACCAGCCTTATACTAGGATCAGTGTAAATTTTATGCGTACAAACACTCAGGTGAATTCCCCTCATGCTTGTATAGTCCCAAGCAAAAGCTTTAGACCTTTTTTACCAAAACATTAAATAAGCTATCATCTTGTGTTTCTGTCAGCCGACTACTGGCATTCAAGGTTTTTCCTAGTAGTAACATAATTGATTTTGTTCCTAGATGAGCGGAAGTGGCGGTATGTATCGGTTGTAACAAGGTGTTGAGAGGACAGCTATGAGGTATAAGTCGGTGAAATCTAGTAATGTCCTAAAAAAATGGCTCATTCTAAGAATCATATTGGTCAAAGGACAAGGCATTCCCATGGTAGTGTAATTATGTTCCATCCCATGTATATCAATTGGTTGTCCCAAAATTTCTGGTGCATCCACCATTTCCTCATCACTCGAGCCTATAGCAAGGTGTGCTACATCGTTTACTAACTCATCTTCTAATTCATCTCCATGTTTTTTAATGACTACCATGGCTAACGAGGCCAAACTGTCTTTATTATTAGAACCTTTTGGTTCATCAACCCATACTTTTCTATATTCGATGGGTTTAGCAGGAGGGTACAAGAATAAACATTTACTAACTGGACCATGAGAAATGGTCATTCCTCCTTCTCCGCAATCAATTTTAGCTGCGACAGTGGCTAACCATGGTCTTCCAAGAATTATTCGATAGCTATCTTTGGGTGTAAGTGGTTGGATAACCTGAAAATCAATTAGGTATTCCCATTCATCAAATTTGACAAGAACATTTTCAATAACGCCCTTTGGAATGGTTATGGACTGATTTGTCATCTGTAAGACTGTAGTTGTGGGACGTAAATCAATAAGACCTAATTTTTCTATCACATCCATAGTCATCACATTAATGGTAGCTCCTAAATCCACTAATGCATTAGGTATTGCTACCTCATTAATTGTGACAGTTATAAGTGGACTACCAGGATCATCATATTTTGGAGCGACAGTCTTTCCAAACAAAAAGTCAACTAAATAGCCATCGATGTGCACAGTATTTATTTTCTTTGGTTTCCTCCCTGGGGTTTTAATACATAGTTGTTTGATTAGATGATTCAACTCAGGAATTTTATTTATTGCTTGCAGTAAAGGAACCTCTATTTGTAGTTGTTTGATTTCCTGAATTAATGCAGTTTTAGAGGTCAAAGACATTTCTAGAGTATCTTTCAAATTTATTGATTTCAGATGCTCCAAAAATAGTGCTTGAGTTTTCTCTTTTGGAAAGGTATCCTTTCTAAGTTTAGTCGGAGACTGACCTTCCTCCACCTGAGTTAAGTCAACAGCTCTTGCTACTAAAGGAGGCATAGTATTCGCGGGAACGGTGTGGTTAGGTGGAGTATCCTTCTCAGGAGTTTTAAGAGTAGGCTCGTCCATAATTTCTTCAATGGTTGGTGTTTTAATCGTTCAACCAAAGCACAACTGAGTATTTCCATAATATATGGAATTAAGTTTGGTAACATTATCTTGTTCAGTAGAGTATATCAGAGTATTCTGTCAATTATTCTTTGGATTGGGAAGTGGCTAGGGCTAGGAGCTGAGGCTGATTTATCTGTTCACTCTATGGAGGATTCTGAGGTGGTGGTAGCAGATTTTATTGTTGATTCCTCCAAGGACCAGTATAAAATTGATTTTGTCCTTGATTCCATTGGGGAGCAGTATGTTGTGGGTACCATTGCTTTTGTGGTTGGTTTGGCCACTATTGAGTTCCCCATGACTGATTTTCCCATTCAAGGGGTCCCCAATAGGGAGTTCCCCAATTAGATTGTTGAGGTGGCGGTTGAGGCCAAGATGGAGTCCATTGATTACTAGTCCAATTGTTTTGTGGTCTCCAAGAAGGATTGGAATTTTACCCATAAGAAAAATTCCCTCCTTGACGTTGATTGACCAAATTTATTTCCTCCTCAACCTGAGCAGTCTTTTTCTTTGAATTATTGAGATCGCTAAGAAGCTCACACTGGTTTGTGGGATTTTTGTTTCTCGCAAAGTTGATAGAAATTAACCTTTTCTAGAGGACATTCTCTCAAAAGATGTTTATTTCGACATCTTGGACAATAGATGGACAAAGTCTCAAGATTGTGGGTTTTAGCTTGTATGTCATCTAATGTCGTGTTCAGTTGAACAAGTATGTACATTTTAAGATTTTCTATTTCTTTTCGAAGCTTGCCTATTTTGTTAGACCCTCTGAAAAGAGTAGTTTTACAGATTCCTCCTCAAGTACATGAGAAATTCTGACACAACTCACATATTGCATCAAGGGCTAACTGAGACATGTCACCTTTTCCCATCAGATCAAGACTTCTTCTTGTGTCCTCATCGAGTCCCTTAAGAAATATAGTCTTGAGCATCTCAACACTAATGGTCTCTTCTCCACATCGTTTAGACAAGAAAAGAAACCTATCTAGATAGTCCTCTAGACTCTCATCCTCATTTTTCCTAAGTTTAAACAACTACTCCTTATGATCACTCACCCTACAATAACTTTGGTATTTTTGCTAGAAAACATTCTCCATATCCTCCCAAGATGTAATACTCCCAGTAGCTAATCCCAAAACCAGCGCATAGTTGCATCCTTCAAGGTAGAAGGAAACAATTTCGGTTTCTGATTATAATTTCTATAGTCATAAGTTTGACAAAGGACCTTAAATTCAAAAATAAACTAATCTAGGTCTTCCCAGAACAAGCCACGGAAAGTTGGAGAGATTTTTTTCATCGTGGTATCATCATCTGCATCCAGAGTAATAGGATAAGTAAACATTTATGGTGTTAGAGGATCATTGTTATTATGGTTGGCATCATTCCAGTTAGCTTCATCCCTATGATCACCCATGATGTTTAGAGGAATGAGTTCCTCAAGGAGAATTTCCTCTATGATAGGTTGTTCTATTAGATGATCTTCAGGAAAATATTGGAAAGCCTCTGGTGGGTTAGGCTCAATTAATTCTTCAACAGAGTGGTCTTCTAAGCCTTGAGCCTCCCTATGTATGATTGAAACCTATTTGGGGGGGGTCTTTGGTATAAATCATCCATGAGGGCCTCTTTTCCTGACCATGCATAAAAGGAAGCCGAAGGGAGGTATTTTGGCCTACAATGAGGTATTTGAGGCATCTCCTATTAACACTCAAGAAAGAAAGCTATTTTCCCCAGTAATGGTGCCAAAAAGTGATAGGCTGCCGTTAGGTCCCATTACTTTAGAAGATAAAATTTCAATATGTCGATCGAGCAGTGTCCAAGGCAATTTGCAATAAAAGAAGACTTGACTATCTCCCTTCGATTTTCTAAATTTTTAGAGTAGCTAACATTAATTTCTAACCTAAGGCCATCTAACTATTTAACTGGAAAATAGTTTATCTTAAAGAAAGCTTAGAGTATATTAAACTAGAAACCATAAAATGACTAATCTAGAAAACATGATAACTAAATAAGAAAGCATAGAAACAATTAAACTAAAAAGCGTATAAACTACAAAAGTAGCAAAACTCGTAAACAAAATATGAGACATCTAATTGAATACAAAAAATAAACAGTTCACAACAATTAGCATACTACAGAAATATTAGACAGTGAGTGCTCTGGAACTTCAGACTCTACAACAACAGTGTTAATGACTTCTACAAGATTAACATGTGCAAGTGACTATACTCATAATTATTATGCATGAAATAAAAATAACAGAAAGGAAGGTACTCATCTATTTAATCTACTCTCCCTTGAGTGGCCAGCTCATGGGTTACTATGTTCATCCTCAGGTCACATATACAACTGATTTAAAAATTATTCCATTAAAAATAATTTCCATCCATAACTCAACAACTCAGAATTTTATATGCAATAATCTCTTTATTCATATATATTTAAAAAACATGTCGACGGCATAACAATACTATTTTGCATTGTCTTTCACTTCTGGAGATTACATCTTTATAGAAAACTCCTAACTAAGTCCTATATTTTAGATGGCATAGATGACCATTGAAAAAGTCTATAACAAATTACAAACAAACTTTATGTCTTTAAATACCCATTACATAGATATTAAAAATGCTTGAGTCGAGCCATGAAGTCTTTAAACTTTAAAACACAACAAAAATTAAAACTAATAGCAACGATGATTTTGGCCCATCATCCTAAAGTTCTGGAGCATGTTTCCAGTGCACATCTTTAATATGTTCTGGAGCACATGTTGGTTTAATTCTTTCTAACTGTTGCTTGATGACTGATTATTATCCTACAAAATACTCAAAACAACCCATTAAATCTGCATTGGCAAAATAATTCAATAAATCACAAGAAATAAATTTTGTACTATTTTTCTTAAAATATAAGAAACTATTTTGCCTAAATTTTAATTAATTGGTAGAGGATGAGGATTTTGCATATATGAGATAGGGTTTTATTATATTATCATGATGAGGTTATTTTTACCTCATCACTAGATATAGAGATAGCGAGATAGAGAGAGAAACAAAGAGGGAAGGAAGAAGGTTAGGATATTGAGAGAGAGGGAGAGAGGGAGAGGGGGAGAGAGAGAGAGAGAAGGGAGGGAGAGAGAAGTAGAGATGGAGAGAGATATATAGAGAATTGTATAGGTGTAAGAGAGGGGGACCAACCACATCAAGGCTCCAGGTCATGAAGATCCGAGAGCCGAGAGCCGAGGGCTGCCCTAACTTACCTCACCTAACTATAATGTACTTCAATCACTCTTCAGACCCAAAATCCTAGTTTAGTCTAGGCAAGTTGGTTTTTGTAGTTAATATTGTACCTCAGACATCTCTTTGTCCAAGGATGACAACACAGTTTTAGGACGTAAGTGCAGTGCGTCGGTGTCTTTCGGGCACACTGGTGTTCGTACAGCCAAAGGATAGAAAGTACAATATAAAGTGCCAGAAAATGAACTAACAGCCTAGCTAGCTATTCTTGAATGAGAAAAATAGAATAATAAAGTATGAAAAGTACAAATGAAGATGATAAAGCAAATAGATAAAATCTAGGGTGACAAAAATGATCTCTCCAAGGCACCAATTCGTTAGTTAGCTCCAAATGCACATTCACCTACACACAAGAAAGAGGGGAAAATTTTGGGGTTGTATAGGGGTCTACCTCAATCAGACCCTCATTTTGGTGTTTCCACCTACACGGATAGCCAAATAGAAATGGTAGAGATAAAGAGATAAAGAGGGATAAGCAGAGAGAGATAATGGTGACATAGAGTATACATTTAAAAGGAAAAAACATGAAAAATATGGCCACAAAAGAAAGTATAAATTGTTCCTTTCAAAAGGAGGAAGTTCTCCAAAAATCCTCCACCATTTTTGTTAAAAATAAGAAATAGAAAAGTCCCTCAAGGTATAAAATATTTTATCTATAAAGGACCTAATTATGCCACAGATTGTATAAAAATATTAATCCTAGAACAAAAATTTATGCATGTTTGAATACAATAATCAGGGTTGGGAAGTGTTGAATATTTATGATGTTTCTCAAGAAATGGATGATCTGTATGAATTGATTGAAATAGTTCCTAATAGATATAATATATTCAAAATCAAGTCTCAAAAGGATAATTATAAAAGGATCACTTCTTCCAGTTTAGAATCTGAAACATCTTTCTTGGAAGAAGATGATTTTTTCCTTGTTACATTATTAAAAAAATATCTGAAAGATATGCAAATGAAATTAGATATTGAGAAATCCAAAGATCCTTATAAAATGGTAGGAACTAGAGAATAAATAAGAGATGCTATCAATTATCATTTATGAAAAATGAAGAAGCTCCAAGCAAAAAAAGAATAGCTTCATAAATAATTAAAATAGTGGGATAAGAAGATATCAAATAATTCAAATCATGGATACTAGTTCTTCAAGGTTATTTGCAAAAACAAATGCTATTCCTCCAAAATTTTGGAATCCAAGACCTAATCTAACCCACATTTATGCCTTTAATGGATAACGTATTTAGATAGGAAGGTATGCTCAGGATGTACATGTCAAAATTATGGGTAAATGTTTGTTAGAGATTTTATTGAATATAATGATTTAGAAGATGAAGTTATGTTGGGTTACCTATTTCTCACAAAGTATGAACCTCTTCATTTTTTGGAAACATAAGATTTCTTTGAGGCATGAAGATGGTCAAATTGATATTCCTACTTTGAAAATTGTCAATCATAAATTCGAAAATAGTGGGAAACAAAAAAAAAAAAAATTGTAAAGGAACTAATAGAATCCCCTACAAGAGTATTTGATGAAATCAAGAAAAGGTTTGAAAAATATTGTTTCAGTTTAAATCCATTATAGTTTTTGTCACAATATCATGAAGAATGTGAGATCCAGATAAGGCCAGAATGCCAATCATTCATCCCACATGAGCCATCCTATCTTTTGAGACCGTCAGAAGTAAAAGAGATGGATGAGCACCTAAATAATTTACTTAAAGAAAATTTCATCTATCCTAGTAAAAGTCCATTCTCTTACCCATCATTCTTGGTAAATAAAAGAGTTGATAAGGAAAGAGGTAAAAAGAGATTTTTATGAATTATAAGCCTCTTAATGATATAATTCTTCTATTTAACTACGCAATTCCATTTAGTTCTAACTTAATTAGGAGAGCTGCTAATAAGAAAATATTTTTTAAGTTTAACTACAAGTCAGGATTTTGGAAAATCAAAGTTAAAGAATTAGATAGGTATAAGAATACATTCTCAATCCCATAGGATCTATATGAAATGAATGTAATTCCATTTATCTTTGCACAACACCTACTTATTTTTATATACAAATGGATCAGGCTTTGAGGCATATCAAAAAAAGTTGTGTAGTATATATTGATGACATAATTATTTTTTTCTAATTTTGAATCTGACCACTTGTAGCATCTAAAAGATATGTATGTAGCCATAAGGAAGCATGAAATATGTTTATGAATAAAAAATATGGTAATTGGTAAAATCCAAATAGATTTCTTAGGATTGCATCTTGATAAGGGTAGTATCATAATACAACCTCATATTCAACAAAGAATTCAAGAATTTTTTGATATTTTACAAGATAAAAAATAGATACAAAGGTCTTTAGGTTGTCTTAACTATGTTTCACCCTTCTATAAGGGTCTTGCAGAAGACAAGAAGGAAATCCAAGAGAATTTAAAGGGAACAGATGAGGATGGTCCTTAAAGGCAACAAACTTTGTTCAACGCATAAAATTTAAATGCCAAACTTTTCCTTCATTACAAATCCTAGCTCCAGATTTACCACTATATTTATATACTTATGCTTCTGACACAACCTGTGTTGCAAGAATGAAGGGGTTTTAATTGATGTCAACAACATGGTGTTTTCATTGATGTCAACTATGTATTGAGGAAGGTTGTTACATAATGAATATGTCGAGGATACTGAGAAAATTGATCAAATAAGGAAACAAAGTGTTGTAGAGGTGTTCTAGTTTGAAGAGGTGTTTTGGTTTTGCTTCACATTTCTTCTGGGTTGAAGATCTTCTTTTGTGATTTGGATATGTTGATTAGATATGTTCAGAGTTTCTATATCCAAAATTTTGTCATTTTGGATTGATGGTTAGAGGAAGTTGTGTTCACTAGTTTGTGAATTGGTTTTGTAGTGTTGTGTATAGAGGCATCTGGGAGAAATGTATTTTCTCCACATTTCTCTGTAGTTATTTTTTAGGACTTGTGGTTCTGAAGAAGATTTTATGATGTTGTCTTGCCTATGTCAAGAGGATTCGTGGTTAGGTGTATCGAAAGAAGGTCTTCTGAGTTATAGAGTATTGCAGTGTCTAGTTGTGTTGTCTGGATAAAAAAAAATGTTTATAATCTTCGGGTGAGATTTGTTGCGAAGGATTTTGTTGGTTTCCAGGATGTTCTTGAATCATGTTCAAGTGAATTTTGTTGTCTGAAAGTTTAAAACTGTTCAAAGGAAGCATGTAATTCAAATTTAATGTGTTTGCATAGGTAATGCTTGACCTGGTGTTTACACTACATTTGAAGATGTTCAAGTGTTAATGAAGATGTAGTGTGGCATGTGAGAGTTGATTTGGGTCCTAGCTAATTTTTTTTTGGTCCACTTTTATTCCCATCCATCGTGGGAATGTTTAGTGTTGACATAATTTGAAATTGCAAGGGCGAAGCATGCATAGCCGACCTTGGAGAAATCTTTCAAGGACGGGGATAGTATAAGTATGAGTTGAGATGTTGAGGGTTCATAAGAGAGAAAGGATAGAGGTATGTGATGCAAGTGATGTGAATCACCGAAGGGTAGAGTGCGAGTTTGAGAAGAGTGGTGTGAACTTCAAAGTGTTTTACTTTTGAATGTAGTGAGTTGAAGGTGTCCACAATCATTCAAACAAGACTGCAAAGGTGTTGGATCTATTTTAGTGGATTCTCTATTGCATTGAGAATTTGTTCTTTGTGTACTATTTCTCTTCTATCTTATTTTCTTTATGTGGTAGTGAGCCCTGGTTGTGAGCCTTTGTGGACAGTGCGTCCTATTATGGCAGTGAGCCTTTGTATCAATTTTCCAATTACTTATATTGTGAGCTAATCCTCACTGTGGTTTTTCCCTCATTGGGTTTTCCATGTAAATTGGGTGTTCTCTTGTGTTTGGTGTTGGTTTTTTTAGTTTATGTTATCTGCTTTTCATGGTTAAAAATTATAACAGATTAAGCGTTTAAAGAATGCATGTGGATCTAATTATTGTTGAGGGTTTTGATGTTTTAATTTGGTACAACTGATTCACCCACCCTCTCAGTTGTCTTTTTCATTTAACATATTTCTCTACAGTTCTTATACAGGAAGAAGAAGATGACAAAAAGAAAGTTTGTGGATATAGGTCAAGAACATTTACAGATACAAAAAATAGATATCACATATTTGAAAAGAAGATACTGGTTGTCAAAAAAGGTATTAAAATTTTAAAATATTTATGAAGCCGGTAAAATTTATAGTTAGAACTAATAGCCAAGCTATGAGGAGCCTACGTAAGAAAAATCCAAATAAAGATATAGCTCAAGGAAGAATTGCAAGATGGTACTTTGAAATTTTGGCTAAAGATTTTGAAATAGAATGGATTAAAGGAGAAAACAATTCATTAGTAGATGCATTGATTAGAGAATTGGTGGCATCCATTTATAGTGAAGGGATAAAATTTAAAGAACCAGATTGGATACACTCAGATGGCACCTATATGTATAATTTAGAAAAAAAAAAAAAATCACTTCCTTTCTTCCCAATTCAAATAATGGAAATTTTGTTAGAATACTATTTATTAGATAAATGGCTAACAGATTTGAGAGGGTTGATTGCTAAAAATCATGAAAAATGAATTTTAGATCTTGATGCAAGATTAGAATCCTTCAACAATTTGGTTTGGAAGAGTCACCAATAATTTGCTATATCATAAATCCATTATCCATCAACATCCATATTATGGATTTATTTGGG
Source organism: Sequoiadendron giganteum (assembly GCA_007115665.2). Taxonomy (NCBI): domain Eukaryota; kingdom Viridiplantae; phylum Streptophyta; class Pinopsida; order Cupressales; family Cupressaceae; genus Sequoiadendron; species Sequoiadendron giganteum. The sequence goes on from CM021102.1 coordinate 603,961,966, forward strand.
ATGAGATAGTCTAAGAAAAGTAAGATTATTTTTTTTAAATGTATTAAATGTGGATTTATCTGGAGCATTACTTTCAATCAATTTGGTCTAGAAGAATATATTGAACTTGTTGGCATATACTTCAACCCTGATATGGAGGAATTCCTAGAATTAATTAGAATAAATCTATAGTATATCTTGGGATAATGCATGGAACAATATTTAACTCATTTTCCCAATGTTGGTTATGATTTTTCATGAGTTGAGTTCTATGCACTATACAAAAATTGGTTGTCATGAGTCAAGCTCATTGAAATGGAGATAAAATTGAGACCTATGGTGTGTGTAGCAAGGATGGAATTCGACATTGCATATTCATAGGAGATCGAAATAATAATTTATGTCTTTAATTTGCATCCCCAAGATTGGAATAATGCATATCGAGAATTACCAGAATAATTAATGAGTCATATTCAATTCTAGCTATCACATGGGCTTGCCAGTGTCATGATATCAGCCATGTTAAGATCTGACAACAGGATGCAAACCTATTTAAAAATAAATATCCTTATACCCACTTACAGTTGTTAAGTGGACCATTCTCACTTTACAATTTTATAAAAGTGATAATAAACAGTAATCTAGGGAAAAGTAGAAGTAAATTCTAGAATTAATTATTATGAGAAGATAAATATTATGGAGAAAGTGGAAAGAAAAGTGACAAAGAAAATATGGACAAAACTTTAAGTGGTGGGGATATTCTAGAAAATTTTGTACAACATTTCCATGTGAACACATGGTAGACCCTTGTACAAAAAATATATCTCATATAAAAAGTGACCTCCACTTTCATAATATAGACAAATAAATAAAGTAAAGCAAGGATTGACAATGTCTATCACTTGGCATGATAATCCTCCTTTGATTTCTCTATAATTTTACCTATTAGAATAGGTAAAAATGGGAAGTGGAACGGATCTCCAAGTCATTTGAGACCTATAAGTAATGCCTCATGAGCTCATTTGAGGCATTCACAGTTTGGGCATCAAGTGTCTTAGGAAGAGTTGGAGGTTGAGAGCTAGAGTCCTAATATTGGCTATGTCCATAGATCTATAGTCTGGTTGTAAGAATATCAGACATATGCTCTTACTTTGTGCTTCAAACAATCTTGGTAATCAGAAATCTAATAATGCCTAATGAATGTATGTAATTGTCATTGGTTTAATAGAAAAGATTACACAATTATGAAATTGGTTATTATCTTGTGTTATTTCTTGAAATTGTTCTTGATATCATCTCATATCTTGCTCATTAGTCATGTCATTCACATATGTCATAGTGTTGATCCCAAATGGTATCAGAGCATGTTGTTATAATGTTGTTTTGATTCTGTTACGGTCTAAATTGGTATCAAAGATTTTGTGTTTTGTTTTGGTCTCAATTTTTGCTACATTTGAGTTGGTAATGTTGTTTTTATTATATTTCAGTCTAATTTGAGAACTTTGTTGATCAGCTTTTAAAATTTCACCTTAATTTCTCCTACTTTAGAAGAAATAGTTTTGATCTCCTTATACTGTGTTTTGACCAGTCTTGTTAAATCTACAACATCCTTAACCAATAGATTCAATTTCTTGAATATAACAACTGAATAAATATTTTTTGAATCATACTTATCTATTCTCTTGGAAGAAGAATGATTAGAATAACTTCTTTTGTTCTCCTCCCATGGTGAGATTTTGTATCCATGATCTGAATTATCTGATATCTTCTTATCCCACTATTTTAATTATTTTTTAAGCTCTTCTTTTTTTGTGTGGATCTTCTGCATTTTTCGTAAATGTTGATTGAAAACATCTATTTTTTCTTCTTAGTTCTTTCCATTTTATAAGGATCTTTGGATTTCTCAATATCTAATTTCATTTGCACATCTTTCAAATATTTTTTTAATAATGTAACAAGGAAATCTTCATCTTCTTCTGAGAAAGATGTTTCAGATTCTAAACTGGAAGAAGTGTTCCTTTTATACTTGTCCTTTTGAGACTTGATTTTGACCATATTATATCTATCAAGAACTATTTCAATCAATTCATAGAGATCATCCATTTCTTGAAAAACATCATGAATATTCAACACTTCCCAATCTTGATCATTGTATTCAAACATTGCATAAATTTGTGTACCAAGATTAATATTTTTTGAACAATCTGTGGCATAATGAGGTCCTTTACAGATAAAACATTTTACACCTCGAGGGACTTTTCTATTTCTTCTTTTTAACAAAAATGGCGGAGGATTTTTGGAGAACTTCCTCTCCTGTTGAAAGGAATAATTTTATACTTTCTTTTGTGGCCATATTTTCCATGTTTTCTCCTTTTAAATGTATACTCACCCTCATATCTATAATCCTTGCTAAAGTGTGTGGAATACTTCTTGCATTTACATTTACTTCCACGACCTCTTTTCTTAAACTGTTTTAGATTTGTAAAATCTTTTAACTAGTTAATTGGAGGTAAATCACAAAATTCTTTCAAATTACAAGTATAATTATACTCATCTCTATCATTGTTAATGCCCCTAAAATACATTTTTTCAATTTGTAACCAATCAAATATTTGAGTTCTACAAAAGTACATTGGGCTATTGTTTTAACTTTCTTCCTGATAATATAATATTCAGCCCATTGACCCAAACCATAAGGAAAAGAATTCAAATAATATTCTTTTTTATAACATCTTTAGTCTTACCAACAATGATCATATAATTTTCAAATGAAAGATTGTATTCATGAAACTTAGCCAATTTTTTGAGTTTCATTACCTACAACATCTTTTTTGCCTCATTAGCTTAGTTTTTTCAATCACCACAAAATAAATCAATATTTTAAAACTTAAACTGTTCAAAAACCAACAGTAAAAATATCATTTTTACCCATTTTAATTTGTTTAACTATCTCCTCATCTTCACTAATGTTTTTTGTAGGGCCATCATTTGGTAGATTATTCCACCAATATTTTAGTTTTCCTGACAAAAGTCTAACTGCATACAATACTTTTGTTATTTTTGTCTATTGGCCAATTCTATCAAAGAAATTTTCTAAATTATATATCTAAGTGCAAATTATATCATATGTGTCATCTATTTTATCAATGTTGAGAATGTAGCATGCTAATGCATATGGCTTTAATTGTTTAGGATTTGCATTTTCAAAGATCAAATCTTTCATCTCAACATCAAACTCAATCTTATTAACACCTTCCCAAGGTTCTATTTCTTGTAGTTATTTATAATCAAAAAAATCTAATTCTACTTCTTTAGCATAATTAGTTATAGTATCTATAGTATCTACATAATAATCAAATTCCTCATAAATATCAATATTAATTGTCATTTCAACATAATATTTTTCAAAATGTTCTTCTTAAAATTCTTTGTTAGCAAAATCAAGTTCATTCGTATAGACCGGTTCCATGTTTTTTGTAACCACATTAAGCTCTTGAAGCCAATCTCTTTCATGCTCCTGATTTTCCAAACTATGTTCTTTTACTTTAGGCATTGTAAGTGTTAGAGATTTTGTGGAGGAAGCCTTAGATGATTCAATTATTTCCTCTTTTCCATCATAGAATAAAATTTCCCTTCTCTAAACTATTAATTATCTTTGTTTAGGTGGTGTTGTTGTCACCTTTTCTTTTTGTTTCTTTCCTTTGTCTTCCTCAAAAGAGCTATTTTGGCCAGTTTGTGATTTTCTAATATTTTTTGTAACTAGCCTAATTTTCTCTAGCATCTTAGATACTAAGTTTATCAAGGCTTTAGTATCATCAAATTACCTAACTGATTCCATGGTCCTAGCTTTTATGCCTTTTTCAGGATACAAATCTAATATCTTAATATCTAGAAACTTAAAATTTCCTTTGCTATCAACATATTCTTCCTTATCCTCCAACACATTATGAATAACAAATGAAAGTGAAGAACTTACATTAAGAGAGCTGTGACTTTGTATTTAAGAGTTTTAGGACTTACTGAAACTTTTCACAAACTAATTTGTTGCTACTTTTACCGTCTTACAGATGCCCTTCACACGCCTATCCTTCTGCTTCAACAGGGGTCTTATGTATGTGGCTCTACAACTACTTTATGTCTCTACCTTTGATCTTTTAGTCATCACACTCTTATTTTAGCTACCAACATATGAATCTAATGATAAACTTTCAACATAACTAGATCTTTAACAAAAATTGGCTCTATTATTTCACATGCACTAGAATAAACCTAGGCTTTGTTTGTAACCATGGCTCTAATACCAACTCAAATGCAAAAAAAATTGACACCAAAACAACACATAAAAGCTCTAATACCAATTTAGACCGAAACATAATCAAAACAACATTATAATAGCATGCTCTGATACCATTTGGGATCAACACTATGGCATATGTGAATGACAAGACTAATGAGAAAGATATGAGATGATAGCAAGAACAATTCCAAGAAAAAACACAAAGATAACAACCAATTTCAAATATGTGCAATATTTTCCATTAAACCAATGACAATTGTATACATTCATTAGGCATTACCAGATCTATGATTACCAAAATTGCTCGAAGCGCAAGGTAAGAGAATACGTCTAATATGCTTACAACCAAACTACAGACCTATGGACATGGCCAATATGAGGACTCTAGCTCTTAACCTCCAACTCTTACTAAGATATTTGATGACCAAACTTTGAATTCATCAAATGAGCTTATGAGACCTTATTTATAGACCTCAAATGACTTGAACATCCAATCACACTTCCTATTTTTACCTATTATAAGAGGTAAACTTCTAGAGAAATCAAAGGAGGATTATCATGCCAAGTGGTAGACATTGTCAGTCCTTTATTTACTTTATTTATTTGTCTATATTATGAAAGTGGAGATCACTTTTTGTACAAGGATCCACCATGTGTTCACATGGAAATGTTGTACAAAATTTCTAGAATATCCCCACCACTTAAATTTTTATCCACATTTTCTTTGTCACTTTTATTTCCACTTTATCCATAATATTTATTTTCTCATAATAATTGATTCTAGAATTTACTTCTACTTTTCTCAACTACTATTTATTTACAATATTTATTATCACTTTTATGAAACCGTAAAGTGAGAATGATCCACTTAACACCCGTAAGTGGCTACAAAGATCTTTCTTTTTAAATAGGCTTGCATTTTGTTGTCAAATCTTAATGTGGTTGACATCATAACACTAACAAGCCCATGTGCTAGCTAGAATGGAAAGTGACTCATTAATTGTTCTGGTAATTCTCGATATGTATATCCCAATCTTGGGGATGTAGATTAAACACATATATTGTTCTTTTGATCTTTTTTGAATTTGCAATGTCGAACTCGATCCATAATACAAGGATTGTAGGTCTCAATTTTACCTCCATTTCTTTGAGCTTGACTTTTGGCAACCAATTTCTGCATAGTGTATAGAACTCAACTCATGAAAAATCATAACCAACATTGGAAAAATGAGTTAAATATTGTTCCATGCATTCTCCCAAGACATGATACAGATTTATTTTGATTAATTCTAGGAATTACTCCATATCAAGGTTGAAATATATGCCAACAAGTTCAATATATTCTTCCAGAGCAAATTGATTAAAATAATTCTCTTGATAAACCCATATTTGATACATTTTAACAAATTCATCTTACTTTTCTTATACCATCTCATCCCAAATAAATTCGTGATATGGATCTTGATGGATAATGGACTTCTGATTTAAAAAATTACTGGTGCCTCTTCCAAACCAAATTGTTGAAGGAATTATAATCCTACATCAAGATCTAAAAAAAAAAATTCATGATTTTTTGTAATCAACCTTCTCAAATATGTTAGCCATTTATCTAGGAAATAGTATTCTAACAATAATTCAATTATTTGGATTGGGAGGAAAGGGAGAGAAATTTCATAATTTTTTGAATTATACATATAGGTTCCATCTAAGCCAATCCAGACTAGTTCTTTGAATTTTATCCCTCCACTATAAGTGGTTGTCACCAATTCTCTGGTCAATGCATCTACTAATAGATTGTTTTATCCTTTAATCCATTCTATTTCAAAATAATAAGCCAAAAATTCAAAGCACCATCTTGCAATTCTTCTTTGTGTTAGAAATCTGAAATATATTGAATAACCCAAGGAACTTTTTAAGAGAAAATCAAAGTTACATAAACTGGAAAAACATAAGAATGCAAACTAGGAATCCAAGAGATTATGCAATGTTGATATGATAGAATTGCATTAAGAGCTTCCAAGATGAAAAGATACAATACAAAGATGCATGTAAAAGATGCAAATACAAGCTAGGTAGTGATTTTATATAGAACTAAAGAGAGGATGTAGGTGGCAAATCAAACCAATAAGAATTAACCACCAAAAGTGGAGGATGCCACCAAAAGTGGAAAGTTTTCTACCCTTCAAGGAAGGGTACACCACATCAGTTATCTCCTAGTTATATAGCATTAATAATATAGGTTTATTTAAGGTTACAGTTATAATTCTATCTTTAATCATAAAATACGCCTAAATATTGGGTTATGGTTAACTTAAGGAGAATTAAATTAAGTTTTTTACCTTTCAAGGAAGGGTTAGGGACCACTTAATTCTAATTGTAACATTTAATAAATTATATTATTTATTAATAATATATATAAAATATGTCGAGAGATATCCTTCTGGAGGCATCTATTTTATAATGAATTAGCCACATAAAAGTACAATAAACGCCTCGAGAAGGATATCTCTTGGCATTTTTTATATATTATTAATAAATAAAGAATAAATAAATTCTTACCGTAAATTTTACTGTCTTGGGAAATATTTTAAATTTTTCAATACCTTTTTTGAAAGCCAGTATCTCCTTTTCAAATATGTGGTATCTACTTTCTATTTCTATAGATGTTCCTGACTGATATCCACATATATGATTTTTTCCATCTTCTTCTTCTTGTATAAGCACTACAAACCAAGTTGTGTCAAAAGCACCAATATATAAATATAGTTGTAATTCGGAGTTGGGATTTGTAATGAAAAAAAAAATTGACATTTAAATTTTATGCTTTGAACAACTTTTGTTGCCTCCAAGGACCATCCTTCTTTCTTTTCCTTTAGATGCTCTTGGATTGCCTTCTTGTCTTTTTTAAGACCCTTATAGAAGGGTAAAACATAGTTAAGATAGCCTAAAAACCTTTGTATCTATTTTTTATCCCATAAAATGTCAAGAAATTCTTGAATCCTTTGTAGAATATGAGGCTATAATCTAATACTGCCCTTATCAAGATGTAATCCTAAGAAATCTATTTGTCTTTTACCAATTACCACATTTTTGGATGATAAAAATATTCTATGCTTTCTTATGGTTGCATACAAATCTTATAGATACTACAAGTGGTCAGATTTGGAATAAAAAATAATTATTATGTTATCAATATATACTGCACAAAAATCTTTGAAATACCTCAAAGCCCGATCCATTCTTCTCTGAAAGTAATAAGGTGTTATGCAAAGACCAAATGGTATTACATTCCATTCATATAGACCTTGTGGGACTGATAATGGAGTCTTATACCTATCGAATTCTTTAACTTTGATTTGCCAAAATCTTGACTTGCAGTTAAAATTAGAAAATATTTTCTTATTAGCAGCTCTCCTAATTCAGTCAGCACTAAATAGAATTGGGTAGTTAAACAAAAGTATTATATCATTAAGAGGCTTATAATTAATATAGAATCTATGCTTATCTCTTTCCTTCTCAGCTCTTTTATTTACCATGAATGTTGGGGAAGAGAATGGACTTTTATTCAGACGAATGAAATGCCCTTCAAGTAACTCATTTCGATGCTCATCCATCTCTTTTACTTCTAATGGGATCATAAGATAGTTTGGCTCATGTGGGATGACTGATTGGCATTCTGACCTTATTTGGATTTCACATTCTTCATTATCTTGTGACCAGAACAGTAATGGGTTTAAACTACAACAATATTTTTCAAACCTTTACCTGATTTCATAAAATAATTTTGTAGGGGATTTTGTTAGTTCCTTTACAAATTATTTTATTTTATCTTTCCCACTATGGGATAAAGAGAGAGGAGGGAGGGGGGGAGGGATATAGAGAGTAGAGAGAGAGAGAGAGAGAGAGAGAGAGAGAGATAAAATGAGGAAGGTGGGGAGATTGAGAGGGAGGGAGAGAGAGGGGAGGAGGGAAGGAGATATAGAGAGGGATAATTAGAGAGAGAGAATGGTCAGATAGAGAGTAGAGAGGAAAGGAGAGTGAGACACTAATGGAGAGAGAGAGAGAGAGAGGGAAGGAGGGAGGGAGAGGGAGAGATGGAGAGGAGGGAGGGAGGAGGAGGGAGAGGTAGAGATGGAGAGAGAGGGAGGGAGGGAGGAGGGAGGGAGGTAGAGATGGAGAGAGGGAGGAGCGAGGGAGAGAGATGGAGAGAGAGAGAGAGAGAGAGAGAGAGAGAGAGAGAAATAAAGAGGGAGGGAAGAAGGTTAGGAGATTGAGAGAGGGGGAGAGAGGGGGATGGAGAGAGGGAATGAGTGAGGGAGAGTTAGAGATGGAGAGAGAGATATATAGGGAATGAGAGATATAGATGTGGGAGGAGGGAGGGAGAAGTAGAGAGAGATGGAGGGAGGGAGGGAGGGAGGGAGGGAGGTGAGATATAGAGAGGAGGGAGAGAGGGAGAGATAATGGTGAGAGAGTAGAGAGGGAAGGAGAGAGAAAGGGGGGAAAGTGAGGAGATTGAGAGAGAGGGAGAGAAAGAGAAGGAGAGAGGAAAAGGGAGAGATGGAGAGAGCAAGATAGAGATAATTATATAGGGAAGGAGCTCGATAGAGAGGGAGAAGTAGAGAGAGATAATGGTGTGTGTGTGTGTGAGAGAGAGAGAGAGAAGGATGAAGGTTGGGAGATTGAGAGAGAGTAGAGACTGGGAGAGAGAGGGAAGGAGGGAGGGATATGTAGATATTGAGAGAAAAAAATAGAGACAAATATATATGGAAGGAGAGATAGAGAGGGGGGAGGGAGGGAGGGAGGGAGGGATAATTAGAGAGATAGAGAGAGTGAGAGGTAGCGGAGGAGAGAGAGAGTGAAGGAGGGTGGGAAGTGAGATAGAGAGAATGAGAGAGGTAGAGAGGGGGGAGGGGGAAGGTGGGGAGGTTGAGAGAGAGAGGAGGGAGGGAGAGAGAGTAAGGCAAAGAGGGATAGGTTAGATAGAGAGAAGTAGAGAGGGAAGGTGGATGGGAGGAATGAAGAGAGAGAGGGAAGGTGTGTGGGAGGAAGGGAGAGAGCAGGAGGGGGGAGGGGTGAGAGATAGGTGAGATAGAGAGAAGGGGAGAGAGAGGAGGAAGGTGGAGATATTGAGAATGAGAGAATGAGAGATGGAGAGGAGGAATGAGGAAGGTGGAGAGAGTGAGGTAGAGAGGGATAGGTCAGATAGTGAGAAGCAGAGAGGGAAGGTGGTTGGGAGGAAGGAAGAGAAAGGAGGTAGGTGGAGAGATATAGAGAGGAGGTAGGTGGATATATATAGAGAGGAGGGATGGATAGAGAGAGGTATAGATGGAAGGTGTGCGGGAGGAAGGGGAGAGAGAGATGGGGGTATATATAGGAGAGAGAGAAAGAGAGAAGAATTAGAGAGAGAGGGAGAGAGATAGAATGACGGGATAGAGAGTAGAGAGGGAAGGAGAGAGTGAGAGATAAATATGGGGGAGGGAGAGAGTGTGTGAGAGAGAGGGAAGGAGAAAGAGAGGGAGATTGAGAGAGGAAGAGAGGGAGGGAGAGGTAGAGATGGAGAGAGAGAGATAATTGTATAGGGAAGGAGAGATAGAGAGGGTGAGGAGGGAGGGATAAGTAGAGAGAGAGGGAGAGGTAGGGAGGGAGAGAGGTGAGATAGAGAGAGGAGGGAGGGAGAGAGATAGAGATAAGTAAAGATGGGATGAGGTAGGGACACATGGAGAGAGAAGTGAGATAGAGAGAATGAGAGAGAGGGGGAAGGATGAAGGTAGAGAGATTAAGAGAGAGAGGAGGGAGGGTGAGATATAGATAGAGAGGGAAGGTGGGTGGGATGAAGGAAGAGAGAGAGAGAGAGAGAGAGAGAGAGAGTAGGAGGAGGAGGAGGAGGAGGAGGAGGGGGAGGAGGAAGGTGGAGAGATTAAGAAAGAGAGGAGTGAGGGAGGGAGAGACAGGTAGAGAGGGATGGATTAGTGAAACATAGAAAAATAGGATGATGATGAATTCACCCTATTTTTCTATTAATTTTATTAGTAAAAAGAGATCCCCAAAGGTACAATTGACTTTCAAACCTTAGGTGAGTCAATCTATTGGATATATTGTTATTTTCCTTATGCAAAGATGGGGTGAAATCTGCCTGAAATAAACTTTTAGGAGATGAATGAAAAATACTAAATCAATCCAATTATGCAATGTGAAACTTGAATCATCAATTTAAAGCATAACAAAAACAAAAACCAAGTTCTAATAGATTTGAGAAGGGGAAGATTTTATGCACCTATCACCAAAAGTTGTTGTAGTGTCCTCCTAGAACATATTCACCCTAGGGTGAATGGGTTCTACTATAGGGATCCAAAATCTATTTTCATAGTCCTCTATTCTTGGATCTACACTCTTGATTTCTTTAGATCTTGCAGTCAAAAAGTCATAAATAAAGTGCATAAGTGAGTTTTTGTGGCTTGACAACTTTGATGACAACTTTGACAACTTTATAAAATTGCACTTTTGATCAATCTTCAATCCTTCTTCACCTATAAATCTACACATACAAAGAGAGGGAAAATTTTATTTATTTTTGGTGAATGGGGGTTTGCCTTGGTCAAACCCTATTTTTGGTAATTAATCTTGAAATGAAATAATAATGAAAGGAAGGAATGATGAATGAACACTAGATTATTGTAACTCACCAAACCCTCTAATGGCTACCCTTGGAGGACTGAAGTCTAACACATCTCTCCAAGAATTTATCTTGCATGAAATGGCTTGATTGGATGTTGATCTTGATGCTTGAATGCTTGAAACCTACATCACAATGTTAGATCCAAAAACATCCATAGATGCTAGTGAATTTGACATGATGCTAGAGATCTTGAATGCTGCAATAAATGACTAAGAAATCTACTCTTGAATACTCTTGACAATAAATTTTTCTCTTGTAAAGTCTCATAAAAATTCTAGGATTTGAATTGATAAAAATACCTCGTATTTAGAGGTAATTTTCTAATTTCCTTAAAATTAAACATCAAAGGCCGACAATTGCAAATTGAATTTAAATCATGAAAATACCGCCAAAAATATATTTAAAATTGGGGTCCTAAATCTAAGGAGGGCCCATTCGCCCTTGGGGAAATGGGTCCTATGCCCTAAACCCAGGACACACATTTTCTAAGATGTGTAAGTTAATGCTATCAATTGTTTAAACCAAGTTCCCCTTTCAAAAAAAAGGATTAATTAGGCTTTTAAATGCATAATTGGGTAAATTAGAGGCTTCATTAAGTCCAATTAATTAACGGACCCAAACATAGTGTGAAAATGCAAAGGAGTATATTTTATAACACTATAGTTAGATAGAATGAAGTAGAGAGGGAAGGTGGGAGGGAGGAGGGAAGAGAGAGGTGGTGAGATAGAGAAAATTAGAGAGGGAAGGAGGGAAGGAGGGAGGGGGGGAGAGAGAGAGATGTGAGATAGATAGAAGTATACAAGAAAGAACAAAGAGAGACAAAGAATGGAGAGATAAAGAGAATTGGACAGGGAAGGAGAGAGTGTGAGAGAGAGGTCTAAAGCATAAGGGATAATCAATGAGTGATATAGAGAGATAAAGATGATACAACTTGTTTATTACTAAAATTTGACCTCCTAATTACTGAATTTGACATGTTGATTACTAAAATTTGGTTGTCTAAAAATTGATAAGATCTTCCAAAAATTAGAATTTGAATTATAACTCCTAAAGATATAAAAACACTCTCAAACATCTTGAAATTAAATTTTAAGAAGGTAAATGTTTATATGTAAATTTGTATTTCATGTATGTAGTGTCATTAAAAGATAAGAAGAAGAAGAAAGAGAACAAAAACTTCAATGTAGACCAAAAAGCAAGCACATTGTAATGCACTCACATTTTTTCAATGCATTCACAAAATGTGGGTGCATTATAACACACTTGTGTTTTGGAAATGCATTCAAAAATGCACATTTTTTGAAATTCAAACCATAACATGAGCACATTGTAATGCACCTGCATTGTAATGTGCTCACACTGTAATATGCTCGCACTGTAATGCACTCGTATTTTGGCTTGGTGATGACTGATCCTAGGCTTAGTCACTACCAACCCATAATGTGAGTGTTTTTTAATATAACGTGCTCATGTTTTTGCTATTTTAGGACCAAAAATTGGAGTGGTCACTTTTTGGCCTGCCATATTTTTGCACCCACCCAAAAAATGATTGTTTGAAGCTTAATCAATTTGTTTGTATTTTTCCTTAGTTCACCTACATAGTTGTGAACTTGATCTTTGGTAATCTAACCTAATAGTTAACCTAGATAATAATTTGGGACTAAAAAAATTAATGTGATACACAACATTTATATTGGAGACCAAGGTTCAATTTTCCCCAAGGACATCTTAGTCTTGTAAGGTGTGTTGAATGAATATTTTAGTACTTGATTTATAATTGTATTATAACCAAATAATGTCAGAGGATACAATAAGAATGTAGATAGATCAAGTTAGAGTTTGCAACATGTATTTTTTTATAGCAATTTGTTGTAGAATAATGTACTAGGGTTTAATCCCTTTCAAAAATACCACATTTACCATCAATAAAACAATACTGTAGGTGGAGCCCAACATCACCATTTGTAGGATAAACTTTCACAAAAATATGAGAGAAGCAAACTATGCTATTTTACTAGAAAGAGGGAAAAATATGAGATATATAAATTACATATGGTACAAGATTTTAAAGCTATGAAAATATCAAACGGGTGAGAAAACTACCCTGTAGGAAAAACCACCTGGAGTAATTACCCTAAGATAAACTTAACACACTAACACCCCCCTTAAGTGCAAACTTAGGGAGAATGAAGATACAAAAAATGAGAAATGCAATATGGGTCCTGGCTACACAACCATGTTAGGTACCCATTTATTATTTCAATCTCTCACAGCCAGAGAAAAGGAGAAAAACCTTGTGGGCAAAATCCCCTCTCCAAAAGAGAGAAAAGAAAACAAAAAATGATGCATGGATGGAGGACTCAATCACACCCCCCAAGGACTACATACATCATGTATATACAATCAATGGCCTTCCCATAAGAGGGAAATAGAGAGACTATGTAGCCCCCCCACAATGTGTAATTACCTGCAAAAATGGTAAGTGTCTGAAGACAGAACATAATCCAATATTGATAAACAACTTGTCTCCCTTTCAGAAGAAACAAAACCAAGTATAAATGTAGGAATTCTTCCCATTCTAGATAGGAATTGAAAGAAGGAAGCATGAAGATGAATTATTATGTCTCTAAAATTTTCTCATGTGTCGCCAAGACCTTGGAATATGATGCCACGAACCAATGAGGAACATGCCCAATCACAATAGAAGGTTACAAACAAGGTACCACTGGAAACTGATGTTGAACAATATCCAAAGACAGAGATGGTTTGATAAAAATTGTGCAATAATTGTCATCAAATAGTAGAGATGGCCCCTCAAATGTGTCCTCCAAATCTAAAATGTGAGACTCCACAAGCAAGGAACCAATGTTTGACAAATAGGAATCCCAATCAGGAAGACAATCATAATCTTGTTGCTCAGGAATGATGGAAGTACTCAATGAATTTGGATCCACTATCTCTGACAAAGAATCAAGAACCTCTGAAGCAACCACAACCTCATATGAAGTCTCAAAAAACCTCCAAAGGATCACAAGCATGGTTTAACTTCTCTAAAGAATAAAGAGACACACAAGTATTGGAAGGAGGTTTATTGAGAGATTGTGGAGTATCAAGATCTCCAAATTATTCTCGAAGGTGAGTCCAAAGAGCATAAGAGCTCTCAAAATGACAAAGTTAATCTAAAAGGTCCCCATCATTGATATGCTCAAAAATAACTCCATAGACTCTAGCCCTAAATCCTTTCCAAATTCTATACCTGCTATGTATGTCTGGAATAGGAACTTCATTATACAAATATGGCAATAGATTCTCCTCACTGAGATGGGTGAGAACAACATCACTCCATCGCCTAAAATTCCCTTTCTCCAAAGAAACCATTATAACAATTCTTCCAAAAAAAATCAAAGAGTGTGTTTTCAAAAGTAAAGAACTTCCAAAAAAGAATTAAACCTAATTTTGTGCAAAATTGAAGCAGCCCATTGCTTGATCTCCATTCTGACACGGAGCAACTCCACTAAGTGCACACACACTAATCACCACACACAATGAAAGGTAGACAATACCACACGTGAGCCTTGGCTCAAACAACACTGAGGGCATGAGGAAATAAAAATCCTATTTAGAACTAATTTCCCAGCAATGTGGGATAAATATACACAGCCAATTTTTAGAAAAAAATAGTGAACCTTTCATTCACCCAGCAAGAATGGCAAAAAATATGGTAACCCTATAGCCACAACTAGTAAAAATGCACTGTCAGCTGTAGAGAAATCGAGGGCCTCAAATCTGGATCTATCATGCCTTTTGAGTAGCGAAAAATGCCTCCAATGAAAATTGTCCTTCAACAGGAAAAAAATGTACCCTCTTTGACTTGCAAAAATCGGGTAAAATGGACTAGCAGGGATGGAACGACCTGCAAAATGAAGAAATTGCAGCTTTAGGGTGATTCGCAGCCACAACCATGTGATTTGCAGCCTAGTGAAAGATCACAGCCTAGTCAAAGGCCACCCAAACTTGACTCGTGACCTGCAACCTGCAAACAGAGGTAATATGTGGCCCTTTGATCAAAATTTGCCCCCACAAACAAGCTTCTAATCATTCCAAATCGGGAGAAAATTGGCCTACAAAGGACCTCCAAAATGCCTTGATGAATCATGGCCTACAAAATAATCATGCGCCCCTCCCTGAAATTCGCTGCCAGCAATGAAAAGTTGGGTCTCCTTTCAAACTCGAAAATTTGCAGCATGTGGGAAGAAAATGTGCCTTAACCATAAAATGAATCATCCTCCAATAAATAATTCAGGCCAAAAAAATAGAGATCGAGCCCTCTAAAGAATAATGACGCCTCAGCAATTACAAAAATTATGGCCACCAGACATAGAGTCTCCAATCATTGCCAAGGAATTTAGGCCTACAAACATACAAACAACGGCCTCTCTATGTACAAGAAATTCAATGCCAAGAGGTTCTATGCAGAACCAAGAAAAAATGAAAAAATAAGAAATTTTGAAATTTAAAAAATTTCAAATGCCAGAAAAATAAAATAAATGATCTCAAAAATGTTGTGCCTATAGCACACACGCCCCGTTCGGAATGGGAACCCTCTCTTTTCGCCTTTTTCGAGTCACTTTTTGCCTTCACCCCATTTTGTATACCCCTATTTTTTAGCATCAAAGTGGTCATGGACCTTAAAGTCACTCTCTTCAGTTGACCAAATTCATCACCCCAAATTCCTAATTCTTTGGTCCCTTGTGAGTTTCCCTTGGCAGTTTTCCTCTACCTTTTAAAGTTGGTGTCTTTCTCCTTTTGTGGGTCCACAGCTACGGGCCACTCCTTGAAAGTTTCCATCTTGTATTCTCCATTCCAACGATGGCAGACCTAAGACGTCCACCCACATGGTAGGCCCCACATCCTATGTCGCCATCCCCTTTGCAAACTTCGATGGCACTGCTTTGACTTTCATCTATCCTTGTGGACTCTATTGTTCCCACCACTGCTACATTGAATCCCACGCCTAGCTACCTCAATTTTCATTGTACCTACCATAAATGTGGGTCATTAATGCACAAAATCCTATAAATAGACCAATTCAACCTGTCGTTTTCATTCTGCCAGTTGGGAATTTTTTAGAGCTCCAACTTGCCTTTGCCACCCTCGTGCCCACGCATTCTCTTAGATGTTTTGAGCTAGACCCTCATCAATTTATTTGTGAGTGCCAGGTATGCTCACCACCACCCAACTGAAACGAGCTTCAATTTAAGTTTTTTTGAAATCACTAAAATCTAAGGGAAAAGCTCCAAATCTTTAGAAGCGACTAAGTCACCCTTGAATTTCGCATGAAACCCATGAACCAAAACTTGAAAATCTGATAAAATCAGCCTATACTGCCCTTACGGAACTTCATCTCTGCACGACTGTTCTTGACCAAGGTTGTGAGTCCTTTGTGGCCTGCACCCTCCTCATTGATGTCGAAACAATGAACCAAACATCGAACTTTAAAAAAACAAAATGGTTAGCGACCCTCATGGGTCCACCTCTGCAGGCAGCCACGTGCGAGAGGCCTTTACCTCACTGTCATTTCAAAGATGGCTATCCTTTTCCTCCATCTCATGTTGTAGGTTCTGCTAGGACCTTTTCTACCAAAGCAAACAAGCACCAACTAAGTCCCTTTGCAGGTCATTTCCTGCAGACCTTTGTTTGCTCCTCCCCGATGTGTTAGCAAATATCTTAAACAGCAAAGCCTTTTCTCTCATCTGCTCTGCGAGCTTCGCTGGCCTCATTTTTGTTCGATCTGCATGATTCAAAATGTTAAGTGTAAACCCCCTAGGGACCGAGCTTTGTGGGTCGCCGTCTGTGGGTTGCCCTCATGTTGTTGTCATCCCTGAAACAGCCACTGAGTTCCATCCTTACGTCATGTGGGTTCTAACCTTGCCATCTCCTTTAGATTTTCGATGCACAAAATTTACTATCTTAGCGTGCTACGGGCATATCCTTGCAGGTCGTCATGTCTGGGCAGCCATCCTAAGATTGTCGTTTCTCAGTGGCCTTGCCTCGCCATCTTTTCACATGATGAAACGCACGCCTTCCTTTGCCATCCGGCATAAAATGATCAATGATATACTCTCCTTTGCAGGCTCGATGGTGCAGGCTGCCATCCTGTGACCGTCGTCCCCAAAATGTCCATCTCCTGGGAGTCTTTCGTAGCTTCACACTCACAATTCTCTAGACAACTAAACCTTAAAAACATAACCAAGACTGTCCAAGCCTCCTGCGGGCCCCGCATGGCAAAATTCTATTTGCAGGTCTCCTCCTCCTAGCCGTCATTTCTCAATGGTGGAACTCCAAAATGGCCTTGATACATTTTTCCTCTGCATGCCTTGAGCCCACATGATAAAAATAGCTAACTGAATATCTCTAAAGGGCTCCAAACTTATTTATGCACATGCTAAATGCCTTTAGACATCGACTAATCATTAAACCTCAAGTGCGAAAATCTGTGCAAACGGCCAATTGCGGGTCGTCGTGTCACCAATGCCATCCTATTCTTAGTTCCCCCAAATGGCCTTCAACCTAGGGAAACCTATATCCCAAGTCCCGCATGCCCCTAATTGATCCAAAAGAACATTGAACAATGAATGTTAGTGCATTTTATGAGCTTTTAATGGTATATTAAAGGATCTGACCCCTATTTTGCAAGATTTAGTTAATGTTTCTTGATTTTTTTATGAATGTACTTACTACCTCCTTTTGTGCGGGATTTACAGAATCAGTTGTGGGACCATCAGGAGCATCCACAGAGAAAGAGAAAGGAAAGAAACCTGCTAAAGCGCCCAAGGGAAAGAAGACAAGGATCAAATGAAGTATTGGTTCCATGGGGTTGAGATCACTTCCAAGGTTTCCTCAGATTGGGGCACCATATTTGACGCCAACCTTGGACATGTTAACATGGATGAGTTCAGACAAAGGGTGACAGTCATCCCCAAAATTAAAAACACCCTAAAGATCAGAAAGAGTGGCCTCCCCAAGGCCGCAAGTTTCCCTCTTGTGCTCATCGCTCTGGAGTTGGTGATGGAATGTCGGGAATGTTACCACAATAATAGAAAGATCATATATCATGAGGGCGGAGTACTAGTAGATTTATCTACTAGGTCTATTGGCCATCTATTCCATATTCCCACATTTGATAAAATGGAAGAAACGAAGAGGGAAGACATTGAAAATATGTGAAAAATAGATCCCCTAGCATGCAAGAGATTGATCAACCAACATTGGTTGAAGGACAAGAGGGGCAGTGCAACTAAAATGCCACAAGAGATTTTTAGAAGTGACTTTCATGAGGAGTACCATGATTTGGTTACTCTACTCAGCAAGGTAATGGGCCTCCCCACTGCTGCCTATTTCCAAGAATGGATGTTTTATTTTATAGAGGATATCATCCGAGGAAAAACTAAGTTTTACTGGGCCAATATTATCAGTGACAACATCCATAGCCAATTGATGGCCATGAAAAATAATTCCCAATTTTATATGACTTCATACTTGGTGTATATGCTTGTCGACACATTCCCCTACAAAGGCCTCACTGTCGTCCACCATCTGGATCCCAGCCGAGACCTTACAATGTATCATAGATACCTTCAACTGCAGTACAGGAATTTTAAGAAGGATTATCTGAGGGTGAATGATGCCTTTATTGGGCATATTATCAGACTTCTCAGGGGTGACTTTGAAAGAAGAGTTACACATAGTGCCAGAGCTTTCATCCAGAGGTTCGGGTACTTGTTCATACAGTTCCTAAAATTTACATACATCAGAACAGAAGGTTTCTCTAATAAACCTTACAAGTTGTCATGCTACCCTAACGACTAAATGATTCTACTAGAGGTCACAAGGCAACTATAGAATGCTCATGCTTTGTTGAGCGATAAGCACAGAGCGGTCATTCCATATCCTCTCACTTTCGGACAAGGAATGTATTCATGTCCCGCCGCCCAATGCATAGACTACTTAGAGAGGGAAATAGTGGAGTATCATCTTGAACTTCACATAGCTCGGTTGAGGATGGATCCTTGTGGAAAATTGAAGAAGTATGTTGGAAAGCAGTATGCCTATCAATCGCACCTTGAGGACTTTTGGGCCAATTGTTGGGATGAAAAAGAAGTAAGAATGAGACACTACATGCAAATGACGGCCCAGTTCGTGAAATCAATCAATTTTTTTCTCGTGCCTGACTAGGTTGTAGAGGAGGATGATACAATCCTTGACCCAAGATTTGATGTCATACCTAACTTGCTTCTACCACTGATAGACTGGAATGAGGGGGAGGTCAATGAGCTCGATGTAGTTATGCAATCAGTCATAGACAAAACTAAGGAATGGGTAGATGCCCAGGTTGCACAACTCAAGGTGCAAGGTGCAACATTGAATTATGGCGAGCTCGAGGATGAGCTTGAAAGTGAAACTGATAGTGGAGTTGTTGCCACCTCTATAGAAGAAGTACCAAAATCCCCTCCATCCACAAGGTCAAAGAAAAGGAAGGATGTGCCAAAGTGCCACCCGAAGCATAAATTCTATTCATGAAAGGCCATAGAGGGAGAACCCTCCAAGAAAGAAAAGAAGACAGGGGGATTTGCTACCGAAATTCCAACTATTGTGGAAGACCCTCAACATGAGGGAAAGAAAGAAGAAATTGAGAAGCCACACTCACCACCAGTCACCTCCACTCCTGCCGCTACCATTGTCGTTGCTGCCACTTCACAGGCATTGCCTTTTTCATCTTCGTCTATTGTGGACATCTCAGTCCACCTCTCTTCCACCCTGTCTGTGGCTCCCATGGTAGTTCTTTATTCTTCCTCAACCATGACATCCCCACCGTCGACTTCCTCAATGTCACCTTTGCTTCCTATCCTCTCTACTTCAGTACCTGCAACCACCGCTACTATCCCCCAGCTCACCCTGTCGGAAGCCTTCACAAAATATATGTAGAGTGTTCCCTCCAATATTTTGGGGGTGATCATGAATCCTACCGTTTAGGCTCTAATGGCTCAAATTGCTATTGGCTTGCCCATTCCTCCATCGCCTCTAGAGCCACCAACGATGGAAGCCACAATGAGAATATCTAAAGAAATGGAGAAATGCCAGAGAGAAGCTGGAAAGAGCATAGTG
The DNA here is from genome assembly GCA_007115665.2 of Sequoiadendron giganteum. Taxonomy (NCBI): domain Eukaryota; kingdom Viridiplantae; phylum Streptophyta; class Pinopsida; order Cupressales; family Cupressaceae; genus Sequoiadendron; species Sequoiadendron giganteum. The sequence continues at coordinate 603,982,083 of CM021102.1, forward strand.
GTTGCCCGAAGACCCTTACTTTGAACATCCAGAGGGTGAGCTGACTATTAATCTTGATAAAGTAGTGAGTCATGATGAAGAGTCACAATCTTTGGAGGATGTTGAAGCTCTCGGTGCAAAGTACATAATTGAAACCTCGGACCAATAACTAGAGGAGGAGTTGTCCCAGTGGCTCGAGGACATAGGTGAAAGGGTTGAACTAGAAAGGCCTCCCTCTGAAGTAAAGAAAGATACCGAGGTGCATGTGGAGATACTCAAAGAGCCTCCGCAGGTTGGGCAAGATGAGGGCCTCACTCATGAAGAAGAAGTGCCTTCTAGGAGAAGGAAGAAGAGAAAGAAATAGAAAAGGAAGAAGACAAGCGAGAAGATGCACCATAGAAGAGTCCTGAGCCAGAAAACTGTGAGCTTGAACAAGAAGAAGAAAGAATCCCTCAAGAAGAAGAAGTTGCTAAGGAAATCATAGTTGTCGTTGAAGCGGGTCAAGAGAAGGCTATCCAAATTGAGGATTTTGGTGAAGAAGAGAAAATAGACTGAGAAGCCACAAGCCATGAAGAAAAATAGCTCCAAGAGGAGGAAGGTGAATGAGAATCACCAAAAGGAGAGGCTCAGATGCCCGAGTGGTTGGAGAAGCAACTACAAAGAAAGACACCTATTCTCATGGATCCCAAGGCTAGACTCGAGGCCATATTGGCTCAAGCACAAATGAAGACGAAGAAAGAAAAGAAGCTGAGAGTCCACTCTCACATTATAGTTGATGCTTCAAGGTCAAGAACAGTATAGGTCGCCACCCCAGTAACGGAAAAAGATGAGGGGGTCCGCTACACTACCTCCACCATCAACTTGGGTACTGTTACGAGAGACTAGAAAATCGATGAATTCTAGGGATCTGTATCCATGATAGTCAAACAGATGAACAAAGATCAATCCTCTAAGGAGGAACTAAAGGAACAAGTGGTGGACCTTAGTGCTTACCTCCAGCAATGGATGTCCCTAGAAGAGGAAGCCTCGACTACATCCTCCACGCCCTCACTCATTTCTCAAGAAGAACTCACCCAGATGGATAAGATGAATAATTAGACTAAGGCTACTATCGATTGGTTTAGATGAATGCTCTAAAATGGTGATATAGGTATAGGCCACATTGTTTGAATGACCAATAAGTTCCAGGAAGTGCAGAAGCAGCTAGAAGGCATAGAGAAAATCTACCATTGCTTCACCAAGTTGTATAGGATTACCTATCCTAAGATCGAGGCTATTCTCAAGATGTCTGAAAAGACATGGGAAAAGGAGTTGGCCCTTGCAAAGAGTGATCACTGACTAATAGAAACGTGGAAAATGGGTCTGGATCATAGAAAAGACGTCTTGGAAAGAGTGTTGCATGAAGTCGAGCTCGACCTTGAATGGGCAAAAGAGCATAGGGAAGACACTGAAGATTACCTCAAATTAATGATAGATTATGAGATGTCAACCCTTGAACTCGATCCAAAAAAGATTAGTTCACACTTCCACAAGAAAATGGAGCAAGGAGCAGCAGATTCACTCACACTGGACTTCATGGATTTCATTGCCAGAGCCTTCGTCGAGTCCAAGAAAATGGTCAAAGATACACCCAAATGCACCAAGAACTAGGAGAAAATCAAATAAATTATCCTTCCAGATGCTCCAATCCGATATCATGGAGTCGGACAAGCTTCAGGCGTTAATTAGAAAATTTGTGGAATATGCCACTCTTCAAAAGGAGGATGGAGAACCAGTAATTGATGATGAGTTCTTAACAGTGTAGCTGGAAGGAAGGTAGTCCACTAGAAGACGAAATTGCTACAACTACAATACCAAGGTAGCCACTATAGGACAAAATAGGAATAAGACAAAGTTGTATTTTAAATTCCTATATATTTGGGGGTAGGTGAAACCCTAAGGTAAAATGAATCTTGGCCACACAATTCAAATCAATCTTGGTCATTCATTTCACTTTTTGAAAACTATAAATAGGGGTCTCTTCTCTCATTTTCACAAGGAGAGTTGAGTTGTTGTAAAGACATGCTGCTGAAATTTTAATGGAATCTCATTGTTTTTGGTGGATTCTTGAGTTGCTCTCATGTTGCATGATTCTTCTCCTCGTATTTGATAGATTTAGTTGATTTTACATTGTTTTTCTTAGTGTTTCAAGTAGTTTTAGTAATTTATTTAATGTTGTCTATTGATGTTGAAGAATGTTATTGTGTTGATGCTTTCCATGTTCATGCTTTTTGATGGTTATTGATGGTAAACAACAGTGTAAAGCTAGTATGAACATTAAATCTTTGTTGCATTTAAACTTCATCTTTTATTCATGCTTATGGTGAATGAATAGCTAAAAATCTACAGACCTTAGAAGATGGCACTAGTTTCATGATACTATGTGTTTTGGTTAAGTGGAACTCAGTTATAGGAAGGTTGTCCATTGTAGCATCCTCCATTATCACTGTTCACCAGTAGTTATAGGTCTAGGAACTCTCCCCTCCCTTTTTCATTTTGACTTTTCTTTGAAATAAAAGTTAAAACAAGATTCCAGCATCCTTCCAAATCTAGATCTGATGTTGAAAGTGGAGTTTTAGATTGTTGTTTCGAATCTGCAATCAGTGCATTTCATTTCCAGAATTATAGGAAAATCCATTCGAAGATCCAATCTCCATCCAACTTAGCAATTTCCCATGCACTTTGTGATTACTAGCAAATCACAACAATCAATTGAGTTGTTTTTGCAAGTCATGACCTAACACCCGAGAGACCTTGGGGTGATTTCTCCAACTTAGTTGTTGAAATTACCTTTCAAGAGAGGTAGTGCACTCATGTGTTGCCTGTGTTAAGAAAGTGAAAAAACACCCATCAACAAAAACCTCTGGTGAAAACTCTCAAGGATTGTAGAATGGTTGGCTCAGATACCATGTAGGTGGAGCCCAAGATCAACATTCGCAAGATAAACCTTCACAGAAAAATGAGAGAAGCAAAGTACACTATTTCACCAGAAAGAGGGAAAAATATGAGATGCATAACTACATATGGTGCAGGCTTTTAAATTCGTGAAAATATCAAATGGGTGAGAAAACTACCCTATGGGAAAAACCACCCAAAGTAATTACCCCAAGATAAACTTAACACACTAACAAATACAATACATAGCTAGATTCTAGAGATTGGAAGATGATGTTAAATATGAAAGGAATCAGTTTGCCACATAACTATAATTTTAGTTCTTGCACAAATGGTTGTCTCAAACTTATTCAAATTGATTATGGTGTGCCTTAGTTCACCTACATGGTTGTGAACTTCATCTTTGCTAACCTAACAAATAGATTTACATTATAACTTGTGGGACTAATGTGATAGAAAATAGACCATTAGAATTTTCTCACCTCGATCTTCTAATGTTTGAATAAAATTAAGAATTGGTAATGTTTAGGAACACCTTTGGGAATATGGTGAATTTTGTAATTCATGTTCACCTCAGTCAATGTTAGACCAATTCAATGGGGTGATCCCACAAAACTGGTTTACATTACATTAAGGAAGGAAAATTGAAAAAACACTCCCAAAACCAAAAATTCGGGTATTTAGGGGTTCGCTTGAAGTAGGGGGTTCGAGTGAACCCATAAAAGGGTTCGCTCAAACACCCTAGTTTGAGCGAACCCATAAAAGGGTTTGCTTGAACACCCTAGTTCGAGCAAACCCCTTTCTCATTCTAGGTTTTCTCAAACCCCATATGGCACCTTAAACAATGGAAATTTTGAAAAAAGGGGGTTTGAGTGAACCCCCCCTTCACTCAAATAGGTCAAGGGGGGTTCACTCAAAGGGGGGGTTCACTCGAACCCCCCTTTTTTTCCCTTCTCCCCTACTCCTACCAAATTTTAGCATTTTTTTCCTTTCGAAGCTCAGGTTGAGGATGAAAATGGAGGAGACTTCATAGACCCAACTAGATGATGGTAGTCCTCATAATGAGCTATCCATTGAATATAATTTTAATATGTTTTGGTTTTATTATGTATTTTTTTAGTTTGATTAAACATAGGTTTTTCACCAAATATCAAGCTCTTTATTCTACACATGTGAAAAAATAGCAAATTATCAAAAAAAAAATTTGAAAAATATCTATGTAATAGATATTGGTGTCCCTGCTCCAACAAAAAAAAATGAATTATGATACATACAAAAACAATTATGTGCTAGCAAGTAAATCATGTCTAAATTGTAACTGGTTTGACTTCAAAACTTAATTAAGAAAAAAATATTCAAGGAAATGCTATGAAACCAATTCCATGCACTAGATATCGTAGTTACAAATCTAAATTCAAAAAAAATAGAATTTTATCCTTCATATAAAAAAAAATTATGTGTTAGCAAGTACACGCCACTCTTTAAAAATGGTGTTTACTGTTAAAAACTAGTTTTCAAAGGAGATGGAAAAAGCAGTGCAATCTAATTCCAAAATTTTGAAAAAAATATATTTAGAATCTACAAACAAAATGTCACAAATCACTAGTTTGCATCATCTTCAAATTCATCACGATTTAGCCACTATACGTGCCCGAAAGTGAAGATTTAGTTAAAAAAAATTAGTTCAATGTCCAGTTTGGCCAAAAATTGTAAACTAGTATTGTGGGATCACCCAATGGCTCTAGAATAAGGATCAAGCACAACAATCAAGAATCCAATGGACCTATGATGATGTGTGTTTATGTAATGCTCTAATCATGTTGGTACAATACCCTCATAAATGCTCTATGATGTTTTTTTATATAACCCTTGATAACTCACATGGTTGAAAGAAAGCCTACTTGTCCTTTTCTATTTGATATAGAGATTCACCCTATTCACAAGATAGTGGTGAGTGCATTAGATTATTCAATTGAATGAATAAATTTCGTTAGATACAACACTATAGCATAGAAATCAACACAAATTCTTGTTGGGTTGACTCACAATGGCTAGTGAAAAAGTCAACGAGGTGTAAATTAAAATTTGAAATTTGAAAGTTTGAGTTTCTTACTTATGATTGTGGAAATGTCTTGGCTCGAGTCTACACCCACATGTTTAATCTTGAGTAATAGATGGAGATTTAGGGACCAACACCAATATATAGGGATATGAATGAGATATGGTGATGTCATGAGCCAAATTCATGCAACGTGTAAACTTGTTATTACATTTAATACACTCTAATAAAAGCAAGGTCAAACAATAGGGAAAAGGGGCATCAATATGCAATTTTTCATCATTACATTTTTCGCCCACTTTGATAGAGTGGATGCATAATAAGGAAAAAATAGCCAAAATGGAAATTAAATAATTTGTAAACACTCAAAGGATACATATATGTATTTATTAGGAAAATTATTCTTGAATTCTTCTTATAAGTCCTATTACCCCATCAAAAACCTACAAAATATTTAAAAATATGCAATGAATGGCATATGTCACATATTTAAAGTAAGAACTAACTAAAAATTTCTTTAAAAAGAGCTAATCTTGAAAATAGTATAAGTAAAAAGGAGAATGGTAGGAGATTTCACTTGATGCAAAAAATGGTAAAAGCTCATTAGAAGAATAAATGTAAAAAAACCCTAACCAAGTGAACAAGATCAGTAAATCTCCCCTAGACATAAGAAGACTATGAGCATGTCACTACAAAACACAACTCACAAAATGGAACATTAGTGACATATATGCCACCTCCAATTGGCTCCATACAAAATATGTGAAAAAATGGAGGAGAGGAGAAAAGGATATAATCATGATAAGGCATGTAAACATTATAAAATTATGCATCATATGATAAGCATGTAAACATTATAAAATTATGAATCATATGATAAGCATGTAAAAATTATAAAATAGTACATCATATTATAAGCGTGTGAGGACATAAGCATGATCTATGATTACAAAGGCATGTGTGATAAAGGAATGGAAAGATGCCCTCCAATATTTCCATAGTAAAGGTAAATGACAACATAAGGATAGTCATAATTGTTAGATAAGAAGGATCATATTTTAGAGAGAATCAAATATATTTTGAATAAATCTAGAGTAAATAAATGCATGTAATTAATTAAGCACTAATCACCCTAGATAAAAGAGAACTGGAAAAAATAAGTGCAAAAAATAAAGGTAAATTAAATTTGAGGGATAGGAGTACTTACCTCTAAAATCGATGATGAAAAAATAATATTAATGGTGTTTTAAATTAATCTATCCTATCACAAAATTATTTTCCTTGGTGTAATGACTATCTCAAAATCTAAATTAGCACAAAAAACTTGTGGATCAATCTTAAGCCCTATGACTTTGATCCCAACAATCATGTGGAATTGATTAGTATTATGTTGGAAAATCTGACAAAATATGCATCTAAATACTTGTTCACCTTTACCTTCTAAATATTTCAATTTATCAAGGTAATGTTTAGGGGCATGGTTTAGGATTTTTCCAACTCAATAGGTGATCATGTTCTTCTAGGTCAAACCCCTCGATGGTCTAGATTAGTGATAGTGAAGAATATTGAATATGTAGACATGAAGATGGATTATATGATGACAATATACATTTAATTCATTTATTGTCCTTTGAAATTGAAGTGTGTTATAGAAATCCTTCATGTGAAATTAAGTGCACATTGGATGTGTTTAAATACCATGACATAGAAACATGTCACATCAAACAAGTGTTATTCAAATAATATTAGCTAGTACAAAGGGGTGAGAAAGTTGAAATTTTAATTTTATAATTTAAATTATAAAGCTAATTATTGCACTCCTTGAGGTTTTCTTGTATAAATCCCAAGCCACGTTTCATTGATTTGTAGGGATAAGATGATGATCTTGAGGTAGGGAGTAAATATATGTAAATGAGTGCTAATGGAGGTTAAATGAAGACAAATAGGGAGTAAATGTATGGAAATAAGTGTTAATTTGGACCATGATTCAAAATTAAAACAAGATTATATCACTTGTTGATATATTGTATTAAGGAATTCTCATAAAGGCAAGCACAATACTAAATGGGAAATGGTGGTGTGTGCTAATTTCAACATCACTCATATGAACACTAGTAAAATGTAAGAAGTAAGCATGATAAGGATCATAAATATACTAATAAGCATGAGAAGGAGATAAATGAGTAAGTACAAGGAATGATACAATCAAAATATGAATGCCATGTAAAAATAAAACATGAGAGCTAGACATCATAATCATGAAATATAAGAAATATAGTATAAATATGTGACATAGTGATGTATAAGGTAACAAAAAACATGTGAAAGTATAAGAGGTGAAAATGGAACATGAAGACATATAGGAAACAATGTAGATAGAGGGATTTTATGAGCTAAACATCATAAATATGTAACATGGGTAACACAGGAATTAAATGACATGTACATATAACATGCAATCTAGAGTAAATACATAGCAATGCTCCAAAGTCAGAAAATGTAAGCATAAAACATAATATAGAAATTCAAATGAGAATAATATAAAAATAACAAACATGACATAAAAAAGGGCCAAAATATGAGAACACAATAGAAAAGATAAAGTAAATGTTAATATAATTATATAAATAAAGTACAAAAATGTTAGAAGATGTCAATCAACGACATTAGTGATATCCTTATTGAAATGGTCATCATCATCCCAACAAGTAACATTGAGTTCCTCATCCTCAAATATATCTTTCATCTTAATAAGAATTGATACTCATACTAAAATAATTACCAATAAGGGAAACTGGGGAAACATTCCTTTGTACTCGTTTTTTTGTTTCTTTGCAGGTGGCATCATAGATATATTTTGAATTTGTTGAGCCATAATATTCTTTCAAGTAACTGAATAAGTTTATCTTCATTAAGGTCATTGAAAGGTATAGATATGATTTGAATACCACCCCTCACATCAATTTTATATGTGCACTTAGTACTGGGTGAACCCACATAAGTGGTGAACACTTTTGTGGAGGAAGGGAAAAGTCGTTTTTTCCCTCTACACAAAGTGAAGGGGTTCGGCCGAACCCAATTGTTCGACTGAACCCTATGTTCGCTCGAACCCCATTGACATGTGAGCGAAAATATTAAAATAAAGGGGTTCAAGCGAACTAGGGTTCGGTCGAACCCCCTTAATAGGGATTTTTTTAAAAAAACCCTATCATTTTCCCGAACCCCCTTAATTTCCCTCATTATTTTAAAGGGGTTCGAGCGAACCCTTTAAAAGGTTCGGCCAAACATATGTTTGGTCGAACACCCTTCTTCCCCTATCTCCTCAAAAATTTGATTTTTTTTGTAAAAAATTTGATTTTTTTTGTAAAAAATTATCGTTTGAAGCTCAATTTGAAAATGAAAATGCATAAAACTTCAGAAACTCAACTAGATAATGATAGTCCTCGGAATGAGCTATCCGTCGAATATAATTTTAATATGATTTGTTTTTATTATGTATTTTATTTTTTAGTTTTATTAAACATAGGTTTTTCACTGAAAATCAAAATCTCTGGTCTGCACATGTGGAAAAATAGCAGATTATCAAAATTATTATTTTTTAAATATGTTGAGGCTGGGTATTGATATCCTTGATCCATTAAATAAATAAAAAATTGAATTTCGATTCATACAGAAAAAGCTATGTTGTATACATTCCACATATATCTGAATTGCAATTGGTTTGACTTTGAAACTTGATTAAGGAAAAAATATTCAATAAAAAACTATGAGACCAAATGCAAGTGCTAGATATCGTAGTTACAAATCTAAATTTAAAAAAATTAGAATTTTATCCTTCATACAAAAAAGGTTATGTTGTATACGGTGAGCGTCACTTTTTAAAAATGTTGTTTTCTTGAAAAAAAACCAGTTTTCGTGGGAGATGAAAAAAAATGTGCAATCTGATTCCAAAAATTTTGAAAAAAATATTTTTAGAATCTAGAGACAAAATGTGATGAGACTCTAGTTTGCATCATTTTCAAATTCCTCACAGTTTAGCCGCTACAAGAGCCCGAAAGTGAAGATTTAGTTAAAAATAATAATTGCAGTGTCCAATTTGCCCAAAAATTGTAAACCACTATTGTGGGATCACCCTACTAAGCAACCACAATGCACAAATTGCTCACACAACACTACATGTGCAACTCTGTCTAAAGTGCTCACATGTGAGTAGTGTTAACACAACTACACATTATTGCTTACATGCATAATATGTAAATACACATAGCCACATATGGTCATTACCACAAACCATCATGGGAGCATCTACACCATAAACAATGCCACCATACACATATAACACTTGGAAACCTTCATTCCATAGGAAAAACATCATATATGTTTAACATTTTGGCATCATGCATGAATAGAACCTGTTGTAATTTCATGCCCCCTTACATTTAGAATAAATTATAATTTATTTGAGAGATCTAAATGAGTTATTCTTATTTGAAATGTGCCTTTGGTAGTTATGTTTTCCCCTTTTCCTACTTCAATCAATTTCCCAAAATCAAAATCTCAAAATGACTGAGTAGGGATGTTCTTCCTCTAATGTTTGTTGAGCCTCGAGACCCGACAAAAACTTGGAACCAATGGTTTAGGTCTTCCTTTATTTTCTACTTCCATTGATCCTCTTCTAATCCCTATCAAGCCTTGAGGCCCGACACGAACCTGGAACCAATGGTTCTAGGTCCTCATTTCCTTTTGCCTCCTAAGCCCCATCTTCTTCATTTTGTCCTACCTTTTTTTCTCCCTAAAATCCAAACCCTAGGTGGAACCTAGAACTTGGAACCTCAAGGTTCTAGTTTCAAGTTTGCACCTGCTCCCACTTCACAACCCATGAACCTTCATGCCTTAGCCAAATTTTGTTAATTGTTCATCAAAATATTTCATTAAGGTTCTCCCCAGGTTCTCAAAATGGGTTGAAGTTTTGATTAATTTTGCTAATAGCAGAAAGGGAACAAGAAAAATGGCCAAGTATGTGAGAGGGAGGTAGCCAAAGATGCCCACCAGACTCACCATCCTAAACTATCTAACTAATCCCTCAACCGAACTCCCCACCACGCCATTCGCCATGGAATGGCCATGCCTACAACAAAGCTCTGGCTAAGAAATTTGTGGCTTTCAAAGGACACGAGAGCTTCCCCCACTTCAGTCGCACAGGTAACTAATCCTTCTTAATACGCAGAACTAGATCAATTGATACAAAAAAATGGGCGATCAACAATATTTTGTTGGTGCCTCCTTCAACTCCCTACTTGGCTGCTACAAAATACAAATTCAAAGGTGCCAACAACATAATTGTTTTAAAATGAAATAAAACACCCCCAAAAAATGATCCGATCGTATATGGAATGCCCCAAAAAAACCTCATTCAAACCAAGGCTAGGGACTTACCTCAAGATTGTGCTTTGAACGATGTCAATGAGAAAAAATGGGCTGAGTTTGCAGGAAAAACATTACGAAACCCTACGCAAGCAGATTTATTTTAAAATGAGACGAACCAAAACTAATCTCCCTACAGTTGCTACTTCGATCTATTCGGATTAAATGAAAAGTAGGTCTAAAAGTAAAAATATTGGGCTTTTACAACTCTTTAATTCTTGAGCTTGAGACAAGATTTTTGCAGCTAGAGTTTTCAGCGAAAGAGGTCACATTTTTTCAACAAACGAATTCTGGCGACCTTACTTTTGGTGTGAGAAAAACTGAACAAAATATGGCATATCGGCTAATTATTACGAGGAATGTTTCAACGGGCCAGCAAAATTTTCTGGTGGGCAACACCCACAGTATATAGCCTATGAACTTTTAAACCAATAAAATATTCACTCAATAGTATTTAAATAAAAAAATTCACTCAATTATTTAAATAATTACTTACAACATTATATTATTCAATAGAACAAAATATTTACAGCTATAATCCTTGCAGCACATATTATTCAATAGAATAAAGATACTTTTCCCTTCTCTTCATTCATTACCGACAGTTTTCTAAACAGCAAGGAAAATACTTTAAAAGAGTTCATAATCCCTAAAATAAAATGTAATACAAAGCTAAAAAAGCAAGAGCTGCAGGGCAGCGAAGTTCCTGTCAAAAAGTTATAGAATAATTATGTTTTAATTAATGTTGTTTGATCAGTTTTAGCAACAATATTGATAAAACAAATAACTAAATAATCAATTAATCAATGAAACTGCATATGTACAGGGAGGATCAACAAATGCATGAAAATGGAGAACAAAAAGCAATATTCAGTTGCTTGTTGATGATTATTTGACCACTTTATGAACAAAAAGCAATATTCAGTTGCTTGTTGATGATTATTTGACCACTTTACTAATATGTCATAAAAGAGCTTGAACTAAAAAGGGAAAATTCATCGAGCATGCCCTCAGCTTTCCTCATCTATCAAAATCAGATCATGTTGAATAGAAGCATAGACTTGTCCAAAGAGAACCCTCAATCATTCAATGAGAAGAGAACTCACATGGCAAAAAAAATCGATATATTGTTTTATCAACACTTCTGACTATAGGATTGTTGGATCAGACCAATTGTTGAGTATGTAATTGATAATTTTCTTTGATATTTGTACAGTGTGTAACTGAGTGCTAAGACTAGAACATGACCATGACAATGAGATGGTTCAAGTCTCTCTGCTTAATCATTGGGATTGCTCGCTATAGAAGTGTCACTGTAACAAGGCACGTAAAAAATTCAAGGGAGTTGATGTAAAAATGTTCTTTGATTGTTGTTTGTAAGGAAAGATTTTTCAACTTCATGAACTGTATGGGCTGATGGAACTCGTGCTTCTGTAGGTGATTCATGTGCATTCCCAACCAGCTCTTGTACTTGTAATTGTTCTACAGATGTTAGTGTAATTATATTTGCCTGGTCTTCAACCTCTGGTGTTACAGGTTGTGAGGCATCTTGGTTGCCTGTCGCAGGACTAAGTTCTGGTGCGAGAGTCCCCTTTTTCAACACATATTCATGAACCTAATGCAAGAAAATAGTTAATCCATAGAACAAAGAAGTAGAGGCTGTGCTAAATTATATGCAAAACTATAAACATGAATTGCAAAAACATGTAATAAAGCTGAATTGTTAAATTCGAAACGGCATTAAAACAAACCTCATTAATTAGTTTGTGTTGGTCTGTGTTGGTCTGTGTTCCCAAACTTTGGTGGATGAACCCGAGACTTAAGGGCAGGAGCACTCGTTTCTTCCTTACTGTAATTAAGTGATCAAACAAGCCCCTCAGGTTGTCTTGGCTTGAATGCAATAATAGCCACCAATGCAGATTGAACTGCAAGGATTTGATAACATTAGGAGAAGATGCATAGCATAACATGAAACATGATATAACACTTGAAACAGTAACTACATTCTATGGAAACTAAAATTTTAGTTATAAATTATTCTATATGTCATGCAATTTTCTTTTTAGTGTTTTCAAAGCAAAACCAATGATGCAACAGACTAGATCAAAAAGAAGTAATCCCAAAAGGTAAGGATAATATTGGACAATTAATTGAAGTCACAAAAAAATAGAATGGCTTGAAAGTATGCACAGAGTAAATTATATTATACAACTATTAAAACTGTTCTAATGTAAGGCTTATTTAAAATAATAGAATAAATAACTTATTAATATTTATCACATTTTTTGGTATGATTTTAATTTAGTCATGTCAACTACTATTCAACTATTATTCCAAACATGTTGGAGCTTTCTTGCCTGAGAAAGTTTTGTCTACGTAATTTGAGTGAACTCATCTGATCTTAAGTGGAGATTATAAGATTGTAGCAAAGTAGTTGCTAGATGCTGGAGCTTTCTTGCACTGGAAAGTTTTCTTTGTCTATGTTATATCGGAGACTTAATCTGATCATAAGTGGAGGTTATAAGATTGTAGCAAAAACGTATGCTACATTTTTTTGTTTTTCCTTCTATTTTGTTTGACATATCTATTGGTTGATTCTAAGGAAGCAGCACATTCCCTTGAATGGAGTTGAAATGATATGAAATGGATTGTAAATGGCAGGTTTTTTGCTATTCTCAAATGAAAAAACAGGGGAAGGCTGTGGGCAGTGGCTGATTTGAGTTGAACTTTTTGTCACGTGCCTATTATGTCTGTCATGTAAATTGCCTCTCCAATGGTCCTTATCTGGGAATGACGGTAATATGTGGTCTAGCATCAGCTGCGATTCTGATAATTAAGGTCTCCTTCACTATTTTAGAGGCTTTACAGACCTCGCCAACTGCACTTAGAAGCCCGCGGTTCAAGCAGTCATGGGGTATCCCTGCTATGTTCTTATCCTCTATGGTGTTGGCTCTTGGTCACATAGTAGTGGCATACAAGATACAATATCAGTCTCGACGGATGCTACTTCTTCAACGAGTTGATCCCGAAGCTGTAACATATTCATCCCATCTGCTGGTCATTTATTGCTAAATAATTTAGAAGAATGAAGATAACCAATCTGTGAGTGATTCCTGTCTGTGATGTAATCATAGTTGCCATCTTATGTTTCAATTGAATTCTCTTATAGATTTTTATTTTATTTTGTTTGCTATACCTTTTTCTCTGAAATTTAAGTCTTCTTTGCCTGTAAATTTGACTACATTCTATTAAGATACTTTGCATTTACAACAGGAATTCACATACTTTTTGGTGAAAGAGACCACCCTTATCGAATCCCTGAAGAGGGTTTGCTTTTGCATGTACATTATATATTGAACAAAATTTTGTAGCCTAGGGTTTAGATCTAATGATCAATCTTGGTTGTGAACTCAACATTGCCAATCCACCTATGTTTAGAAATGCAATAAGGATCATTCCCAATGGCTTCACATCCGCATTTTTTTGCTTGTGTATGTCTCCTATATGTGAATTTTACTTGGTTTTATTAGACGAAATTTTCAAAATAAAATAAACAACCTTGCAAATAGCTATACACTTAATCCATCACAAAATACCATACTCTGCAAAAACAAAAATGAAAAACAGAAAAATCTGCATCATTGGATTCCAATCTCTTCAACAGGAAAAAAAAACAAAGTAAGACTTCAAATTTGATAGAACTTTAAACAAAAAAAAGCATAAAACCCAAAAACAAAAACAAAATGCTGGCTTCTTCAAGCACTTATCTGCAAGTGCAGCTGACAACTTGCCATACCAATCAACCAGTTTTTTAATTGCAAAAAAGAAGTTGCTTTTTACAAATACTCCCTTGTACAACCACTTTCACAAATGGATGAACTTTCACATATAACTAACATATAGGATATAAAATTATAACTGAATGGTTTTGACTATGACACGATATTTCTTGATGCTAAATCAAACAAGTGTAATATTTGATACTGAGTATGAAATTGAAGATAGAAAAATATAACTAAATGATTTTGAACATGATATGCTAAACCATGCATTGACATTATATAGATATATCCAACTATAATTTACCTAACTTCTGTTATTTTTAGGTGTACACTTCTCTACAAAACACCCAAGACAATGTTGAAAGAGTAGTTAGAGCTTGTCAGGCTTACTATTTTCACTGATTTCATGTTCATTCAGTGATTTCAAGTTCATATAAAAAATATTGTTGATAAAGAAAATCAAGACACAACATACCTCATCTTTGCTTCTAGGAACCGTTTTCATCTAGTACAGCTTGAGGCCTGAGACCATGGGTCAAAAGTAAACAATATGAGAGTTAGAAAAAATAAATCACATTTCATTTCTTCGAATAATTACTATTATGACATATGGCAATTGCAATGGCATGTTTATACCAAAAACATATGACCCCAAGAATCTGCATGAAAGATGCCAAACATTATATTGATTGTGTTTCCTTTTTCTATCTCCCCACATAAGACTTTGTTAGAGCAAACGGAATCACACAAGCACTCAACTCAATGAATGGGCCATGCCAGACATATCAAACTAAAACATACAATCCAAAAATAGTATTCTATATTAGCTTTTCACTTCAAAACATGTAGAAATTGAATAGCAGATAAAGCAGGTCATTAAGAATTGGCATCCACAAACTACAAACAGAATCAAAACTTACATATATCATTTCCCCCCAAACAGAATAAGTAAGGCATCTTTGACAATGCAATTTCTTACAAATTTTTATTGACAGTGTCAGTAAATAGCACAAATTAAGAGACAAAAATATGCAATCTGGTAGGTGTCCATCCATGACTTTCTTTCTGTGTAGCAAAGCCAAATGAAGTGAAACCTTTTATTGCTAAAGTATTTGCTAATAAGTTAAATAGAAGTGTGCTAAGTGTGGTCTAAGAAATGCAATTACTTAATTTATTAAACTTGCTTACTTTTGAAAATGTTTTATTAATCATATCATAATACCATGAACATTGATTAGAATCCCCATGTAGAAGCTTACATTGCTTTGTTGAAACTATCATCAATCATGTAATATGATATTGTCAGCAACATGTTAATGTACGGGAAAGCACACCAAAGTTGCAAAGCTTGGTGTATTATAGCAAAAGCACAACTATATATTCTTTTTAATATATTAAAGAGGGGATCTATTAGGGTCCTTATCTATGAAATAAACAAAGTACATAAAATCTGTAAAAGGAATTAAAGAGTAAATCAGCAAAACAGCTAACCACAGGCCCCATTGATGAACAAAAAATGCCTATAGAATATCATAACAGAGCTTAACAACAAGGAAACAGCTAGGTACAAGCTAGGACAACAGTAGCGGGGTTTAAGTGTGAGATGATTTTTTTTATGTGAAACCAATGAAAGCAGCAGAGACCTATTTAAGTTTTTCATTGAAGGAAATCAAAATAGTATTCACTGACATTAGTTTTTGTAAAATCAAATTTGATAAAATTTAAAGGTTGCATAGTAAAGTTTTGTACCGAAAGCAACAAAATTGAAGGCTTATTGATGCAGTGTCTTTAAATTGATTGTTGTAAAATTGAAACACAACAAAATTACTTATTTACATAACACAACAAAATTTATAGTTGAGTATGACGGATTGTTTGTGTAATTGCAATTTGTGGAAACAGTAAGAAAGTCATTGTTGGAGAATTCTCAGAATGAAATTGTTAACAAAAATTGTAAAAGTTCCTTGAATTTGGAATTTGCGTAATAAGAACATTGTAGGTGAGATGTCTTCTTTATATTGCTCATATGAGATCTCCTCAAGCTTGGGAAAAATTTGTTTAAGCAGCTGTCCACTTAACGAACAGTCAATGTTTCCTTCTTTCCTAAATAGCATGCAAGCGAGATTGTGACGGAAGGAA
Organism: Sequoiadendron giganteum; assembly: GCA_007115665.2. Taxonomy (NCBI): domain Eukaryota; kingdom Viridiplantae; phylum Streptophyta; class Pinopsida; order Cupressales; family Cupressaceae; genus Sequoiadendron; species Sequoiadendron giganteum. The sequence goes on from CM021102.1 coordinate 603,998,400, forward strand.
AGTTGAGTGTTTTTTTTGCAGAATGTGCAATTGGCATATCCTTTTTGAAGACACTTGTCCAGTAGCATGGAGTGATGACATGTGCTACAACAAGCTTCGAACGGGGGCAAGTAGACATTCTTTGGTTTCAGTGTCCCAAGTACCTGTCAATAAAAATAGCATGTTATGTATTGTGTAGGGAACTAAAAATATTTCATAAAAAAATAAAATTCTTAATTTTTGCGCTCTTGCCTGAATGTTAGATTTTGCAAGAGTTTGCAACTGTGTTCTTGTACATGTATCATTAAGCTCCTCAAAAAATGTTGATTGTGTTGCGTGCATTAGATTTGAACCTTGTGAACCAGTTCTAACTACATTTTTGAAGAGGAGCAGTGGCATGTCTATTTTTGAAAACATTTGATGTAAAAATGCACACAAATTCGCATTGGCAGTTGGGATAACAACCTAGAAAAGAAAATTGTTAATGAATTTAAGTAAATAAGTTCAATTGCATTACAAAATAAAAGGAAGATGGTTAGGTATTTACAGTTGCCATGTCTTCTTGGAGGTCTCCATCTTTCACATGTACTTCAGATTGGATTTTGTTGAAATGATAAGATGTCGCAATTGCTCCAAATGAGCCAACAGAATAGTTGGAGTCTGCTTGTATTAATTGGGAGATAGTGACATCTGGAGTTAATCTACGTTTTTTGCAAACAATAGGTACGATTTCTACTATGCTTCTACTGGTTAAGGCAAGACAACAGTCTGCATCACCTCTTTCATATTGAGTTTTATTTTTTATTAAAAAATTGGTGATGCGAATACTAGACCCAACGAACATACATGGCAAAAATGTATTGATCAGATTGTTGCTAATGTTTACAGTAATAGTCATTTGACCATAGGCATCTACTAGATCCACATGTACTATTTCTGCCTTTTTTGAGTGTTGTTGTTTCTTGTAGAAGCGGGACCATAGACAACAAGGACATTGCCTTCGAATATTGAACCAATTTGCTCTGTGGAAATTTCCAATATTGTACTGGCTTTTTGCTTTGTTGAAATTAGACTGTCAAAAATATATTGTGTAGTTAATTATGTATTCTAAATATGCATTATAGTTGTTAACATTGAAGGATAGAAAATGTATATTATTCTTAATATTGCGAATGTAAATTGAAGATTTTTCACAATGTATGTTACTGTTTCTAGAAATATTTGGAAAATGTACAAACATATACGTATATTTTTTACTAATTATGGATTGTAAGAAGAGTATTGAAAAATAATACCTTTGGTTCTTGCTTTCAGTAGTCATTTTTGTTGGTGATGTACTATTTAGTTCAATACTTTTCAACTGGCTGTAATAGGGAATGAAATTGTTAGTTATGAAATTAGTAGATGTTACTATTTAACATTTGATTATTTTGGAAGAGTTGACAATTGTCACTGTTTTGCTATGTATTCTTATGTAGTTACTGAAAATGTATGCTATTCTTAATTGTGTGAATGTAAATTAAATTTTTCTGTCTAAGTATGTTCCTGTTTATAGAATTCTATGGAAGGTGTACTTCTAAATACATAGCTTATTCATAAAAAATAGGTAGAGAAGAAGACTATAAAAAATGAGTACCTTTCTTTGTTGCTTTCAATGCTCAATCTTGTGGGAGAAGTGGTATTTAGTTCAGTGTCTTCCAAGCGCCTGTAGCAAGAAATGCAATTGTTAGTCATGTAATTTGTGGAAAATACTATTTAATGTTTAACTAGTTTGTAAGATATGACATGTCTTACCATTTTTTTATCCGTTCTTTATTAGGTGTAGAGAAAGAATCATCTAGATCATCTACATCGAGGTCCTCTTCACTAATTTGCATGCTTTTGAAAAAGTTGCACAATACATTTTTTTTACTTGTATAGTTTAATGTATTTTTAAAGTAGAGTTTTTTCTATTACATTTGCAAATATTCCTTATATAATTGGAAATTGTTTTGTAATTGATTTTTCGTGAGTATAAATACCTTTCATCCGATGTAATATTGGTTGTATGCACAGTTGTTGGTAGAGTGTTGTTAAATTTGACAATGTCCAATTGGCTTTGACAGAACCAAGAGGTTAGTGAAGTATGGTTTTTGAAGAGGATATTTTGTTAAAGAAAAAAAATTGTGTATGTTGTCCATGTAACTTACTCTTTATTTGTTCCATGTTGTGATGTTGCAGGTAGTGCAATAGATACTTTTTCTTTCTCAATGTTCATTATTGCAAGTCACTTGCAAAACAATATTTGCTAAATTTTCTGTTATATGAATAATGATCTATAGTATAGTAAAAGTAATGAATTTTAGTACTTTTTTTTGAGTAAGAGTTAATGTATCTAGATAAAAAAAACTAAATTTCATATAAAATTGTTGTATGTGATTACCTTTTATAGAATGCAGAGCATGGCTACATGATGTTGGCAGCATGGAATAAAAGAGTGTCATGATCCATCCAGTATGACTCGTATCTTTGAATGTTTGTTGTATTTTCATAATTATTTGTCCAGACATGATCAATATTGGTCCTTGACAAAAGTTTTGTATTTTCCTGTAATAAGAACAACTTGTGTATTCCCATGTTCTCTTTTAGCATGTCTAGTTTTTTTGAGGTGTTGGAAATGTCAATGTTAAAGTCACCTACAATATAAATAAGGCTTCCAGTGGGAACAACTATCATTGCTTTGTTAACAATTTTTATGATATTTGTAAGCGATGTTGCTGGTCTAGCATAGATATTACAAATATAAAGGCTTTGTTTAGTAAATATTAGTGTACTCAATATTGCTTCAACATTGTCTTCTGTAAGTGGAATTGCATTTGCTACTTGTATATGTTTTTTTGTGCAGGTCATTATCCCATGTATATGGTATGCTATAGAGCAATTATATTCTGATAACACATCATTTTCTAAATTGTTTTCCAAATATGTCTCTTGGAGACAAATAATGTCCGATGACATTAAATCTTTGTCATGTTCAATGTCTTGTTTGTGTGGCTGGAAATGACGAGTGTTTAATGTAGATATGGTAATACATGATGTTTGAGATTTGTAATGTGTGTCATTTTGTAGAGTCCACTTTTCTACTGACTGTAATCGTGTCATTTCATCTATGATTTCTCTTCGTACTTTAAATTTTTTTGCTGTTAGAGGGCTTAAAAAAAACAATGTTTCAATTGTTGATGTGCAGGAAAGGGTTGTGTAAGTTAACCCATGTTGGTGTATGCCTAATGGTTCAAATGCAAGGCCATGCATTGTAAGTCCTTGTGATCTATGTATTGTTCGAGCACATGCTAATTGTACCAAGAATTGTTTTCTAACAATATTTTTATGTTGAGCATTTAGTTTTAAGATTGGTCTGGCAACTTGGAGTATTGGTACCCATTCACTGTTAATATATGTTTGGTTTAAATGTGATAGTCTTCTGGCTTGAGCTTTTCCTATACGACGATCATTGAACTCAATCCATATAATGTCAATGTCAGCATGATGATTATATGTTTTGAATATTCCATCTGATCCATTTATAAGACCATCTTGTGTATCATAGTTTCCACCGTAAATTTCAACTAGTATGTCTTTTTTTAACATAATATGGTCTGGTAGATTTGTATTATTTTTGAATAATTGTTCTAAATTAACATAATTATCATGTTTGTCAATTGCATTGATTATTTTTGATAAAAGGGTAAAACGGGTTTTACAGGGACCCGAAACCACAACGTTTACAAAACATAAAAGAGGACACCAAAGTCCAACGAAAAAGACCAGCTGCCCAAGAAAAGAGCAGCAACAACCAAACGAAAAAGACCAGAAAGGTCAAGTTGAGAGGAACAGCAAAGTAAGCACCAAAAAAACCCCAGCCGTTAATTCAGAGTCTTGAGGAAAGACTCTGTCTCCGCCTCCAGATTCTGCATATCATTGACACCCTTTTTAAAAGTTTGAATCATATTCGAAGTAGGGGGGGCCTTGCGCTTCAGATTGGCTCTGGTTCTTCTAGAAATACCCGCATCCGTCTCCTGGCTTTTGTCCTCTGTTTCCTCCAGATCCACCACCAGAGAAACCTGTTGGGCTTTATCAAGCTTTTCAGTCATCGCGTTAATGATAATGGCATTGTGTCTTGCTATAATTGCATTGATTGTTCTTAGTTCTCCAGGAAGAGAAAATAATATTTTCTGATTGTGTGCATTAACATATTTTCTCTTGTAAAAGAGGAATGGAAATGTTGGATCAATAGGTGTGGGACGTAAGCATTTGTTATTTAGGTATGCTATGTCACTATCTGTTTGAGAGTTTGTTCGTATTCTATTTAGAATTTTGATGAAGACTTCATCTTTTTGTCTCATTGTTGTGTGTAAGGTATAGCATTTGATCTTTTCCCATAAATTGTATGGAACTAGCTAGGTGTCTAATTTTAGAGTTTGGAACACTGGACAGTCATGTATAGGTTCTGCTTGGAAGAAATCGCCACAAAAAATAATGTCTAAACCACCAAAATATTTAGTAGGTGTTTGCATGATGTCATGCAATCTTTTATCTATGCAACACAAGAGTCTCGCTCCAACTAATGAGATTTCATCAATAAGGATAATACGCAGTTGTTGATATTCTTTTGTCAATATATCTAATTTCTCCGAGCTTAATGGAATAGTAGTGGATTTGTTAAATGGTATGAAAAGTGCAGAGTGAAAAGTTGTGCCTCCAATATTGTAAGATGCTTTACCTGTGTATGCAAGTAACAAGCCTTTTTTCTTATTTGGGTCACTATCAATAGAGTTATTGTATATACGCAGTAAGCCTTGGTAAATGGCTTTGGCAGTGAATGTCTTTCATGTTCCAGCACCTCCTGTTAGAAACAAATGTAATGGTTCAAGTAATTTATTTTATTTTTTTACTAGTATGTCCTTTACTATGGCTTTTTGCTCTTTGTTTAGCATTCTTCGAAGATTGTAGTACTCTGTGTTGTCAGCTAAGTTTGGATGCTTAGCAATTTCAAGTGGCCTTCTGATTTGTTTGTTATAGAATTTAAGTTTCAGTGTGTCTAAATCTGATTGTAAATTGTATTGTTCATTATAATCAGTGTTCAAGTTGTGAACATTGTTTGTTTCTGTATGGTTCTCATTTTCAATATTGACATCATTAATAGCATTGTCCAAATCACCCCATAGCTCATTTATATGGTACGTGTACTTTGCTTGATTAAGTTTTACTATTTTTTCTTTAGCAATGAAAGCCTCTTCCCATGTTGTGAAGCCTCTTTTCAACATGTGTTCATCTATGGAAAATGGGACATATAGTAAAAGTTGTTCCCTATAATAGTTTTCGATGTCAACATGTTTATTGTATCTTATATATCGAATAATTTGTGGTCTCTTTATTTTTTTAATTGTCCTTTTCTTGTTCTTCTGTATTCTGCAACAGATTATGCTAGACAAACATTTGCCAATATTTGTGGACGTGCAATATAATGGTCAATTATATTTTTACAAGCAACATTTTGTGAATCATTTGGCTCATTTTTTAGCTGTGTGGAATTTTTCAAAATAAATGTACGGTTTTCAGCAGTTGATGTGTCTATGAATTTGCATTTCCTTGAACTATAGTTAAGAGGAAGTGAAAGCACAATGTGTACAGCTTGCTAAGTAGACATTTGTTGTAGATTGAGCAAAGCATTTCCAAGTTTTGTTATCATTTTAATTGCATCAATGTTGTGTTCTTTGTGCTCTGTGCGTATTTTGTTAAATGCATTTGTTATTGAGGCATTGCATTTTGTCATGTATGAGCTACAGTACATTGCTGCAACATATGCATTTAGAACGAATTGTGCATCTGTATTTGCTTGCCATAGATGAGGAATTTTTTAACAAAATGTAATTGTTCCAAATGTGAGCAGGCTTTCTTTTCAAAAACATTGTTGGTCTAAGCAACGTAGATTGTATGGCTAATATGTATTCTTCTTCATCCATGGTTATGTTCAGTAGGAATTCCTCAAAAGATGTACACCAATCATAACTTGAACATTCTAAAGTGGATCTAAGTTTTTTTTTGAAAGACATGTTTCTTTTTTCGTCGATACATGGTTCAAGAATTCTTGTTGTTTTCATTGGTGGTTGTGGAAAACCAAAGTGGCATTGTTTTTTTTTGGTCTTCCCACACTGTTTAGTATGGTGATGTATGTGTATTTTAGCCATTTGTTCATTTAAAGTTTCAGTATTGCAAGTTATGTATCTATCTACAAAATGTTCAATACTAGTATTAGTATCTTTTCCATATATAGGTGCATCTTTAACCCATAGCATGAAATGGTCATGTTCATTTCCTCAACTTTGGAATTCTATAACTGAAAAGTAGTCCAATACCTTTCCAAAAAATGTATCATCTGAGCATATTAATTGTTTCATTGCATTAATCCTATGTTTATAATAGCGAGTACAAGTGGTTGGATCCTTTTTAATCAAATAGGTAATGTCAACTTCATTAAGCAATTCTTCCTGGTTTTCTGTTGATTTTTTTTTGTGTGAGATGTATAATTCTTTCAATGTTTCCTTTAATGGCTCCCAATTTTGTTCTGCACTAGTGAAAGTTATGAAAAAAGTAGGTGGACCCAACTGTCGTATCATTGCAAAAAGATTTATTTTCAGGTGTTGCAAATAGTCTGGTGAATTTCTTATTTTTTTGAAATCTACATATCCAATGTTTGATTGCAATATCTTTTCAAGGTTTGGTTTGTGCTTGACATCTTTTGCTAGTAGGGTCCTACCTTTTAATTTCCCTTTGCGAATTCTTATCCAGAGTGTAGAAAATACTTGGGCTATTAGAATTTTAATGGTTTTGAAAAATAAGTTGGTGGTATGATAAGCAAATGTTCGATTTGAATTTTGTAATTCCCATTGTGCAATTTTTTGGTATGAAATTTTCTTTTCAATTTGTTCATCACATGGTTCTCCGAAAAATAGTGTTGAAAAATTCATTTCTTCGGCATATTTGTCTTGGAGTATTCCAAGAGGTTGTTTTCCTTCAGCAGGTGCAATTTCAATGACTTTGTCTTGTATTGAATGTATAGTTCTTGACTCAGTAAATCCATGGATCAAGGTATCTATTTCCATTTCCATTGGATTATTTGTGTCATTTTCTTTGTCGCTATCACTTGATGAAGATTCTGTGCATGTAGTGTGCTCTTCTAAATGATCATGCCATTTTTTGTTCAGTTTAACATTTTGTGTTTTGTACAACATTGTTTTACACAATTCATTTAAAGAATTCATAATAACATTTGGTCGAACTCTTCCTTTTTGGTATGCATTTTGATATTGCAAACGTCTCTTTAATGCAATAGCAATTGTCCATGTTTCATTTGTAGAACGTGGCAACACTGTTTGTATAATGTTCATGTCCGTTGGGACATTGATAATTGTTCCACTTAGTCCAATTTGAGGTCTTTTGTATCCTAGTTGCCAAATTTGTGCAAAGGCAAGTCAAAGGGACACTAGCCTTTCTTTGAGTTCTGAAAGTGTAGAAGTGTATTGTAGTGTCTTATTTGTTTTAATATGTTCTGGTGTTGCGTATATTGGTTTTTTGTTTTGCCTCAATTGGTGGTTACAAAAGTTGCATATTTTGTTTCAAAAAAATCCTTTTGTCCTTAATAAAACTAGACCATATGTTTCCATTTTTTGTTGCTTAGATTTATAATATTCTTTTTGAAACGCAATTGCCCATAAATTTCACACACATGTTTCGGTGTGTCTTTGATTTTCTCCGTGTAAGATTCAACGAGTGTTTTTTTTTCCCTCTTTTTTCTATGTTTTGTATTTTAGGATTTTTGCGTATCTCTTGTTTTAGTTTACGAAGTGAGTTATGGAAAGTTGTAGTAAACCCGTTTCTGTAATGTGTAGAGTTGCAAGTTTTTACTTGTTCACTGTTTTGGATGGATTCTTTCAATTTGTGCATACTAATGTTTTGTTTAGGTTTTTTGCGTATCTCTTGTTTTAGTTTACGAAGTGACTTATGGAGAATAGTGGTGAAGCCATTTGTGAGATGTGTAGAGTTGCAAGTTTTTACTTGTTTACTGTTTCGAATGGATTCTTTCAATTTGTGCATATTAAGCCTTTCTTTGCTTTTCATTATTGTTTTTTTTTTGGTTGTGTAGTATGAATGTCGTTTACCATTATTATCTCGACTTCACCTGGCTTATAATGTGTATGCATGTCATTTAATTTGTAACATATGACATTGCATACTTTTGTTGGTTGTAGACATTTGCAATATACTTTGGTTGGCATCGAACTGTTTTCTGAAGAAACTTGAATTTTTATTTTCAAAATGTAGGATAGCCATTCAAAACAAAATTCAGAACCTTCAATTTCACTTTGTTCAAATGGATCTCCAACTTTTGCAATAAATGTTTGCCAATTTCTCACACCACAAGTATTTTTCAACTCAGATTTTAAGCATGTTAGAAGACATTCATTTGCTATGTTGTCTCCATTTAGAATTGCATTGCAAAAGGTTTGAGCCATGTAGCGTCTAAGACATGGGCTATCATATTCATTTTTAGTCAAACTTGCAATAGTATTGAAAAGACTGTCACCACAATCTGATATTGATAATGCATTTTTGCATAATCTAGACATTGTATCTTTTTTTTTAATTTTTGGAATTCTTTTTAGGGAGTATATATTTCTTCCAAATTGTTTAGATTGGTGAGCTTGTTGTTCAGGTGTGTTAATTTTTTTCCTCACAAGCGGTTCAAAATGTCCATTTTTATGATCCTGATCATGGAAAAGAATAGAATATGTTGTACTTTGTGAATTTTCATTGAAATGCAAGTACTTTGTTTTTCTTGTTAAAGACCAAATACATATCTCAATATCTAACCACTTGGATAGCCACTTAATACAAAAAAAGTCTCCCCAAAGACCATACTCATTACAATTTGGCTTTGGAACTGCAGATAGTCGCATGCGTCACAAATATGTACTAACATCATGAACGCCATGCATTTTGGATAGTGTGTGTGAGTCTAGCTCATTTTGAAGTGAAAACAAAGCGTGAGGATCATCAATTGCCAGACAATTTAGAAAATGATCAACTATTCCATTTCTTAGTTCAAGAGATGTGTATCGCATGTGTAACAGTAGTTGTAATGAGTCGAAAAGATAATCGGCTACATTGTATACAAAGGGCCTTATTCTAAATAGGTTATTGTCTTCTAATACTTTGTCAATTGAGATATCTCGTTGTCTATTTTTTGATTGATAGTTCTCTACATCTATGATATTATCCAATGCAAAATTTGTTGTTGATGATGCATATTTACTGAACTTGGACACTAAATCTATTGACTTATCCTCCACAATTTATTTTCTCATGTTAGTAATTGTTTTTGATTGTTTACCTTGGTTAATACATTTTTCCAATGGCTTTTTTTTTGGAAACAAGTGGTTCAAAATGTCCATTCAAACGGTTTTCATCATGGAACAAAATAGAATATGTAGTACTTCCTGAATCTTCATTGAAATTCAAGTACTTTACTTTTCTAGTTGACAACCAAATGCATATTTGGATACCTAACCACTTTGCTAGCCATTTAATACAAAATTGGTCACCCCAAAGGCCATATTCATTAGAATTTGGTTTCTTAACCGCAGATAGGTGCATACGTTGTAAGTATGTATTAGCGTCAACAATTTGATGCAATTCATTCAATGTTTTAGGATTTAGCTCATGTGTATATGAAAAAAAAGCGTCATCGTCATTTTTTGCTAGGCAATCAAGAAAGTAATCAACCATACCATTTCACAATTCTATGGAAGTGAAGTTCATATGTAACAAATATTGCAAAGAGTCAAAAAGACAATCCCTATGTTGTATACAAATGGACTTATTCTAGAAAGATTATTGTCTTTCAATACTTCATCTATTGTTCATTCTTCTTTCGTATTCATTGGTTCATAACTTTCTACATCTATGATAGTACGCAATGATTTTTTTGATTCACAATTTTTTGACATTTTATGCACAAAATAAAAACACGCACTAGAAATTAAAAAAAACAAAATAGGTGTAATATGTTACTTGTCAAATTCTATATGCTGTTGAACTATATTTGTAGATACTATTATTGTTTCTTTGCTTTTCAATGCTCAGGTTCTGCAAAATAAGAAAATTAAACACAGCATCAATGATTAAATCAAGAAATCACAAATTTTTATAACATTAAATCAATAAATAAATAGTTTGTCACTTCTTAATAAATAGTTAACCATTTGCTCACAATTTTATGAGCAGGGTTGACATGTAAGTCTCAATTCTAAGGAATACATTACATTTAATTATGGGTAGTCATCATCAACACTAACAACTTTAAAGTCAGAATTATTGGTCCAATATTGTTTAAAATATTGAACATTACATAAACAAATGTTATCATAACTATTGCAACAATATTGATAAAACAAATAACTAAATAATCAATTAATCAATGAAACTGCATGTGCAGGGATGATCAACAAATGCATGAAAGTGGAGAACAAAAAGCAATATTCAGTTGCTTGTTGATGATTATTTGACCACTTTACTAATATGTCATAAAAGATCTTGAACTAAAAGGGGAAAATTCATCGAGCATGCCCTCAGCTTTCCTCATCTGTCAAATTCAGATCATGATGAATAGAAGCATAGACTTGTCCAAAGAGAACCCTCAATCATTCAATGAGAAGAGAACTCACATGGCAAAAAAAATCGATATATTGTTTTAGCAACACTTCTGACTATAGGACTGTTGGATCAGACCAATTGTTGAGTATGTAATTGATAATTTTCTTTGATCGTTTGTTTTATTGCACATGCATTTTCAGCCTCTGCAATGAAGTGTCATTTCTGTCAATTTGCTGTTGCAGTTGGTATTTTATTCTTGAACTTTATTTCAGTGAGAATCTGTGAAACCAACAACTTAAGCATGTTTCTCTTTTCAATTTTAGTACAACAAGGGAGTAAAATACACTTATATTGAATCTGTACAGATATGTTTCCCTGATTGTTGATTTGAATGTTGCATTTGTTGTTTCAGTGCCAAAAGGTTTTGAACTGTTGTGTACTAGTTATTGAAAGTTGAAAAAAAAAGAAACAAAAATGAAAAATAGAAAAATCTGCATCATTGGATTCCAATCTTTTCAAAATAAAAATAAAAACGAAGTGAGACTTCAGATTTGGTAAAGCTTTAAATGAAAAACATAAAAACCAAAAACAAAAACAAAATGTTGGCTTCTTCAACCACTTATCTGGAAGTGCAGCTGACAACTTGCCAAATCATCTCAGTGTGATTTCATTTGTTGCACTTGAGGTACACACTGGTACTGTAATTTTATGGTAAATTGGAATGTAATAGTTATGAAAATATTATGTAGCAATATTCCATTGATTAAAAGGCTTTTGGATAAATTTAATGAATATTGCTGGAAACACACGGGAAGATCTTAATGAGGAAAAAACTTCACTGGCTATTGAGTGAGAAGTAGAAAGTTACTAATCATCAACTTTTTAGAATACAAAATAGGTTTGATCTAATTTTTTACTGCTTTGTAATTAAAAACAGAGAAATTGAGAATGTTTTAATAGATTTTGCTTAATAATATTCACGGTTGATATTGCAATGATATAGAATACAATAACATAGATATGTAATTACAGCCTAGAAAATGATATCTTAAATCAAAACAAATCAAAGCAAGCTTGGGGAATTTAGTTTCGGACTAAAGAGTTTTAAAAACAGTCATTTATCAAGTAAATGCGCTTTGAATTGTTCTGTAGACCACTTTGGCCTGAAGACTTTAAAATTATTTCTCTTATTTATCTGTTGCACACAAAATAGACAAAACTGAGACATTACAGAATAAAATTGGATTGTTTGACATTTTGTTTTGTTTTGTTTAGAATAGCATGATTTGGCTCATAGTTGCAGTTGATATTGTGAAGCACACAAAATAGACAGGACTGACAATTTTTATTTTTTTTTGCATCCCTGTTTAAATACATCAGTTGTTAAAATTTGATGGCCTCAATCCTGCCTCATTATAAATCATGACATTCGTTTCCTCCTGGATCCGTGACATTTACTCAATACAGATTCTTAAATACTTGAATAGTCATTTTTGGTTGGATTCACCTTAACAATACAGACAACATCTTTCTGTTTGGAATTCCAATTTCTACAATTGTTGTTAGATTTGAACTTATTGGAGTCTCTCATAGGAAGCAGCACATTCCCTTGAATGGAGTTGAAATGATATGAAATGGATTGTAAATGGCAGGTTTTTTGCTATTCTCAAATGAAAGAACAGGGGAAGGTTGCGGGCAGTGGCTGATTTGAGTTGAACTTTTTGTCAGGTGCCTATTATGTCTGTGATGTACATTGCCTCTCCAATGGTCCTTATCTGGGAATGACGGTAATATGTGGTCTAGCATCAGCTGTGATTTTGATAATTAAGGTCTCCTTCACTATTTTAGAGGCTTTACAGACCTCGCTAACTGCACGTAGAAGCCCTCGGTTCAAGCAGTCATGGGGTATGCCTGCTATGTTCTTATCCTCTATGGTGTTGGCTCTTGGTCACATAGTAGTGGCATACAAGATACAATATCAGTCTCGACGGATGCTACTTCTTCAACGAGTTGTCCAGAAGCTGTAAGATATTCATCCCATCTGCTGGTCATTTATTGCTAAATAATTTAGAAGAATGAAGATAACCAATCTGTGAGTTCAATTCCTGTCTGTAATATAATCATAGTTGCCATCTTATGTTTCAATTGAATTCTCTTATAGAATTTCTTTTAATTTAGTTTGCTATACCTTTTTCTCTGAAATTTAAGTCTTCTTTGCCTGTAAATTTGACTACATTCTATTAAGATACTTTGCATTTACAACAGGAATTCACATACTTTTTGGTGAAAGAGACCACCCTTATCGAAGCCCTGAAGAGGGTTTGCTTTTGCATGTAACTTATATATTGAACAAAATTTTGTAGCCCAGGGTTTAGATCTCATGACCAATCTTGGTTGTGAATTCAACATTGCCAATCCACATATGTTTAGAAATGCAATAAGGATCATTCCCAATGGCTTCACATCCGCATTTTTTGCTTGTGTATGTCTCCTATATGTGAATTTTACTTGGTTTTATTACACAAAATTTTCAAAATAAAATAAACAACCTTGCAAATAGCTATACACTTAATCCATCACAAAATACCATACTCTGTAAAAACAAAAATGAAAAACAGAAAAATCTGCATCATTGGATTCCAATCTCTTCAACAGAAAAAAAAAAAAAACGAAGTTGAGACTTCAAATTTGATACAGCTTTAAACAAAAAAAACATAAAACTTAAAAATAAAAACAAAATGCTGGCTTCTTCAAGCACTTATCTGCAAGTGCAGCTGACAACTTGCCATACCAATCAACCAGTTTTTTAATTTCAAAAAAAGAAGTTGCTTTCTACAAACACTCCCTTGTACAACCACTTTCACAAATGGATGAACTTTCACAGATAACTAACATATAGGATAGAAAATTATAACTGAATGGTTTTGACTATGACACGATATTTGTTGATGCTAAACCAAACAAGTGTAATATTTGGTATTGAATATGATGAGATTGTTGTATTATATCCTTCTATTTAGTTTTTGGATAAAGAAAGCTTAAAATGTAAACATATCGTGACTTGTATGTGATTTCATGTAGAACTGAAGACCTCTGGTTCAAAGTCAGGCTTCTTAATCTGTGTAAGTTATACCAACATTTTAGCTTAACCCTCTTGACCAAGTGGGATTTCCAGTAATATGTTCTTGAGAAATTGTTCTAAAATGATTGCATAGATTTGACTGTCACTTATCAACTAGTTGTAAATGCAATGCTAGTGGCATAAAACTTAAGAGCACTTACATGAGGGTAATAATGACCCAATGAATAAAACAATAGATCCACTTATAAGCAAGCATTCTATACTCTGAAAATCCTAACAAATCATAAAGGTACTGAATACCTGCAAATTAATTCAAAGATGCAATAAAAATTCAAATAAAACAAAAAAAATAAAAAATGTTTATCATATCTATAAGCTATAACCATAGAGCTAACCATTCAACTTTTGGCTTTGAACAAAAAATTAAAACAAAAATTGTAAACCTAAAATTAATTTCCTAAGCATTAAGTATTGTTGTATTTTGAACATATATAAACCTGTTCAATTTATCTTTATCACTTGACATTCAATTATTGAATTATCAGCAGTCTTTTGTATTCAATTTTGTATATTTCATGCAAAAATGGCTACTTTTTAGTTTAACTTTTAAGTCAAACATCTAAGGGTTCAACTCAAATTTCACAATAGCTTGACTTGAGATCTATCTTCCTGAAAACTAGGCACAACAAAATTGGTCCAATAGGTCTTCTATCCGAGGAAGAGGATAATAGTACTTTATGGTGCCCTTGTTCAAGGCTTTGCAGTTAAGATGCCAGGCTCCATGTGCCATCCTTCTTTGCTACTAACACAATTAGGCTGCTGCAAGGCAAAAAAGACAGCACTGATGTGTCTTTTATCCACAAGTACAGGGATATACCATTTGACCTCTCCATTCTCTAAAAATGAACAACTATATAGTGAAGCATTAGGAAGAGATTGTCCTAGAATCAAAGAAATAGTACGCCTTACCTCACACTGCTTGGACACTCTGATTGGGCACTAGAAAAGACTCTTTTGTTCCTCTAGCACATGGGTCAATTAATTATTTTCAATGAAAGAGGTTAAGTATGAGCTTGTACTACAAGGCTGTTTTTTTCTTATGTTTAGGTCTCACCATCAAGAGCACAAAAATCTTCTAAAACTCACTAGATTATTGCATTCGTTGACACTAATGTTTAGGAACTACTTCTTTCTCGGCTTGCTTTGTGTTCCACAAAGTTTTGGGCAAAGATTTAGATCACTTTCCAGCTAGCATAAATTTGAAAGCTTTAAAGTCCAGAATACGAAAGAAAAATAATAACTTAAGTAAATCTCATCTCAGGGTTTCTGAAAAGACATGAACTAGTTTTTAACTAAGCAGGAAACAAAATTGACAAACAACACATTCCCAGCCATAGATTCGTCAAAATTATGAAACGGCGTACAAAAACTTCGACATACCGTGTGTTTTGCCGGAAAGCTCCAAACGAAGATTATCTTCAACTCAATACAAAGCCTGTGAAAATTTCTTCATTTTGTTGTTATATCTGTCAGGGAAAAGCTTTGTATTCGGCCTATCTACGCTCGATATCTGAACCAAAGGTAGCCCTAAAGAAAAATAATAACTTTAGTAAATCTCATCTCAGGGTTTCTGAAAAGACATGAACTAGTTTTTAACTAAGCACGAAACAAAATCGACAAACAACACATTGCAAGCCACAGATTCATCAAAATTATGAGACGGCGTACAAAAACTTCAATATACCGTGTGTTTTTCCGGAAAGCTCCAAATGAAGATTATCTTCAACTCAATACAAAGCCTCTAAAAATTTCTTCATTCTGTCATTATATCTGTCAGGGAAAAGCTCTGTATTTGGCCTATCTACGCTCAATATCTGAACCAAAGGCAGCCCTTGAGAAGACCAATCCTAAACTTAAAAATTGACAACATTTTGAATACATTGAAAAAAAAAAACTTTCAAAGTGTTATTAGACCAGAAGGGAAACCCTTCCAAAAACAAACCTTGCAAATACTACGAAAGGAATACAGCTGCTTCTAGTTAGTTCCAATGGCAAAATTGGTAGACTGAAATTCTTGAAATGGATTTTGAAACTGTCCAAACTAAAATGTAAACAGTTGCAGTTTTCTCGAGCACGTTCGATAGAGGAAAACATGCCATTTTCTGTTGCCTTTCCACTATAATCGTAACTGTGATAATGGAACCGAGAAAATCGCCCTTATCGCTCAAAACTTTTGAGCAAATTACATTTCACAAAATTAATTTTGGTGATTTTTTTTGTTAAATATTTTGCATATTTACTTTAGAGTTATACAAATATTTGTCAAATAGAAAATAAAAATGAATTCTCATTTGTTTAAATCAAAATTATTCATAACTTGTTAAGAAAGAGCGGTGCCTATAATTCCTTCGGCAGGAACTAAAAATAGAGAAAAATCTATTACTAGCACTTAATTCTAACTGTAACTTTAAATAAATCATAACCCTAAACTTTAAGCATAACCTAATTTTAACCCTAACTATAATTGAATTTCAATCTTAATTGTAGTTGAACTCTAATTCTAATTAGATATAAACCATAATTATAATCCTAATTAAATCCTAACTCTAACCCTAACCATAATTGTAACCCTAAATATAACCCTAATTGAATTCTTACCCCAATCATAACCCTAACCCCAAATTTTATCCTTGAACTCTAAACCGAATTGAACAACAATTGAACCCTAACCCTAGTCAAATGTTAACCTTAATAAGACCCTAATTGTAACACTAATTAATCCCAACCCTAACCCTAACTCTAGCCCCAACCCTAATCTTAACTCGCAACTCTTAATCTCAATGCTAAACCTAACCCTAATTGAAATCCAACCCTAGTTTTAACCCTAATTGAATGCAAATCATAATCCTAAGATTATCTTAGATTTGTAACCCTAAATCTAACCCTATTGAAATTTAACCCTAATTGAATCCTAATCTTAAATAAAATCTAATCGTAACCTTAAACTTAATTGATCCCTGACCATAACCCTAATTAAATTCTAATCCTCACCTTAATCTTAATTGATCCCTTATCCTAACCCTATCCCTAATTGAACCCTAAGCCTAATTATAACTTTGATTTATCCACAATCATCATAACCCTGATTCCAAGCTTTATTCTTGAACAATAAAATATTAAGTATTAAATCTTTAAATTTATAAATAAAAAATTACGCTTGTATACTAATTTTTAAAAAAATAGAATATGAATGATTTTTCTATTTTGAAATATTTTCAATTTTGAAAAAAATATTGAATATTTTTTATGTTTTAAATATATTAATTTAAAAACATATTTTTATGTGTAATAGTAAATTTAGGATATTTCACTTTTTTTATTATGTCGAGAGGCGTAACACTACAATGGTAAGCCGCAACACACCCTATAGCACCCCAGCACAATCCATGAAAGAAAAACAAATGTCAGCTTATACTTCAAACAATTCAAATTAGAAAATATTTTAAATTCAAACAGTTTGAATTAGAAATGTTTTATTTAATTTTAAATCAAATTTACATAACAAGTTTAAATTAGAAAATATTTTAAACAACTGTATATTTCAAACAGTTTGAATTAGAAATGTTTTATTTAATTTTAAATCAAATTTTCACACTCATTAAAGGCAAGTTCAAATTAGAAAATATTTTAAACAACTATAAATTTCACACAATTTGAATTAGAAATGTTTTATTTAATTTTAAATCAAATTTCCATATTCATTAAAGCGAGTGCAAGATCATTGTTAAATGTTCACTGAGTTGAAAGCAATAGTATACAAAGTAGCCTCTGAAAATTGCGCCTCTTAGAGGCAACTTTCTATATAAATCACTGTAAAAAATCAAAACTAAAACTTTATAAGAAGAGAATAAAGAAAGAAGATGATACAACGCTGTTATAAACTCATCAATTCTTATTTATACCCACA
Organism: Sequoiadendron giganteum; assembly: GCA_007115665.2. Classification (NCBI taxonomy): domain Eukaryota; kingdom Viridiplantae; phylum Streptophyta; class Pinopsida; order Cupressales; family Cupressaceae; genus Sequoiadendron; species Sequoiadendron giganteum. The sequence goes on from CM021102.1 coordinate 604,016,120, forward strand.
TCTTCCCACCTTTAAATATTCTCCTCTCTCCCCTATTCAAAGAAATTGTGCTCCAGTTTTTAGTAAGAATGAGGGCTCAAACTCTCGTTGTATGCAACTCGCTTTTCTTCTTGCTTTCAACTGCTCGGAGAGAAGTTCATGGAGACAGTATGAAAGGTAATTATTTCAATGTATTCCTCGATATTCCGAGTCCATATTTGAACAAAAGGTTAAGCTCTAATATTTTAATGGAGAGGTCTATTTAAAAGTAGTTATTAATTGTTCGTTTATCTGTTTAATTGAGTGTAATTGCAGGTGAATCTGAAGTAGCAGCACAAGGCCGTAATTACTTGCAAATGCTGACTGGTTTATAGTTCAGAGTGCAGATTAAAGTGATATTTTGTCATTTTCAATTGACAAAATATCCCAATTCGATTTCCATTAATATAGTTTCTTATTCATTGGTTTATCATTTTTGTCCAATTTGAACGAATTATGAAAGTGAACCTTTAATCCAATTTATAAAACAGATTTAAATACAGAATTGGTGTGCCATATTTGAAAACACAGATGAAAATGGTGAAAGACAGCTAAAAGAAATTAAATTGATCTGAAGAAGAAAATGCTTGTATGAAAGACAAAGAAATGAAAGGAAATGAAGAGCCACAGGAAACTAAAAGAAAACCAAAGACACAATTTTTTTTTTTAAATCAGTATAAAAGAATAAGAAGGCCGCACACAGGACAAAGGAAAAAAAAGGGCAGAGGAAATTTATAAAATGCATTCAACCAAATAAAAAATGGAGGTTGATTGATGACATGGGGTGCCCAAGATAAACAGGACACAAGGCTTCGTGAGAGTTTTTGGGGCATAGGAATGAATAAAATACAGAAAAAAAAAATGGGGTTGCACATGGTAGGAAGGAAAAGATAGGCGCTACCAAAGGGAAAAGATGTACAGGTAATTAGAGGGGTGTGCAGCATGTGAGGAAAGAGCATGTTGGGATGGCAGTGTAGAGCAATTCAGATAATGAATTAAATGACTGCAATTTGAAGAATATTGGGTGTGCAAATTTGAGAGAGGGGCTATGCAGGAAGAGTGTAATGGGTAGCACCATTAAACATTTAAAACTGTTTAGTAAAGGTGAAATTTTATGTATGTAAAAGAGGAGATAAAATGGTGTAATGATACAGTAATGAATATGAATATGAAGGTTTAAATTTAAATTGTTCTCAATTGGTCATTGCATATGAATCTAAGATATGAATCGATTTAATTGACAAATATAATTGTCAAATTAAATTTTGTATTGGTTACATATTTGCTAGTGTGAACTTGGTGAGCTTCACTTGAGATTGTTTATAGCAGCAAAGAGTTAGTTTGTCTAGAATTAAATAGGTAGAGTATTGTCTAGGATTTGTGTTTTGTGAATGTTGGATTGGTAGAGGGGAGGACCTTCTTGCATTAAATTGAATTTTACCTCTTTCATTTTATATAATATAATATATTGTTCATTTAATGATAATAGTTTATAAGCAAAGTAAAAGGTAAATAAATATATGTTTATTTGTCAATGGTAAAATTCAATTTAAAATTAGGTAAGGTAGATAGGTAATATAGAATTTTTTAATCTTAATATGATAATCATAATGCAAAAATAGATTTATATTCAGTAATTTAGTAATTTAGCATTAGAGTTCAATTATGGTTAGGGTTAGGGTTAAGCTTAGGGTAGAGTTAGGTTGCATTTAGGGTTATGGTTAGGTTTAAGGCTAGGATTACTGTGGGTTTACTATTTGGCTTTGATTTAGGGTTATAGTTAGGGTTAAGGTTATGGTGCAAGTTAAGGTTAGGGTTAGGGTTAGATTAGGGTTAGGATTATGGTTTAGTGTTTATGGTTAGGGAGATTTGTAATTGGGTTTTAGGATTATTGTTATGGTTAGTGGTTGTTTCTAGATTTGTTTTACGATTGGGGTTGGGATTAGGGTTAGGGTTAGGATTAGAGTTAGGGTTAGAGATAAGTTTATTATAGTGAATGTAGGTAACCCTATTCTCAACTCTAAAATCATAAGCATAACTCACACCCTAAACTTAGCCCTAACCTTAACCCTACCCTAACCTAACTCTAACCCTAAGTTCAATTAGGGTTAGGGCTATAGTTTTGATTATACGGGAAAAAATAGGTTTTGAAGGGACCCGAAACCCTTTACAACTTGAGATACAAAATGCTGCTAAGAAGATAGGCAAAAAGATACTAGCAGCAGACCATCGTGAAGGAAACAAAATAGACAGAGTGTTGAACGAGAGATAAAACAATAAACCATCAACAACATTCATCAGCAATAAAATAAAAAAATAACAAAAAGAAAACCAAGACCTAGAAGAAAAAAAATAGAAAATAAAGAGAATCGAACACCATTTCATACTGCTTAAGGTGTTGGCCACCTCAAGCTCCTAGCTCCTGTGCAGATCAATCATGTCTAGAAGCTCCTTCTCAGCTTCAAAGGATTTAGCAGCAGGGCCTTTGCTATCATCTTTCGCTCCCTTTTTTCCTTTGCCCTTAGTTGCATGCTCCTTCTCCATTAATTTAGAAAGGTAAAATTGGTCCTCCCTTAGCCAAAATTTAGAAACTAATTTACAAGTGCCAAAATCATTTATTTCAATAAATTTAAAAGTTACGAATTTGTATGATGTTTTTAAAATCAATAATTTCTATATATCAAAATTGACAATTGAATGTACGTTAAATAGAAATCTTAAATTTGAAAAAATACTTTTATTTACAAATCATCTTTTGATTAAATCATTTTAATATAAAGACATTATTTCAATTGAAAAAAAATTAAATCAAAATTTAGAAACTAATTTACATGTGCTAAAATTATTTAACTGCATAGAAGAATAAATAGAAGAAATATCATTAACGACAACATATGGAGATATATGCCTTTGCACTGTCAAAGAAAACTATCAATATACCTGGGCGCGTATGAATCAAATTGAAATCTGCAAATTGGTTGCAGAAGTAGTAGTTGGAAGCTAATGAAATTGTGTTGAGAAAACAAATAGTTGGAAGCTAGTGAAATTGTGCTAAGAAAACAAATAGTTGAAAGCTAATGAAATTGTGTTGAGGAAACGAGTTGGTCTCATCAACTTTCTCCACATATATATGTTTTTTTATCCGTTTCTTGACCGACCACCTTCTTTCTAATAATACGCAATGAAAAGCTAAACATGCAGTGGAAGAGTCGTCGTCAAAAAGAATCTGTAAGCCGCCTCATAGTTTCAATTAGAAACTTATTAATGAATTCAGCTTCCACCTGTAGCCATTTTCACACAGATAAAAATAGTTTTGTAACCAATGCCAAAAATAAACACAAGGATTTTAAAATTATTATAATTTCAAACAAATAAATGAAGATTCCCAATAACAGCGATGCATGGCTCATTTGGCGAATTTAAAAAGAAAATTGTGGGCTTGGTTCTTGAAATGGCATTTACTGCCTGCCATGTAACGGTTGCCTATTTATCTGGACGATTAATATTTTGTTCAAATACTGGCAACTGCCAGTCATTTTCTTCAAAAAAGGCAAAAAAGTTAACAATGATTTTGATGCCACTGTAGTTCGCCTCAAAGGCCGACAAAGGCCGACAATTGCAAATTGAATTTAAATCATGAAAATACCGCCAAAAATATATTTAAAATTAGGGTCCTAAGTCTAAGGAGGGCCCATTCGCCCTTGGGAAAATGGGTCCTATGCCCTAAACCTAGGACACACATTTTCTAAGATGTGTAAGTTAATGTTAGAAATTGTTTAAACCAAGTTCCCCTTTCAAAAAATAGGATTAATTAGGCTTTTAAATGCATAATTGGGTAAATTAGAGGCTTAATTGAGTCCAATTAATTAACGGACCCAAACATAGTGTGAAAATGTAAAGGAGTATATTTTATAACACTATAGCTAGATAGAATGAAGTAGAGAGGGAAGGTGGGAGCGAGGAGGGAAGAGAGAGAGGGGGAGATAGAGAAAATTAGAGAGGGGAGGAGGGAAGGATGGAAGGAGGGAGAGAGAGAGAGATGTGAGATAGATAGAAGTATACAAGAAAAGACAAAGAGAGACAAAGAATGGAGAGATAAAGAGAATTGGAGAGGGAAGGAGAGAGTGTGAGAGAGACATCTAAAGCATAAGGGATAATCAATGAGTGATATATAGAGCGAGATGATACAACTTGTTGATTACTAAAATTTGACCTCCTAATTACTGAATTTGACATGTTGATTACTAAAATTTGGTTGTCTAAAAATTTATAAGATCTTCCAAAAACTAGAATTTGAATTATAAATCCTAAAGATCTAAAACCACTCTCAAACGTCTTGAAATTAAATTTTAAGAAGGTAAATGTTTATATGTAAATTTGTATTTCATGTATGTAGTTTCATTAAAAGATAAGAAGAAGAAAGAGATCAAAACATTCAATGTAGACCAAAAAGCAAGCACATTGTAACGCAATTGCATTTTACAATACATTCACAAAATGTGGGTGCATTATAACACACTTGTGTTTTGGAAATGCATTCAAAAATGCACATTTTTTGAAATTCAAACCATAACATGAGTGCATTGTAATGCACCTGCACTGTAATGTGCTCGCACTGTAATGCACTCGTATTTTGGCTTGGTGATGACTGATCCTAGGCTCAGTCACTACCAACCCATAATGTGAGTGTGTTTTAATATAATGTAATTTAGTAATTTAATACTCAGTAATTTAGTAATTTAGCATTAGAGTTCAATTATGGTTAGGGTTAGGGTTAAGCTTAGGGTAGAGTTAGGTTGCATTTAGGGTTATGGTTAGGTTTAAGGCTAGGATTACTGTGGGTTTACTATTTGGCTTTGATTTAGGGTTATAGTTAGGGTTAAGGTTATGGTGCAAGTTAAGGTTAGGGTTAGGGTTATATTAGGGTTAGGATTATGGTTTAGTGTTTATGGTTAGGGAGATTTGTAATTAGGTTTTAGGATTATTGTTATGGTTAGTGGTTGTTTCTAGATTTGTTTTACGATTGGGGTTGGGATTAGGGTTAGGGTTAGAGATAAGTTTATTATAGTGAATGTAGGTAACCCTATTCTCAACTCTAAAATCATAAGCATAACTCACACCCTAAACTTATCCCTAACCCTAACCATAAACCTATTCCTAATCCTTACATAAATAGTAAACACTAAAAATAATAAATTTAAACTAACCTTAAAAAACATAAATTTAACCTATTTCTAACCCTATTCATAACCCTAAACCTATTCCTAACCCTAACCTTAAACCTAACAATAATTCCTAAATCATAATCCTTAACCTAACCCTATACCTAAGCCTAAACATAACCATAACACTAACTATAACTATAAACATTTCCTTAAACCATAAACCATAATCATAACCTTAACCTTTCCCTAACCCTAACCATAAACCATAACCCTAACCCTAACCAAGAACTGTAACCTTAAACCTAACCTTGATTGAAACATAATTGAATCTTAACCTAAATGAACCTTAACCTTAACCTTAACCCTAATTTAACCTTAATCTAATTAAATCCTATTAATAACCAAAACCAAAATAATCCTAATTGAAACCTAACCCTAACTTCAATACTAACCTTAGCACTAACCCTAACACTAACCTTAACGCTAAGGTCCTAACATATTATTAAGTCTTAACATATTTTTAATAAGCCTAATTGAACCTTAACCCTAGCCCTAACACTAACCCTAATTCTAAACCTCACTAATCCTAACCCTAACCCTAACTCAAACCCTAATCTTAATTGTAAACCTAATTTTTAATTTGAATGAACCCTAACCCTAACCCTAATTGAACCCTAACCTTTACTCTAATTAAACCCTAATCATAACCTTAACCAAAATAAGCCTTATTCAACCCTAAACCCAACCTAACACTAATCTTAACACTAAATGTAACCCTATTTGAATCCTAATTAAACGTTACAATTAAAAGTTAGCATTAGAGTTCAGTTAGGGTTAGGGCTATAGTTTTGATTATATGAGAAAAATAAGTTTTGAAGGGACTCAAAACCCTTTACAACTTGAGATACAAAACACTGCTAAGAAGATAGGCAAAAAGATACCAGAAGCATACCATCGTGAAGGAAACAAAACAGAAAGAGTGTTGAACAAGAGATAAAATAGTAAATCATCAACAGCATTCATCAACAACAAAATAACAAAACAACAAAAATAAAACTAAGACCCAGCAGAAAGAAAATAGCAAACAAAGAGAATCGAGCACTATTTCATACTGCTTAAGGTGTTGGCCACCTCAAGCTCCTAGATCTTGTGCAGATCAATCATGTCTAGAAGCTCTTTCTCAGCTTCAAAGGATCTTTTCCAATCAACAAGCCCTTTAGCAGCAGGGCCTTTTCTATCATCTTTCACTCTCTTTTTTCCTTTGCCCTTAGTCGCATGCTCCTTCTCCATTAATTTAGAAAAGTAAAATTGGTCCTCCCTTAGTTCACTAATCTTTCTGAACAAGACTTCCAAGGATTTTGCACTATTTTTAATAGAAATATGTCATGCATGTAGCAGCTTCTTAATTTCTGCATTGGTTCCTGCAACCTTGGCTTCTAACCCAGTCAACCGATCTTCAAACAAAGATTTGAAATCATGGAATGAACCCTCTAGGTCCACAATTCTATCAATCAAAATGTCCAACACTGAGATTTTCGATACATTCTTCAAGTTCTCCTTCAAACCCCTAATTTTAATGTTAACTTTATTAAACTCCTGAAGAGTCCACTTAGCCAATTTAAAATTTCCAATGGCCCTAGCCCTTGCCATGTCCAGCAGCTCAAACATTGAGGGAGACTCATCATTTAAATAAGAAAATTCCTCAGAAAGGGGATCTACCTTTAGGGGTTCTGACTTAGCGTTCATCTTCCTAAAGTCTTCCTCATCTTGACCCTTGTTTTCTTCCTACATATCATCATTGGTCAAGTTCTGAACTAGCGAGTCCTCAATATCCACCGCCTTTTCTCCAATAGTCTTTTCCTCACCAATCACCTTGGCATCCTTAGTAAGAACATTCAAGACCTAGTTTTTCAACTTGGCAATGCGTTTAGACATCCTCCTCGGCTTATCCTTGGCCTCTGAGGTTGGCACATTCTCCTGCAAACCCTCTGTATTACCTCCATCTTCAATTTCAACCTAGCCAACAGCCAACTCCACCTTCCTGGGAGAGGAATCATCTGAGCCCACCTTCGTATCCTCGCTATCAGAAAGAACAAGGTGCTTAGGGGCATGATTTTTTTTAAGGCTACCCTTCTTCCTCTTTTTCGAGGAGGTAGCCTCAAGGGATGGAGGACCATCGTCATCCTCTTCTTCCCACTCCTCATCTTTGACAATGTTGGTTTTCGAACCAGACGAATCAGACCCTTCACTCAAAGTCTTCTCCTTGCCCTTAATAGCAAGGGTAGGGAGAAGAGACTTAACATGCTCCATGATTAAAAGGATGAGACCCTCATGGAGGACCGGAGCCTTCCTATTTTTTAAATGTGCATAAACCGAAATCTCCATGGACGCTAGTAGAAAAAATGGGAAGGAAACAAACAACCCGTGGGTATGTGCAGGATCATCATGGAAAAAATAGGCCCTTAAGTGGCAATGAAAATTCAGAAAAATCAGAGTTAGGCAACTTGATGTAAAAATTTGAATTTAAGTTATCTATATTATTTCAAAAATATGTAAGAATAGAATCTGTAAAAAATTGAATTTAGTTTCTAAACTACTAAATATACTTTTAAAAAAAAATCTATTTGGTGAAAATTTGAAATTTCAATGCAGTAGTACTTAAATTTCAGGGAAAAAATAAGAAGTAGGTGTCTGTCTGACCACCCTAACCACAATAAAATGATAATATGTTTTTATAAGATTTTAGATGTAAGTAGAGGACTCATGTCTCGATGTGATGCATATTTTTTTGTATTTTTTTTCCAAGTAAATAATTAATTATGAATTTTTTATTACAACTTTTAAAAAGTATAAAAACTCATATGTCTGGCCACCTTAACTTGGTCAAAACTTCATGAAATTCAAAAAAAAAAATC
>CM021102.1:604024517-604585000 GCA_007115665.2 Sequoiadendron giganteum
CTCTCTCTCTCTCTCCTCCTCTTCCTCTCTCCTTTCCCCCCCAATTCTCTCTCCCTCTCTCAAACTGTTCTTCCCCTCTCTCTCCCCTCTCTCTCCTCCCCCTTCCTAATTCTCTCTCCCTCTCTCTCCTCTTATTCCCCTCTTCCCCTCTCACTTCCCCCTCCTAATTCTCTCTCCCTCTCTCTCTCTCCCCTTCTTCCCCTCTTTCCCTCTCCCTTCCCCCTCCTAATTATCTTTCTCTCTCTCTCCTTCTCGTCTTCCCCTCTCCCTTCCCCTTCCTTCTTCTCTCTCTCTCTCTATCCCTTTCCCTCTCTCTCTCTCCCTTTCCCTCTCTCTCTCTATCTCTTGTCCACCCTCCACCTCCTAATTACTCTTGGGTCTATGTGTGCCACAAATCAGATATCCGATTTGTGGCACCAAAATCTTACTGCCACAATACATTTTTAAATATTTTCAAATATTTCCCAACCCCAAATCGGATATCCATTTTTTTTACTTTTAAAAATTGGATATCCAATTTGTAAAAATTAGGCTTGGGCATTTCTATGGAGCAATTTACTGACACCCAACCCAAAAAAAAGTCAACTCGGGATTTTCGCATTTTTTGGCGAGTACAAAACGCTACTTTTTTCATATTGCCACTTTTTGGCCCATCATGATCCTGCACATGCCCCCGTGTCTAAAGTGATTTAGAAGAGTGAAATGGTGACCCAGTATAGCAGTAAACCTGCCTTCCAATGTCACATAGCACATAATCACCTCATCCAACTCTACCCATATCTTCTTGAGTGACTTGCGCTCATAGCTCCAACTCTCCATCTTAATCAACTTCTTCCTTTCATCATCTTTGAAGAATTGGGCCATCGCTTCCTCATTACTCTTCTTATCCTTGTAAAAATTATGGCCAACCATCAGCATCCCTGTCACAGAAGCAATCCACTCCTCATTTACCTCCATTTCCAGACCCTTTATCTGAAGCTTATAGTTATGCCAACAGGAAACAAACTTCGCTGAGGCATTTGGGTCATGCCCATGCAATCTTTCTAGAAACGGAGTAAAATTCCCATGGCATAGCATCTTCCATAGCTTCTTTTTCTTCCTCAAACCCGCACAAGAGTGCAGCTCAATTCTACTTCTATCACCACCCATTTCTTCAGACACCAAGAAAGGAAAACCCTTGTGATAATCGCTCAATTGAATGTCAGTAATCCGAACGAAACACACAAAGCGTGTGAGTCAAAATAAGGTACTTAGGCTTAAATTTTTCCACTCCATCAACTCATCCCATGCCATCATTTTTCATTAAGCTCCTAGCTTTCTCGAGAAGGATCGATCCCTCCTCCCACATGCAAAACTCATTCAATCTGACAGCCTCATTAGCAAAAAAAATTGCCAATGAGTTTCCTTCTCGAAAGATGTGAGATATGTGGGTCTCTTCACAAGTACTTAGCATGATTATAGTATCTTTGATTAATTGCTCCACATTCCAACTAGGCTTATGGGTGCCACGTAGATAATTAATTATGTTTAAAGAATCGCCTTCAACCCATAATTTGGTATAACCCCTATCCACAACAAATTTTATACTTGTAAACGTAGCCTCCGTCTCAACACAATGATTGGTCTGATTTCCCAATGAGAGTGCCACCGCGCGAGTTAGGGCTATAGTTAAACTTAGGGTAGATTTAAGTTACATATAAGGTTATGGTAAGGTTTAAGGTTAGGATTATAGTTTTTGGTTTACTGTTTGGCTTCAATTTAGGGTTACAATTAGGGTTAAGGTTATGATGAAAGTTAAGGTTAGGGTTAGATTAGGGTTAGGATTATGGTTTACAGTTTACAATTAGAGTTAGATTTAGAATTAGGTTTTAGGGTTATGATTAGGGTTAGGGTTGTTTTTGGATTTAGCTTATGGTTGGGGTTGGGGTTGGGGTTGGGGTTGGGGTTAGTGTTAAAGTTAGTGTTAGGGTTAGGGTTAGGGTTAGGGTTAGGGTTAGGGATAGGGTTATTAGAGTGAATTTAGATTATTAATGAAAGATAAATATTTGAATTGAATAATAAGAGTGTTTAGGTTAGGGCTAGGGTTATAGTTATGAGAATTAGGTTTTGGCTTAGGCTTAAAATTATGGCATATGATTAGGATTAGATTTAGCTTTACTCTTAAGGTTAGGGTTATGGTTACAATTATACTTTGTGGTTTATAGATTAGGGTTACATTTAATTTTAAGATTGGGGTTTTGGTTATGCTTAGTGTTAGGTTTAGTGTAGGGTTAGGGTTAGGGATAGGGTTAAGGATTACTATTAGTGTTAGGGTTAGGTTTAGGGTTAGATAATGAGTTGGGATTAGGGGTAGGCTATCTCTAACCCTAACCATAACCATAACCTTAAACATAACCCAAATCCAAAAACAACCCCTAATCCTAATCGTAAAAACTAATATTAAATCTAAACATAACCCTAAACCATAAACTGGATAATATCATAACCCTAACCTAAACATAACCTTAATCCAAACTCACAATCTAACCCTAACCTTGACCTTAACCCTAACCCTAACTCTAACACTAATAGTAAATCACAACCCTAAACCTAAACCTAATTGTAACCCCAACCATAAAACAACTTAATATTAATCCATAAACCATAAACCTTAACCATAAACCATAAACCATTTAATCCTAACCTTAAATCACTCCCTAACCTTAACATTAACTATAACACCTTAACCCTAACAATAAACCATAATCATAACCCTAACCTAACATTAACCATAATATCATAAATTTAATCTAACAATAATATCATAAATTTAACCTAATTATAATCTTAATCCTAACCCTTACCCTTACCATTACCCTTACCCTAAACCTATCCCTAACCCTAACCCTAACAAAAAAATTCCTAAACTATAAACCTAACCATAAACCTATCACTAACCCTAACCATTACCGAAACACTAATTGTAACCATTAACCTATCCTTAAATCATAAATCATAATCATAACTCTTACCTTGACCTAACCCTAACCATAAACCATAACCCTAACCTTAACCCATAAAATAATATTATTGATAATACTAACATATATATACCTGAAAATTAGCTAGCCCACTGCTCGCTTCCCGCTCTTTGGAGTTTTGAATTTATGTGCTCATGGTGGACTCTGTCGTGGGGGTATCTAATGGTTCCCCTTTGCCCCCTCCTGACCCGTGCTCCCCTCCTTTGGAGACGTGTCTAGTGGGTACCCTCCCTTCAGAATCTGTGCTTTCTCCTTCAGGCATTTTGAAGGATTTGGATTCTCCGGGCGGTTCTTCTGTTCTGACGGTTGAGTTGTCTCTGGCTGTCAGTTGGAAGAATGTCTTGACTAGTGGGAAACAAGCCTCCTCCTTGTTTTCGGCTTCTCTTGTGTTTGTTTCGACTGCTGGTACTATTTTTGACATAGCGGATTCGATTAGTGACAGGATCCTTTCCTCCATGGAGAATGCAGTGGTGGGAAGGTTCCTCTCCTATCGGCCTACGGTGGATATGGTTAGGAAGTGGGTGGCTGTGAAGTGGCGGCTTAAGGGTAGTGTGGAGATTCGTGTGATGGTTGGGGGTCTCTTCCTCTTTAGGTTTGCTGCTACTAAGGATTTGGTGACCACTCTGTCGTCGGGCCCGTGGGTCTATGGGAAGCACAACCTTGCTATGTGTAGGTGGAAACCTAGTTTCGAACCTACTGTCAACCTTAATATGTCGGCTCCCATTTGGGTGTGATTGTCGGGTTTGCCTCTGGAGTTTTGGGATGAAGCGATTTTCAAGGCTGTTGGTGATTCATTGGGTCAATTTGTTACTACGGATGTTGTCATTAAATCGAAGTCAAGGTTAGTCTTTGCTAGATTTTGTGTCAATATCTGTGTTGATAAAATCCTTCCAAACTCTATCAAGTTGTGTTCTAAGTTGGGGAACTGGATCCAACCTGTTTGTTACGAAAATGCGGTGGTATTTTGTCAAAGATGTGCCAAAGCTGGGCATCTCATATCTGACTACAAATCTACGGTCAGTCAGGAGTCTAAGGGTGTGTTGGATCCCTCGTTCCCGAATGTGGATTCCTTTAAGCCTTCGAGAGGCTCTGAGCTGGTTCCTTCGGACCCTTCTCGGCCTCCTGTGCTTTCTCCGTGACCTCCACCCCCTACTTTCCCTCTCACTGATTCGACCCCTAGGGTCTCTTCGGTGTTGGGAACCATTCCTCGGGAGGTCTCTTTGCCTCAGGATCCTAGATCCTCGACTGTTAACTTGACGGTGGGGGCTTTTGGTGGGATCGTTGGTTTGGGTTCGTCGGCTGTTGATCCACTGTGTTTGTTGGCCTCCCAGAGGACCTGTGGGGATTCAGTTGAAGAGGGAAAAATTTGGGAGGAAGAGTGTTCTGGTATGATTGAAGAGTCCACTGAAAATCTCGAAAGCTTAAAGCTGGAAAAAGTAGAAGATGAAGGGATATGGACTACGCCTAAGAAGAAGGGAAGGAAGAAGAAGGATGATGTTGGAGGGGATTCCAAGCCTAGGAGACCCTCTCAGAGATCCACCAGAACGTGTGAAATGACAAATGAGATTGCCTTGGGGAAGCAGAGGACATTGGACGTGTCCTCAAAAAAAGGTCAGAAATGAGGATTATGTCTTGGAATGTCCGAGGGCTAAATAGTTCGCACAAACAGCGTGCCTTGAAGAACTACTTAGTGGAGCATAAGATTGATGTTTGTCTACTGCAAGAAACTAAGATGTTAATGATTAACTTTGACAAAGTTGCTAACTTTCTATGGCCTAATGCCTCCTACATTCACAGTCATGTTGAGGGAGCTTCGGGTGGATTGGTCGTGCTTTGGAATCCTTCCTGTTTGCAAGGTTCTGGTTTATTCCATTGTAAAAATAGCATAGGGGTTTCGTTCTCTATTAGTGGAGAAGTGTGGTCTATAGTAAATATTTATGCTCCTAATCATAGGAACTTGAGGAATATGCTTTGGAATAATATGGTGTCTAAGATTAATATGAACAAGGGAGGTCGGTGACTTGTTGCTAGAGATTTCAACTCTCCTTTGTTACCTTCTGAAAAAAGTGGGGGCCTTGTGGATTACACTGATAGCACGACGGATCTGGAAAACTTTATGTGTTCTTCGAGGTTAATTGATATCGAACTGCAAGGCCAACACTTCACCTGGTCGAACAGGCGGGCTGGTGGCGATTTGATTCAGGTTCAGCTTGACCGCTTCCTCTGTTCTCCCAATTGGACTAATGTTTTGGAGGCCAACCTATTCATTGTGCCCAAGACGGTTTTGGACCACAATCCTCTTCTTCTGACCACCAATATTCATCCTACAGGTGGCCCCTATCCTTTTCGTTTTGAAATAATGTGGAACTCCCACCCCGATTTCAAAAACAAAATTGTTGAATGGTGGAATATTCATGTCCAAGGTTCCCCTTTGTTTAGGCTTTGCTATAAACTCAAACATATTAAAATGATGGTTAGGGGCGGGAACAGGAATGTATTTGGGGATGTTTATCAAAGGAAAAAATAGCTCGAGGTAAGGTTGAGGACCTTTCAGAAAAATATGGATGACAGAGATGTCAGTCAGCAGACGAACAATCAAGAAAAGGATGCCAGAATGGAATGGGAAAATGTCTTAAAAAATGAAGAGGTCTTCTGGAAGAAAAAATCGAGGGTACAATGGCTGAAGGAAGGAGATAGGAACACATCCTTTTTTCATGTTTCTGCCATCAAACATCAGAAAAGGAATCAAATAGAAAATTTGATAAGTGCCTCTGGGGAGGTTATATCTAATCTAGCTCATATTAAGTCCTGTGCGGTTAATTATTTTATGGAGGCTTATTCAACACCTAACATGGCTCTGGATTGTAAGATCCTCCAACATCTCCCTGCTTCCATCTCTTGGGAAGACAACCTGGGAATTCTAAGGAGTGTCTCTGCGGATGAGATTTGGTTGGCTACTTTTAGCATGGGGGCCTTCAAAGCTCCTGGACCTGATGGGTTCCCCCCTGCTTTCTTCCAAATCTTCTGGGATATTGTGGGCTGGGACCTTGTGCTTGCGGCTAGGGACTTCTTTAAATCTGGTAAGATTCTTAAACAAATGAATCACACTTTCATTGCCCTTATTCCCAAGATTATTGAGCCTCTATCTATGGTTGATTTTTGACCTATCAGTCTTTGTAACACCTTCTATAAGATCATATCCAAGATCCTTGTTAATCGGATTAAGCCTCTGCTTGATAAAATTATAAGTCACACTCAAATGGGGTTTGTCCCGGGGTGCCACATTCTAGATGCTTCCTTGACCACTCATGAACTGATCCATTCTATGGATAGATGCAATAATGTGGGGATGGTGCTTAAGCTTGACATTTCCAAAGCTTATGATAAGGTTCTATGGGAATTCATGCCTAAGGTCCTGGCCAAGTTTGGCTTTAATAGATCGGTCATTGAGCTCATTATGGAGTGTGTTTGTACTGTTAAGTTCTCAGTTCTGGTGAATGGTTCTCCCTGTGGTTTCTTCTCTGCTGGTAGAGGGCTCAGACAAGGGGACCCTCTCTCCCCCTATCTCTTTATAATGATTTCTGATGTGCTTAGCAGGAACTTTACGTGTCTGTTGTCAGAGGGCTCCATATCTGGTGTTAGAGCGGCTACCTCTCTCAGTCTGATTGTTGTGTAGCAATTCGTGGATGACACATTCCTATTTGGGAAGGCCTCTGTTGTGGAAGCCAAGAAATGGAAAACTTGTCTTAACAGCTATGCCTCCTGCTCTATTCAGTGCATCAACTACAATAAGAGCAAGATTTACTTTTTTAATTGCTTACCTAATTTGCAAAACAGGGTGACTACGATCTTGGGATGTGTTGGGGATTCTCTCCTGTCGGTGTACCTTGGGCTCCCACTAACGGTTAAAGAGGTTCAACTGGAGTTTTGGTATTCTATTTTAGAGAGGATCCAAAGGAAGTTGGCTGGTTGGAAGGGCTCTCTACTTAATCATGCTGGGAAACTCCAACTTCTTGTTACGGCTATACAAGGTATCCCCACCTACTTCCTTGCTATCTTTAACATGCCCAGGTATATTGCGGAGAAGTTTGAAAGAATTCAGAGAATTTTCCTTTGGTCAGGTACTAAGGAAAAAAAGAAGATTGCTTTAGTTAAATGGGAAAGGGTTTGTCAAGCTAAAGATTGTGGTGGGCTTGAAATAAGAAAGATAGTTATCTCTAACAGGGCGTTGATGGCCAAGGTTGAGTGGGACCAGTTAAGGAACACCAAGGACTGGTGCAAAATTTTGAATGCTAAGTACCTCCAGAATAGGCCTTTGATTGATTGTCTTTTGGAACCCCATCCCCTAGGTTCAATGATCTGGAGGAGCATCTGCAACACACAAGGCCTGCTAAAAAAAGGGATCAAATGGAAAATGGGGAACGGGGTCAAAATCAAATTCTAGGATGATGCCTGGCTTTTGGACTCCCCTTTGGCTGGCTCTACTTTTAGAGTGGTGATGGATGAAGCTCAGAGATTATTTGGGCTATTTATTGGAGACTATGTGACTGGGCCTCCTGGAGCTAGGATTTGGAGAGATCTCTCACTTTGTTGCCCCCACTCTGTTGACCTTTGTCATCTCACTAGATCTCTTCAGGTGATGCTCTCCAGTTTCAGGTTTCCTTCCTATGACAGGGAGGATGAGTTCTTTTGGGCTTTAGATAAGCAGGGGGATCTTTCAGTTCGTTCTGCTTACAAACTGCTAACTAAGGAAATTCCTGTTGAGAAACACTGGAGGAGGGTTTGGAATTGCCACATGATTCCTAAAATAATTTTTTTCTGGTGGACAGCCTGTCATAATAGGATCTTAACTCAAGAAAATTTGAGAATTTGTGGGTTATGTTTCCCCAATAGATGTTTCATTTGCAAGGAAGGGGAGGAAACTGTCAGCCACCTGTTGTTACATTGCCCGTATGTTGCTGAAGTTTGGGGGTTGGCTTTTGAGAAACTTGATGTCCACTGGGTTATGAGCAAAGACCTTTTGTCATTTATTCTGGGTTAGAATGGGCCTTTTTTCCATCCCCTGACTGATGAAATTTGGAGGCAGACCCCCCCAGTCTTAGGTTGGTGCTTATGGAATGAAAGGAACAACAGGATTTTCAGGAATATTGAGTTGAGCCCCAAGGAGGTGTTTGGCATTTGTGTTCGGCTCATAGAGGAGAACATCTCCCTCTTTGAAGGGAAACTTCCTGAGTTGGGGCCAAGGGATTATGAAATAAAATTGGCCAAGGATTGGCACCAGGATCTAAAGGTTGATGCCTTTGATAATTCGAAACTTCTAGCTAAGAGAAATACTAAATGGGAGCCTCTAGATTGTGGATAGTTCAAAATGAATTTTGATGGGGCTGCTAAAGGCAATCCGAGAAAGGCAAGTATATGTGGGATTATCAGAGACTCTATGGGGAATATGGTGGCGGGGTTTGCTAGCGGCATTGGGGTTCAGTCGGCTGTGGTGGCTGAGACTCGTGCGCTATTTATGGGCCTCAAAATCGTTGTTTCTTTGGGGATTGTTAATCTCCATATTGAAGGAGATTCCAAAGCGGTGACAGATGCTATGGAAAAAGATAAAATTATAGGTTGGAACACCAAGGACATATTGATGGATGCTAGCTTCCTTATGTCTAAGCTAAGGGACAAAAAGGTGACCCATCTTTTTAGAGAAGGAAACTGTGTGGCGGATGCCTTGGCTAATCTTGGCTTGGGTTGGGACTTGGCTAGATGTTGGAGGAATAAGGAAAGACTGCCGCCAAATATTCAAGTATTGATAGAGCGGGAAAAGGCTACCATGGTTTATAATGATGTTTAACTTTTGGATGAAGAGAGCTGACGGGGGGGGGCCACTGGCTAATTTGGATGTGTTGGTGGATGAATGTCAAAATCGGTATGGAGTACAGGTGGATTTATCCTGGTAGAGTTGAGCGTGTGTGGGGCAGGTGAAGGAGTGTCCACGTGTATGTCCTTCGGATTTGGTGGATGGGTTTAATTTATAAGATTATGATGAGATAGTGGGGTGGGGATTTAATTGCGGAGTTCAAGTCTAGTTTCGGCGGCGTCATGCGGATTAATTGGAGAGCCGTGACTAATTATCAGGTGAGGGACCATACTATGCGGGCTATTATTTTGGGAATTGGATTGCTTGTTTCATCTCCTCATTACTTTGGGAGGAGTGAGTGTATTAATAATGATGTGACTTTCTATGTTACGATTTGGCCGCTTTCTAATGACTTCGGATCTACTAGTTTAGCTAGGGGATCCTTTGGTTTAATTTGAAGGACTACTAAAATTAGTTTTTTAGTCCATTTGCATGGGGCTTCGTGCCTTTCCTACTTCTCCGCCAACTTTCGCCCTCTATACTGTAATCATAATTTCATTAATTTTTGTGTCTTTTCTCACTATGGCATATTTCCTCTCTGCGCGTGTGATTGGTATGCGAGCTTAGATTTGCGTCGCTATAATCTCTGCCTTAACTATTTGGTTAAGTTTGTTGGCGACTACTATTTTTGGTATTTCCTGCATTTCTGTGAGCTTCCTGTGAAGTCTGGTAGTATGGGAGGTGATTGCGTTCGGACGGAACTGGACAGTTGTGATGAATTCCAAAACAACCCGCTTGTCTGGCACATCTGTGTGGAGGGGGGAATTGCTTCGCTCATGGAAAGCTTGGTCGTCCATGACCCCATTTTATCTAGTCAATTTGCCAACTTGTGGAAGGACAGGAGGGTCTCCATTGGGGGGATTTCGTTCGAAATTAGTGAGGAGGTTATTGCGCAGGCTACAGGGTTACTGTGTGAAGGGAAAAAATATCCCAAGCACACCAAAAATCTAGACCATGAGAGCCTAAGGGCGTTTTTCAAAGGAGAAGAGACCCCTGTTAGGAACCAGGCGAGGTTTGAAAGAGAAGAGCTTCCTAAGCCGTGGGACCAGGTTTGCATGGCGCTAATGAAATACGTTATGCTGGAAGGTAGATTCAAAACTTGCTTCTTTTACCATTTCCCCCTATTAAACCACCTTAGACACAAAATGCTTCTTAGTTTTCTGTTTTTCCTTCTAATGGACCTGGAAAGTTATGTGGACAAGTGTAAAGCGGTGGCCAGCCGAAATCCCTGTGATCTTCCGCCGCTCCCGCTCCATCAAGGGCTAATTCTCCCCCTGTATCATTTTCATCTTGCCCTTTGCCCGCCCAAAGCCATCACTGTTGTTCATGTTGAGAACATTGAACCCCTCTCCACGGTGCATATCTCCCCGGCTGAGTCCAAGAGTCCTCCTCAGAAGTCTAATATTGTTCTGGGGAACCCCAAGACCAAAGTTACCTCCAAAAAGCTTAAGGGTGGGTTGGGCAGGGCCCATGCTAGTGCGGCAAAAGGGCTCTGTGAGCTAAAAGCAACTCAGGCTGATACGGTTGTTACGGGCCCTTTTTCAAAAAAAGGCAAGGTAAATGCATGCAGGCTGCGGCTGTCAAAGAAGGCAAGGGTAAGAATGCGGTTACTAAAGATTCTAGAGGGGACACGGTTGTGAGAAACACAGAGATGACTAGAGGGGAAAGTGTCAAGAGAAGATCTGGGAGGTTGGCTAAGAACAGCAAGAAGAGATTAATTATTGAGGATTCGGACGAGGAGCAGTCTGACAACAAGGGTTATAAGGAGGAAGAGTCTGAAGAGGTGGAAGAAGATGCAGTGGAAAAGCCCCAGCTTACTCCGGTGGACAGCATGCTCCCTTCTGATGGCTCTGGCTTGCGCCCTTCGCAGTCGCTGGTGGATGAGCCTGGTGAGGCTCTGGGTGCTATGGATGTTGGGGTTGATTCAGATAAGGTGGAAAAGCGTATGGACACTCTGGACAAAAGATTTTGGGGGCTGACCCACTTCACCATGAAACTGGGTCACTTTGTTATGAGTACTCTATCAAATGCCATCAAGGAGGAACTGGAGGGGCACAATAGCCAGGAAAATAAAGAGTGGGTGGGAGACGAGGCTGTGGACCTCTGGATCAAGAACTGGGACGAAGCCAGTTAGTTGTTCCTGTTGCTGGCTGGTCTGCTATTTCTCTACTGTTGTTGTGCTGCCCTTGGGCTGTCTCTGGTTTTTTGTTCTATTTTTTAGCTGTTTAAGACTGGCCCTTTTTTGGCCCTAGTGGCTCGTTGTGTTGGGTACAACGCCCTGTAAATGTTGTTTAACTTTTCAAAAACATATATATATACCCATAAAATAATATTATTGATAATTTACTAACATATATATATATAGTCTGTTGTTTTGTTGTTTTGTTGTTGATTGTTGATGGTTTACTGTTTTATCTCTCGTTCAAGACTCTGTCTGTTTTGTTTCCTTCGTGATGGTCTGTTGCTGGTATATTTTTGCCTATCTTCTTAGCAGCATTTTGTATCTCAAATTGTAAAGGGTTTCGAGTCCCTTCAAAACCTATTTTTCCTGTATAATCAAACATATATATAGTAATAATAATACCATTTAATAGTACATCAATCAATAATATATGTATTAAATCTCATTTAATTATTTAATATAATATTATTAGTTGTGTTGCCACTTAAACTAGCTTATATATCTTAATATTAATCTATATAATATACACGGAGAGATATCATTTTTGAGGCTTTTTTAAATATACATTAAAATATTAAGATATATAAGCTATTTTAATAAATACATTTATTTAGAATTTTTAAAAAGAACATTTTTTTTACATTCCTTTATAATATTACTTCTATTCTATTATTAAAAAACATTTTACAATCACATAAAGAATATATTTTTAAAAAATATTTTAAATATTTTTTTAATTTTAAGTATATTAATTTAGAAACTTCCTTTTATATACAATAGTAAATTTAGAAAAGTTCTCTCATACTTAATTTTCAAAAATTTAGAAACTTTTTTATTTATGTTTAATAATTTAACATATATTTTTTATATCAAATCTTCATAAATAACTTTTATTTTTTATTGAAAAAGATTATTTAAATAAATCTATAGAAAAAACAACAAGGATACATCTATAGAAGAAGAAGAAGAAGAAAAAAAAAGGATATCTTGTTTTAAAAAGATCTCGAAATTAATTTAAAAATTTGCTTTATATGAAATAGTAAATTTAGAATATTTCTTTTATACTTAATCTTAAAAATTTTCAGAAACGTTTTTTATGTCTAATAATTTGACATATTTGTTTTATGCTTTATTTTTATAAATAAATTTTTTATTTAAAAATTACTTAAATAAAATTATATAAAAAAGGTCAATAGATACTCAGAGTGTCTATTGCAATTTTATGTAGAAATTTTGCTCATAAATTTTATTTTACTTTGACTGAATGTGAGAAACAATAAATTAAGAGTTAACGTTTACAATATAAATAGAAAATGGAAAATGAGATTCATAGAAAATACAAATATTTTACAAGGATGAAATGAATCAAAGTAAAAATTAAAATAAGTTATAATATTTATCTTCTCCCTATGATTTGTAAACTGAAATAGATTTATTTTTTCATACCTCAAGTGAGGCCAAGTGTGATTTTTTTTTTGGAATTTGTAAGTTGCTTATTTGTTGCTTATATGTAGGTTTTCTCACCATTGTTTTTAGCCTTTGCTTTATTTGTTTGCTCAAAAAAGTTAATGCAATTTGTGAATCCAAATATGTAATTTAATTTTTCAAAAGTATGATTTATTGTTGTCTAAGCTTCTCAAACAGCCTCCCTTATTTCAACTAACATTTATTACTAATCTATTACTCTAATAGAAAAATAAAGATATAAAAATTATAATAAAAAAATATTTCTTGTAGATTATTGATTTAAAATTCTCTTGTAAAGTTGTTTTGTATAACTCTTTTCTTTAATAGATTTTTTTCTTTTCTATGATAATATTGAAGTTAGTCAACAAATCTGTTTCAATTTAATCTCTAAAATGTTTTGTAAGATGTGTCAAATGGGATTATTATTTCTTGTAGATTATTGATTTAAAATTCTCTTGTAAGGTTGTTTTGTATAACTCTTTTCTTTAATAGATTTTTTCTTTTCTATGATAATATTGAAGTTAGTCAACAAATCCATTTCAATTTAATCTCTAAAATGTTTCGCAAGATGTGTCAAATGTGATTTTTTTTTTAAAGAGAGGTAAATGACTGTTATCATTTTACATCTTTTATTTATTGTTTTTTAAAGAGAGGTCATTTCTATCTTTTATCACAAACGGGGACCTCATCCCCAATATAAATTATCAACAATTACATCCCAATGGGGTTTGAACCTTGATGACAAGAAAAACAACACAACTCAACCATCACACCATGCCACTATTAACTCAACCATCACACCATGCCACTATTGACCTTTACATCTTTTATTTCGAGATGAATTTGAAGTGAGAAAAAATAATTTTCTCATTTTACAAATACTATTTTCCCTATATATACAAAAACAAAGATATAAAAATTCTACAGATCATAAATGCATGAAATTTCTTTTCCTGCTTAAATTTTCGTTACTGGATATCATCTTCTTTGATATAATGTTCTTTGTACATGCACAACTTTTTTCCCGGATACTCGAATGCATAGTAGCCCATGGACAAGTAGAAAATCAAGATTAACCCTGATAACTCCATAGACCTTCTAAAGCGCTCAAGTATTCCTCTAAATCAACCCCAATCCCCACAATAAATCAACCTTTGCTCGCTTCTCAGCTTCTTCTTCTGATCCTCCAAATTTGTGAGCTCTAAGTTACGATGATCGCCCATGGGAGACACAGACAATTCTATCACCATCTCTAAAGCCCATGCCACCTAAAACACCATGTAAATATTGAACCCTCAGCAGCAATCCCGCAATGCTAAAACTCTACAAAGCATGAAATAGAGAAGATGAGATACCTCGTATGGACGAAGGTGAACTATTGCGCCTCACACAAGAATGTGGCCCGATTCTTGTAACAGCTTCACAAATGCTAACGCTTCCTCTTCAGACCTCTACTTTGTTGATGCCATAAAGAATTGCAGACAGAAAGGAGATAGCAGGGTGGAGGACGTGGGAGGCTCTAAAAATAGATATCTTGTATTTAGGAACCACTCTTCCATTAGTATCAGTTACAAATGCCTCGTCTTCCACTATTGTCCATGTCCAAAAAAGACCTCTTCCACTTCTATCTTCACCACCACGTCAAAATAAATCTTGGGGTGTTTTTATGTACACACTCCCTTTGCTCCCACTGTAAGATGCCTCTCGGCATAACTAGTTTTAGAAACTTTGTAAACCTTTGTTGAACGCCAGATTGAAAAAGAATGGTGAGGGGATCAGGAGTGTGCACCAAAGCAGTAGTGGTGGACGCACGCCACCGCATGCTCAGTTGCCTCGCCTCCATTCTGGCCAAGGAGCTCCTCAATGGCTCCTCAAAAAAATTCCAGGTTACAAATACTTTCCAACTTTATTGTGATTTTTATTTTCTAAGTTTCATTTTCTGTTCAGAGTTCTAAGGCTTTAGCCAGATCATAAATACTATTTGCTAGGAAGGCTTTCTCACGAAGTAGGCTGGCATCACTATGATACGATCAAGGTAATGATTTGTGCTACTTATTGGAATAAAGTTCCATTTGTAATCTCGTTTTGCATGTTATATTTTTGTATCATGATCTGTTGTTGTTGATAAGGTTTATTTATTAACAAGTTTCTTTCCCTCTGTCCTCTGTAGGAATTGGAAGAAAAGAGAAAGGCGAGATCTCAGGTCGCTTATGAAAGGAGACAATTAGCAAAACTGAGAGCAAAAGCAGAAAAGGCAGTCGATGAGCAGCTTGCTACTCAGATTGAAATTTTAGCTCCAATAAAGTATTAGACAAGTTGTCTTCTACTTGTTTAACTGAGTATTCAATTTTGAATGACAAAAATTGCAAAATTATCTACCACTTCATGGTTTGAACAGAAAAGATATTTTAAGCAAACATCATTTGTTTTATTTGTAAGTTAGAGCTCAACTAACTTATTTGAAGTATTTTTTCATGTCGAGGGCTCAGTCCGATTGTTATAGCATGGCCAGTTTGTTTGAGTTAGTTCAAGTTGTATAACATTGATTTCTGCATTTTAGTTGATTAGTATTTTTTCTTTCATTGTTAAGCTCAGTCATTCCTGTGTTATTGGCTCAACATCACACTATTCAGGTATACTGCAAGTCAAATGGATTTATGGTCTTTCTTTCGTGCTTTTATATGATTCATATAAGCTTCAGATTATTGTAGTGTAGGGTCAAGCCCTATGCAGTTGATTCCCATGTTCTTGTTTCTATATTTCTCACCAGAGTGTGCTAAAAAAAATGTTTCTGTTATTGGGTTTTTGTGAGTTGCATGTGATGGGGATGATAGTTGTTTGGTCTCTGAATAATTTGGATTCTAATTGATATATAGTGTAGTCGTCGTTTTCCCTTGTAAAAATCCATACGGGAACTTTGTATCAAACCCTGCATGGTAGGGTGAAGTATATACAGATATAACTCTTCATTGTGGTGCTAGTCTTTATATAGTAATCAGATTGCTTCTGAACGATGTTAGTAGGGCCTAAAGTTGGATTTTTATTTTTCCCTTGTAATGTTCTATTTATCCCATGTAATGTCCTCTGGTGGGATTTCAAACATAATGCTTGCGGCCATTTGCAAGTACTTGTTCTATTTTTATTGCTCTAGGATTATTTGCTGTTCTTATTTTGACGGCTGAAATTCTATGTTAGAATGTTCTGCAATAACACATATAGACAAGGAATTAATTGTCAAATTATGTTCTCTCTGCAATCACGGAACCGATAAATCTATGGGAAGCATTGCAAGTGCCAGATCCCTGTTAGTTTGAATGTGGATTCCATTTCCATTCTTGTAATGCATGATGGCTTTATATTTTTTTGCAGGTATGGTGATTTTGTTCCATCTTGGTAATATCTTATATGATGGCAAACGAGTGACAAATTGTTATTGCATTGTACTACTCCTTCACATCACAATTTCTATTTTATCTTTTTGTTAAAACAACAAGTTAATGATATTAGGCCATGTGTTTTTAAGTTAGGTTTCATACCTTCAATTTCTTGCAATGTTTGTGTTGTCTCCATGTCGAGTTGATAGTTTATGATTGACATGTTAATGCTTATATGTGCACTTCATGAAGTACATACAAAACTCTTGTCGACTTTATTCTAGTGTATCACATTGTGGTTTTGAAAGCGAAGATGGCTTTGTCTCTTCTAGGAGAAAATGTTGATGCGGTTTTCAATTTGGTTGTATTATATGCAGGAGCATATGATTGATAGATTATTATTGCATCTTAGTTTTGGATGCAGGTCACACTTTCATATGCGTGATGGGAATAAAAGGTGAAATGTTACTGCATACATTGGATTAGTGTTAGTACATGTGATGAGATGATCTGATATTATTGGGCCACATATTAGTCACCCCAACAAATGCAAAGCTTCTATTGATTGAAGTGTACAACTTGTCTCTCTACTGGCACTAAGTGTAAAATTAGGAGTATCAATTTGATCTGTAGCAGGTCTTTTTTGTTGCCAAGGTTATTTACATCATGATTTTAAAGAGATGCAATCTGCACAAGATCGTGATGTGTAATAGCTATTGATCTTCTTTGTTTAAATGCATCAATAGTCAATATTTAAGCAAAATTTGAAGAAGTCAATGGTCACATAATTAAGTTTTTTTAAAGGTGCAAAACATGATGCTTAAGGAAAATTTAATGTGTCACCTCTCTTGAACACCCAAAATGTCATTAATGATCCATTGAGGCCCTAAAATTACTCAATATCATATTTTGTCTGCCCATAAGCAACATTTCATCATAAATACATGAATTTACATGCAACAATAAAAGAGAAAAATGACCTACATAGTTCCATTAATGTAGCATGGTCTTCATGACCTTCATTCTAGTAGATCTCATGAGATTTTCCTTGGTGATTTATGCAAGAGGTTGGCTATTTTTGGTGCCTAATCTTGTGATAGATACCACCCATCTATGGGGACTATCAAATTGTAATATTTTTTGTAAGGGGTGAATTTTTTTGTTTGTAGAAAGGTCAAAAAATGAAGGAAAAAGCCTATATATTATATAGCATACTTATTTTGAAGAAATGTCATTAAATCAATGTTATCTATCTATTCTTCCACGATACTTATTTATGGTTGCTTTCTATAAATGGTGATTTGATTGCATAGTTGTCTTCTTTTTTTGTATTTTTTGTTCCTTAAGAGAAGTATACCTTCAAGGAAGGTGAATTTTTTTTGCCTCTACATTTTCTATATGATTTTTTGTTACATCCTGCTCCCCACAATAATGGGTTATACTTTTTGGCCAAACTTGACATTGAAATCAACATTTTTCACCAAATCTTCACTTTCATACGCCTATAGAAGCTAAACCATTAAGAATTTGAAGATGAAGCAAACTAGTGATTTGTGATATTTTGTGTTGAGAATCTAATTATATTTTTTTTTTAAATAAAAAATAAATTGTGAATTATTTAATGTAGTTTTTATTAACTTATTTTTTTTACCAAACATCATTTTCAAAAACTGATGCTTACTTTCAATTGCATAACTTTATTTATAGAAAGCATACAATTCTAATTTTTTAAATACAGTGTTTTCACACCATTATCTAGTGGATGGATATTTTTTCATAATTTTTTGTTGCATATATATTTTTTAATTAATTTTCTAATTCAAAGTAATTATAATTTGGATATATTATACTTTCAGCTGCATAACTTTTTTTGTATTCATTTGAATTAACTTATTCTTTTTTTGTTGGAATAAGGACATCAATAGCTAGTGTACATACATTTTTAAGAAAAAAAAATCTCTCTTTTCCTATTTTTCCATATGTGTGAAATAAAGACCTCGATGTTCATTGAAAAACCTACATTCACAAGAAATAAAAAATAAATATAATAATAAAATTAAATATATTTAAAATTATACTTTTTGGGAATCTTATAATAAGGACTACATGTTTTCAAAAAATTAATTTTAAATTAATTAATTTGATCCCCTAAAAGGTAAATCAAAAGTGGTTTTTTATCAGCATTTTGATAGGTGTAGAGGAGACTCCATTATATGTATGGTTTAAAACTAGTGACTTTCTATCCAAGGGGGTTTGATATAAGTGGGTTTGATCAAACCCTCTTCAATTAAAACCCTTAAAATGGAACCTTTTTAAGGCTTAAATCATTATATTTTCTAAAAATATGTGATTTCAGCAAAAATCAGGATGTCCCAAAAAGTGTAACCCATTATTGTGGCATAATTAAGCAAGGTAACCTTTTTTTAAAGAGAGAGATGTTTTCAAAAAGTAAGCAGGGTTTGCAATATTGGTAAGGGATTATTAATTAGATTTTTATAGTCAAATTACATTGACAAACCCAAGTTATTATGAGGCAATAATATCAATGTAAGGCATTAGCACATATTTAGAACCACTAGAAATATTTTTATCAATGAAAACTAGTGGCAATACTTAGTAGCTTTGAATTTATTTTAATAGACACCAATTAGTCCATAAGAAACACTCAGCTCACTCATACTTGAAGAAATAAAATCATTATATGAATAATTTATTTTTATAATTTATATTGTTCAAATTGAGCATTAAGGGTACAAGGAGAATATATGAATGTGTGATATTTTAAGAAAAAAATTGTCATGTATATATGAATATTTTATTTTCTTTATATTGTGATAATCCTATTACATTTCACAAAGAATCTAGTGTGCATTAACATGGATACCCCATAGGTCCTACAAAGTCTAAAGTGTAAAAGAGATCCAAGATTATCTTTCGTGTGTTGATACATTCTCTAAGTAGTTTTAATCATAATAATTCACTTAGAAATTATTGAAAGAAGGGTGGAGAGCCAAAATATTGGCAACTCCATTGGGGACTAATTCCTATTTCTTTGAACCAATCTTCAAAATTTGCAAATTGAAGGGCATTTAAGGGAAGAATATTATCTATGTATTTGTGTAGATGTGAAAATATTTGGATATGACTGAAAATTCTATTAGTGTATCAAGACTTTGTTGGAGATTCAAATTCAAAAGGTTATTTCAACTTTGAAGAGTAATAGTTTGGTCAAATTTTCAATTTTGTTTCAGAGGTGGCAACTTTGCTATCAAATTTTTCTATTTTAGAGGTGGCAACTTTGCTATCAAATTGTTGAATATTTATTTTTGATAATGCAAGTGGTTGGCATAGATCTACAAAGTTAGAAGGAGAAATTCTATCAGGTGAAATGTTTATTCAGGTATTCTATTTTTCCCTGATACTTTATTTTTAAGAACAAAAGAATTCTTGTATTGGGATTATTTATGAAATAAATTTGTGGATAGATTTAATTCACCTGTTATGGATAAATTTATATTGAGGAGTGAGTGTTAAAATAAGAAATAAACACTTGTATGCAAAGAAGCCTAATAAATTGGATGGATAAAGTGTTGTGTTATGTAATTCTAAAACCTTATTAAGTTGAAATAAGTTGTAGAAGATGTTGGTTGATAAGGGGAGTAGTTTTACATTAAGGGTAGATATATGAAAATGGAATATTACTCTAAGCCTGTAACTACACATTCAAATGTCATAATGCATGGTACAAAACAACATAAGTCATTGAGAGATATAGACCACTTGATTTAGTTTGTATCCTAGATTATTTGAATCCTATTCCTAATGAAATTAGAGATAGTTTCCCCAAATTCAATGGAAGTAGCTCTAAATCAATAAACAAAATTATTTTGGCATTTAATGATTTAATGGGATATATCATGTGAATGAGGAAGATGACGTTGTCATGAAATTGTTTATACAATCTTAGAGAGTAGATGTAAAGGATCAGTTCCCTGATACGCCATTGCTTTTTATTGCTTCTCAATAGGATCTCAAAGAAGTGTTAAAAGATCAATTTGGTGAAAGAGTATATGTGAATTAATTTATCAATCAACTCAATAAAATTTTGAAGGATGAAGAGGAATTGGTTCTCATTTTTAATATGATATTTGCAAAGACTATTATGAGAGACATTCAAAAAATGTAACACCAAATGATTAATTGTACAGGTAATTTTATATTTGGGTGCATTTAATGAAGAGATGGGTTTCTTATTGAGAGAAAAATCTTGCATCACTTTAGAAATCATATGCTATGGCAAGAGATATTTAGAATAACCTAAAAAATATAATGATGAAAGGTGTTGTACATATAGGTGTTGATAATTGTAAAACATTTCCTATTAATGAATAGACTAGAATGAGCAATGAAGATAATTATCATAACAAGAAAAATACAACAAAACCACCAAGAAATTATTCAAGTCCTAAAATACTCTAAGGAAATTTTGAGAAGGAAAAAAAATCGAAGATGATGAGTATGCCATAAAATTAAATGTTAGGATTAGAACATATGAAATTGAATTAGAGGTTAAATTTAGTTTCAATGTGGTTGAATGTGAATAGGCTCTCATAAAGATGAATAAATGAAGGTTACAAAGAGATATTTGTATATTTTAATAAACAATATACATACAGTGTTGATCACATGCATTTTTTTCAAACACTATCTAATACAAAAAGGAAAAAAGGAGAATTGTCATTTACTTTTTGCACAAGGGTTATGGTTTCTTTGTTTGAAATTCTTGCACTATACAATCCTAAGACTTCAAAATGCATTGATTTATTTTGTGAAGCTTATGAATTGGGTTTGAGTGTGATACCAATATAATTGAAACCTATAAATCTTGATCAAGTATGTAAATGGATTATGATCCTCAAGGAAGTGAGAGAAGAATATGAAAAACCATGATAAATATGCCAAATGAGAAAAATAAAATCATGAAATGTGATGATGAATCATAAAGGGTTGAAAATGAAGATGTATGTTGCAATGAAGGAAATAGAGTGAGTGATCAATTTGTGACCATAATGCATGTTGGAAAGATTATAAGGAAAATATTCCAAATGCAAGATATGGTGAGGAAGCTAGGATATGCAAACATCCACCTCATGGAATTTTCATAAATTAGGAGGTAGATGTGTGCTCAAATATTAGTGTGATTATTCAACTCATATGATTGGTGATTATGCAGATAAGAATAATATGGTAGACATCAAATAGTATTTTATTAGTGAAGTTATAGTAGATAGATGTGTAAACACTTAATTTGAGAAACCCAAATATATTTTTATGCACAATGATCTTCCTTGTTTTGTTGATTGTGATGATATTAAATCTAATGGGATCTCTAGTGGCTATGATTGATATTATGAAGATAAATTGGAGATACCTATCTCACATGAAGAGTTTATTGATATGAATGTTGATCAAGAAATATGCTTGCTTGAGTATGAGCAAGCTTTCTATCTGGTGACTTTTTAGAGTATGGATTAGAGGTGATAATTGTTGATGTTGAAAATTTATCTTTATGATCTTTAATTGATTGTAATGATTATGAATATCTATTTCTAAGAATTGTTTAGGTTTTTATGTTGAGAAGATAGAATCCTTTATGGAAAGGATGAACATAAGGACAAATTCCTTTATATTGAGCTTACAACCCCACCAAATAATAGAAAAGACAATCCTTATTGGTGTATAAATAATCATATTTATGCACTTGACTAGGAGTTCAAAGAATATGAAGATCTTAATGAAGATTAGCACAAGATACAATTAGGCTGGATACAAATCATGATGATAGTCTTGGTCTAGGGGTTTCCTCCCTTGTGTAATGCACAACATAGTTTGTATGAATCCTATTGTACTTGATGAAATTGATTCATCTCTTTTGGGTCCTATTGTTGATTTGAAGAGGAATGATCAAGTACGTTATTATTATGATTAACATGACTCAACTAACATGTTTTATGTCTCTAATTTTTCTTATTTTTCCTCCTCTATCTTAGAGCTAAAGTGTGATTCTAATGAGTTATACCTAGTGCATGTTGATATATTTCTTGAACATAACACATATGAAAGCTATGAATTTGATGTGGAAATAGTAGATAAGGTTAATACTTACAATTCATGTTGTCTAATGGATTTTAAATGCTTTTATTTCTTAGTTCAAGTTGATTAACTTATGACAATGTATGGTTGTGAAGTTGTTGATGTGAAAGGTTGCAATAAAGTTGGGCATGTGATATATTTGATAAGTGTAGTATTTGCATTCAGTGTGGTGAGTTATTTCACTTGGTATTGAATTGTAATCATAGACAAGGCTTGTAAAATTAATAATGGTAAATTAAGAATATGATTGGATGTGTTAATGTTAATATTATTGTATATGTAGGTTACTATGTAAGGTTTTTAGATTAGACTTTGGGAATTCATCACATAATAAGGTTTTTGATGGAGGGAGATGTCATTTATTCATGTTTGGTGGCCCTTGACCTCCAAAGACTGTTTAGAAAATGTGAATGTGGAACCTTGCAGATTGAGTAGTTTGAAGATTCATGATCTGACACTTTGGTCTACACTCTAGAGTTTTTATGGATCCTTGCTATGTCCCACTAGAAAATACATCCCCAAAGCTATTATTGTAATTTTCCCATATTTTCTAGTGAAATACTTAAGGTTTTAGCTCTTTTAGTTTACATGTGTTTTGAAGAGTTTTTATTTCTTATTTTATGACAAAAATCCTAGTCCTTTTTGTGCTTTGATTCTTTTCATATGTCACTATTGTATTATTCTATTCTAATGTTGATTTCCACTACCTTAGCATAACCTCAACATCTATTTCATGCTTTATAAATAATGACATGATACATCAACATGCATGAAGTAAAATAGATTCATCCAACATTTGTTGGAAGGTCAACAACAATTATTCACATGCATGCTCTTGCATCCACATGACATATAGCCTAAACTAAAACTCAATAACACATTCATCATGATTTATTATTAAGACATGTTAGGATCTTGTATGGCTAAACATAGACTAGGAATTTCATGCCACTTACAAGCCTATATAGATTGATCCTAGGCTTGTTTTATCAGATCTTATGACTTGTTAGAGGAATTGAGAAAGACCTTTGCTCATATTTATTTCATTGATCTTCTCATGAACTTTGTTGATCATAAGAATGTTCTCTTTTATGCTACAATATTAGGCCATTTAGTGCATGGTGCTTCAACCTCTTGGGTTAATCATGTTGGCATTGACATTGACTTGCCTAGTTTTATGCTCTAGGACATGCTTTTGTTGCCTTCGATATTAGGAAATTATCTCTCAATGCCAACATTACTAGGAGGGGTGGTCCTATTCTCTACTTTCAACTTTAGGTGTATAATATTTATGTTAAACATATCATGATCGATGATGGGGTTGTTATTAACATAGTTTTCCTTCCCCTCTATGGTATACTGGGGTATGATGAGTCACATATTACCATAGTTACAACTCTTAGAGGTCATGATAACTTAAAAACCAATATCGTTGGGAATATTTTCCTTCATATTACTCTCATTCTTAAAACCTTAGCTACTGGTTGTATTATATGCAGTGGCATATAATTGATAGATTATTATTGCATCTTAGTTTTGGATGTAGGTCCCACTTTCATATGCACGATGGGAATAAAAGGTTAAATTTTACTGTAGACATTGGATTAGTTTTAGTACATGTGATGAGATTATTTGATATTATTGGGTGACATGTTAGTCAACCCAACAAATGCAATGCTTCTATTGGTTGAAGTGTACAAGATGTCTCTCTAGTGGAACTAAGTGTAAAAGTAGGAGCATCAATTTGATCTCTAGTAGGTCTTTTCCATTGCTAAGGTTATTTACATCATGGTTTTAAAGATATGCAATATACACAAGATCTTGATGTGTAATAGCTAATGATCTTGTTTATTTAAATGCATCAATAGTCAACATTCACACAAAATTTGAAGAAGTCAATGGTCACAATTAATTTTTTTTAAGGTGTAGAACAAGGTGCTAAAGGAAATTTTAATGTGCCACCTCTCTTGAACATCTAGAATACTATTAATGATCCATTGAGGCCCTAGAACTACCCAATCATATTTTTTCTACCTGGATAAGAAATAGTTCATCATAAAGACATGAATTTACATGCAACAATAAAAGAGAAAAAGGACCTACAAAACCATTAATGTAGCATGGTTTTCATGACCTCCATTCTAGTAGATCTCGTGAGATTTTCCTTGATGATTTACGCAAGAGGTTGGCTATTTTTTGGTGTCTAATCTTGTGATAGGTGCCAACCATCTATAGGGCCTATCATTGTAATATTTTCTATAAAGGGGTGAAATTTTTTGTTTGTGGAAAGGTCAAAAAGTGAGGGAAAAATCCTATATATTATATAGCATACTTATTTTGAAGAAATATCATTAAATCAATGTTATCTATCTATTCTTCCATGAACGTATTTATGGTTGCTTTATATAAATGGTGATTTGATTGCATGGTCATCTTTTTTTTGTTATGTTTGTTCCTTAAGAGAAGTATACCTTCAAGGAAGGTGGATTTTTTTTGCCTATACATTTGCTATAAGATTTTTTGTTATGGTTAATACAATTTTAAGAAGAGAGAAATATTTTCAAAAAGTAAGCAAGATTTGTAATATTGTAATGGATTATTAAGTATAATTTTATAGTCAAATTATATTGACAAGCCCAAGTTATTATGAGGCAATAATATCAATGTAAGGCATTGACACATATTTAGAACCACCTTAAATATTGCTATCAATGCAAACTAGTGGCAATACTTAGTAACTTTGTATTTCCCTTAATAAGCATTAACTAGTCCATAAGAAACACTTAGCTCACTCATACTTAAAGAAAGAAAATCATTATATGGAAATTTATTTAGGAAATCATTACGTGAATTTTATTGAGGAAATCATTATATGAATAATTTATTTTTATAATTTATATTGTTCATACTTGAGCTTTAAGGGTATAAAGGGTATATATTAATGTGTGATATTTTAAGAATGATGAATATTTAATTTTATTTGCATTGTGATAATCCTATTGCATTTCATAGAGAATATTGTGTGCATTAACATGGATAACCCATAGGTTTGAAGTCTAAAGTGTAAAAGAGATCCAAAATTATCTTTTGTGTGTTGATCCATTCTTTGAGTAGTTTTAATCATAAGAATTCACTTCTTAGAAATTATTGAAAGAAGGTTGGAGAGACAAAATATTGGCGACTCCATTGGGGACTAGTTCCTATTTCCTTGGGCCAATCTTCAAATATTTATAAATTGAAGGCTCTGACATTTTAGTGAAGAATATTATCTGTGTATTCATGTAGATGTGAAAATATTTGGGTATGACTGATAATTC
This sequence comes from Sequoiadendron giganteum, assembly GCA_007115665.2. NCBI lineage: Eukaryota > Viridiplantae > Streptophyta > Pinopsida > Cupressales > Cupressaceae > Sequoiadendron > Sequoiadendron giganteum. The sequence goes on from CM021102.1 coordinate 604,049,942, forward strand.
TATTAGTGTATCAAGACTTTGTTGGAGATTAAAATTCAAAAGGTTATTTCAGCTTTGAAGAGTAATAGTTTGGTCAAAGTTCAATTATCTTTGAGAGATGGAAACTTCTCTATCAAATTGTGGAATATTTATTTTTGAAAAAATGCAAGTGATTGATATAGATCTACAAAGTTAGAAGGAGAACTTGTATCAGGTGCAATGTTTATTCAGGTATTCTATTTTTCCCTGATAATTTAAATTTTTGAAGGACAAAATCATTCTTGTACTAGGATTATTTATGAAATAACTTTGTGGAGAAATGTAATTCACCTATTATGGATAGATTTATATTGAGGACCAAGTGTTAAAATAAGAAAGAAGCACTTGTATGCAAATAATCCTAAGAAATTGGATGGATAAAGTGTTGTGTTATGTAATCCTAAAACCTTATTAGGTTGAAATAAGATGTAGATGTTAGTTGATAATTCTCATTAAGGGTAGATATGAAAATGGAATATTATTCTAAGCCTCCCACTACACATTTAAATGTCATAATGCATACTACAAAACAACATGAGTCATGTCCTCAGAGAATGCCTTTCTTTGTCAAGATATATAGACCACTTGATTTTGTTGGTATCCTATAGTATTCAAATCCTATTCCTAATGAAATTAGAGACAATTTCTCCAAATTCAATGGAAGTAGCTTAAATCAATAAACAAAATTATTTAGGAATTCAATGATTTAATGGGATATTATTCTATTGAGAAAGAGCATTTTGTCATGGTCCTGATGAGTCCAGTTTATGGTTCAATTTTGATAGAGTTTTTTATCCATTTGTTTTAGTTGTCATAGACTTTGATAAGTTTGGATGTTGAGCTTTTTATGATATTTCTTAAGAACCATAGACATTGGACATGAGCTTATTTTTGTAACCTTTAAATGGAATTGACATGCTATATGAACTATCTATGTTAATTTTACATGTGGATTAATGAATGTCACTTTAAGATAGTTACAAATATGTAGTTGTTTTGTGCACTAATATTGTCATGCAGATATATTTAGAGGCCTGCAATTAAGGAAGATTTTGCCAGTTGGTCATTCACCATAATTATCAACGAGGTGATCATTCAATGAGGGAAGACTCTCAACGGTAGGAGATTCCTCGTTCAAATCAAAGTTGTAACCACCTTGTAAATGGTCTTAATTGTCTGTTGAGTGAATATAGGCATTATTGTTGTGCTAAGTTTGCATTCAAGCAAACATGCTTGGCCAGATTTTGTGCATGCATAACCGCCTCTCCATTTTTTATGCTTTCCCTAATGTGGCATCTTCCTGATCTAACGAAGTTGACTACCTTGCTAGGTGATTATTTAGTAGCTCCTCTCTTATAAATAAGACTTAGATGATCCTTCTCAAGAGGTTGCTTAATCTCATGATGTACTCACACTCTTAGTTTTTCAGTAATATAGTCATGTTGCTTGATTGTACTCATATTTTCCAATGAATGAAATGAAGTTATAAGTTCATGCATCTGAGTTTACATTTGTTTTAGGGGATACTCATCCAAGGGGGGCCACTTGGTGAGTATTTCTTCCCTTAGTTAGTTATTATTTTATGTTCAGTAATTAGTTAAGAATCTAGCACCGTCTGTTCCTGCAACCACTAGAATTCCATTCTATGACTTTTCCTACAACCAAAGCAAACAAAGTAGTTTCTTGTTTGCTCACTTAGGTTTTCATTTTCATCATGCATTTCAGCTTAGTATAGTTATTGGTTGATGCTCAGCACTTATGTTATTTCCTTCCAAGAAATTTACATTCATCATTGTGTCTTTCTTAGTTGTAGGATGAATATGGCTACTTTGGATTCTTAGTGCACATACTATGCTGACCCATTTCAATTTTGTGTCCCTAGGTTGACAAGTTAAATGCACCTTCATGATGATTGAAATAGTTATTCAGGTTAGATGTCCAATCTTTGAATCACAGTTGTAAGGGATTAGTTGTTAAATCATTGTAGGAGGCCAACAAGTCCTAGGTAAGAGTAGGAGGATGGTGAATGCGAGCTCTATCGATCGAGCTAGGGCACTCGTGCCTTAGTTCAATTCTCGTTGATGCTTGTTCGTGCATTGGTTGGGGGGTTTGTGGCTACGTTTGAGGGTGGGGATTTTTTTCTCTACTATATTTCTCCTTGTTTATGCCTTTTGTGTTGACATGTTCATTTTCGGTGTCGTATGTTGGTGAGGGTTGTTGTGTTTCATGGGTGTGTGGGTGTGGTGCGGATTTTTTTGCCCATCTTTTATCTTCTGGCCATCTGTCATTTCTGTCGTGAGGTGGGCTTGTAGGGTTTGGGCGCAGGTGGTAGTGTGAAGGTTGTTGGGTGTGGGGGTTCTTTCATTCGAAGTTTTGGAGTGTGACAGTTGTATTTATCCATTTGTTGGTGGGGTTGGGGTGTGTTGATAACCCTTATGCTGCAACGTTTCTTAATTCCCTAGGGCTCGAGGGCTTGCATGTCGGCCTAGGGTTTTTTTAGCACCAATGTCTAGTGGAGAATCTTCCAAGGTAGCCACAAGATGGACTTCCACTTTGCGGTTGGTTTGAGGCCTTTGACACAGAATATGAAGATAATAGATAATAGTTTATTTTTATCGAAGCCAAATAAGATTATACCGGGACCCTCTGGAGGGCCTCAAATTACAAAGATTAATGGGTGCTTGGAAAGGTGCAAGGAGAGGCCGAAATTGATTATCCCAATGGAGATGCTGGAAGACGATATTGACAACTATTTGAAGTATTCCTTTTATTGCAATTTCATGGGGTTGAGATTCTCATTGCAATTTTTGGAATCCTGGGCTCAGCGGACCTGGCTGCTGGAGGGGGAGATAGAGATTAGATTACTGGCGAATAACTATTTTATGGTTACCTTTGATTGCATGGCCGATCGAATTAGGGTCTTTAAGGGAGGTACCTATTTCCATAATCAGGTGGGATTGTTTATCAAGCTGTGGCATGTGAGCTTTAACCCGACTGAAGAACTTCTGAGTAGGGTTCCAGTTTGGGTTTGACTGTCGTGGTTCCCCATTGAATGTTAGCAAGAAGATGTTATGCATTTGGTGGCTTCCATGCTTAGTAAGCCAATTGGATCTTCATAGCAAATGTAGTTGAAAAAGGTAATGAACTTTGCCCGTATCTGTGTGGAAATTGATTTATGAAAGCCATTGTTAGATTCTATGGAAGTAATACAGGTTCTTATACATGGGTGCAAAAAATTAACTATGAGACTCTTCCTTTTCGTTGCCATCTTTTTCATGAATATGGGCACTTGTAGCGTACATGCCTAGGGCTAAGAGTGTGGCACCTCAGACTCCCCAACCTCCTTACAATCAGCCTAAGGATGATAAAGGGAAGGAGCCTATTCTGAGGGATGATGTTGGTAACGGTGAATTTGTCCCTATCAAGGCTCACAATTAGAATTGTTGACAAAAGAGGACCTTAAGGGAGAGGTAGGATGATGACTTTTTCAATAGATTCGAGGTGTCAGATGATCTCAACTAGGAGGAAGTGAATCCAAGATTGATAAATTTGGATCAAGGGACTTTGGGTTTAGGACAATATGGGCCTACTTTGGAGGCTATGCAAGTCATGCAGGTTGATGGTGCTAGATGGATGGAAATTGCTCAGCATATGGTTGTTTCATCAAAACCAGAGTCTATGGTTGGAAATTCGAAGAATGATGGGGGTGGATCTACTTTTGCCCCTGAAAGATGGTGCAAAGGTGGGAAAGAACACTATTGCCTCTCCTCACCTAGGTATTTAGTAGAAGGAGCCAAAGAAAGGGGTTGGTGAGAAAGCCTCTAAGTTGGGCAGGAAAAAGAATATGGAAAAGATTAAATTAACTGGGGAAACTTTGGTGGAGTCTGGGTCAGTCAAGACCCTAGATTCACATTTCTCAAGCCCCCTGAAATGATTGTCCTCTCATGGAATGTTAGGGGCTTGAACGGTGGCCCTAGACAAAAATTTGTTCAAGAATTGGTTAGAAATCAGGCTCCTGATGTTCTTTTTCTGTAAGAGACAAAAATTTCAGTTGATAGTATGTTGGATATGATTCCTAAGTTGTGGAGATATGGTGAATGTCAGTGTATTTGGGCTCTTGGCTCTTCGGGAGGGGTGGCTTACTTATGGAACCCTTGGAGGATTTTCCCCCTCTGGTGGATGTATTCTAGATCTTCTATTTCTATGATTGTCTCTAGCTTGGAGATGTGAGAATGTATTCTCCTCTCTAATGTGTATGCTCTTGTTGAGTTTTTGGGTAAGCAGATTTTATGGTCCCATCTTAGATTTTTTCATAGCATGGCTCCCTACCATCCGTGGATTATGGCTAGTGACTTCAATGCTATCGTTGTGTTGTATGAGAAAAGGGGTGGTCTTGCAAGGCTAGAGCCTTCTGTGATGTTACTCTGAGATAGAATTTTTTATTTAAACCATATTGATATTCAGCCCAGTAATGGTTGTTTTACTTGGAACAATAGAAGGATTGGTGAGAACTATGTTGCTGAAAGACTAGATCGCTTTTTGGTCTCTTATTTTTGGGTTGGGGGGTTATGGACTACCAGCTCTGAAATTCTAGATTGGTGGGGCTCTAACCACTAGCCTATTAAACTTAGCATTATTTCTACTCGTGTGTCTCGGTCTCCTTTCAAGTTTCAGCTCATGTGGTTAAGGGATGCTGCTCTTTTTGATCATGTGGTTGGTTGGTGGAGTTGTGGTAGACCTGCTTTTGGGACAACTATGTATTCTTTTGCAAAGCTTCTTCAATTTTTCAAATATCACCTTAAACAGTGGAATCGGTAATGTTTTGGTAACATATTTCATGATAAGGTTGTTGCTCAGGATAATTTGAATAGTATTACGAGATTGATCAGAGAAACTGGTATTACTGAGGATCTTCTGCGAGAGGAGGTCAGGACTTTGAAAGTTGTGGAGGAGTGTGAATTGTGTGAGGAGGTTTATTGGAAGCAAAAGGCTCAGGTAGAATGGTTGCAAGAGGGAGATAAGAACACAACATTTTTCTTCAACTCGATGAAGGATCAGAGGCATGGAAACTACATTTTTGTTATGGTGAATGATAGAGGAGAGCGTCTTTCCTCTTTTCAAGAGATTTTTGAGGAGGCGTCATAGTATTTTGCTTCTCTATTCAGGGAGGACTCGCAGGGTGGCTCTGTGCAGGAAGCTCAGGTTCTTTTGTGCATCCCCCAATTGGTTTCTGGTGAGATGAATGAGCATCTTATGTGAGATATCTCTCTTGAAGAGCTAGAGGGGACTATATTTCAAATGAAGAAAGGAAAAGCTCCAGGCCTTGATGGATTCTTGATTGAGTTTCATCAAGAGTTCTAGGATATTATAAAATTGGATCTTCTAGCAGTTGTTCGAGAAATCTCAGAGGAATAAGAGTATGTTGTGTGCTTTGAATTCTACCTTCCTTGCTCTCATTCCCAAATGTGAAGGGGCAGATAAGTTATCTCAATTTCAGCCTATTTCTCTATGCAATGTGGTTTATTAAATTATCTCTAAAATAATTGTCGATAGGCTGAAGAATTGGATTAATGAGTTGATTTCTGAGGATTAGAGTGGTTTTGTGGTGGGTCAGCAAATCCTGGATGGGGTTATCATTGCTACGAAAACCATTCATTCTATGGCTAACTCCCATGATAAAGTGATGTTTATTAAACTTGATATGGCAAAGGCTTATGACAAGGTGTAGTGGTCTTTCCTTCAAAAGATCCTTAGTGCTTTTGGGTTTGGCAAGGATTGGATAAATTGGGTCATGAGTTGTGTTATGTCAATTTCCTTCTATGTGCTGGTAAATGGGGAACACACTGAAATTTTTGGTGCTTCTAGGGGTTTGCGCCAAGGATACCCCCTTTCTCCTTACTTATTTCTTCTTATGGTTGAAGGTCTTGGACATCTATTGAGAAGGAATGTGGAGTTGGGTCTCATCCAGGGTTGGAGATGGGGGGAGATTTGCCTCCCCAATCTCATCTATAATTTTTTGATGATACTACGTTGATGGAGATGGTTACTATTAGGGAAGCTACTAATTTAAGGCGGGTGTTGGACATGTACCTTATTGCTTCAGGCCAATTGATAAATGAGAATGAGTCTTCCATTTTATTTTTCAACACTTCGCCTCCCATCCAAAGGCACATTGCACGTATCTTGCAATTTCATATTGGGGCTCTCCCTTTGACATATCTGGGTATTCCTATATCTATTGGTAGACTTCCCAAGAGCTCTTGGCTGAATATTCTTGATAAATTTTGGGCTAAAGTTAGTCACTGGACCCATAGATGGTTGTCCTTTGCTGGGAGGGTTCAATTACTTAAGTCGGTGGTGCAGGCTTTCCCGACTTATAAAAGCATGCTTCAGGTGGCTCCGACGAGTTTTCTTAAGGAGTTGGAAACTCTGGAAAGACAGTTTTTATGGGCTGGTTGTTTGTCATCCTTTAAATGGAGCCTTGTCATATGGGATGTTGTGTGCAGTCCAAAGCAAATTGGTGGTCTTGGGCTTCATCAATCGGCTTTGTCTAGAGTGGCTATGGCTTCCAAGTTGTTTTAGAGGTGGTGTGTTGAGCAAGATAGAATTTGGGCTATAATTGTTTCCCATAAATATTTTTCAAGGATATCTCAGTATGATCTCCTTAGATACCCCCTTGAGGGGAAGGGCTCTATGATATGGGATACACTTAAGAAGGGTGCGACGCTCATCAAGGAAAGTTTATTTTGGATTTGCAGAAGAGGCACAAAAGCTCAATTTTGGTCAAATTCTTGGGATGGATTCCCACCTTTAATTTCTCAATTTCCAAACCTGCTTCCTTTATGCTAGAGGTTTTTGGAGGTTGGGTGGTCTAGGGTAAGTGAATTTAAGTCATTTTCTTCTTGTGGCCAGTTGGAGGTTGCTTGTTGGAAGGGCCCTAAGGAATGGTCGGATGTTGGTTCGGTAGATGGGGGTGTTGAGCTTCACCATATCCTTAACAATTGATGTTGTAGCTCCCTCCTGGATGAGGATGTCCTTGCTTGGGCCCCTAATCCTAAGGATGTTTATTTGTTTTCTTATGGTTATCAGGTTTTACTAGAGAAAAAGTTGGTTGGGGTTGAGGTTCATTGGTGGAAGAGGGTGTGGAATAAACTGTCATGGCCAAAATGTAACTACTTTGTTTGGAATTTGGCATGGAATAGGTGCTTGACCTGGGATAACATCTGTAAATGGGGATTTCAAGGCCCTTTTATCTATGTTTTGTGTGGGGCTGGTGAAGAGGATTCTTCGCACCTATTCTTTCATTGCCCTTTTTCTATGCAGCTTTGGCATTTTTGGTGGGAGGTTTGGAAGTGCCCATGTATTCATGCTTCTTCTATGATAGAGTTCTAGGATAGTATGGGTAGACCCCCCTCTATGGCTTCCTTTTTACAGGAGGTATGGCATGTTGGTCCTAATTTTATCCTGTGGTAGATCTAGTTAGAGAGGAATCGTAGGATTTTTCAGAGGTATTCAATTGTTGGTTCAACAAGTGTGGTAACGTATTTTAGGCATGATATGGGAGTCGGTTGCGGCCAAGAGTGAATTTGTTCTTGCCTTGGAAAAAGGTGATATTAAGCTGGTGGATAGATTGGGGTAGAGCTTTATTATTCTTTTGTTGATTTTAGGAGATGCAGGCATGCGAGAAGCGAGTGCAACAGGTGGGTAGTTGGGTTCCTCCTCCGCTTGGCTTCCTGAAGATCAATACTGATGGGTCTTCTAGGGGAAATCCTAGGCCTGCTAGGATTGGTGGGGTTGGTAGAGATTCTTCAGGTTCGGTGATCTTTATATTTTTTATGCATGAAGGGTTGCAGACTATCAACCTTATGGAGGATTTGGCAATCCTTTATGCGGTTAAGCGAGCTCTTGCTTTAGGTTGGAGAAAGGTTATCTATGACGCTGATTCGCAAGTATTAATTAATTTTTTGAATGAACGGAAGGTAACTGGTATTAATTGGCAGTTGGCTTCGATGTTTCAAAGGGTTTTGTAGGTTAGTTCTCTGCTGGAGATGGTGTCCTTTGTGCATATCCCGAGGGAGTGGAATTGGGTTGCAGATTCTCTGGCCAAGTGGGCCTCTAAGTGGGAAAGTGGCTGGAAGGTTGAGGATTGGGACCGGATCTCCCCTAAGATTCGACGAGATTTGGATCGGTTCCTTGATGATGACAAGAATATGTCTTGCAATATTTGATTTGGCCCTTTGGCTGTTGGGTTTGTCTTTGTTGGTGACCGGGGTTTTGGCCTTGATTGTTTCTGTATTACTCTTTCTTGATTGATTAATAAAGTTCTTACCCCTTTTTATATAAAAAAAGAGCATGTTGTCATGAAATTGTTTGTATAGTTCTAGAGAGTAGATGTAAAGGATTGGTTATTTGATATGCCATTTCTTTCTATTACTTCCTAGTAGGAGCTCAAAGAAGTGTTAATATATCAATTTTGTGAAAGACTGGATGTGAACTAATTAATTAGTGAAAATAAAATTTTGAAGGATGAAGAGGAATTGGTTCTCATTTTTAATATGAGATTTGCAAAGACTATGAGAGACATTCAAAAAAATGTAACACCAAATGATTTAATGTACCTAATTTTATATTTAGGTGAATTTAATGAAGATATGGGTTTCTTATTGAGACAAATTTTGCATCACTTTAGAAATCATATGCTTAGCAAGAGATATTTAAAATAACCTTAAAAATATAATGATGAAAGGTGTTGCACATATAGGTATTGATAATTGTAAAACTTTTACTATTGATGAATAGTCTAGAATAAGCAATGAAGATAATTATCATAACAAGAAAAATACAACAAAACCACCAAGAAATTATTCAAGTCCTAAAATACTCTACGGAAATTTTGAGAAGGAAAAAAAATCGAAGACAATGAGTATGCCATAAAATTAAATGTTAGGATTAGAACATATGAAATTGAATTAGAGGTTAAATTTAGTTTCAATGTGGTTGAATGTGGAATAGGATATGATGAAGAAGCTAGGATATATAAATATCCACCTCATGGCATTTCCATAATTAGGAGGTAGATGTGTGCTCAAATATTAGTGTGATGATTCAAATCATATGATTGGTGATTATTTTGATAAGAATAATATGGTGAACATCAAATAGTATTTTATTAGTGATTTATAGTAGATATATGTGTAAGCATTCAGTTTGAGAAACCTAGATATATTTTTATGCACGATGACCTTCCTTATTTTGTTGACTATGATAATGAATCTAATGGGATCTCTAGTGGCTATAATTTCTCTTATGAAGATAAATTGGAGATAACTATCTCACATGAAGAGTGTATTGATATGAATGTTGATCAGGAAATATGCTTTCTTGAGAATGAGCAAGCTTTCTAGTTAGTGAAATTTTAGAGTATGGATTAGAGGTACAAATTGTTGATGTTGAAAATTTATCTTTATGCTCTTTAATTGATTGTAATTATTTTTAATTTGCTATTTCTAATAATTGTTTAGGTCTTTATATTGAGAATGTAGAATCCTTTATGGAAAGGGAATATAAGGACAAATTCCTTTATAATAAGCTTGTAACCCCACCAAATAATAGAAAATCCAATCCTTATTGGTGTATAAATAATCATATTTATGAAATTGACTAGGAGTTCGAAGAATATGAAGAGCTAAATAAATTTTAGCCTAATACAATTAGACCATACAAATCATGATTATAGTCTTAATCGAGGGATTTCCTCCCATGTGTAATGCACAACATCGGTTGTATGAATCCTCTTGTAGTTGATGAAATTGATGCATATCTTGATGGTCCTATTGTTGATTTAAAGAGGAATGATCAGGTACCCTAATATTATGATCAACATGACTCAACTAACATGTTCCATGTCTCTAATTTTTATCATTTTTTCTCCTCTATCTTATAGCTAAAGTGTGATTCTAATGAGTTAGACCTAGTGCATGTTGGTATATTCCTTGAACATAACACATATATGAAAGCTATGAATTTGATATGAAAATAGTAGATAAGGTTAATACTTACAATTCATGTTGTTTAATGGATTTTAAATGCTTTTATTTCCTATTTCAACCTAATTAACTTATGATAGTGTATGGTTGTGACCTTTCTGATGTGAAAGGATGCAATAAAGTTGGGCATGATATATTTGATATGTGTAGTATGTGCATTTAGTGTGGTGAGTTATTTCACTTGGTATTAAATTGTAGTCCTAGACAAGGCTTGAAAATTTAACAATGGTAAATTCAAGGATATGATTGGATGTGTTAATGATAATATTATTGCATATGTAAGTTTCTACAAGGTTTTTATATTAGACTTTGGTAAATCATCACATAATAAACTTTTTTATGGAGGGAGATGTCATTTATTCATGTTTGGCTGCCCTTGGCCTTCAAAGAATGTTCAAAAAATGTGAATATAGAACCTTGCAAATTGAGTGTTTAAACATTCATGATGACACTTTGGTCTACACTCTAGAGGTTTTATGGATCCTTTCTATGTCCCACTAGAAAATGCATCCCCAAACAAGAGCTATTATTGAAATTTTACCATCTTTTCTATTGAAATACTTAAGGTTTTAGTTTTTTTAGTTTACACGGGCTTTGAAGATTTTTTCTTTCTTGTTTTATGACAAAAATCCTAGTCCTTTTTGTGATTTTGTTCTTTTCATATGTCACTATTGTATTATTCTATTCTAATGATTATTATTTTTAATTTATTCACTTAATTTTATAGCCTAATACCCTAGAATTTCATCGTATTACGCACTCTTTGTTTTAAATAGTCATTCTTTATTTGTACATGTATTCTTCTTTATTTTGTGTAGTGTAGGAAAATGTATCCATTTACATTTTCACACTTTCTTTGGGCCCTCCTAGTTAAAGTGGACTTAATAATGCCTTAACATAGTGTTGTAAAATGTATTCATTTATATTTTCTCACTTGTTTGGGCCCTCTTAATTAAAATGAGCTTACTTGAGCCTTGAAAAGCCCTATTATGCATTTAAAAGCCTAATTAATTTCATTTTACGAATGGGAAACCTGACAATAATTAATGCTAGTACATAGCACTTTACATTGGGCAATGTGTGTTCTAGGTTTAGGGACCTAGGACCCATTTTCCCAAGGGCAAATGGGTCCTCCCTAAGCTTTGAAACCCATTTCTAATTTGTGTTTTAGTGAGATTTTAATGATCCTAAATTCAAATTCTAAATGTCAGTTGTTGATGTTTAATTCACAGGAAATTAATGATACATACCTATAAATACAAGGCTATTTCATCAAGTTAAGTCTAAGAAATTCAAGTTATCAAGTTAGAGAAAAGTCAATAGTCAAGAGCATTAATATCAGATATTTATTTCAGCAATCAAGATCAAGCCATCATGTCTAAGTCTTTGTGCATCATGTATGTTGTTGGAGCTCATGTTGTGATGTAGGTTTCATATCAAGTCAAGCATTTCAAGCACATTCAAAGCATCACAATCCACATCCCATTGAAGTTATTTCATGCAAGTTGCAGACATCCATGCATTATCAACATTATTAAATTTCTACAATGTTTTGTTGAATTGTAGCATAGCTTTGTTCATTCTTCATTCCCTCTTTCATGTTTCATGCTATTTCATTATTTAATTTCAAGGTTTAATTACCAAAATGACGTTTGACCAAGGTAAACTCCCATTCACCAAAAACAAAACATTTTTCCCTTTATGATTGTGTTTGCAGATTTAGGTTGAAGAAGGATTGAAGACCTTTGGAAGAGAAAGATTGAAGAAGTTGTAATGTTGTTGAAGTTGTCAAATCACAAAAACTCAGATCCCAAAGTTATTTCTAGCTTTTCGACATGGCAACCTGCACTAGAGGCTCCTGAATGTTATAGAAAACCCTACACTTGGACCCATTCACCCTAGGGTGACTTATTCCTTGTTCAACTTCTATAAATCTCTTTTGGTGATAGGTACACAAGTTCTCGCCCTTCTCGGATCTGCAATATATTTTTTGGTACCATTAGTATTAAGTTTAATATTTTTGTTTCAAGTGTTAGATTGTGTTTTTGAGTTGATTTGCTATTTTTAGTCTTTCTCCCCAAAGCGTTGTTTGACCTTGACCACTATCCCTCAAGCATGAGGAAATCAACAAATTTCCACTTTGAGTTGATTCAGTTAAGGGTTGTAAGTCAATTCATTGTGAGGATCTCATTTCTTAATGAATATATAGAAAGATAGGTGCATCATACCCCAATTATCCATACACTCATATTGATTCCCCCTATTTTTCGTTGTTTCATTTTGGTGAACCCGACTTGTTTACACTATATGTCTTCTAAATTTGGAGTCCATTTCAGTCTTAGGTCTAGATTTGCATTTTTTTGCATTAGGTTTGCATTTTTGGATCTTTCATATTTACACTAGTTTTCATTTGCATTTTAGAGGGTTAAAGTGCATTTTGGCATACTTAAAAATATGCATATTTTGGCATTCATTTTGCATTGTGCCTTCATAATATTGCATGTTTAAAAACTTAAATTAGAAAATTGAATCAAAATTGCATATCAAATTAGCTCTTCTTGCTTGTCATTTATCATTATTTTGCACCTACATTTAGACATAATTTTCCAAAAATTTTAAACTATAACTTACTATTTGAAACAAAAATTTGAAAACCTTAAAAAATATCTCAAAAACCTGCAAATTAATTTTTCAAAACCCTATGGTGAGACCCATTCACCCTAGGGCGAATGAGTCCCTGATTAGGGCTTTTTCTGATTTTTGAGCACTGAAAATTCTATTTCTGCATTTTGTGTTTTTGTATTCAGTTTACTGTTTCAGTTTCTAAAAAATTCTGATATCTGAAATTGTTCATATTAACCTTAATTTTTCAAATTCATTGCATTGTTTGAATTCAAAATTCCATCTAAAAGAAATCATTTTTTAGGTTTTTGCATAGCATAATCAAAAAATTATCTTGTTTGAAATTTGAAAAGTGTTATCTCTTTTTACATTTTGGCATTATCCTTCTTAGGTGTCCTTTACAATTTATTTATTTTGGGTGCACACTAGGTTTGGTGAAACTTGTATGAGATTTACCACTTGGTTTTCTATTGCCAATATTGTTGAGAGACGTAGCTCTAGACTCATGTCATCCACGCTTCTACTTCCATTGTGGATCTTGAGTTCTCTAGCTCTTTCACTCATAGTGTTGACACTAGTCAACCCATCATGAACCATACCTTTGACACCTCATTTCCCATGACTTCCAATGTGACTAATGGTGAAACAATGGTTCCTCATATCCATCAAGAAAACTTAAAGAAGACTAAAAGAAGACAAGTAGACAAATTCAAAATCTTTATAAGTCAATATGAAATTATGAGTGAGCGATTCCTCTTATTGATAATTTGAAGAAGCTGCTTAAAAATGTGATAGGAATAGAACTTTTATGCAGCCTAAATTATCTCACCAACCATTACTTGAACAATAATGATAATTCTTCTATACATAACATGGTAAACTTTATTGAAATTCAACCTTGTAAGGGCCAAACTAAAAAAGCCTCTTGACATTGCTTTTTCACAACAAGATATAATCAAACATGCACCTGATGGTCCTCTTTACATAGCTAGAAGAATCAATAACAAGCCTACTAATAGGATATTAATTGATCTCATCTGTGTAGAGAATGTGATAACTGGAGAATTCTTATTTGTGCATGAGCTTTATCAAGATGCTTATGAAAAGTCAAAAGCATGGATCAAGATGCATAATGGTTTTGCTTGCACTACGATAGGTTTAATAACTTTACCTTTGAAAGTTGGACTAAAATAATTAAGTGTCTCATTCTCCATCATCCCGTCATCAAACCAATTTTGTGTGAATTTAGGCTACCCATGGCTTCACTCCATGAATTTTGTCCCTTTTATTGTGCATAAATGTTTAAAGTTTCTATTTGGAAATGAGATCATTGTTGTGAATCATAGTGGCTTTACCCCAGTGTCTTCCCATGGAAATTTCTTATTGGATTTATTTTGGCCCAAACCTATGGAACTTGTTAGGCCTCATAAGGACTTCTTTTTCAAATCCCATCAAAAATTTAAGGCAAAGCGCGTAGAAAAACTTTCCCTTAGAAAAATACCTCAACCTACGATTGAGCCTCCTATCCTTGATGAAACCAAGATTGAACCAAGAACCTTTCCAAGTACCCAAGATAGTCCAACCATGAATCCCCCACCTATTTCTTATAAGCGACCAAGAGACATGAGTCTCATTATGCCTCCTAAATTCAAACAAGTTTACAAAGCTAAAGAGATAGTGGTTGAACAACCTCCCATGGTTCCTTTCATTCCTCCCTAAAGGGAAGAAAATAAACCTATGGTTGATAAACCTGCTCCTACATAATCGCAACTTGAAAATCAAACAAAGAGAAACCAAAATGCTAGAGAGCGTAGGCGTAGATTTCATGTTATTGCTTATATGTTACAAAATCAAGACAAATCAACAAATCAAGCAATGCATGATGATTCTACACCTTCTCCATAAAATCAAAATAAAAAACAACAAACTTCCATCGATATTATCATTAAACCTTTTGTTGTGATAAACTTGGATGACGATGATGAGAATGCTAAAATTGATGAGGAAGTGCTTAATAAGTTGAATTTATTATTTTCCTCTTCCATGAGCTTAAAAAATACCATCCATGATGATCCTCCTAAAAAGAGTAACTAACCACATGTTGACCTGGTGATGCTCCTAGTACAACACTTGATGTTGTCCCTTTGGCTAGTTATCCACCTTTTGCATATACTGAACAAGATTGGGATGCAGACGACCTGCTAATAGGTTGACTTGCATGTTCCTTACTAGTCTTTTCTTTTCTTTTTCTTTTTCATGTTTCTTTGTGTGATTGCATGTGTGTAATGTAATCCCCTATATCGTTATGCTTGATGTTTCCCTCATATTTGATATTCCTCTATTTGTATCTACATTATTCTATGTGTCATAAAACTTTTATCTTTTCTTTTGTCTTGTATTTTCCTTTTGGGGATGATGCAAGGCGTCAATACATTTAGGTCTCTTCCATGTTGACCCAAAAGTTTTTCCTTTATTTTTTATTTTGTCTTGTGTTTTCCTTTTGGGGATGACGCAAGGCATCAAGACATTTAGGTCTCTTCCATGTTGACCTAAAAGACTTTTTCTTTGTTTTCACTCTCTTTGTGTCATTATTCTTTGATTCATGAGTTATGTGGGGAATGATGACATTTATGAGATCTCTTATATCATTGTAGCAAAGACATACACTGACCCTATATCTATGGATCTCTTATGTGTTATTTTTGGATTTCATTTTTTGGGCAACCCCTCTTCATGATGCAACTTCATTTGGAAACATATGTTCTTGGCATAGGGCTTTCCAAGTAAGCTCTCATGTCTTCTTTATTGTTATTATTTATCATTTTCTACTTTAAAGTAATTGCTCATAGTATGGTGTTAGAAATTTATTTATAGTGGGGGCATACACTGGCATTATCATTGTGAATTTTTTTACTTTATTTCATGTTTCATTATGCAGTCTTCTTACTTCACATGATGCATCTTTTTCTTGGTGGTGTCATTGGGTTTGATGTCCTCCAAGAGCGTGACCTTTCTTAGCATATTACTTTCCTCTTAGTGGTAATTCTAAGCATTGCATTCCTTAAGTTGTAAATCTTTTATCCTTTGACTTGTCTTCTCTTGGAGACATTAGACACGATGTTCCCTAAGTAGAGACCTTAAATGAACTAAGAAAAAACTCTTTGAACATGCAATTTGTTCATAAGTGTTTAGCATAATGAAGCTTCCTAGACCTTATGAAGCTCGAACCCTTTTTATATGGTCACCTAGCATGATACACTTTGCTTGCCTGTGGAGCCGCTTTGTTTGTTCATAATTGTTTAGCATAATGTATCTTGCTAAACATTATGGAGCTCGAACCATTGTTATACAACCACCTAGCATAATGCACTTTTCTTGCTTATGGAGCCACTTTTTTTGTTCATAAGTATTTAGCGTGATGCAGCTTGCTAAACCTTATGAAGCTTGAACCCTTTTTATACGACCGGGTCTAGCATAATACACTTCGCTTGCGTATGGAGCCGCTTTGATTGTTCATAAGTGTTTAGCATAATGCAACTTGCTAAACTTATGGAGCTCGAACCCCTTTTTTATATGGCCACCTAGCATAATACACCTTGCTTTCCTTTGGAGCCACTTTATTTGTTCATAGGTGCTTAGCATAATGCAACTTGTTAAGCCTTATGAAGCTTGAAGTTTCATGTCATGTCGTGCCTTGTTAAATTTTTTGAAGGTATAAATTTGGCATGGGTTGACCACTTCCTGGGGGCTCACCTAGTGGGCATCGTGTTCTATTAGCTCGTGTGGGCATGCAGTTTGTTTGCATAGTGAATAGTGGGTTTCACTTGTAGGCACCTTTTTTGTTTTCTCTTTTTCTTTTCTTTTTCTTTGAGTCTTTAGAATTGTATGATTGAGTATCCTTCTCATTTATACATACAATTATACCTCTCTTGATTGTCTACTTTAGTGTGAGCTTGACACAGGTTCATCCTCTCACTAAAGTTGGGGCTAAATGTAGTGTAGGAAAATGTATCCCTTTACATTTTCACACTTTGTTTGGGCCCTCCTAGTTAAGGTGGACTTAATAATTCCTTAATTTAGTGTTGTAAAATGTATTCATTTACATTTTCTCACTTATTTGGGCCCTCTTAATTAAAATGAGCTTAATTGAGCCTTAATAAGCACTATTATGCATTTACAAGCCTAATTAATTTCATTTTTCGAAGGGGAAACCCAACAATAATTAATGCCAATGCATAGCACTTTACATTGATTAATGTTTGTTCCAAGTTTAGGGACATGGGACCCATTCGCCCAAGGTAAAATGGGTCTTCCTAAGCTTTGAAACTCATTTTGAATTTGTGATTTGGCAGGACTTTAATGATCCTAAATTCAAATTATGAATGTCTGCTTGTGATGTTTAATTCATAGGAAATCAAGGATACATACCTATAAATAAAAGTCTTAAGTCTAAGAAATTCAAGTTATCAAGTTAGAGCAAATTTGACGATCAAGAGCATTCAAGAGCATTAATATCAGAGATTTATTGCAGCAATCAAGATCAAGCCATCATGTCAAAGTCTTCTTGCATCATGCATGTTGTTGGATCTCATGTTGTGATGTAGGTTTCATATCAAGCCAAGAATTTCAAGCACATTCAAAGCATCAAGATCCACATCCCATTGAAGTCATTTCATGCAAGTTGTAGACATCCATTATCAACATTATAAATTTTCTACAAGGGTTTGTTGAGTGGCAACATAGATTTGTTCATTCTTCATTCCCTCTTTCATGTTTCATGATATTTCATTATTTTATTTCTAGGATTAATTACCAAAATGGGGTTTGACCAAGGTGAACCCCCATTCATCAAAAATAAAACATTTTTCCCTTTATGATTGTGTTTGCAGATTTATGTTGAAGAAGGATTGAAGACCTTTTGAAGAGCAAGATTAAAGAAGTTGCAAAGTTGTCAAAGTTGTTGTCAAATCACGAAAACTTAGATCCCAAAGTTATTTTTGACTTTCCAACACTACAAACTAGACAAATCAGAAGTTATTGACCTGCACCAGAGGTTTTTGAAAGTTATAGAAAAACCCTGCAGTTGGACCCATTCACGCTAGGGCGAATTAGTCCATGTTCAGCTTCTAGAAAGCTCTTTTGGTGATAGGTACACATGTTTCTACCCTTCTCATATTTGCAATCTATTTGTTGGCTCCATTAGTATTGAGTTTAATATTGTTGTTTCAAGTGTTAGATTGCATTTTGGAGTCGATTTTATATTTTTAGTCTTTCTCCCCAAAGTGTTGTTTGACCTTGACCCCCATCCCTCAAGCATAAGGAAATCAACAGATTCCCACTTTGAGTTGACTCACCTAAGGGTTGTTAGTCTATTCATTGTGAGGATCTCATTTTCTAATGAATATAGAAGGATAGGTGCATCATACCCTAATTATCCATACACTCATATTGATGCCCCCTATTTTTCTTTGTTTCATTTTGTTGTCATAGTCATGTCACAACTTTAATTTCTTATCGACATTCCATGTGTTAATTTCCTATTGCATCACAAAGTTCCTTCATGTCATAGTTTTCCTATGAAATATTTTGCTAAAATTGTGAGCTACTGATATCATATCGTGTGTCCCTAAAGGTAGAGTCATTCTTGCTAGCAATGATTTACATAGGAGGTTTGCAATTTTTTGGTGATTAATCTTGTGATAAGTGTCACCCATATGTAGGGAGTGTCTTTGTAATCTTTCTTATATAATGGATGTAAAAATTTATTTGTATAAAGGTTGGAAAGTGAGGGGAAGATCCTTTGTATTGTATACCATACTTATTTGAAGAAATACCATTGTTTCAATGCTATTTGTCCATTCCATTGTAATACTTACTTTTTGTTGATTTATATGAATGAAGATTTGATTGTGTAGTTGTCTCCTTTTCTATATTGTTTGTTAGATTAAAGAGTACACCTTCAAGGAAGGTGAAAAATATTTGCATGTACATTTTCTATAGGATTTGTTGTTCTAGTTAATACACTTTCAAGGATAGTGAGAAATATATCCAAAAAGAAAGTAGGGTTTGTAGTGTTGGTATAGGATTATTAAGTATAATTTTGTAGTCAAATTATATTTATAGGTTCAAGTTATTGCGAGCCAATAATATTCATTGCAAGGAAATGTTACATATTTAGAACCACCAAAAGTATTGATGTCAATGCAAAAGGTGGAAATACTTGGTGATTCTATATTTCCTTGAATATGCATCAACCAGTCTATATGAAGCCCTCCCAGCTTACTTATACTTAAAAATTAAAAACATTATATGAATAATTTATTTTTATAATTTATATTTTTCATGCCTAAGCATTAAGGGTATAAGGGGTGTATATGAATGTGCCCCATTTTATGAATCCTTTCCATGCATGCAGGGATATTTGATCTAATCTACACTGTGATAAACCTAACATTTCACATAGAATTAAGTGTGCATTAATAGGGCTACCCACTAGGTCTTGTAGAGCTTATTGTGTAGAAAGGATTTAATTATATCTCATTTGTTGGTCCTTCCTCTTAATAATTTTGATCATAGGGATTTGTAAATCCTTAAAAATTATTAAAGGAATGTTGTTAAAGGAAGCCCCTATTTTATTTCATGTTCCATTCTTCAAATTATTTTTGTTAGACTCGCTAAAGAACTCAATCTCCTGCGATCACCTGCGAAACCAAAATAACCTTCTACAAGAGAAAAAAAACAAGAGCATAGATTTGAAATAAAAGATGCAAAATATATCATATCAAATGTATTTAATGATGTGCAATATGTAATACTTACAATACAATGCAACATGTACAAATGAGACCTTGCTTATATAGACAAGGTTGATAGGTAGGAAAAACTAGGACGATGACAAGTGTCTTAATCCTATGTCATTTGACAAATAGGGGATAAGATAAGATCACATGTCAACTAGATTCTTCTATAAAGATTCCTAACTCTCTAAGTAAAGTTAACATGAGAAAATGTGTGAATAGGGCATAACTAGGAACTAGTTAGATAATATTCCTTGTTCACACTACAAAGGGTAAACTATATAGGAAAAACCGATGTTGAAACCAACAAGTTTCGTATTAATTGGTTGTCCATAGATTGAACAGTGCAAAGTAGTGCATTTTATGTTACACCAGTAAATAACATGTGTTCATAGGGGCAATTGTGTTACTAGTGCTAGAGATCCATATATTTCATTATTAAAATTAAGTCATTTTACTATGGATGTATGTGTTAGAACACTAAAGGAATATTATTATGAGAGAAAATATAATTTTTATAACATGTAAAAAAAGTTTAAGGAAGAGTAGTTGAGAGATAAAGAAGAGAATATGCAATTATCTGAAAGACTATATGACCCTATGAGGATAAAACATAAAAATATCCCTCACAACTTCATATTATGATCATGGAAATAAAGAAGTACAATATACAAAACCAAAAAATTCACATGTGGTATAACCTACAAATTATTGGCATCAAGGTTTAGATAAATGTTTTCTTAAAATATTTCTTATGAAGAACAAATTTCATTTATACTGAGCAAAGATGAAAAGAATAAAGGTTTTGTCGATAGCAAGTACAAATCCATTTCTTTAAAGCGTGATCATGCTACATGTGTTCCTAAGAAAGTGTTTTTTTTACTATAGGCTTAGATTTAGGCATGGATTGATTATTGGAAACCTTGGTTTGACTAGTATTGACTCTAACTTGATTAGAAAAGTGCTCATGGGTTAATATTGACTCATTTTTTTGGCCTAGCTCTCTCCACTCTATAAATGCTAAAATAATCAACATCCCCCTTCACAACATGAGATTGATGAGGGTGAAGAAAATGAACCTCTTGAAATAGGGTAGAGATGATAGTATTTATTTTATGAATATTAGGTTATCCCAAAATCATGTTGTAGCCAATTTCTTTATATATGACAAAGATCTCAATAGGTAAGGTTTCAAGACTGAGAGTAATATGAAGGAAAATATTCCAAGTGATATTGGTTTTTAATTTATCATGGCCTTTAAGAGAGTTTTAAATGTGGTAAGATGTGACTCACCATACCCAAGTATACCATAGAGGGGAAGACAAACTATGTTAATCACAACCCCATCATTGATCATGAATAATTTAACACAATATTATGCACCCAAAGTTGCAAGTAGAGAATAGGATCACCTCTCCAAGCAATATTGGAATTGAGAGATAATTTCCTAATATCAAAGGAAACAAAAGTATCTTAGAGCATAAAAGTAGGCAATTCAGGGTCATTGCGAACATGATGAGCCCAATAGGTTGAAGCACCACATGCACTAAATGGCCTCATACTATAGCATAAAAAAGAACATTATTATGTTTAAAAAAGTTCATGAGAAGATCATTGAAATGAATATGAGCAAAGGTCTTGCTTGATTCCTCTACCAAATCACAAGATATGATAAAACAAACCTAGGATCAATCTATATAGGCTTCTAAGTAGCATGGAATTCCTAGTTTGTGTTTAGTTATAAAAGATCTAACATATCTTGATAATAAATCATGATGATGTGTTATTGATTTTTAGTTTAGGCTATACATCATATGGATGCAAGAGCATGCATGCAAATAATTGGTGTTGACCTTCCAAAAAATGTTGGATGAATCTATTTTACTTCATGCATGTTGATGTATCATGTCCTTAATATTTGTAAAACATGAAATGGATGTCGAGGTTATGCTAAGGTAGTGGACTATATGTAAAGAGCGGAATTCTTTAAAACAACATCAACAAATACTTTAAATAAAATCAATTATATTCAAAATATAGTCGTCATCTCATTAATTTAGACATCAAAGAAACTAGTTGATTACAAATCAACGACATAAAGTCGATAAGATAAATTCATATACAAATCCAGTATGAATACATACAAGTGTCATATTACACAATTTTGATTCTAATACAGTAGATGATAATAATATCAGTTACAAATCGAGACTTAGGCATTTAGTCGCCTTAAGCTCTTTATTACATAATAAAGAATACATAAATCATAAAAGAAGATGACATCTGTTGATCTTCCATCCAAAAGAAAATCTTCAACAAGAAGACGAGAACAAGGATCAGGCACTTTTTTCGT
This sequence comes from Sequoiadendron giganteum, assembly GCA_007115665.2. NCBI lineage: Eukaryota > Viridiplantae > Streptophyta > Pinopsida > Cupressales > Cupressaceae > Sequoiadendron > Sequoiadendron giganteum. The sequence goes on from CM021102.1 coordinate 604,071,778, forward strand.
CCAACCTCGAAGCTCACGCTTCCCTAGAATTCCTTAGTCAATCAAGAAATACCTGACCCTGCACGAATCGCTTAGCAAAAAGTAGTCTACGAGCAAGATGGAATCTAGTTCGTGCCTAGTATAACTAGTAAAACCACAAGCATTTTCATTTTTCTACATCATTTAAGAAATAAGCAAGTTCGATACTAGGATATGGTAGAGAGTTCAATAAATCCATCTATTTCAATGGTCCTTAAGTTACTTGGTCAAGTAAAATTTCATGCACGACAATTAAAGCAGTTTTGGAAAAGCAAAACTACACTCTCTATTTACCCATATTCAGCATCCGTCCCGAAAGGTAACTTTCCCAAAAACATAACATGCAGAGTCATCTATCAATCATACATGGTCTAAACAGTCAAACATAATCTTTTGAAAACAACAAACTAAAAACTTGTGTTTAATCCATAAAAGACATAAAATTAATAATTTACATTGAGTAAATTTAATAATCAAAATTAATGAAGGTGTATCTCCAGTATGCAATTAAATACATATAAAAAAGTCACACAAGAGCATGCGTTCATTCGTTTGTACTCATCTATTTAATACTGTTTCAAGTTCGTTCTTGTTGTTTTCTAAGTAAATCATATTTAAATTTAAACGGTTTATTTTCTGTTTAACATACTTTCACAAAATAAATAAATAATTACTCAAACAAATTTAAATAAACTCATTTTTATTTTTGTTTTGACTATTTTGTTTCAATGGCAAAAATTTAGTGTTTAAATATCTCGGTTTTGAAAATAGTGTTGAATTTTAGAAGTTGTTCTAACAAATAATTTATGTCTGAATTATTTTCACACCAATTTCAACTACAATTTTTTGTCAACAAAAATAATAAATTCTTTGTTTAAGATCATTTTGAATCTAAATTTAAAGTTGTTTTTTGTTTTGAAATTGTCCCTAAATTTAATCATTTGTCTTATTTGTGATTCCAATCAGAATTTTCCTAAAAATCTTACGTTTCTAAATTGTTTAATATTCTGGAAAATTTATAGTTTGATTTACTAAAATAGAGATTTTTATTTAATTGATTTTTCATTTCAATCTGTAGGTTATTCTTTTCTTGGATTGCTAAAATCAGAAGTTCTCTTTTCATTTTTAAAAGATAACTAACAAAATTTAGAAAAACGATTGTAAATCTTATTATTAAATTTGTGAATTAATTTTCAAGTCCTACCTGGTAAATTCGAATTCTGGAAATGTCATTGTGGAATTTCTTTGTCTTTTTTCTTGAATCTTGTCCTCTATCTCTTCTTATTTTATTTCTTCCTTCCTGTAGCTTTTATCTCCTTGATTCTTTCTTCTCCCTTGGCTGCGCTTGCACCAGTCTCCAACTACTATTCTTCTTTCTTGCCTTGCCTTCTGATTCTTGAGCCCCCTTGCTGCCTGGCACGTGAGGAGGGTGTGATTTCCTGTTGGAGATTCCTGCCTGGGCGCACCTTCTACCCTGTTGTTTGTATGTGGTGGGAGGTGATACCTTTGGAGGCCACATGTGTGAGAGTGTGGTGGACTGGCCTCACCTCTTAACAAACCCTGCGCACTTCTCAACAGGCTGTGCCTTCACTATTTTCCCAATGCATGGACAGTGAGAGGATCAACCTGCGTATGGAGAGCATGGAGGTCCCTTGGGCCACGTGGTTTGGAGGACCCTTCTCCTACTGCATCGAAGGAGTTCTCCTTGCTTGCGCCTATCTCCTTTCCTCCCTATGCGCACTTTGTCCACACTAGCTCCTGCGCCTGCCTTCCTTACCTGGCCGCGTGGGTAGAAGCTACTCTTTGACTGTGTTTTCTATCCAGTCAACACTCCTCCTTGTCTCTTGCGCATGAGGAGAACAACATTCCTTCACCATATCAAAATAAGTTCACTCTCCTAGCCGCGTGTGATGTACAGGTAAGTGAAAATTAAATTCAAACATAATTCCCTCTGTCTTCCCAAATCAAAATTAATTCAATGTCAAGATCTCCAAATTTTGTGTCATTTTCTTCTCCAATAAACAAAAATGGATTTCTTTTGTTTCTCCCAGTTTCAAAATTCTCCAGACTGATTCCTCTTTGCCATGCATTGTTTGAGTTATCAACACAAATGAGATCCACAAAATATTCATTGATCTCCAGTTCAAAATTCAAACTCAGTCTCCAAAACCTGATTACTTCTTGATTAATTGAAGATATTTTTCTTTAGCTTGTTAACTGAAGTTCTCTTTTTGAATGCAAATTCCAATTTTGCACGTGAAATTGTTTTCTAATTTGTTTTCAATTTCTGCATTTTAGCTAATTTGAAATATTTGTTTAATTTCTAATTTTAAATCTTTTCCTATTTTATAATTTTCAAATTAAAACAAATAACTTTAAAACACCATTTATTTATTATATTTTATTAAATTTCGAAATAAAATCTATTTCATTTAAGTTTTGAAATACAAACACATTATTTTCAAATAATGATAAAATATTTAAACAAGCAATCCAATCATTTCATTTAAATCAATTTCATCAAATTTAACCAAATCATCATTTAAAGGAACATATATTTTTCCGCATTTTGGAGAAATCAATAAAACTATATTTTAAATTTGCAAACACAGTAATCACCAAATACATTAAAATATTATCTATGTGAGTGTGTGAGATTCCATCAACTCATAAATGTCAATCGGCTAAACGACTCTACCTGATCGTTGTTCTCGCCTTCAATCACGTTCACCTGTTCCTGCGTTCACTTGAACTCAATTTTACATTAGCAATGACAAACCCCGAAATTAAATATAAATGCTTTCCAAATCATAATCATTGCATTTCAATTTCAATTTAATTTCGATTTGACTTTCAATTTAACTTTCATTAAAAATATCATTTAACTTCAATTTAAATAGTGACATATTGATTAATAACTGCATTTAATTAATCAAATGAAATCTATATGTGACACTATATGCATTTTCTTATAATATTTACTCTTGTGTCAAAAAATATTAATAACATCTACACCCACTACTTGGTAATACTTGTTCTAAAATCTAATAGTATCATTCTTGTTATAAGGAATGCTTGTGTCTTAATGGATCTTAGAACCATGATATGCATTTTCTTATAATATTTACTCTTGTGTCAAAAAATATTAATAACATCTACACCCACTACTTGGTAATACTTGTTCTAAAATCTAATAGTATCATTCTTGTTATAAGGAATGCTTGTGTCTTAATGGATCTTAGAACCATGATTCTCAAGTTTTCCATGAGCATTGATAATACTTGATCAATACACAAGGTATTTCCTATAACATCATTATAGGTTCTACAAGGGAAAATTTAGACATCTTTTATATGTTTGTAAGTAGGGAATGGAGGAAACAATCATGTATAACTCTCTCACACCCATTCCAAGAACACATACTATATGATATTTATAATCTATCTTCATTAAGAGATGAAGTGTGTAATAGTTTTACCAAGCTCCTATCTAATGTGGATGAATTGCCTAATGCATATTATTAACAATTATATCAAAATATTGGTGAACTCATTTACCAACTAATTGAATGTGTGAATAGATGCTTTAGACAACCTACAATAATAGTCTAAATCTATTCCCTCTAACATCTTGGGAAATATCTTAAGTCACTATGATATTTGAAGTGAAAAGTTCACAAACAACATTTACATAATCCTCAATCTAGGTGATAAAGTCTCCTCCTTTGTAATTAGGTAAATCTAGAGAATTTCTAAGGAAGGTAATATTCCTTACCACCTAATCTAGAAGTTTCTTAAAATACTCTAGACGAGTTTGCATGCTTAGAACACGAGGAATAGAGGTCTGGTTGCATCCTTGAATCATCCAGTGGGATTGGTGAGCATAAGGTTGAGAGATGATAATTGGTTTATGGATTGAATGTGATTTTTATGTTATGGATGATGTGTAACTTATTACACAACTTATATTTTATTGAGTCTCTATATAAGGTTGGCCAAATGTTCTCTAAGATCACTAGTGTTAATTTATCGAGTTTTAAGATTAGATAATTTCTCTTTGAGCTGTAGAATTCATTTGTGTTTATCTTTATAAATAGTTTGTTGTAATTAATCATTGAGAATGGTGCTCAAACACCTAACATTGCTTTCAACCCATCTAGTGCAATTTTGAGGAGAGGATGGATAGTGAACATTACTAGAGGTAAGTGACAAATTAAGGTATAGGAAAGTCTTAAAAAATATATTAATTTAATTAAGTGTCATTTTTTTGAATTATGGAGGTAAGTTTTAAATATTGGTTCATAATTTGAATACATTAGGATTATAATGTTATTCATTTGTAATTTCTTTTCTAATGTTTTGTCCAAATTCCTTCTAGAAGGCGTAACTTTTGATCAAAAGATTTGGATATAACAATTTTATAAAATTAAAATATATCTATTTATAAGAATTTTAAACTCATCAAAGATGAATTTAGAGATTGTTAAGACCCTTAGAATGTGAAGAAAAGGAACTCAAAAGTTTCATAGTGCAATACCAGAGAAGAACATAAAGGAAATAGGTGGAAACCTTTAAAGGAGGCTAAATATTTGGGTTGAAAATGAATATCTAGAGATACTTGGGATATTATTGTAATATCATTAAATAAGGAGATCATTTTGAAAGGTTATCAATGGGAATTACATTGGGAAGAGTGGAGCATCTTATCATTAGTTGGTTTCTATCTTGTGTGACAAGGTTTTTGCTTTTGGACCATGACTTTCTACCCAATAGTTTATGTAAACCACTTGGTGGTTTTCTATTTCTTTTTCTCTATATACTGATTGTATGAGATCAAGGTTTAATAGTGTTATTGTTTTTTTTATTTGTGCTTCTCCATGCTCTAATTTATGGTTTGATCATAGTTGTAACGACCCAACCCTTCAGTAAAATTAAAAAAATAGAATTTACATCTTACAAGTAAATAAACATGTTAACAATTCATTGCAATAAAAAAATTCTTTCCTTTATTGAAAACATACGAACAAGATGACATATCATATTACAATAAATATTCCACTTCATTATAATAACTTCACAAATACATGTAACAAGAATTCATACCTTTACAAACATAGCTCCAGTGAGCTTTAGAACTAATAGTAGTAAGAAGTTCTAGGAATCCATCCTTTCAAATATTGGTACTTCAGTAGCCTGTTGTGGAGGAGAAGCATCACTCGAGCGCTTTTCTGTCAACCACAGACTTATAATACGGTTCCTTGCACATCTATCATTCAATAGATGGCCCTCACTTCGACGAAGAGAGTGGTAGAGTAACCGATACTGTTAACCAACTGAGCATAGTGTTGTGTCGTACATAACTAGATCCTATGCAATACGACAACTCTCAAACTAGCATGTAATACGGGATCACAGTAAACTGACAATGTAATCAACACACAATCTAAGTGGATGTTTATACATTACACTAATTTGGCCAAAGTGTTTCATATAGTATTTCTACTGAGGGTCATCTATCACATACACTATTCAAGGTCGATTTGACTTAGGGCTATCTTACACTACATATAGGTTTTGTCCTTCAATGGGTAAATCCATCACCCCAGACTAACCTATAACAAACTAATCTACTAGTAATGAATAAATTTATCGAGGAATTCCACAAGCTCTCTCCCCTACTTATCCTAGGAGTAACACAAGATTTTAGAGTTAACCTAATAACTTAGCTGGTGTACCTCAAGTGACTCTTGCATTCAAATCAAGCCTAGTATATAATAACTAGTATAAACACCATTCTCCTACTATGGAGTAAATACAATCACATTGCATCCCATGTTCAAACATATCTAGTACATTTAAATACCTATGTTGTACCTCTTATAACATAGTTGAATTCCTCAGTCAGGTAATCTCTTTGACATATCTAGTATAGTTAAATACTTGTATCGAGCTATCTCTTCGATATTTCTAATACAATTAGGTATTTGTATCAAGAAAACTCTCCTATTATGGATATACTTACAAACAATGTATATCATAGCTAGAATGCTTTATTTTTCCTTTTTACAAAAGACAACATATTTATAGCTTATGCACAAACAAAAAATACTTTTCAAACAACCTAGCAAATATTGCAAAATAATAGTAGAAGAATATCTCATGCCTGTTTACACTTATCTCAAATTGACGACAGAGCTACTTCGACTTCTAGCTCAATCCAAGTTCTTGAATTAAGTTCCCACACTCATAAGATAACAATTTCCTCACCAAATTTCCTCTTTCCTACTCATAAAAATCACTAATAGAAATGACATATTCCTTGGGTAGAATACACCTTTCTCGAAGGCAATGATAGACACACATAAATGTGAATATTAAATGTAACCTATGCTCCCTCAGAAATGTGAAGATTGGTTGTAAATAATGTTCTCTTTGAGTTGTGAATACTAGTTGTATATAATGTTCAATCACTAATTATAAACTAAACATATCATAATGCACAAAAATATACGCATATGTGTATGAAAAAATCTCAGAAGATAAATAACAAAGACTGATGAAGAAATAATGAGAAGTTGAGAATGAATAAAATGAGTGAGTGTGAATGAATCCCGATTAGGAAGGTCGGGGTGATTATTTATAGAGCCCAGCCTTCAACCATTTCCTATTATCATGGAATGTGAACTGACACCACTGCCATTGACAGTTTCAACCCTAATGGTGGCACCAATTCTATGCCATACTCAACAATTCACAAGGTGAGTCATCCTCCCATTCCTACTAGCATTGTGAAGACTAATTCATAAGAACATGGAGAAATTATACAAATCTGCACCTACATAATTCATTCTTAGATGTGGTGCCAAATTCATAATATGGCAGGTCAGAGAAAAATTCATTTGTTTATTCATGAACACATAGCCTATTTCACAAGCTAAGTTGACAAGCTTCATAACTGTGTTGTATTTTATCTTTGCCATAGATTCTAACTTGGTCAATAGATTTAAATGCCAATCATGGTTTTCATACCTACGTTTCACTTACAGGTGACGTGATTTCACATAATGTTGTGTGTGATCCAAATTCAAATAGGCGAATGAAGTCATTCGATTAATTTCCCAATTTGATTTCTCCAAAGTTTAAAAGATATAAAATATATCGATTCAAAAATATTCGATTTCCAATGATGACTGATATCGATTTATAAATAATTTGATTCTATAGTTTAAAATGATAAATATTCAACCGATTGGAATATAATTTGATTTCCAAATTTGTATGATTTAATATTTAATCAATTAGGAAATGATTCGATTTCCAAAGTTGAGAGATTAATACTAAATCAATTAGGAAATAATTCGATTTTCCAAAGATGAGACTGTGAATTATATATTTTATTATACATATATTTATAGTTTTAAATATATAAAACATATATATATATATGTTCTAATATAACTATAATTTTTATATATAATCCTCAATATATAATTATATATATGTTAAATCACAAGGCAATAATAATAATAATAAAATTATTAATATCCACATAATACATAATGCATCTCTTATTATCTTATACTACAAATAATAGTATGTGTATATTTTTATACACATATACTTATATTATATATACATATGTACTCTTCTCCAACAAGCATTAACACTTGCAAGTGTATCTGTGTATATATACAAGCATATTCATTATATGGTAATATGATAATCAAGTAATCCATTGTGACATAGAATGATCATGACCTAGTTTCTATTCCCACACATATGTATACACACGCATAGTCATTTCCTCATGTATGTACCTCAATGAGTATTTTTATTCACATATATGTATATTTGCTAATGCTCTCATACATGGGTCTATGTATATGTATTCATATATATGCCCATGGACATGCTACTTTTTACGTTCATAAAATGACGTAAAGGTAACCATTCATAAAGCCCAAGACTCAACCCAAGCACAATCCACATGATGTCATAAGGAAGGACTCAAAGCTCAACAGATAAACATCACCCAAACATGAATTCAAAGTAAACAAGATCTTTACTAATGCAGACATATCGATTATGGATGACTTACTGATAACTCACACAAACTGACTCAACTCACTCAATCTAAAGTGATGTGTGTGTTGTTCAGATAGTTTACTTTATTGGTTACCCGACCAAGCTCCTCTCTCGAGTGATACTTCCCCTCCCCCTGGAGAATGAACATTTACCTGCAACCACTAACACATACCTTGGTAGTCATTTGTTCACAACAATAAGCAACATATATAAACATCTTCAAAGTTAAAATAACAATAATTCTACAACCATCTTTTCATATGTATGCAGTATTTCACCATGAATAACATCAATTGAGATAACATCAAATGAAATAACATCAAATGAGATAACATTCATATTGACAACAAGATACAAACATCATTAATTCATCTCCATATTTCACATTTACCCTATGTAGTAGTACTAAATAGTAACCTCATAATTTGGGGTGTAACATACTTTGCCCCTTGTGAATCATCGTCCTTGATGATCTATAGTACTTTTAACATATAGTTAAGGTTATATAAAGCCTTACTTACTATTCTCAAAATACGTAAGATTTATAAAACATTCATCCTATGTAGCAATCTTGTCCTTCCTGGACCTTGCTTCGAGTATCCTCAGCATTGAATAGGGGAATCTTGTATGCCTTACACATAGTTACTCTCCTAAAGTGTTTTTATTGTACATACACATCCAATATATAATAGTAACTATAAATATCACCTAACACATAGTGATTAGAAATCATTGGCCCATGAATTTATCCTTAGTATAATCCAAATAGAAAAGGAATAACAATTTATTGCGCACTACATTGTGGGTTCAATCCTTCTCCTTTTGTATTTACACTTTTAGACAACTCATAAATCGAATCCTTCCATCACTTACACATCCATTTTCCATTACCATAAAGTATTTTCTCTTGATTACTTGTCCTTCTCGAGCATAACATTGCTCTTGGGCACCTGTCAAATTCCGATATTGCTTCATACTTAAGCTTTGTCTCGACAAAGTTTCATTGATCACTTCGATCTATTACTCCTTTTTGACATTCTATCAAGTCTATGGTTTTCCCTATTTCTAAGCTCATTTCAGCTTAATGGAGTTTCCAACCTTTCCTTTTCATATAATGGTCTAAACTTCAATGTTAAAAGTTCATAAATCAATCTTTCAAGATTTATTCTACCATTTTCACTTATTTGACTATAATAATATATTGCACATTCGCTCAACTGAATGTTTCATAGTATGATCATCGTTTACATAACCCTATCATTATTTGCTAAATTGAAATAACCTCTCAGAATTACTAAGCAACTACTTGCCCATAATATATTATTTAGGACCAAAATCCTATAAGTCAAGTTTCCAAAAAGAATTGGTTGCTTCAATGAGTTTATCCACTTAGAACATTATATCAGTTCTACTAACATAGTCGGATTGATCTATCTTGTGTTCTACCATTTTCCTTCTGGAATCTCAAGAGTGTATACATGTCCCACCAATGATGACATCTGGTCTTCATTTCCTGGCATACTAGAAATTTTCTTACCACATTTCGTGCAAACTCATACTCTATATTTTTCCAAGTTATAGTGGATCCTCATCCGACAATTTTCGTTTGTCATTCTGATGTCCTAAATTTGACATTAATTTCCTCATCCCATTCTTGAATCTTCCAAAATTTTGGGTACATAGGTTATTGTATATCCAATAATAGTTTATCCTTTGACTAAGTGAAAACCTATTTTGATCTCACGCCATCATTAATTGCCATGTAATAATGGTTATAAGTTTTGCGGAGATAAATACCATTTATCTTAGGACATCCATACCATGGATTTCTTTTTCCCTTAGATTATTTTCAAATATGTAATCCATCTTTTAACTCAATCAATTTTTCCCGATAAATTTGGTACTAATTTTGAGTATTAATCCTTGTTCAATCATGTTGGTCCCTAGATGATATCAAATTTAATTGCATACATAATCATCAAACATGATCGCTTCTTGTTAGCTCCACAAGTTCTCTTAATCATATAGGAGAGTCTCAACTTCGGTATATCCTTTTTTAGCACAAGTAACAATTATGATGTTCTACTCCATAAAATTTTCAACATTTCTTGCTAAGTGAAAAATCCATGATGTTTTGTCATAACAATAGATGCTTCTTTTTTAAAAGCGTATCTCTTTTAATATAAGAGCCACTCAAGTAAATTCTTGTCAATAATATGACTTCCTTTGACTCATTGGGTATCCCACCTATGTTTCCATTCTTATAGAATTTTCATGATCTCAAGTGATATACTTATTCTCATGTGTGAATCTCAAACTCAATATTCCCTTCCAATTCTTAGGATAGAGTCCTCAATTTGTTTACTAGTCCAATGTTATAGTTTTCTCTACCCCAATATGTTCCATTCAAGACCAAATAGTACAAGTCAATCTTAAAGGTGTAAATGAGTAGTCTAGTACATAACCCAACTCAATAGGTTTAATACTCAACTTAAGATCTCTCTTTTTATTCGAATGAACTTCTCGTTCCAATTAGGTTATTCCAAATCTAGGGTTTCATTCAAGAGTATGGTAGTGATCAAGTGATTAATCAAGTAAAGCCAACTAATGCATTTGCATAGCGTCACATCCTGTTTTATCTTTCATACCATCTTTATGGCTTTATAAGTTAACCTTATCATTCCCAGGTCTCTTAGTATAATAAGTTGCATTGTCAAGTCGCTCTACGACATGGATACATTTTATCATATAAAGTATTACTAACTATGTATAGAAATAATCATCATTATCTAATTCCTCCATATAAGGTATGTAGGAATGTAGAGACAATTTCTTCCAATCTTGAATATCTTATATCTTCCCTTGCCAATCCCATAGGCAATGATCTTATCTATCATGATCAAATTATCTGCCTATCCTTTCCCAAGGCATCCATGATAATACCATTTCATTTTCCAATCAGATAATTATAATAGGTCATAACCCTTGACCTTTCCATTTATCTTACTCCAAAAATCCCAATGCCTTTTCCTTGTGGTCATAAAATGTATGACTTAATTGACATCTTCTCTTGCAACGAAGTCATTAGTTATTCCAAATTGAGAACATACCCACATTTCCCATTGGGTGGGGTACTTAACTTGAGTCAATTCACTCTCTTCCCCCCTTAGTGTTTCCACAACTTTCAATCTACTCAAAGTTTAACTCCTAGCAATAACTTACTTCTTAGGAAAGAATTTGTCATTCCTTGTTGTTGAATTTTCATTGCCTTCTCTTGCATCATGGCATACCTTAGATATACTCTTTCCCAAAGTTTGATTCAAAGTTGTTCTTTATCTCATAGATTTTAAAATTTTGGATCATCCAATAGGAGATGTAATGAATAATTAGCAACTTAGAAGTTAAGAGGCACACTATTAATCCATTTTACTTTTTGGCATACTTTTTGTGGAGGATAATCCATACCCATGAAACTTCGTTGGTTAATGTATCTTTCTACTTAGAATTTTGTTTCCTTTGCAACTTCTATAGATCTGACACATAGTGTCTAATTGTATTCTATTTCCTTTTAGAACTTCTAAATATATGTCGGTTTTCACAAACATGTTGGCAAGTTCTACTTATAACTCCAACCTATCCATGTACTATACAAACCTTTGGTCAACCAACCTGGTTTACCTTTTCAGGCTTCCTTCTGATAATCACTTTTCAAGTGACTTTATTCCAATGCTTGGAATCTTATTCTCCCATAACCTTTTAGAGATACCAAAGTTGTTTGGTCTCGTTTTTACATCTTAATCAAAAATCCAATAACCTCATTGATTTTGGATGGTGGAATTATGCCCACGTTGTTGATTACCTTCTTTCTGACCATTCTAGTATTTTGCCCTTTTCTATGTACTAACTCTTTTCTTTGCAAGATCCTATCTTTACACAAGAATCAGGCTTATTTCAAGGGTTCTCCAACCCGTGTGGATACCTCCTTCGTTGAAATCCTACTTTGATCTAAATTATGTTGACTTTGCATACACATAGATTCATAGTGTTTTAACTAAATCCAAGAGTTCTTGACTCTTTACAATTGTAGGTTGCTACAATTAAGGGGTTATCTCATTTCTTCTCATTCCCTTAGAGTCATATAACTATTTCATAGGATAAGGTATATAGCGGTTATTATTCCTAACCTTCCTACATATCCTAATTGCATAATCTTTCGCAATCCTAGGTAATATCATAGGTTGTTGGTTTAGGAATTCCAATTCCAAGGACGATCTTTAACTAGTCCCAATTTACACAAGTTACCAAGGTTCTCATCTTCCTTTTCACTTCCCTAAGTTCTTTTCTCTTTCCATTGTGGCACAAGAACTTTTCAACCATTATCTTCTAATAAGGTTTACGTATTCTTGCATAATGAGCTTAGGTTTCAGTGCAAAACCTGGTAGCTCTGATACCACATGTAACGACCCAACCCTTCGGTAAAATATTTTTTTTAGAATTTACATCTTATGAGTAAATAAACGTGCTAACAATTCATTGCAATAAAAAAATTATTTCGTTTATTGAAAACATACGAACAAGATGACATATCATATTACAATTAAGATTCCACTTCATTACAATAACTTCACAAATACACATAACAAGAATTCATACCTTTACAAACATTGCTCCAATGAGCTTTAGAACTAATAGTAGTAAGAAGGTCCAGTAATCCGTCCTTTCAAATCTTGGTACTTCAATAGCCTACTGTGGAGGAGAAGCATCACTCAGGCGCTTTTCCACCAACCACGGACTTATAATGCAGTCCCCTACACATCTATCATTCGATAAATGGCCCCCCCTTCGACAAAGAGACTGGTAGAGAAACTGATACTATTAACCAACTGAGCATAGTGTTGTGTCCTACATAACTAGATCCTATACAATATGATGACTCTCAAACTAGAATGTAATACGAGATCATGATGAACTGACAGCATAATCATCACACATTCTAAGTGGATGTTTGTACATTACACTACTTTGGCCAAAGTGTTTCATACAGTATTTCTACTGAGGGTCATCTATCACATACACTATTCAGGGTCGATTTGACTTAGAGCTACCTTACACTAAACATAGGTTTTGTCCTTCAATGGGTAAGTCTATCACCTCAAACTAACCTAAAACAAACTAATCTACTAGCAATGAATCTATTTAGCAAGTAAGTCGACAAGCTCACTCCCATGCTTATCCTAGGAGTAACACAAGATTTCAGAGTTAACCTAATAACTTAGTTGGTGTACCTCAAGTGAATCTTGCATTCAAATCAAGCCTAGTATATAATAACTAGTATAAACACCTGTAGAGGCCATTTTTCTGCATTTGCTCAAGAACAAACATTAACATATTTAATCCATTTTAAACAAAGCAAACAAAAGGCTCCCTATGAGATATTGAATCATGCTAAATATGCCAAACAAAACCATAAAAGATCAAAGAAACTAATTCGAAAGCATATAAAATCATGTGCAAACCTATCCCATAGTGGAAGTGGTGCTCCTTTGATGTGAAAAGGATGCCCTTTCCCACCTCCTTGATAAGCTAAATTATTAATGAACAAGCCTTCAAAATATGATGAAATGGAGATGCAAAGTGCCTATAGTGCAAATGCATGAGATTGTGGATGGATTTGAAGTAGAAGTGGCTTCTATTTATAGATTGAAGGGTTGAATAATGGAGATATGGGAGGAATGTGGGATTAAAGGAGAGCCAATGAGATTGGGTCACTTGTCCCAATCCTAATGGGTGAAGTTGGAACACATTTTGAAAAATGTGCAAGAGGAAAGGAGGATGGACGAGAAATAAATGCATATGGTTGAAGATGTGAGAGGATGTAAGAAGAATAAATGGGGATGTAAGAGGAGTTAATGAATGTGGCTGAGATGCTTTGGAGGGGAAATTGTTTGGGTGAGAAAGTCAAATAAAAGGAGTTAATGAGGGAATATTCCTTAGAATATGATTTTGAGAGGATAAATGAGGTAATTAATTAATTAAAAGAAGCTATTTTCATGTGCAAGTTGGTTGGTTAATCAGGGGTTGGGTTTGACCAAGGTTGAGTCAAAACCTAGAGAATGGATAATGAGGGATAGGAGGTGATTGAAGTTAATTAATTCAGAATTTAATTAACTTTGAGTGGGTTAGGGGATTTGATTTATTTAATCAAATAAGAGGCCTTTGGGGATAAATTGATTCATTTAATTAAATTAGATGAACATCAGTGAATTAATCCAATAAACTGCTTTATTTGATTAATAGAGGAATTTAATGATAATTGATTGGAATTGGATGCACTATGTTAGTTAGGATTATTTGCATGTCTACAACACCATTCTCCTGCTATGGAGTAAATACAATCACATTGCATCCCATGTTCAAACATATCTAGTATATTTAAATACTTATGTTGTACCTCTTATAACATAGTTGAATTCCTCAATCAAGTAATCTCTTTGGCATATCTAGTATACTTAAATACTTGTGTCGAGCTATCTCTTCAATATTTCTAATACAGTTAGGTATTTGTGTCAAGAAAACTCTCCTATTGTGGAGATACTTACAAACAATGTATATCATAGCTAGAATGCTTCATTTTTCCTTTTTACAAAAGACAACATATTTACAACTTATGCACAAATAGAAAATACTTTTCAAACAACCTAGCAAATATTGCAAAAGAATAGTAGAAGAATATCTCATGCTTGTTTACACTTATCCCAAATTCATGGCAAAGCTACTTCGACTTCCAGCTGAATCCAATTTCTTGAATTAAGTTCCCACACTCAGAAGATAACAATCTCCTCGCCAAATTCCCTCTTTCCTACTCATAGAAATCACTAACATAAATGACGCATTCCTTGGGTAGAATACACCTTTCTTAAAGGCAATGATAGACACACAAAAATGTGAATACTACATGTAACCTATGCTCCCTCAGAAATGTGAAGATTGGTTGTAAATAATGTTCTCTCAGAATTGTGAATACTAGTTGTATATAATGTTCAATCAATAATTATAAACTGGACATATCAGAATGCACAAATGGTGCAGGAGCACCTAGGCTAACCTCTATGTTTTATTATTTTTGGCTTGTATCTAACCTTAGCCAAGTTAGAATGTTTGTGTATTTGCTTTAGACCTTAGATGGTCTTAGTTTAGTTTGGGCTAGGTGACCTTAGTCCTTAGGACTAAGGTCACACTATTTTGCCATTGTTAGTAAATTAGATTTCTTTATGAGTTGTCTAGGGGAGTAGAGTCTTTAAGTTGTTCAAATACTTAATGAAGGTTGTAATGATGCCTTAAGGCCATTTATGGAGTTGGTTCCTCGAATTCTTGAGGGAAGGATGGTCCTAAGAAGTAGGCTTAGGGCATGGAAAAAGATGCCAAAGATTAGAAGGCAGTTTGCATTGTTTGTTGCATGCAAACTGGTTGCCCTTGGATTCCCTTGGGAATAGGAACTGGAGGAGGAATTCGACCAACAAGCCTAGAATCATGGAGTGGGAATCCATTATGAAAAAATACTCAAATCATTGAGTAGTGAGTAAGTTTTTGTGAAAGGAGTTAGTCATTTTTGTAATGAAGCTTTCATGAATGAGAAAATAAGCAAGTCTGCAAATTCTGTGTTTTCTGGTTGATGCCTATTGTTGTTGAGTGTATGTGACTGTAGATACTTCAAATGTATTGAATTAGTGTTAGAACTATGTTGATAGCATAGTTTTAAGTAGTTTCCATTTGTTAATCAAGCTAGTTTAAGTTAGATTTAGTGTTAGTTGAGTCATTTTTGTGGTAGAGCTCCTGCTGGTCTTGTCCTGACCAGTTGGTGTTCTCATGGCTCCCCCATGAGCTCTAACCTTGGGAAACACCTGAGGAAGGGTGTAATGGTAGGGGATTCAGTAGTGTACATAGTTAGTAGAGTTAGGAAGCATGACAGTGAGTGGAGAAGCTTCTTATAGCTGTTGATCTCTAGGCGAGCAAGAGGAGCCCGGTTAGAGAGCTAGAGAAGAAGCTTTAAAGGTTTCTTGCAGGAAAAGGCCATACAGTATGGTTTCAGCACGGTTCTAGGAGGGTTAGGGATAGGTCTTGATGTGACAGGAGGTTAGAGATCTCATGGAGTCATTAGAGTAAGGTTTGAAAAGGAAAAACAGTGAATTCCTAGAAACTAGGTCTTCAAACCCTTCACACCCTAGGTTATAGGAATCACCTGTACGGACCCTCTCAGGCCAGGAGACTAATTGGGTGATTTAAAAATCTTAAAAGGGTACTCAAATGTGTCTTTATATTTATAGAGTCTTTGGAATTATTTTGCAAAAAATAGCAATTTAGGACTAGTAAAGACTACTAGAAATAGGCCTAATTTGAGGTCTTCTAATGGTGGAAACTTGAATCCGACCAGAACAAGGCTCAAGAACCTATGGAAATGGTTTCATTTTGCAATGTTATGAAGGTCCTAACAAGTATGAACACCCCTGCAATGAGGAGCAATGGAGAATGAAGATATTCAAGAAAAAGACACTTAGAGTTCTCTAAGTGAGGAAGGAAAGTGAGCAGGAAATTGAACTTGTGAAATGTTGTCTGACCTCCAAGGTGAAGCACAAAGGGAGAGCTCTTAGAACAAAGCTAAGATTGGACTTAGTTTCCAATTAGGACCTAGAGGATACTAGGTTCCTAGAAGAGACTAGCTAGGTCTCTCAGCAAGGTGCAAGCAAACCGAGGAGCTCATACATCATATTGGTATCAGAGCTTGATCTGATCAGGCTTGTGGTGGATGTTTCAACCTACTGAATCTGTGGGAGAGAACACATTTGGGGAAGGTGCTACAATGGTGACTAATGCCAAGTTAGCCAAAAAGGTAGAGGAACAAGAAGAAGAAAACAAGTCTTTAAGAGAAAGGTTGGCTCGAATGGAGCAACTTTTGGATCAAGTCCAAGAAACAACAAACAGAATAAAAGACAAGGTAGATCAAAAGGAAGAACAAGAAGCAAGGGAAAAGGAAATAGAGTTGGAGGAGGAAGCTCCAACACCTGACCCTGTGATTCCTGAAGAGCCTTTCTTAAAAGCACTAAAAGCATTGAGTGGCAAAGCTTTGGAAGGTGTGCCACTATTTAGTGGACAAATGGATCCAGATTCAGTTGTGGATTGGATAGATAGCATTGAGAACCATTTTGAATGTGATGGTATCTCAGAGGCACAAAAATTTATGGTTGCCAAGTCTAGACTAAGAGGTTCAACTCTTACTTGGTGGAAGTTTGTGCAAAGTGAAAGAGAAAAGGATGGAAAAGGTCCTATAGTTACTTGGAAAGGTATGGTGAACAAAGTGAAGCAGACCTACCTTCCTGATGATTATGAAGTAAAAATGCATAGAAGGAGACACAATCTAAGACAAAAGGATCTAGATGTCCAAGCCTACACTGAAGAGTTTCAAAAAATATGTTTGAGATCAAGGGTGGTAGAAGATGAGAGCATTAAGCTTGCAAGGTACTTGAATGGTCTCAAGTGGTCTATTCAAGAAGACATAAGTTTGGTGAACTTCAAAACCATTCGACAATGCTATCAAATGGCCTTGAAGATAGAAGAGAAAAGCAAAAGGAAGCAAGAGCAAACCTCCAAAAGTAGAGGTAAAGGGAAAGATGGTAGAGGACAAAGTGGTGGCTATGGTGGAAGAAGTTCTGAAATGAAAACTCAGGGAGACACAAAATACAATGAGTAGCAAGAAGGAAGCTCAAGTAGAGGTGGTAGAGGAAGGAGTTCTAACTCTAACTCTAGAGGAAGAAATGGTGGACAAGGAGGAAGAGGCAACTACTTTGCCAACATGAAATGTTACCATTGCAATCATATGGGGCACCCGACTTATAGATGTCTAGAGAAAGGTGGTTCTTCACATGGTGGTGACAAGAGAACTAACCTAGTTCATGAAGAATCAAATGCAGCTGATAAACATTCTGAGGTTCCATTGCATTCTGAGGAAGGTGAGAATCTCATGATGAGGAGAACTTTGATCAAAGAACTGGTGAAGGAGGAGCCAAGCCAAAGAAGGTCTTTGTTTAGGATAAAGTGCAAAATGATGGGGAAGGTATGTAGAGTCATCATAGACTCAGGTTCTACTGACAATATTGTGTCAGAGGAAGCAGTCAGCAAGCTGAAGTTGACAAGGATACCCCACACCAATCCTTACAAGGTCACTTGGCTCAATAAAGGCCAACATGTGTTAGTGAATGAGCAAGCATGGGTGGAGTTCTCTATTGGGAGGTATAAAGACAAGGTCTTATGTGATGTGCTACCTATGGATGCATGTCACTTGATCCTAGGTAGACCATGGAAATTTGACCGTCAAGCCATACATGATGGAGGAAAGAATTCATATTCTTTCAAGAAGGACAATGTGACTTTCAAAATTCAGTCACTGTTAGAAGATGCTGAGGTGAGGACAGCAGGCTCAAATATTCTTGTGGTGAGTGAAAAGGAGTTCTTAGAAGCTTTGGAAGAAGGTGAAGGAGTTGGTTATGCATTGGTGCTAAGACCAAGAGAAGGAGATGAAGGTAAGGTGACCAAGAAGACAAAATTACCAAAGGAGATTCAAGACATGTTGCAGACTTACAAAGGTGTAGTGAGTGATAGTCAACCAGCAACTTTACCCCCTAAAAGAGCCATAAGTCATAGGATAGACCTTATCCCAGGAGCTACCCTTCCCAATAAGGCAGCTTACAAAATGACCCCTCAACAAAATGAGGAAATTGCTAGGCAAATACAAGAACTTCTAAACCAAGGTCTCATAAAAAAGAGTATTAGTCCATGTGCCGTACCCACTGTCCTAGCACCTAAGAAAGGAGGAGATTGGAGGCTTTGTACTGATTCAAGAGCCATTAATAGGATTACCATAAGGTATAGGTTCCCTATTCCTAGAATTGAAGACCTAATGGATTGTCTAGGTGGAGCTAAGTATTATAGCAAGATAGACTTGAAGAGTGGCTATCACCAAATAAGGATACATGAGGGAGATGAGTGGAAAACAACCTTCAAAACTAATGAGGGTCTATATGAGTGGCTAGTCATGCCATTTGGATTATCTAATGCCCCCTCCACATTCATGAGGCTCATGAATGAAGTCCTCAAAGACTACACTATAAAATTTGTAGTGGTATATCTTGATGATATACTGATATTTAGCAAAACAAGAGAAGAGCATCTCAAGCACCTAGAGCTGGTTTTCAAGAAGCTATAGGAAGAGGAGTTGATGATCAACTTGGAGAAGTGTGAGTTCATCAAAACAGAGTTGGTGTACCTTGGGTTTGTACTATCTCAAGGAAATCTGCAAATGGATGAAAGCAAAGTGAAGGCTATAATGAATTGGCCTACTCCAAGGACAGCAACTGAGGTAAGAATTTTTCATGGTCTTGCACAATACTATAGGAAATTCACAAGGCATTTTAGTGCAATTTGTGCTCCTATGTTAGATACTATTAAGGGAGGCATGAAGACCAAATTTGTATGGAATGAGCATGCTAACAAGAGCTTTGAGTTGCTGAAGGAAAGGATATCTACCCAACCTATTTTAGTGTTGCCAAGTTTTGAGAAAATTTTCACCATTGAGTGTGATGCTAGCAATGTGGCAATTGGAGCTATTCTAAGTCAAGAGGGCAGACCGGTGGCTTTCCATTTTGAGAAGTTGAGTGAAGCCAAGAAGAAGTACTCTTCTTATGACCTTGAAATGTATGCATTGGTCCAAGCTCTAAGGAAATGGAGGCACTACTTGCTTCCCAAAGAATTCATTGTGTATTCAGACAATCAAGCACTTAGTTTTATGAATTCACAAGACAAGTTGAGCCATAAGCACATGAAGTGGGTTGAGTATTTACAAGCTTACACCTTCAATATCAAGCACAAGAAAGCTGTCCTCAACAAAGTGGCAGATGCATTGTCTAGAAGAGCTCTTACAATTCAAGAAATACAGTTGAAGAGCATGGGAATAGATCACTTCAAGGATCTATATGCAGATGATGAAGATTTTGCAGACATCTATAAGGTATGTGTTGAATATAAGAACCATTTTCATAGTAAATATGCTGAGTATACTTTGCAAAGTGGTCTATTGTTTAAAGGAAATCAATTATGTGTTCCTAGAGGTTCTATTAGAGAGAATTTGATACAAGAAAAGCATAATGGTGCTTTGAGTGGTCACTTTGGGATCACTAAGACTCAAGAACTTGTTCAAAGGTTCTATTTTTGGCCTAAGATGAATCTTGATGTTAGGAGATATGTGGAAAGTTGTGTAGTGTGTCAAAAGGAAAAAGGCACTTCTTCTAATGTAGGACTTTACCAACCACTACCTATTCCTACTAGGCCATGGGAGTGCTTGAGTATGGATTTTGTAGTTGGATTACCCAAGACAAGGCAAGGTATGGACAGTGTTTATGTTGTTGTTGACAGATTCAACAAGATGGCTCACTTTGTGCCATGTAAGACAACTAATGATGCCAGCCAAATAGCATCTCTTTTCTTCAAGGAGATAGTGAGAATCCATGGGTTACCTATCAGCATTGTATCAGACTGAGACACTAAGTTTATGAGCCACTTTTGGAAAACACTTTGGCAAAGGTTAGGCACAAATTTGTCCTTTGGATCAGCCTACCATCCACAAACTGATGGTCAGACCGAGGTTGTGAATAGAAGCCTTGGGAATCTACTGAGATGTTTGACAAAAGAGTATGGGCAACAATGGGATCAGCTGATTGGGCAAGCTAAATATGCCTATAATGACACTATAAACAGATCCACAGGGAAAATTCCCTTTGAAATTGTCTATGGCCTTCATCCTAGAGGAGTGTATGAGCTGAGAAACTTGAAGGATGGAGTGAAAGGAAGTGGATATGTTGATGACTTTGCCTATGCAATGCAAGAGATACATGATACAGTGAGAAAGACTTTGACAGAGCACACCATGAAACATAAAGCCAAGGTGGATGAGCATAAGAGGACAGTCAAGTTCAATGTGGGTGACATGGTAATGGTGCATCTAAACAAGTCAAGACTTCAAAAGGGAGTCCCTCACAAGTTGCAGATGAGGAGGATAGGTCCCTGCCCTATCTTAGCAAAGTATGGTGAGAATGCATTCAAAGTGGAGCTACCGGATGACAGTGGACTGTACCCTGTTTTCAATATTGCAGACTTAGTCCATTACAAAGGACCACAGCCAAACATGGATCAGAACCTTCATGAGGTGATCAGGGATGTGGAAGAGCTACACTTACCTACTACTACAGTCTTAGGACCTGATAGTATACTAGACACTAGGGTCTACAAGAAGATTAGAACCAAGGAATACAAAGAGCACTTGATCAAGAAACATGGCCAACCTGATGTTGATGCAGTATGGATCAAAGAATTTGAGTTCAAGAAGATGGGGATTGATCCAAGCCTCATCAATCTGAGGATGGATTGAACTTTCTGTTTTGGGGAGGATGGTGCAGGAGCACCTAGGCTAACCTCTATGTTTTATTATTTTTGGCTTGTATCTAACCTTAGCCAAGTTAGAATGTTTATGTATTTGCTTTAGACCTTAGATGGTCTTAGTTTGGTTTGGGCTAGGTGACCTTAGTCCTTAGGACTAAGGTTACACTATTTTTCCATTGTTAGTAAATTAGATTTCTTTATGAGTTGTCTAGGGGAGTAGAGTCTTTAAGTTGTTCAAATACTTAATGAAGGTTGTAATGATGCCTTAAGGCCATTTATGGAGTTGGTTCCTCAAATTCTTGAGGGAAGGATGGTCCTAAGAAGTAGGCTCAAGGCATGGAAAAAGATGCCAAAGATTAGAAGGTAGTTTGCATTGTTTGTTGCATGCAAACCGGTTGCCCTTGGATTCCCTTGGGAATAGGAACTGGAGGAGGAATTCGACCAACAAGCCTAGAATCATGGAGTGGGCATCCATTATGAAAAAATACTCAAATCATTGAGTAGTGAGTAAGTTTTTGTGAAAGGAGTTAGTCGTTTTTGTAATGAAGCTTTCATGAATGAGAAAATAAGAAAGTCTGCAAATTCTGTGTTTTCTGGTTGATGTCGATTGTTGTTGAGTGTATGTGACTGTAGATACTTCAAATGTATTGAATTAGTGTTAGCATTGTGTTGATATCATAGTTGTAAGTCGTTTCCATTTGTTAATCAAGCTAGTTTAAGTTAGATTTAGTGTTAGTTGAGTCATTTTTGTGGTAGAGCTCCTGCTGGTCCCGTCCTGACCAGTTGGTGTTCTCATGGTTCCCCCATGAGCTCTAACCTTGGGAAACACCTGAGGAAGGGTGTAATGGTAGGGGATTCAGTAGTGTACATAGTTAGTAGAGTTAGGAAGCATGACAGTGAGTGGAGAAGCTTCTTATAGCTACTGATCTCTAGGCGAGCAGGAGGAGCCCGGTTAGAGAGCTAGAGAAGAAGCTTTAAAGGTTTCTTGTAGGAAAAGGCCGTACTGTACGGTTTCAGTACGGTTCTAGGAGGGTTAGGGATAGGTCTTGATGTGATAGGAGGTTAGAGATATCATGGAGTCATTAGAGTAAGGTTTGAAAAGGAAAAACAGTGAATTCCTAGAAACTAGGTCTTCAAACCCTTCACACCCTAGGTTATAGGAATCACCTGTACGGACCCTGTCAGGCCAGGAGACCAATTGGGCGATTTAAAAATCTTAAAAGGGTACTCAAATATGTCTTTAGATTTATAGAGTCTTTGGAATTATTTTGCAAATAATAGCAATTTAGGACTAGTAAAGACTACTAGAAATAGGCCTAATTTGAGGTCTTCTAATGGTGGAAACTTGAATCGGACCAGAACAAGGCTCAAGAACCTATGGAAATGGTTTTATTTTGCAATGTTATGAAGGTCCTGACAAGCATGAACACCCCTGCAATGAGGAGCAATGGAGAATGAAGATATTCAAGAAAAAGACACTTAGAGTTCTCTAAGTGAGGAAGGAAAGTGAGCATGAAATTGAACTTGTGAAATGTTGTCTGACCTCCAAGGTGAAGCACAAAGGGAGAGCTCTTAGAAAAGATCTAATATTGGACTTAGTTGCCAATCAGGACCTAGAGGAGACTAGGTTCCTAGAAGAGACTAGCTAGGTCTCTCAGCAAGGTGCAAGCAAACCGAGGAGCTCATACATCAACAAAATAATACACATATGTGTATGAGGAAATCTCAAAAGATGAAAAAACAAATGCTGATGAAGAAATAATGACAAGTTGAGAATGAATGAAATGAGTGAGTGTGAATGAATGCCAATTAGGAAGGTTGGGGTGACTATTTATAGAGCCTAGCCTTCAAAAATTTCCTATTGTCATGGCATGTGAATTGACACCACTGCCATTGACAGTTTCAACCTTTATGGTGGCGCCAATTCCATGCCATACTCAACAATTCACAGGGTGAGTCATCCTCCCATTCCTGACAACATTGTGAAGACTAATTCCTAAGCACATGGAGAAATTATATAAATCTACACCTACAAAATTCGTTCTCAGATGTGGCACCAAATTCATAATATGATGGGTCAGAGAAAAATTCATTCATTTATTCATGAACACATATCCTTTTTCACAGGCCGAGTCGACAAGCTTCATAATTGTGTTGTATTTTATATTTGATACAACTTCTAACTTGGTCAATAGATTTAAACACCAATCGTGGTTTTCATACTTGCATTTCACTTATAGGTGACGCGATTTCACATAATGTCATGCGTGATTCAGATTCAAATAGGCGAATGAAGTCATTTGATTAATTTCCCAATTTGATTTCTCCAAAATTTAAAATATATAAAATATCTCAATTTAGAAATATTCGATTTCCAATGATGAATGATATCGATTCAAAACATTTCGATTCTATAGTTTAAAATGATAAATATTCAATCAATTGGAATATAATTTTATTTCCAAAGTTGTATAATTTAATATTCAATCAATTAGGAAATGATTCAATTTCCAAAGTTGAGAGATTAATATCAAATCAATTAGGAAATAATTCAATTTTCTAAAGACGAGACTATGTGAATTATATATTTTATTATATATATATATATATATATATATATATATGTTAAATTGCAAGGCAATAATAATAATAATAATATTAATACCCACATAA
This sequence comes from Sequoiadendron giganteum, assembly GCA_007115665.2. Lineage (NCBI taxonomy): Eukaryota > Viridiplantae > Streptophyta > Pinopsida > Cupressales > Cupressaceae > Sequoiadendron > Sequoiadendron giganteum. Next base: position 604,096,038 of record CM021102.1, read on the forward strand.
TATAGAATGCATCTCTTATTATCTTATACTGCAAATAATAGTACGTGTATATTTTTATACACATATACTTATATTATATATACATATGTGCTCTTCTCCAACAAGCATTAACACTTGCAAGTGTATCTGTGTATATATATATATATACAAGCATATATTCATTATATGGTAATATGATAATCAAGTAATCCATTGTCACACAAAATGATCATGACCTAGTGTCTATTCCCAAACATATGTATACACACGCATAGTTGTTTCCTCATGTATGTACCTCGGTGAGTATTTCTACTCACATATATGTGAATTTGCTAATGCTCTCATACATAGGTCTATGCATATGTATTCATATGTATGCCCATAGACATGCTACGTTTTACGTTCATAAAACGACGTAAAGGTAACCATTCATAAAGCCCAAGACTCAACCCAAGCACAATCCACATGATGTCATAAGGAAGGACTCAAAGCTCAACAGATAAACATAACCCAAATATGCATTCAAAGTAAACAAGACCTTTACTAATGCAAACATAACGACTATGGATGACTTACCTATAACTCACACAAACTACCCCAGTTCACTCTATTTAAGGTGATATGTGTGTATGCTCAAATAGTTTACTTTACTGGTTACCCGACCAAGCTCCTCTCCCGTGTGATACTTCCCCTCCCCGTGGAGAATGAACATTTACCTATGCAACCACTAACACATACCTTGGTAGTCATTTTTTCACAACAATAAGCAACATATATAAACATCTTCAAAGTTAGAATAACAATAATTCTATAACCATCTTTTCACATGTATGCGGTATTTCACCATGAATAACATCAAATGAGATAACATTCATATTGACAACAAGATACAAGCATCATTAATTCATCTCCAGATTTCACATTACATTCACATTTACCCTATGTAGTAGTAGTAAATAGTAACCTCACAATTTGGGGTGTAATAATAGTCACTAATAATTTAATTATGTTCTATCATTATTTATTTATGCTATTCTCAACAAGATCTTAAGAAGGTTGTAGAAAATTTGGGCTTGCTATGAGTGGCAAAAGTCATCATTAAGGGAAAGATAGGAGATGCCACAGTTTTAGTATGATCCTCATAGGGTAAGCCAATGTCCAAATCAATTGCATGCAAATATTGTTTGTTAAAGAAGTAAAACTAATGTCTTTAGGCCTATATTAATATAGTTTATAAGAACTTCATCCTATTTGGTGAGGGTGTGCTAGCTCATAGATGGTAAAAAAAAAGATGTCATATTAATGTTCCTTTCACCAAAATGAGCACATGTGACTTTTTGGGGTTGGTAGACTAAAGAAAGCTATTAATATTTGCTTAAAAACCCAGGCAAAGACACTCAAAACAGGTTTTTAAGGTACCCACACTAAAAAATTTCAAAACAAAAAAATTGAATGAGGTCATACGATACCCAAGGAATTCACTTGGTGAATTGTTCGATCAATCAAGTAAGGTGTGTGTGATATGGTAATGGTTTGAATTTTTTTATATAAGTTTATTAAATTTCTTAGAATGTTGTTAAAGTTTAAACTTGCAAAGTTGCAATGTCACAATATTATAAAGCTAAAAAATTGCAATATTGTAAGAAATTAGATAATTACAAAACAAGTGTGATTGTTGAATGATGAAGCTTGTCTAATTATTAAATATTGTTATGTTGATTTGTGTAAATTGGTCACTGACTTGTGTAAGGGTTTGATAAGGAAGTGAGAAAGGTAGGATTGTGAGATGACCTCCTTCACTCCTCATACAAGCACTTGAATTACTTTTCAAAACTAGATTTCCATGCTTGTTAAGTCATGCAAATGCTCCAATTTGTAATGTTTAAGTTGATTATAATGTTTGGAATGTTTGAATTGTTTATTTATTTACAAAGGAAGAACATAAAGTAAATGCTATTCTATACTATACAAACAATAATTGATAATTATTAGATATACACTAACTATATTAATTAACTAATACACTTGAATTAAAATTAGATTAAAAATAATAAAACTACAACACTTGACCTATGGTTGAATATTGTCGGCCAAAAGAAATTGAAAAACCAAATGAAGCTACAAATTTTATCCTTACAATGACACCAAATCTACCTCTGTTGCAATCAATCAACCTATCTTGACACCTCAAATATTACGAAGACATTAAAAGAAGCTTGGTGATGATTATAAGTGTTAATAAGGTGGAAGAGTAACTAGGAATATGCATGGCAATCTAAGAGGTGCAGAGGACTAATTTGTGCTCACAATTAAAGGGAAACTCGTAAGTACAAAATTATAATATAAACGAGATAAGAAACTGAGAGCGATTGAATGGGGTTGCCTAGATAAGTTACATGGCATGTTTTGCATTAAAGGATGAATAAAGAGGATTTTGTCCTATTTTGAATAGTGCTACTAAGTTTTGTCAAATAGTCTTAATTTTTCTAACTTCATTCTCATGCTAAAATGCTCTTCTCACTAAAAATGAAGTTTAAGATGTCACGGGGAATAAGGAAAGGTGAAAGAGCAAGGATATGAAGAGAAAAGGTTATTTTTTTTGCTCCAACTTAAGTCTTGGCATGCTTGGGAAATTTTTTTAGTTTCAATAGATAAATGGTTGCAAATTGCAAGCACCATGTTAATTTTAAAATGTATGTGATAATCACACAACTACCTTGATGAATGAGAGCATCACTAGGACAATTTCCCAACTGTCACCTATGGAGGACTAATGTGTTTTCCAACGATGACAAAATGTGAAGTTTGAAGGGGCACAAAAAATAGTGAAAGGAACAAAAAAGAAAGGGAACTAAAACAAACATGTGATGGGGAAAGCACATGGCTAAGGGGACTATTTTAATGTCATAATTGGTCATGCATTAATGGCATAGTGGCATTTTGAGTGGCGTTAATCATGATTGAACTCCAAAAATTGATTCGTATAATGATGTGCAAAAATGGGTACTTATAGCCTTAAATACCCAAACCTACAACTGAAGACTTTATGTTATCTATAAATATTGTTGGAGTTTATTGTTCAAGGGTTATTCTCTTTAGTGAAAACCCTTGAGACAATTTAATAGTTTGAACAAGGATCAAAGGCACACCAAAGGACCATGTAATGCTAATTTGATGATTAGATAATATAACGATTTAATGCTCTTTGTAAGTGATAATGTGATTCAACTATATAATAGAATGATGATCATATTCCTTCTTAGATTGAATTAGGGGTTTAATTTTTTAAACAACATCATAATATGCAACTCACACATTTCATATTGAAGTTAGCAAGTAACAACTAATAATAAAGGGGTTGGCTTAAGTTCAAGTTAATTTACCAACTTTTACTTGAAAATATGCCACTTATAAACTAATCACTGCTATTAAAACAAATCAATCAAAATAAATTTAAGACAAAAAAATATAAATATAAATTATACATATTTTATCCAATTTTTAATGAGAAAATATTTAACGTTTTAATCATATATCTATTTTAACCCAAACTCTATTTACCTTTCACATTTTGCAAAAATAAAATATTTAACGTTTTAAGCATATATCTATTTTAGCCTAATTATCTATCCCCCAAACCCTAGCCGAGGGCTGCTAAATAAACCCTAATTTAGTTTTTTCATTTAAAGTCTTTCAAAATCTCACCGTCAGATCTCATTCGTCTCACACCTAATATCTTGTCTCGAGCTCAAGAACCTAAGTAAGCCCTAAAGCCCCGATATTCTCAAATTTCGTTTACTGTGAATAGATTGAAGCAACAGCTGTAGGAAGATTGGTTTTGGTTCGTCATTTAAATAAATTTCTATTGTGGCAGGGTTTTGTACTTTTATTGCAAGCTCTGCCTATTTTCTATACAGCACGACACAATTTGTGCAGGATTTTTAGGTAAGTCGCTTGCTATGGTTTTAGTGAATTTTATTTTTTGGAATCTTTACGCTGCCGAATCATTTTTGCTATGTTTTATTTCATTTTTGCACAATTATGTTGCAATCTGTTAAATGAAGGGATTGGTTCTACGGAAAGTTGTCTCGTACTGGGAAAAACAACTTTCAGACAGTTGAAACATTCCTCACCCCATGCGTGAAAACACACTTGAACTCAAAGTTAGCTATTTTGTTGATGTTTATCAGAAATCTTTATACTACATTATAAGGACGCATCATAAATCTAAGTATCTGATTTACTGGAAAAGTATAGTCAACATTAGAGCCAGGCTAGAGATGGAACATACAAATACAATAACGTCTGTAGATTATTCAATCTTGAGAAATTACAATAAGATATGCAAATTAACACCCCTGCCCCAGCAATGCAAACAGAAAATTTCCAACCCCTCATTAAATTCAAGTCATATGAGACAATCACTAAATGTAACATTTCAATATTATGTAAATTAGGTAGTGTTTTTTAGTGTATCAAATTATGTAATTGTGAGTTGGCATTTCTGTGTAGTTTCAAGTCAATCTTCATTGATTCATTTTATGTATGTTCAAATTTAGATGATTTGTGCTCAACTAGATAATGAAAGCCAACTTTTAGAGCTAAGTTTAGATTCAAAGCATATGCATATACAGTCATTGCATTAATGTAGCAATGTTGCTATAAGTACAACAGTGTTTGATTCTTAATTTCTCAAGCCTAAGCTTGTAGAATTTATGAAATAAGAAAGGCTACTTGATTAGAAATTAAATAACAATCGAGAGAGGAAGAGATAAGAATTAAACACGTTATATTTATCCTACAAACCCTCCAAAGAGAGAAAAACAGTATGTGGTAGTAGCAATTGTCTACTACCTATATTATGTAGTAAATTGTCATATTCAATGAGTGTAAAACTGATAAGACAAAATCTATCCCTTGTTCAATTCAATAAGACCTTGGCTATGGATGCAATCCATCCCTTGCTCCATTAGCTGCCTATTTCTGTTATTTGCCTATGCTTCCATGCTCCTTTCCTTTTGCCTCTCACCTCTTGGAAAGACAACATAATTGTTCTCCTCAATTTTGAAAGAAGAAGATACAAGATACATTTTGTTCCCTCCTCCATCAATCCAGGCAGATACAAAAATATAGTTGTCCTCCCGTGCCCATTTTGCAAACCAGTACAACCTCTTATTTATAGATTCCCATGCACAATAGAGTTCTCCTAGGCCCAAGAAGAAATTCCATCAACATAGGAAGTTGTCTTCACAGAGCTGATGGACTTGTAGACTGGAACAAAAGTAATGTATCTCCTTGTGTGTGGACTAGAGTGTGCTGTAAGGAGGCACTGTGTAGAGATTGAGAATCTTCAAGAGTTTCATGATTATTAATCTTACAAACAACCTTCAGTTTGGTAGCACTCCAAAGAAACTTTGGGAGTTAAAGAAGCTTACAATCCTGGATATGAGTGGCAACAGTTTGTATCGTGAGATTGAACCTAGCATAGGTCTTGGAGATATTTGAGAGCTTTATCTAGGTGACAATATTATATCAGGGAGATTAGTAACTAAGTTGGGATTGCTTTCTTGTTTGAAGATTCTGGAGTTGGGATAAAAGTTTGTTAGGGAAAGCATTCTTGTAGTTACTGTCTAAGCTCCAACACATGGACCTTGGTAGCAATAATTTTTCTTGATCCATTCTATAGTTGCTAAGAAATCTGAAAAACTTGGTCTTTCTTAATCTGGGTTTTAAAAAATAGTGTATACTACAATGAAAAGAGTTAGACAAGTGATGCTATTATCTATTTTAAAGTATCATGCAGCCTCATACACAACCTTTAAAAGGTAAGAATTCATGTTATTTTTTTCTCTTGGTCCAAGTTATTTGATTTACCAAACTTCTACCTAATGTCTTAACTCCCAAACTTTGTAACAGGTATTTAATGTGACTATGGTCCACCATTTACACAACCAAGGGGTCAATATGTATTCTCTAATTTTAATTAAAGGACAATTGATCTTCATTCAAGTAAATAAACCTGAATGGAAACACCACCAAGTGGTCTATTGAACACCTACATGACTAAAAATAGTAGCAAACTATTGTGGTTGAAGCCAAAACATTTTTCAGAAATAAGAATGTGAGGAAGAAGATCCCTCACTGCTTTGCCTAGGAGTGTTGAAGAGCTTTAGGTAATAATTGCCATTTCTTATCAAAGATTAATGTAATACTATTAACAAAGAGGTTGAGTGAATAACCATATGGGCATAGGAACATGTGTAATCAATTTAAATTTTTAGAAGGAACCCTTCCAAGCAACCCCGTTGAAAGATTGGTGTAGCATGTCTATTCCATAAAGTAACACCAAATTTCATTTCTCCTAAAACCATATTCTTCTGTTTCACATACATATCAATATTACCATCAGTTTATGAATAAAGCATTACACGCTTAACTATTATTGCTAGGAGAATAAGTATCCTTCCATTGGGTCATATTTTTGAAATCCTACGAAGTATTGTGTAGTTGATGACAATGATGTTATACAACAGAAAAAAAATTCAAAGAAAAGGGATGATATGAGGATACCCACCATCCTACAAATGGGCATCCAAAACTCTCCACAATATACTTCTGTACAAATATTAAAATTTAAAGTAGGGATAAGAAAGCAATGAGCAGATTGCAATTGCTTCTAAAATTATAATTAATGCATAAAATGATGTATTTGTATGACAACTTTAAAGACATGAATCAAAAGCCTCTATAAAATATAGATAGGCAGATAGATAATTGCATTTTCGGCCTGTACAAAAAGCTACAAAGGCAGTGAGAGTTGTTAGTAGATAACAAAATAACATTAAACATGCAGTTGTGAGTGGAAGGGGAAATATGAGCAAGGTTCTTTGAACATGCAGTTGTCAATAGAAGAGGTAAAATGAGGAATGCAGTAGAATTTTAGATAAATCTACTGCTAGAGCAAGCTCATACATGTAATGCAAAAAATCAATTTGATTGTTTTAATGACATATAATGCTCATTTGCAGTGTTAAACATAATTAAAAAATCATAAAAATACTCAAGCAGGCTTCAATTTTGAATGGACAAGGCAAAATGTATGTTGGGATTAATGACTTTTTTTAACAAATAGCTATACAAAATTTGTCTTTTTTTAGACATGTTCTAAGCATCAAGGATTATGTATGAGTACTTTCAAAGTCATCCATTCTCTCTTGGAAGAGTGGATACTTGGTGTGTTGGGGCATAGATAAATCCTCCTTAAATAGGGTATCTTCTCTTCTAAACATTTTTTCAGCTTGCAACATTGGGGTTTCGTGAAGAGAGAGAGGGTGAAAATAATTTTTGCATTGCAGCTTTTATTTTATGAGCCTTTACCGTTTCAAGTTTAACTTCTTGATCACTGCTCTATGCCTAAAAAGAGCAAAAAGGTTGATAGGAAGAATAACTGATAAAAAAACATAATTACATGCACATAGATTTATAAAAAATCTTTAAATATCCCTCTAAATTTAGAGGCTTAACTACAATGGGATTCGGGTTACAATAGCTTTGTAAAATTAGAAACTTAGTACATTAGTATATATGTTTTAAATATATTTATTTAAAAAAATAGAAAGTGATTTAAGAGATTTATTTAGGAAGCATTTTGTGGAAGAGATTTTAGGACGAAGGATATGTTGGAAGTTATAGTGGAAAATAAGAGCCCTTACTTTGCTTTTGGGCTGAGATGGAAGCTTCCTCAATATAATAGATTTATTTTCCGCATGTTATGCATCTATAATTTCTAACATTAATTGTTATTAAATAATCAGATAATTTATTTAGCATTAAGTTTTAACTGTTGCTAAAAAACATGAAATTGCCATCTTTCTAAAATTTCTAAGCTTAAGACTTTAAACTTGCTCAATTGCTATATAAACTATGGAACCATCTATTTGTAAAATACTCTAAAAATTCAAAACTTGCTAAAATATTTTTTGTAACACTTGCTAAAATAAACCATAAACCTCATGTCAAATTTATAGAACATTCTATATAAATGACAATTAGTGTAACCATCGCACCTCATTTTGGGTGCTAGTAATAGATTTATCTTTGTTTTTTAAGCTTTGTATTACAATCTATTTTAGGAGCTGCAAATTCTTTTAAAGTATTTTTCGTGCTGTCTGTAATGAATGAGAAGGGAAAATTCAGTTTGATTGTTCAGTTACTGTACTGCCAGTGTTGAAGGTTTCTTTATTCGATTGAATAATATGTGCTGCAAGGATTATAGCTGTAAATATTTTGTTCTATTGAATAATATAATGCTGTAAGTAATTATTTAAATACTATTGAGTGAATACTTTTATTTAAATATTATTAGTTCTAGTTTAGCAGAATAGTGGGTTTCAAAATCTTCAAAATCTTCAATGTCTTTAGCCAATAGGCTATATATTGTGGGCATTGCCCACTGGAAATAAGTATTTCTCATGCCTGTAACTTTTTTTGGCCCATTGAAACATTCCTTGTAATAATTAGCCGTCAGGCTATATTTTGTTCAATCTTTCTCACACCAAATTTGGTTGCCAGAATTTATTCGTTGAAAAAACATGACCTCTGGCTGCAAAAATCTTGTCTCAAGCTCAAGAATTGAAGAGTTGTAAAAGCCCAATATTTTTAGATCTACTTTTCGTTTAATCTAAATAAATCGAAGTAGCAGTTCTAGGGAGATTGGTTTTGGTTCGTTTGATTTTTTAAAAAATTTGCTTTGGTAGGGTTTCATAAAATTTTCTCGCAAACTTTGCCCATTTTTTCTCGTTGACAACGTGTAAAGCACAATCTTGAGGTAAGTCCCTTGCCCTGGTTTGAATGAGATTTTTTTTGGGGCATTCCATATACAACCGAATCATTTTTTGGGGGTGTTTTATTCCATTATAAAACAATTATGTCGTTGGCACCCTTGAATTTATATTTCGTGGCAGCCAAGTAGGGAGTTGAAGGAGGCACCAACAAAATATTGTTGATCGCCCATTTTGTGTATCAGTTGATCTAGTTTTGCATGTTGAGAAGGATTAGTGACCTATACAATTGAAGTGGGGGAAGCTCTTGTCTCCTTTAAGAGCCACAAATTTCTTAGCCAAAGCTTTGTTGTAGGCGCAGTTGTTCCATGGCGGGCTCATGGGGGATGGTGCAGTGGGGGGTTTGTTTGAGAGATTGGCAAGATAGTTTAGGATGGCAAGTCCGGTTACATCTTTGGTTGGCTGTAAGAAACCAGGCACGGATATGTCCAAAAATTTGACAAGAAACAATGAAGAGAGCAACAAATATCTTCCAAATTTCTTATGAATAAAATATATAGTCACAAATAAAAGATGATTTTCCAAAATGCGTCTATAGGATTGTCGATTAGATTGAGATACAACTGTGCTTTCAACATTGAATCTGGAAAGCAAGGACTCAAACCCGGTATCCATCCCAAGTGCATAATTGTGTTCAGTAGGATGGGTTGTTCTGATTGTTGTGCGTGGCTAAGCGATATTGTTTGTCACCCTTTCAGTAGTGCCAAACTATTATCATCGTTAGAGCTCTCCTTTTATGCGATTTGGAATGACCGCATTTTGTGTGGAGGTCCTTGTGGTATCACGTACTAGTCTTCGTCAATGTCGCGGCTTGCTCATTGGCTGGATTGAATGCCGAATGCCTTTGAATTAATATCCAGATGATGTTACATTGGTGTTTGGCAAGGCTTGATGCGTATATATTTGGGTCCTTAAATCATCGATGCTCAATGGTGTCTTGAGATGAATGGCCAAAGCCAAAGGCTCAGCTAGAGCGTTGATTCGCTTGTCTCCCAATCGACGGTCGTTCAGGTCATGGTTGCCACGAACAATAGAAGACCTAGTCAGAACATGCGAATGGGAAAGGCAACACGGATAGCAGAGTAGAGGGACTACGTCCTCACCCTGAAGTTGCGCACAAGAGACTACGTTCTTGCCACAACAAACTTAGCTCCAAGCTCAAATCTGTGATGTTGAAGTGAACAAACGAATTCACCTAAATACTTGGCCTCCCAAGAGGTTAGCCAAAGCAAGATAAAAAAATGAAATTCAAATTTAAATACTTGGCGCCAACTCAACTACGTCGGCCAAAAGAAAATTAAAACTAATTTATTATTTTGTTAGTGTTAAAATACACTGGTTTCCATGAACTACGTCGGCCAACGATCAGATTGTTTTTGGGACATTATAGTCCCCTCCGCTAGATTGTTGCTGGTCCTCCAACAACCTCAGATTATGATTTTCAAAAATTTCCACTCCTTCCCACGTAGTGTCTTCAATGGGCATATTCTTCCACTTCACCAAATATTTGGGAATAGTCGTATTCCTCAATTGTTTCTCTCTCACGTCCAACACTGTCTCAGGCTCAAGAACAACTTTGCCTTCGTCATTGAGAGGTGGTAACTCCATTGACGGTGTGATCTGCTGTCCCAAGGCCCTTTTCAAGCAAGATACATGAAAGATGTTATGAATTCTGCTCCCTTGAGGCAACTCGAGCTTGTATGCAACCTCCCTGATCCTCCTTGTAATCTTGAATGGCCCATAGAATCTTGGCTTTAACTTGTCCGCTCCATTCCCTTTAAGGGATGACTACCAATAGGGCTGTAATCTTAAGTGTACCATGTCATTGACCTTGAAAACTCTCTCCATTCTTCGCTGGTTTGCATATAACTTTTGCTGGTTTTGGGTGCGCTAAAGATTTCTTTGAGGGAGTTCATGATATCCACATTCTGCTGCACCATATCTCTAGCACTCAGAACTCTATTGTTTGCAAAAATTAGATTCATGAAGGAAGTGGCCTCATAACCATAGAGTGCTTTGAAGGGAGACATACCAATGGACATGTGATGGGTGGTATTGTAGCAAAAATCTCTTAGATGTAGCCATTTCACCCAATCTGATTGCTGCCTTGTTACATAGTTCCTTAAGTACCCTTCAATCCATTTGTTCACAACTTCCGTTTGTCCATCCATTTGAGGGTGGTAGCTGGTGTTGGGAGTTAATTCCGTGTGAGCCAAACAAAAGAGTTCTTGCCAAAACAAGTTGATAAACGTGCTATCCTTGTCACTCACAATGTTCTTTGGCAGCCCATGAAGTCTAAAAACCTCTCTAAAAAACAGTTCAGCAACTTGAGGAGCTTTAAATTCTAAAGTAATGGCATAAAAGTGAGCATATTTTGTGAGCCTATCCACCACGACATAAATGCAGTCTTTACCTTGCACCCTCAAAAGTCTAGTGATGAAATCCATTGATATGCTTTCCCATTTCTGATCTGGAATGGGTAAGGGCTGCAACAAACCAATGGGTAACACATGCTGCAATATATCATTCTTCAACCCCTTCCATGAGAAATGTTCCCTTACTTGTTTGTATGTTTTGTAAAATCAGGGGTGACTAGCAAGAGGAGTATCATGGCAAGCTCTTACAATCCTATCCTTAATCTTGGAGTGGGGTACAAGATATATTTGATCTTTGTAGAGGATGAGATCTTCAACCACCTTGTACCTGTCATCAATTACTTTTTCCTTCCAGTATATCATTAGCAAATGAATCTTTAGCATACTTGGCTATTATGGCTACTCTCCAATCAACATATATGTCAGTCATAGTGCAAAGATAAGGCTTCCTAGATAGAGCATCTGCTACCACATTGTTCTTGCCTTTAACATATTCAATATCAAAATCATAGGCTTGGAGTTTTCTTACCCATTTTTGTTGTCTATCATTCAAATCACGTTGATTGAGGAAGTACTTCAAGCTGTTAGGGTTCGTCTTCACCACAAATTTCCCACAAACCAAATTCTATCTGAATTTAGCAAGGGCATGCATGATAGCCAACATCTCCTTATCATAGATGGAGAAGACCATTTTTGAATCTTTGAGTTTTTTGCTCTCATATGCTATGGGATGCTTATTTTGCATCAACACTGCTCCAATACCTTCTCCTGAAGCATCACACTCAAGTACAAAAGGAGATGAAAAATCTGGAATAGCCAAAACAGGACACAAGCTCATTACTTCCTTAAGCTTATCAAAAGCCTGCTGTGTTGTGGGACTCCAAGAGAAGGCTCCTTTCTTTGCCAAATTGGTCAATGGTGTTGTGAGTTGGGAGAAGCCCTTCACAAATCTTCTATAGTAGCTGCAAAGCCCCACGAATCCCCTTAACTGTGTCAAGTTCTTAGGTCTAGGCCCCTCTTGAATAGCCTTGATCTTTTCCTCATCCACGCTAACCCCTTGAGTGTTGATCTTATGGCCCAAGTACAAAATCTCGGTCATCCCAAACTCGCATTTCGACATCTTAGCATAAAATGAATGCCTCTTGAGAATATCAAGCACCTTCTCTATATGCTTCAAATATCTTCCCATGTCTTACTATAGATCAAGATGTCATCAAAGAAAACCAAAACGAATTTCCTCAACTAAAGAATGAATACTTGATTCATACATGACTGGAATGTAGCGGGGGTGTTGGTTAACCCAAATGGCATCACCAAGAATTCGTAATGCCCATAATGATACCTAAAAGCTGTCTTGTGCACATCCTCCTCCCGTACTTTAATCTGATGATACCCTGAACGTAAATCAATCTTGGAAAAGTATACTGCACCATGTAGTTCATCTATCAAATCATCGATCTTGGGGATGGGGTAGCGGTTCTTGATGGTCTTCTTGTTGAGTGCTCTATAATTGATGTACATCTTGAGAGTCCCATCTTTCTTTTTGACCAAATGATCTTCCCATGTCTTACTATAGATCAAGATGTCATCAAAGAAAACCAAAACGAATTTCCTCAACTAAAGAATGAATACTTGATTCATACATGATTGGAACGTAGCGGGGGCGTTGGTTAACCCAAATGGCATCACCAAGAACTCGTAATGCCCATAATGACACCTGAAAGTTGTCTTGTGCACATCCTCCTTCCGTACTCTAATCTGATGATACCCTGAACGTAAATCAATCTTGGAAAAGTATACTGCACCATGTAGTTCATCTATCAATTTATCGATCCTGGGGATGGGGTAGCGGTTCTTGATTGTCTTCTTGTTGAGTGCTCTATAATTGATGCACATCTTGAGAGTCCCATCTTTCTTTTTGACCAACACCACAGATGAGGCAAAAGGGCTCGAGCTTGGACGAATATGCCCCATATCCAACAATTCTTTCATAGCCTTCTCAATTTCTTCCTTGTACATTCTAGGATGTCGATATGGAGTCGTGATCACTAGTTTAGCTCCTTCCTCTAACTCTTATCACATGCTGAAATCCCCTATTGGGTGGCAATCCAAATGGAATCTCTTGAAACATCTTGCATTTCTTGTTCAAAATAGCTTGAATGTCAATGGGGTAGGTCCTTCCTTCTTTCAACAGATTAGTATCTGTGATCAAGCAGTCCGCAACCCATGCTACTTAATCTCTACGAAATGATTGCTCCATCCTCTTAGCTGAAACTATCATAGGACCATTCTTGGAGAGGCCTTTGAGGACAACCTCTTTGCCATCTTGTTTAAATTTCAGCTCCATGGTTTGGTAGTTGGTGGTGTACTCCCCCAATGAATGAAGCCATTGTACTCCTAAGACCATGTTCATTTCATCAATGTCAACCACATAAAAATCCTCTCTCATCTTGTGTCCTCCTAGGGTTAGCTCCATTTGTTGAATCTGTCTAGTGCAAGAAAGGATATTTACTCTTGCGACAACAACATCAAACCCTTCAAAGTCCTTTGCTTCCAAGCGTAACTTGGCTATTGTCTTCTTGTTGATAAAGTTATGAGTGGCTCCACTATCACTTAGTACTATCACTGTTCGTCCTTGGAGAACTCCTCGAACATAGAGAGAATGGTACTGTGGTGCTCCTGAAAGTGCTGCAAGAGTACCCCCCATGGGATCTCCTTCTATAATGTCCGCTTGTCCTTCCTCATTAGTGGCTTCCTCATTGCTCCCTTCTTGGGGTTCTGCCTCATTGTCGGAAACTACCTCAATGTAGTAAACTTGACCTCTCCCTTGACACCTGTGATGCTCATTCCATTTCTCTTTGCAATGGTAGCACAAACCCTTCCGACGAAGTTCTTTTCTTGACATGTCTGATCCATTCGGTCTCGCAAGAAAACCCTTAGGTGGAGGATTTGCCTTAGGAAAAGGCTTCCTCGGTTGCCTTGCTAAAGTGCTCTTGCAATAAGTTTGCTCTTCTTGGTGGAGTCTTCTAGACTCAAAGCCCTACGAATAGCTTCCTCTAGTGTTGTTGGCTCCAAAGCCCTTACCAAGCCACGAAAAGAATCTGATAGACCTTCAATGAAAAAGAACATGAGCCTCTTATCTAAAACATCTGGTACCATCACAACAAGCCTTTGGAATTTTGAAACATATTCATCCATAGTGCCCACTTGCTTTAGTCTTGTCAACTGCTGGACATACACTTCGGGATCTTTCCTATCAAACCTCTCCATCAACTTTTGCGTGAAGTTCTCATATGTAGTCACAAGTCCAAACCCTTGGTTACAATACATTCGTGAGCTAATCCTTCCAAGTGCAAGATGGCAAATTTGATAGCTTCATCTTCGGCTATGGGGCTGAGAGAGAAATAGGTATCCAATTTTTTGCCTCCATGCGTGTGCAGTCACCTTTCCCAAACCATCAGAAGTAGGGAGCGAAAGCTTACTAACTTTGTGTTGAAGATCTTTGTTCCCTCGATATTCTCTCCCTTCACTTCTTTTGGCATTGTAGAACTGATCAAAGGGAATTACAGCTTGAGCTTCAGCATCTAGTTTCATATAATCTTGTACAATGCTGCCATAGCTAAGCTGATTATCTTCTTCATGATGTGCCTCTATTCTCGGCAAGAACTTGGGCCGAGAGGGTCTGTGAGTAGATCCCTTTGAAGTCCTGCTATGTTCTCCCCCTCTCGAACGTTCCAGATGGCCTTCTTCAGCATTGTCGGATCCAGATTTGTTGTTCATTGCAGCAGTAAGGGACTGTAATATTTGCAGCAGCGTTTGGTTCCTCTGATCCTGTTTCTCTATGAAAGCTTTGAGCTTATTATTTTGATCCTCCATCTTCTTCTTACGTCCGCCTCCAATTCCCCTTTTGCTGTTCTGATTTGATACTTCCAATTGCTTTCTCTCTCTCTCTCTCTCTCTATGGCCCTCAAATCCCTCTAACTCAACTGCATAAATAGTTAATTATCCATAGGTTGGCAAAATCACTGCTTTGATACCACTGTAAGAAATCGGGCACGGATATGACCAAAAATTTGACAAGAAACAATGAAGAGAGCAACAAATATCTTCCAGATTTCTTATGAATAAAATATACAGTCACAAATAAAAGATGATTTTCCAGAATGCATCTACAGGATTGTCGATTAGACTGAGATATTACATCAACTGTGCATTCAGCAATGAATCTGGAAAGCAAGGACTCAAACCCGGTATCTGCCCCAAGTGCAGAATTGTGTTCAGTAGGATGGGTTGGTCTGAATGCTGTGCATGACTGAGCGATATTGTTTGTCGACCTTTCAGTGGCGCCAAACTATTATCATCATTAGAGCTCACCTTTTATGCGATCTGGAATGACTGCGTTCGGTGTGGAGGTCCCTGTGGTATTGCGTACTAGTCTCCGTCAATGGCGTGGTTTGCGCATTGGCTGGATTGAATACCAAACTCCCTTGAATTAATATCTGGATGATGTCGCATTGGTGTTTGGCAAGGCTCGATGCGTATATATTCGGGTCCTAAAATCACCGATGCTTGATGGTGTCTTGAGATGAACGGCCAGAGCCAAAGGCTTGGCTAGAGCATTGATTCGCTTGTCTCCCAACCGCCGGTTGTTCAGGTCCTGGTTGCCACGAACAATAGAAGACCCAGTCAGAAGGTGCAAATGCGAAAGACAACATGGATAGCAGAGTAGAGGGACTACATCCTCACCTTGAAGTTGCGCACAGGAGACTATGTCCCTACCACAACAAACTTAGCTCCAAGCTCAAATCCGTGATGCAGAAGTGAACAAACGAATTCACCTAAATACTTGGCCTTCCAAGAGGTCGGCCCAATGCAAGATAAAAAATGAAATTCAAATTTAAATACTTGTCACCAACTCAATGAGTCGGCCAGAAGAAAATTAAAATAATTTATTATTTTGTTAGCGTTAAAAAACATTGCTTTCCATGAACTACGTCGGCCAACGATCAGATTGTTTTTGGGACATTATGCTGGCTGCTTCTCACATTCACACACGCCTAATAGTTTTAAGAAGGGTTCTCGTTTTCCGTTATCAGAACAAATAGGACTCGCTAGAGTATACGTTGAGGTTGTCTAGTTCCACCATCTATGATTGTTAAATATTCTTTAAGATAACCCATTGATTTGGCTGTGGATGACTTCTTTTTTTTGTTTTTTAGGAAAATTGTTTATCTTGGCTACGCTTTCCTTACCTTCTATTTGGCACTTGTTGAAGACCTCCATGATACAGAGAGAACCATCAGACCTCAAGGGCATTGTAGTGTAAAATGGTCCCTTCCACTTTCTCCATAGCTGTGATAAGTGATAGTTGAAAGAGGCATATGAGAGGAAGCCTGCAAATTACAGAAGCTAACTGTGTAGGGGACTTATGAGGAGGATCTTTGTGAGGCCTGGCCTCTACTGCTGAGGGGGTGAGATGCAGAATGCAAGACAACTATTATTATTGCTATTATTCATGGATTTCACTACCAACAAAACCTGTTTTATCATAGGCCTCCTAAGTTTCAACAACAACAATAAACTAGAACAGCCTTAGTTGTTGCATAATTTCAGTTTCACCAGAAGACAGCCTGCCTTTAGCCTGCCTTTGAAGTATAAAATTACAAAATATGCAATAGAAGGACTTTTAAATTGCAAAGCATCTCAATAGGAGTCTTAATGAATAAAATTCCATATTAATACAAATCTTGAGGTGATACATTAAAAGATAAAACTATTATGGACAGATCATAGACATTGAAATAGTTACTGTACAATGGAAATAAATAGTTTTTGAACCTTGTTATAAAGCTTTTTCTACTGATTTGGATAGATATTTATTGCAACCCTAAATTTTGTTGTTTTCCAGGAAATGGGTTTCAGCTCCATATCTTGCAATATAGATTATAGGCATGTCTCCCGCAAATCTTGTGGCATGTCAATCACCTTTTTTCTTTTGAAGTTCTAATAAGAAATTTTTCTATTTCTAATATTTCTCCGATCCCTGCTATCCTTGCAGTGCTAATGAACAAACTAGGAACTCAATACTGCATTTTTGTTTGAGAACTCATCTAAGCCTGCATCTTTAAACCCATCCTCATAGATGGATGTTCTTATTTTTGTTAGAGGAATCCTTCTAGAAATTGTACTTATCCAAGAATTTGTGGTGTAATGGTAATGGTAGGCAATTGTGAGACAATAACCTAGATTCAAACACCTCACTGAAATGTGAACATGTAGCAAGGTTGTGATGTACAGTTATAAGATAATTCATGCCTGACCTGTGTTCACAAATACTATGAATGGAGCCAAAAGAACTGAACCACCAAACAGTAAACTCCAGATTCAAAATATCAAACCTTGAAGCTAAAATATCACTCCAAACCTGATGCTCGTTTAAAATTGGTCACTAGTTGTCCATGAACTCATGAAGCAAGGTAGATAGATGCAAAGTCTCCAACAATATTCTAGCAAACTAAGCCACAGTACATGAAAATGTAATAGTATGCATGCAGATAACATTTGCTTGATAGTCAGCATTAGGAGCATAATATGATGGTTAAGGTGTTGTGCTGTTTCAGTGGTCATCTAGATTTAAACCCTTAATGGGCCAATAGGCTTCCAGGTTTTATGTCTCTGCTAGGCCATTGCATACATGTTCAAATTTCATCTGTTGAGGTGGAAACCCTGTTTGTGGTCCCACCACCTGGGCCTAGTTAAGGCCCAGATTGAGGCTAAGGGTTTGATAAAACCCTCAATTTATCAATAAAATTAAAATTAAGATTAAAACTTCATAGCAGGGCATGTTTGGTCAATTAGAACAATATTCCAATTGCTACTTACCAGTAGCACAACCAAAAATCAATATAAAATGCTGGTCGGTGAAACAATCTAAGCATACAATATATTAGCACTGAGTTCTTTTATTCCTTTCATTATCCAAGTGTCATGTAGAAGAAGAAATGTTCAACTCATTCATTTTGAGATAAGTGTAGCCATTGCAATATTTATTCAAATTCCCAATCACAGAAATAAACTTAGCTAAGCAAAACAGAAAAGAACAGAAAAAAAAACATAAACATGCATAAGTTGGCTTTACTGCTATTGAAAAGCAGAAGCAAAACTATGGTTTTCATAAAACCGTGAGAAGTAGAATATCATTTTCTATTTTCAAATATTCGAAACAGAAACACATATAATCTCTTTTGCACTGCCTATACAACATTGCAAAAACAATGAGTAAGATGATCCATGAGTTTTTTATGCTCTGCGACAGTCAAAGTCGTGCACACTAACAAAATATTAGACTCATTAAATTGAAGCAGTACAAATGCCCATACCTCAAACCCTAAGGTGCTAGCCAGCTTAAAAAATTTAAGTACTTCATCCCAACATACAAGTACTTGATCTGCTTCCATAAAAGATATGCAACCATGTTTGTTGTTTTGTCATAGCATTCATGGCCATGTCCAGTTTTTTTTGTACCATCAGAGGAAATGGTTTTTGATCTTTAGGTTTGAGGACTTACTACTTTCCATCCCCCTCCAATGTTATGAATTCTTGGCTATAGCTATGTTTAGTTGCTCTTTATGAATGATGTCCTCCTTACACTTTATCAATTCCAACGTCCAAGTATAATCCCATTCACGATTGGAAATTTCAAATTAACCAACAGAAAACTAAGTTATATGTGGAAGGCAAAGAACTGGACACAATAGGTTAGGGTATCTAACTCGAGCAACACAAAATTGGTAGCATCATAATAACCTAGCTGTCGCATGGGTGTTAATGTATTAATCTCAACAGGTGCTGTTGAGAGAATTTAAGAGCTTTTTGGATAAATCTAATCCAATTCAATTTTCAATTATTTTGATTTTTCTCTGTTAAAACTGGCTAGGAATAAGAGTAAATCTGACAATAAAGTTAAAAGGAATAAAATTTTCTAAGGAAAAATATTTCACTAATTGATAATTGTCACTCGGAGAACTTGGGATGTTCAGATTCAAAGTTAGAGAGGCCAATTTTATCAGAGGAAAGCTTGTGCAGGTTTTGCAAAGAGGCTGGACGTTTCCCACAGATGCAAATACTTAAAATAATATTTTTTTATATCTACTATATCTACCTGCCAAATGCATTGTTGGGATATAAGACTAACAATTGTATATACCTTGTACATGCAGAAAAGGTTTAATTTTCTCCTGAAGCCATTTTCATGCAAAAATAAATATTCTATTCATACATGAAATAGATGCATACTTCTAAGTCCCAGCTCAGCCAGCCAGACCCCCTTGTGTGAACTAGGGGAACTTTAATTCATATATGCCTTAAATTTTGTATACCATGGCTTTGAAACGATGAGCTGAGTAAACCTAGCCTTGCCAATCACCATTCAGAATTAAGTTACAATGACATGTGCTATATATAGCATGCATGAGGTTAGACATCATCTCATAACGACTCAAATTTTAGAAGCTTAGCAAATTCACGATGATTTGATTTAAAATTTCAAAAATGGTGTCAGGTTATCCTTGAGCAGCATATTCCTGTTTAGATCTGATTTTTCATAAATTTTTGTTTCAAAAATAAAATCATTTATATATTTTGCCCTTTTTAAAAAGCATGTGCATAAATTAATAGATGTATTGTTTTTTAGAAGTTTACTTCAATTTAACATCTGATTTTTTAATATACCCTATCTAAGTACTAAGATTAATAGATGGAGATACAATTTATCGCATTGCAATTGCAGCTTAGTTTGTTTGTTCCATTGAACCTTTATGCTTTGGAATCATTTATCATGTAGTTGCATGCATACACTTTGACACTGTAAATTTTTTTAAATGTCACATCAAATGAGCTTACCTAGTAAATCATCATGGTTTTATGATGAAGACCTAATCTCCATGAGAAATGCATAAATATGTAAATATTGATTGCTAAATCAGGTAAATAAGTAATAACCATGCAAAGTATACAAATTTGATAAGTTAAGTCAGTCCATTCTAAATAATAAAATTACTAAATAAGATAATATCTCTTATGCTATTCTTTGATTTACATATATTTTGCTATCGACGTTAACATTGCACCTCCTTTCGGTGCAAGTGCTAGTAACTAGTGTATTAGAAACTTTGTAAACCTTTGTTGAACACCATTGCACAGACAGTAGAGTAGAAGAGGAAGGGAAGAAGAGGGATTGTAGGCTGTGAAGAAGATACAAGGAGATCAGATTAAAAAAGAATGGTGAGCGGATCAGGAGTGTGCGCCAAAGCAGTAGTGGTGGATGCACGCCACCACATGCTCGGTCGCCTCGCCTCCATTCTGGCCAAGGAGCTCCTCAATGGCCAACGTGTCGTACGTATCCCATTCATTATGTTTTTACATTTCCTTTTCATCCATGCAAATCCACTGATTTTGTGCCTTAAAAACCCTATGTTCTCTTTTGCAGGTCGTTGTGCGATGCGAAGAAATATGCCTGTCTGGTGGACTTGTACGGCAAAAAATGAAGTACCTGCGCTTCTTAAGAAAGCGTATGAATACAAAGCCGTCCCATGGTCCCATCCATTTCAGGGCACCTTCCAGAATTTTGTGGAGGACAATTAGAGGGTAAATGATGTGATCTTTTTCAGTTATAGAGTAGTGGATTTTCCTTTTTGTTGTGAAGATGTTGATTCGTTAATAACTTCAAAATGTCATTCAGAATGATTCCACACAAAACGAAGCGGGGTGAATTAGCCCTTGCAAGGCTAAAGGCGTATGAGGGAGTGCCTCATCCTTATGACAAGACCAAGAAAATGGTCATTCCAGATGCTCTGAAGTATGTGCGATGTGGTCTATAATTGCACAGAATCTTTTGAGATAGGACTGTGTTTTACCAGAGTGATCTAAAATTTTTCCTAGTTACAAATACTTTACAGCTTTATTGTGATTTTTATTTTCTAAGTCTCATTTTCTGTTCAGAGTTTTGAGGCTTCAGCCAGGTCATAAATACTGCCTGCTAGGCAGGCTTTCTCACGAAGTAGGCTGGCATCACTATGATACTATCAAGGTAATGATTTGTGCTACTCATTGGAATAAAGTTCCATTTGTAATCTTGTTTGGCATGTTATTTTGTACCATGATCTGTTGCTGCTGATAAGGTTTATTTATTAATAAGTTTCTTTCCCTGTGTCCTCTGTAGGAATTGGAAGAAAAGAGAAAGGCGAGATCTCAGGTCGCTTATGAAAGGAGGAAGCAATTAGCAAAACTGAGAGCAAAAGCAGAAAAGGCAGTCGATGAGCAGCTTGCTACTCAGATTGAAATTTTAGCTCCAATAAAGTATTAGACAAGTTGTCTTCTACCAGCATAATTGAGTACTCAATTTTGAATGACAAAAAGTGTAAACTTATCTACCACTTGATGGTTTGAACAGGAAAGATATTTTAAGCAAACATCATTTGTTTTATTTGTAAGCTAGAGCTCAACTAACTTATTTGAAGTATTTTTCCATGTCGAGGGCTCAGTTCTATTGTTATAGCATGGCCAATTTTGTTCGAGGTAGTTCAAGTTGTATAAGATAGATTTCTGCATTTCAGTTGATCAGTAATTTTTCTTTCATTGTTAAGCTCAGTCATTCCTGTGTTATTGGCTCAACATCACATTTAGTCTTACTGGCTTCTTTGTGTAGTTTGCTAATGTAAATGTGCATTTTCAGAGTTTGTTTGATCATTCAAATTTTAATCTTTAAGAAACTTTAATTCACAGTTTCTATTTAGAAATTATATATGGCAGCCTGTAAAGGATGGGTAGGATTTCATTTCCTTTCTAACATACTTGGTTAAAATCTTCCTGATTCTAGGTTGTCTTTCTATGTTTCCCCTTGTACCTTACTAATTTGTGGTATAATTTGCTAATGTAACCAGTAGCCTGCAATAAGAATATACGGTTGTGCTTGAAGGCAAGCTCTACCAATGAGGATTTGAGCTGTAGAGGATAGTTTGACTATTAGCCCACAATACGAATATGAGTATGTGTTACGAGGCAAGCTCTCTTAATGGGTTTGAGCTATGGTGGATAACGTGACTTGGCCACACTAGGAATATGAGGCTGTGTTGGGAGGCAAGTTCTCTTAATGGGTTTGAGTTTTGGTGGATAAACTTACTGGTCCTCTATGATGTAAAGATGCCATGGTATGGCATGCATGACACATCATATCTATAATGGAAATATGTGGTAGTCCACAAGCAATAATTTTGGTTAATTCTTATTCATTGAATCAATCTTCAACAACAGTCCCATCTAAATATCACATAGTTGATGCGCAGAAGCCCTCCCGCATATGAACAATGTTTAACCTATTTAATCAAAAACTCAGCTTTACCAAATATGCTTGTCATTTTCTATATGTTAATATTGGGCAAATATTTTACTAGAAGTTTGGACATATTGATATTTGAATTACAAATTGAAAAATTTTAACATCAAGGAGGGGTAAATTTTTTATTAAGAAAAAGTTACAAAGCAAGGGGCATTAAATGACCCTATCAAGCTCCACCAAGTGATCCAACTGTTGAGACAAATTCGGGGGTAGTTGACTTCGATCCACCAAATTCCAATCATGAATATGATCAGAAGCCCATTTAGCCAAACAATCAGCAACACCATTCCATTCTTTAAGAATATGAGCGAAAGTAATATACTCCAAAGAAGCACAGAGAGTGAGAATTTGTTCAACAATCGAAGTTATTTGCTAGCTCACATCATCTAACTGTTGCCTATTCAGCAAGTTCACCAAAGTTTGGGAGTTAGACTCACATATGATCTTTCGCCATCCCAATTGATTGCCTCGATCCACAGTCAGTAAAATGGCTTGAGCTTCCATTAAATTATTAGTATGAAAACCCTTATAAATAGAGAAGAAAAACTGAACAACTTCAGAGCTATCTCGATCAACATTACCAATGCTAGCATGACCTGGATTTCCCCAAGAAGAGCCATTCGAGTTGATTTTTAGGACTCCTTGAGGAGGAGGGGACCATCTTCCCTCCCTTTTCACCTTTGGGGTAGGATGTCTACATTTGTTGTGCATGAGCTGTCGTTGCAAAGGAGGAAGATGAAGACGATTAGAACAACCAACATCACGAAGGTCTACCGACATAGTCAGATCACACTTAGCTGCAATAGTTTCCCCCAAGGAATGCAAAATTTTCCACCACAGGTGAGGGGCCATCAACAATGCATCTTGAAAAATCCGTCTATTCCTCTCCAACCATAGGTTCTAAATAATAAAGGATGGGTTAAGGGTCCAAGTAGCTTGAAAAAAGGAGGTAGAAACAGGGGCCCTACTCCATCGATCCACAAACTTCGCCAACGAAGAAACATGCCAGCAGGGCGTATTCCATACCTCCACTAGAAATGCCAAATCTCCCTAGCATAGGAACATTGGAAGAAGAGATGGGAGACACTTTTTTCATAACCACGACACAAAACACACATAGAAGGGCCTTGGAAACCATGTTTACATAAATTATCTCAAGTGAGACACCGATTTTGAACCACTAACCACATGAAGAAATTGCACTTGGGCCATGACAACTTGTGCCAAACTTGTTTCCACCAAGGGACCTCAAAGTCCTCAAACAACTGCTTACCCAATTGCTTATACCCAGTAGATACAGAGTACTTTCCAGACAAATCTGAACTATCCCAAGCCAAGACATCAAGTCCCCTCAAAAAATTACAAACCCGGAAAGACAGAAGTTGGGAAAGCTCACGCCTATCCCCCTCAAACCCTCCAGGGGGCCACTCAGAAAGATGCTTCCAACAAAAACTCATAGTCGAACCACAATACTACGCGACCTTATAATGCTCCACGATATCCCAACCAACTGCAATAAAAACATCACAAAGGAACTGAAAGTGAGGAAAAAAAGAGAAAATAGGAGGGTGACCATCCCGATAATTTGACCAAAAAGAGCTCGTGACCTCGAATGACAGATCCAAAAAAGCGCATGCTTAATCAACTGCGCCCCAACTTTCAAAGTATGCCAAATCATAGAACCACTTCCTTCCAGAGGATAGTGAGGAATCTCAAAATAAGCCACACCCCTAAGATATTTATGGTTGAGAATGCGAGCCCATAATTGGTGTTGATTGGTACACCATTGGCAGTAAAGCTTGCTCGTTCAACATAGCAGAGCGTAAACTAAGACCACCCTCCTGCTTTGGTCTACACAGATTCCCACTTGACAAGACTCCACTTTGAAGAAAGCAAATTACCGCTCCAAAGAAATTGACGTGAGAGAGCATCAAATTCCTTAAGGAAATACATTGGTACCGCTTGAACAAAGCACCTATAGATGGGAAGGGCCTAGATAACAGACTTGAGAAGAGTCACTCTAGCAGTTATAGACAACTACCGACGAGTTCAATGAGTAACCTTCCTCCTTAGCTTATCAAACAACAGCTGCTAGGAGGACATGGATTGATGACCAACAGCCAAAAGAATACCTAAAAAGACAAAGGGAAGAGACCCAATTTGAAACCGCAAAATAGAAACAATCCGCCGTTGGATAGCCAGAGGAGTATTAAATAAGAAGATAGAGGACTTCTGCTCATTGACTTTCTAGCTCGAAGTCGCAAGGTAGATATCCAAAGCTTGCCTAAAGGATTCAGCCTCTCGAATACGAGCTAAACCCATAAGAGAGGTGTCATCCACAAACTGAAGATGAGAAAGTGTTGTCAAGCCCAACCCCCACTGCCAACCATGAATCAAGCTTTGAGAAACACGAGATTTAAGAAACCGGCCCAACCCCTCTGCCATTATAATAAACAAATAAGGAGATAGTGGATCCCCCTGATGAAGGCCCCTAATAGCCCTAAAAAGCTTTGAAGGTTCACCATTCACAATAACCGAAAAAGAAGAAGTCGTCACACAACTCAAAGTCCAGCTTACCCAATCAGAAGAGAAACCAAAGGCCAACAAAATCTTCTAAAGAAAACTCCATTTAACTTTGTCATAAGCTTTGACCATATCCAACTTGATAAACATAGACCTCTCCTTAGAGGTTGCTATGGAATGAATGACCTCAAATGCAACCACCACCCCATCCAAAATTTGATGACCCACCACAAAGCCGCTTTGCTCCTCAGAAATGACAACAGACAAATAGGATTTAAGCCTCTCAACAATCAATTTCGTAATAATCTTATACACCACATTACAGAGCGCAATAGGTCTAAAGAATTCAAGCCTATCAGCCCTTTCCTTCTTAGGAATGAGAACTAGAAAAGTAGCATTCAGGGCATGAAGCATTTGATTGCTATGAAGAGACCCCCAAACCACCTCCAACAAATCCAGTTTCACAATATCTTAAAAATTTTGGGAAACCATAAGGGTCAGGAGCTTTCCCCTTATTCATCCCAAACACAACCTCCTCCACTTCCGACAAAGTAATCAGACGAATAAGAGAAGCATTCAAATCATTAGAGATCAAAGAAGGAATGCAAGCAAGGACCATATTCTCCTCAGCCTTTACAAGAAGTGAGTCCTCAAAAAACAGATTAGAGTAGAACTGACTAGCCTCTTTAGGCAGAGCCTGTTGCGAAGAGATCTAAAGACCCTCTGAATTAACAAGAGACAAAATAAAAGACTTATTCCGACGAGCTTGCACCGAATGATGAAAGAAAGTAGTATTCATGTCCCCCTCTTGAATCCAATCGATCTTAGCCTTTTGTTTCCAAAAATTCTCTCACGAAACTCCCACTCCTCCACCAATTTTTGAGCTTGGGTCTTAGCATGCCCAAGAACCTCTGAGAAACCCAAATCCCGAATCTGGCGAGTAATAACAACAAGGCGGTCCTGCGCGTCTCTTTTCCTGACCTGAAAATTGCCAAAACTCAATCTATTCCATCGCTTAAGATGATACTCGACATATTGCAACTTCTTAACCAGAGAATACATAGTTGTACCATATGCAAGGGCTCCATCCCGCCACCATTGGGCAACAAGATCACCCAAAGAAGAATCACAAAGCCACATAAGCTGAAATTTGAAAAGAGGATTCTTTGGACTAGGAAAAGCTGAAGCAAAAAACTTAATTGGCCAATGATCAGAGCCACACTAGTCCAAAATCTCGGAGCAAGTGACCAAGCTACCACTCACCCAAAAACTAGAGACAAGGAATCTATCCAACCGCTCAGAAATCGCTTCAGACCCACTCCATCTATTATTCCAAGTGAATATTCCGTTAGAGGGTTTAACATCAACCAGAGCAAGAGAATCCACACTAGTCCGAAACAGATCTGAAGAAGGACCAAGCCTAGACAACACTCCTCTTTTCTCCTCCAAACTCACCACAAAATTGAAATCCCCAGCTACGATCCAAGGCATAAAAAGTGCACAAGACCTAACATACCTGATATGAGCCCAAATTTGGATTTTACCACAGATGTCAATCGAAGCATAAACATTACTAACCAAAATAGTCTCACCAAATTCCAAAACCGAAGCCACCACAAAAATAACAGATTGACTAGAAATCTACCAAAGAGGAACAACCTTACGGGGATCTCAGAAAAGAGCAAGACCTCCAGAGTTTCCCCTGGAGCCAATACACTGACACTGGCCAGAAAACCAAATATGAGGAGCATGTTGAAGCATAAGGTCAACCCGAAGCTTAGCCTTCTAAACACATAATTTTTTTGGAGAATGAACCACAATCAAATCCTGAATAGCCTTTCGACATGAAGTGCTATTCAACCCCCTTGCATTCCATGAAAGAATGATCATGAGGAAGGGTGAGAGAAGTGGGCCTTAATGGTCTTAACCGACCCAAATTCCACCAAGAAATCCCCAGTAGATTTAAGCTTGTCCCCATCCTTACGACCAACTTTATACTTTTTTTCAAAATGTCTCTTCTTGAGAGGGTGTTGCAACACCTCCAAAGCAGGAGATGATCCCCAACCTTTACCTGAAGAGAACACCTCCTTAGCTAAATCTACCAATACAATATTATCCTGCCATCTATAGAGGCACCGAGAGGCTCAAAAATCCCTTGCTCTAAATCTAGAGAATTATTCTAAACAACAATTGCTTGCTTCAGCCCTGTATCCAACCCAATATCCATACCAGTGGCCCCAGAGGAAATCTCAACAGGAATCCCCTCCTCCAAAGCCTGATTATCCAAGACCTCAAAACGGTTAAAACCTTGATCACTTTGTTTATTCTTATAGGCTCGCTTCTGACCTCTCCCTTTAGCCCTCGACTTAACGGGAATAAAACCATCCTTATCAGGTCCACCCTCAACCATAGGCGCCTTGCCTTTATCCCCTTCTCCACCGAGGGTCCAGAAGGAGGTGAAGAGGAAACCCCCGCCGCTTTGGGTGCCCGAGGACATTGGCGCTGAAGGTGTCCATACTCATGACAAAAGCGACAACGAAAAAAAAGGGATTCATAATCTAGTTGTTGAATCCACAAGGCAGAGTGAATACAAATTTCCAAAGAATCTGGCAAAGGGTTATTTAAATCAATTTCAACACAAAATCGAGCATAAGAGAATACCATTTTATCCAAAGTATTCTGAGCAATGGTAGCCAACTTCCCCAACAACACAACAATCTGGTGCAGAATATCCTCCCTCCAAAATTCCAACGGCAGCCAAGGTAGACGAACCCAAACAGGGACCCGTGTAGGCAGATCTTCTGCCGCGTTAAAACTTCAATGCCAGGGCTTAATGAACAAGCCCACATGATTGTAAAAATATGACCTTCCCTCAAAAACACGATTAAAATTTGAGATGCAAGGAAAATCAACCATGAAATAAACATTCGCAGCCACCAGAAGATCGAAATCACCTTCAACTTGCCAAATTCAGCGAATCTAGGACTCCAAGGCCGAGAGAGGGACACAAATACCCAGGAACTTACAAATCAGAACATGTTGGCTCCAATAGGATATGTCCTAAACTGACTTAGGAGAAATAACCAGGACTGGACGATCTTGACTTCGCGGCGAACAACCATTCATTTTCTTAAGCTTAGAGCTCTCACCCACAAAAGAGGAATTTGCATGAAGTTTAACCCTCAGGATCCGCAAAGGAAAACAGAGGAGCAGATTAAGATTTTTCAGATAGCCTTGAAGAATATGCAAATCATACATGAGAACTTGGCATGTCAGCTCTTTCCCTACTCCCTGGGGGAGGAGGGCTTTTACTAGTACATCCACTTGCCAACGGGATCCATTAACACGTGGGACCTTCTAAAGGATGCTTTCTTGCAAAATTTCAAGATCCTGGTTAGTCCCTTAGAGCTATACCAACAGGTCATGTCTGTTCGAAGAGAAGTCAACGAGTCAATCAGTTCATTTAATGACAGATTCCACCAAGCATACATGAGACTGCAAATGCCCTATGTGGTTGATGATGCTTCAACTCGCTTGGCGCATTATGTAGCCCTAGACAATCTCACTTCCGCCTTGGTGAAAATGATGGCCCCACCACCCGGACAGTTGATAGAGGCCTATGCCGAAGCAGTTAAGGAAAGTACCGATTTCAGACAACACATTGCTGGCCCACTGCCATTGTTGGGGCCAATTGCCCATCCGTATCAAGTCCAAGGGATTACTCAGGCCTTGGCACACTAGACACCCCTGATGAATCCAATTTTGTAGCTTGCAATGTTGCCTCACCTTAGACAACCATTGAATCAGATACATCTCGTGTCTCAATTCTTGCAGCCCTAGCAACAGTAAGTTTAGGTTCAGCAGCCCCAAGTGCTGACATACCTCCAAGGTGCCGAGTTCCCACCCGCTCATCAAAATCAGCCGATGGTGCAACCGATTTTCCTTCAAAATTCAAGTTTACAGCCAAACAATGTCGAAAATGATTAGATCGACGAGTTAATTGAAATGATCAAGAAGATGTCCACTGAGATGATGCATCTAAGGAACCAGAACAATCAATTGTAGGCCTTGCAGAGAAGCATCCAAGCCAACCTCAATCGAGATAAGCACGACGATCGTGATAGCCGTGAGGCCGGTGCCTCTTTTGGGAAAAATTGTGAAAGAAATCAGAGTTCAGGGCAGAGCTTCGACAGGAGGCCTTCCCAAAGACAAAACCAGACATGGAATACAAGCCCAAACAATGGTGGCATTCCCACACCTCTTGACCAACCCAACAACAATGACAAGACCACAAGCGGGGTATACTTGGCTGAGACTGCCCTATTCAGCTAGTGTCGCATCCACAAGATGAGCCGACATTCTAAATCGTATTGTGCAGAGTTCCAGATAGCTGCCAAGATTTTTCAGATAGAGGTCCATAATTTCGTTGATAACTCAGGGTGTAGGGACCTTGTCCCCTCCGAACCATATGATTCTTCGGTGCTCGTGGTCAATAAGGCCCCTTTCCCAAAGGCTGGGAGCAACGTGCTAGAAAAGGAAAGCATTGTTAAAAACAATGATAAAGCTGAAGAGGTAAGTACCGAAAGTCCTTTGGCTCAACTTTTCAATTCAATAGATAATGGTCCAATAGATGAGGAATAACTTAGAGAAGATAAAGTCCAAATGTTCCACCAAAAGACTACCCCTTATGATCTAAGGAATAGGCAGGTGGGTGGTCAAGCCAGTGGTCCTTTTACAACCTCAACCCTACCTAACAACTTCAACACCCCTCCTGACCCAAATGCTAGCAACAACCTAGGCTACCCACATGTACCTAACCGATTCTTTAATAGAAATAG
The DNA here is from genome assembly GCA_007115665.2 of Sequoiadendron giganteum. NCBI lineage: Eukaryota > Viridiplantae > Streptophyta > Pinopsida > Cupressales > Cupressaceae > Sequoiadendron > Sequoiadendron giganteum. The sequence goes on from CM021102.1 coordinate 604,125,988, forward strand.
GCAATAAGTTAGAACCAAAACCAACTTGTTGGTTCTTCACAGAATGCCCCTTTCGAACCCAAAATCGAACAAGTGGGGGAGTATGTTGCCGAGGAATTTAAGAAAGTTAAGATAAGTTTTTTTTCCTTTTAATTGCTCAAAGTCCCCGCAGTTAGGAATGCCTTCTTCAAAATGATCAATGGGACTTCTTCACCCAAGCCAACCTAGGAAGTACCCACGAAAAGGGTCTCCTTTGAGGATTCATAGAGTGAGCCTGTCATCCGATAGGTTTTCAATAAGAAAGCAGACCCACCTTCAAATCAACAAGCAAACAAGTAGCCTACTAAAGAACTGGATTAGGCTCAAGCACAAAAGAAAAGAAATGATAAAGACAAAGGTCAGGTGGCCCAAGTGGACATTTCTAGGGGAGTATTTCAGGGAAAGTTTGAAACCCCTCCCTTCTTGACCATCATTAGAATATTTGGAAAGAACCTTCACAATATTTTGCTTGACTCAGGAGACTCTATTAATTTCATGCCCTTGTTAGTGTGCAAAGCTTTGGGAATAGTCCCAACTCCCTCTCGATGCAAGGTGACACAAGTTGACAAAACAAAGATCAACATAGTCGGCGAAATCAATAGGATCCCTATGCAAATTGCTGCTAATCCAAGGATACAATAGACAATAGACATTCAGGTTGTTGATATCCCAGATACCTACGACATCATACTAGGCAAGGATTTCACATAGGCACTGAATGGGTACACTACCACAGACTATTCTCACCTATGGTTGCCATGGAAAGGGTTTCCAAATCAGATTTGTATAGACCAGGAACCACACATGAAATTCACGATTACGGAGTACAACAACATGAATGAGGTGTTGTTTGCGGAAACAAAGTTGGGGAATTATTACCCTATAACATACCTAGATGAACAAGAAGGTTATGAGGGGGATATAATCGGGGAGGTCCTTCTCATATTGTGCAGTCCACCCATTGGCTTGAATCATACGTCTCAAAGCACCGAGATGTTGATCGAGTCAGATGACGAGGATTCTTACGAAGACGAAAACCCTGGATTACTAGAGGGCTTCCAAGATTTCATAAAGAAGTGTATACAAGATCAACTCAGTTTGGGATCAAGGATGAATTTCCAAAAGCTCCTGTTGCCTAGCTGGTGTAGAGTAGATAATGTTTCCCACTCTAAGTTTGAATGTTGCATGTTCCAAATAGTAATCGAAGACATCAAAGGAAAAGTCACCCCCAAAAGTGAGGCTCAATCGACACGACCACATCAAAGCCACATTGGACCTATACCACCTCCTAAGGTTGCTGAAGCAGGGACACTGTCGAAACAAAAAGTCAATTCTACTAATTCTAGGGTCAAGGATCCTTCCAAATTTTGGATGCTACGCTTTGACGGATCCAAATCCAAGCAAGGAGTCAGAGCTAGCTTCGAACTGATCAGCCCCACGGGTAAGTCATATTTCGTTGCTCATAGACTTCGGTTTTATTGCACGAATAATGTGGCAGAATATGAGACATTAGTCCTTGGCCTCCTAATGGCATTGAAGAAGAAATTCAAGATGTTACAAGTCTTTGGTGATTCAGAGTTAGTCATGAAACAAGTAAGAAAACTCTACTCATGCTATGACAAAAGACTAACCAATTGCATCCATAGGGTATGGGATCTGTTAGAAAATCTTGATGCGTTTAACTTTCAATTGATCCCACACTCTCAAAATTACACTACCAACACATTAGCCCAGGTGGCCAGTACCTTGTTGCCCCTATCATTGTTTGGCCTCAAGAGATTCACTATTGAGCTCACCTCTATCCCATTTGTGCTTGACAATGTGGCAAATTTCCAAGTATTCAATGATGATAAACACATCCTAGATTTCATCACTAGTTTTGACGTGTTTGTAGCCCAGATAATTGATGAAGCTGAGCCTAAAGAGGCTGAGCTAGAAATAGAAGGGGTCATTAACCTCAAGACCAACACCATTTCCAAAGGTATGGTCCAGCTCAAGCAAATATTTGACTTAGATTAGATCAAGGATCAGGATCAACAAGCAAAGAAAGACTCCATCAATAATCAGTGTGACACTCATAATCTTAGAACAACTGAGGAAGCTAAGAATGTATTCATTGGTAAAGTGTGCACACTAGAAGAGATGAAGGGCATTGTTGATGCCTTGCGAAAATATCATGATGTAGTTGCTTTGAGCTATGAGGATATGGAAACCTATGACACGTCAATTATCACACACCATCCCTCTTAGGCTAGATGTTAGGCAATTTCGACAACGACAATGCCTCGTCAATGCGTTGTTGGAACCTATTATTTACAAAGAGGTACAAATTTTTTTGTCCGCCAGAATCATATTTCTAGTCAGACTCTCCATGTGGGTGGACAACCTAGTTTTGGTTAGGAAGAAGAATGGAAAAATTAGGTTGTGTGTTGATTTCCACAATTTGAACAAAGCTTCAAAAAATGACAACTATCTTGTGCCTTCACTGGATGAGGTACTGCAAATTGTTAATGGCTCTCAAATGATGTCCTTTCTAGATGGGTATTTAGGGTACAATCAGGCAATGGTGTAGTATGAGGACGGGCATAAAACGACATTCACCACCAAGTGGGGAAACTTTTCATATAAAAGAATTCCATTCGAATTGATCAATTTAGGAACCACCTTCCAATGTGCTATCAAAATCACCTTCAAGTACATAATTGGTAAGTGCATCATCATTTATATGGATGATCTTACAGTATTTTCGAAGATTAGGGGAGATCATGTCTCTGATTTATGTAAGGTCTTCCAAAAATACAGATAATTTGGCATTTCCTTGAACCCAAAGAAGTGCATCTTCGGGGTGACTGAGGGAAAGTTGTTGGGACATGTCCTCTTGGAGAAAGGAATTTCCATAGACCCCAAGAATATCCAAGCCATTATGAAGATTTAGCTACCGGGAAGCAAGAAAGAACTAAAATATTTCTTTGGAAAGATAAATTTCGTCAAGAAATTCATCATGGGCTTCGGTGAGATAGTTAAACCACTCAATGCCATGCTGAAACAAGACGCCAAAGTTGAATGGACAGTGGAAGCAAAGTGGGACTTTGAGGAAATAAAGAGGTCAATCTCTGATGCACTCGTGTTAGTTAGTCCAGACTATATGAAGCCATTCTACATCTACTCTTTCGCTTCAGACCACTCGTGCGCCAACATACTGACTCAGAAAGACACTGAAGGAAATGATCACCCAATTTCCTTCATGAGTGCTTCATTAAAGGATGTTGAGCTAAGGTACCATAATATGGAAAATAAAGCATATGCTCTTTTCAAAGGATTCAAGAAGTTCAGACACTACATCCTACGAAACAAGGTATTTTCTATAGCACCTGACCCAGCAGTGAAGACGTTGCTGATGCAAAATGAATTAGGAGAAAGACAAGCAAAATGGGTCACTTTGCTACAGGAATATGGTATGGAGATTCATCTAATGAAATTTGTTAGAGGGAAAGCACTCACTCAAATGATACTCGAAGCAATGTTTGAAGTAGGAAACGAGCTCACAGTTTAGCAATATCAACTTGAAGATGTCTCCCCAAGGGAGTGGTATGATGATATTATTTATTATTTGTTGAACCAAATATGTTTGTCCCACTTGCAGGGAGTCCATAAGCACGCCCTTAGGCTGAAGAGCTACAATTACATGTTGCAAGGTTCCATACTTTATAAGAAAAATCATGAGGGAATCTATCTTAGATGTTTGGGTAAGGAAGAAGCGGTGCACGTGATGAAAGAATTCCATGATAAATTTGGTACTGGTCATGGATCAGGTCCCTCTACTTCTCATCAAATCTTATGAGATAGATACTACTGGCCGACGGTGTTCAAGGATTCCCATAATCATGTTCGGATGTGCCATGTTTTCCAAACCACTGCAACTAGAGAAAGGAACATTGTTGTCCCGGTGCAACCTATCCTGGAGGTAAGGACATTCGTGCAATGGGGTCTTGACTTCATTGGTCCAGTAAGCCCACCATATTCTACGGGTCATAGGTACATTCTAACTACCTCTGATTATTGTACTAGATGGACATAAGCTATTGCATGTAGGCAATGTACTACAAAGGTAGTTGTTGATCATTTTGGTTTCTGTTACGCCCTCGTCTATGATAATAGCCCCACTTTTGCCTCATTAGAATTTGCTAGTTGGGCCTTCAATCATGGTATTGCCCTTAAATTCTCATCCAACTACTATTCCCAAGGCAATGGCCTCGCTAAATCAACCAACGAGAACCTAATCACTATCATCAAGAAGTTGCTCGATAGGAATACCAAGGACTGGCATACCCAACTCCATTTTTCCTTTTGGGAAGATCGTACATGTCATAAGGTTGCCTTGGGAGATTCCCATTCCACCTCGTCTATGGCCTTGAGCCCATGTTCCCGATTTACCTAAAGATCCCCGCCCTCCAATTCATCAATAGTTTTTATGAAGAAGGGGATCGAAGGGAGGCTCGCTTAGTTGAGCTACTCCACTTAGAAGAAGTGTGTGACCGTGCTATTGAAAATTTCGCCAAACATCAGGGTGTAGTCAAAAGATGGTTCAACCGCTGAGCCAAGGTAAAGGCCTTTAGAATCGCTGATCTGGTCCTATTTTGGGTCAAGGCCCATGAGAAGAAAGGGGGACATGACAAATTTGACAAGCTGTGGCTTGGCCCTTTTCAGATTATTGAAATCCTCAAAGATAATTCTTTTCACCTAAAGACCTTAACTGGTGAAGACGTGCCATTGCCTGTCAATGGGCAACACCTTAAGCATTATTTCCTTGCTTGAGCCATTGCGGCTTATCCTTTGTAAATATTTGTACATAGGCTAGGTTAGGTTTTATTTGCTTTGTTGCTTTTCTTCCACTTTTGTTTTGCTTGTTTCTCGATTGTTTTGCTTTGTTGAGGGTGTCTTTTGTTCCCGATGGGGTGTTCATGCTTAGTTTGAAAAACGGTTCATTCTGTTGCCCGCTCTTGTTTGTTCTCTAGATAAGCCTTCACTCTCAACCATTTATTTTTGAACGCCTCTGAGAGTTGGTTTCCTCTTTCGAACTCTTAACTACCCTAGGATTGCATCTTTTTTTGAATCATTTTATGCTTATCATGGATCATGCACACGAATACACTTTAAATGTTTCCAAGGAATTGTGTGGCAATTTCTAAGAGGGTTGGACAAATGAAAAATCTTAAGTCTTCTCTAGTGACCATTGTGATTCCCAAACCCATTGTGAGATTCGGTGCTTACATAGTTGAGCAACATAAAAGAAAAGAAAAGAAAAGAAAAGAAAAGTCAAAATCATGCAATTGAATGGGTGTACGAATAACTCTACCAGAGCTATGGATGCCCGACTGGAAGTAGAGCTATGTTCGTGGGGTCACAGTGATAAATTTGTCGGGGCTATGGATGCCTGACCGACAATAGAGCAATGTCCAGGTTACTTTTGGGATTAGACAACTTACGTAGCTTTCCCTTTCCCAATTAGTATTCATCTGCACATTCTCTGAGGAAGGTAAATGAACTCACCTCGCGTGTAAATGAACTCACCTTGCACATACTTCCATGATGATCTCGTAACATGATACAACCAAGGATCCCATCCTAAACCTACTTCTTAGTTTTCTTTGGGAAACTGGCCCCTGATCTACGAAACTAGAGATTCTAAGTTTAGAATGAATATTTATCCTTAGAATTCCAGAAGCGTTCTCCCAGTGGAGTCGCCATTTGTTGTGCCCATAACACACACGCCCCATTCAGAACGGAGACCCTCTCTTTTCGCTTGTGTTGGGTCGCTTTTACTTTGCCTCCTTTTGTGTGCCCCCTATTTTGTGTCCCAAGTGGTCGAGGAAACCTAAAAGAATCATCTCGAGTCAACCATATTTTTCTCCCCCCAAAAATTCAAAGTCCTAAGTCCCTGCGGGATTCCCTTGGCGGTTTGCCTCCAAGTTTTAAGGTGGCATCCTTCAGCGGGAGAGGGTCTACCCCTGCGGGCTGCCGTCTGCAAGTTTCCTTGATACATTTGTCATTCCAAACGATGGTCTCTTAACATCCTCCCGCCCCATAGGACCCGCATTCAGATCTGCCCTTTTTGTCAACGCCTATCCCGAACGACCAACGCTTAACTGTCGTCTGCTCTGCGGACTTTGCCGAATCGGGTGTTGTTCTCAAATGAACGTTCAACAACCCCGGCAATCATCATACAAGACTTTAATATGGGCATTAAATGCCATATTCCCTATAAATATCTTGCCTGAACTATCATTTTTACCACATTCTTTTGCAACAAAGTGTAAGAGCCCCCGTCTGTTGCCGTCGTCGCACCCGCAAGCTCCCTCTGTCAATTCAAGCATCGTTTGAGGTTTGTTCGTCATCATCTAGTGCGGGAGCCAAAGGTGTGTTCATCATCGCTCCTCACCATCTTTATTTCCTCCAGAATTAAAAAATATTTAAAGTGTTTGTTCAATAAAATGGTGAATCTAGGTAAACAAATGGCCTCACTACAAAACCCACAAGTTAGAAACCTAAAAAACCCCTCGAAACAATGATATAATTGCATGTGGAACTTATCGCCCTAGTCCTTGTTCTTCGACAAGATGATCTTGCCCTTCGGGCCCGCATCACCCCTTTGGCCATCTTATTTTTTGTGCAAACGTTAAATTTTTGAAAATGGCTTCCACCCCTATTGGGCCTGCCTTCGCGGCGTGCTCCCTATTCTTGGCTAGTCTAAACCTTGTCAAATTTCACGAGTCCAAGGGTGGACCCTCCAACCTCCTCGGGTCCATAATTGTGGACCTCCGAATGCAATTCACCTTTTGGCTCTGATGTCTCAAATGACTGTCTGATGCCGCCCTCTCAGTGTGCAGGTCCCTCCTCTGCAATCGACAAGCTCATACCTTAAAGTTTCAAAATTTCAAAAGGTCGTCTTTCAACCCTGTCAAGTTCGACTACGCGGGCCTTTGCCTGTTGACCACTCATAGGCTTTGTCATTCTAAATGAACTTTATGACCCATCCTCCCACCAACCGGGTCCCACCCTAGCATCCGATGTTTAAGAAAACTTGCAAAATTCATAAATCTAAAGAGTGACCCTTGGACCCTCTCGAGCCCGCAGTCGCGGGCCGCTATCCGTGGATTTCCATTTGGTACCCGCCCTCTCAGACGATCATCGCATTCCATCCCTCTGTGCATTGGATCCCTTGACTATGAGCATTGTTCGAAATTCATGAAAATAATTAAGACTGGGTGTGCGGGCGGAGTCTTGAGGACTTTCGTTTGCGAGACTTCATTTGGATTTCGCCGTTCAAAATGGTCTTCAATCTCCATCTCCCCACACTGCGGAATCTGCCATCCCCTTCACCTCTGGAATGATAAAATGAAAACCGATGACCCACGCCCTCTTGCGGACTCAAGCATGCAGACCATTGTCCTGCCAACACCGTTTCAAATGGCCAACCTCCTGCATCCTTCCGCATCTCCCAATCTCCACCTCTAAAGATCAAATATCATGGTTGTCATCCTCTGATCCCGCGTGTCCCGCACTGCGGGACTGTTGAAAATTGAGGTGTTTTAATAGCTTAATACCTTGGTAAATTTTTAATATTGCTGATCTAAATATGCATTTCCTTTGTTACATATTCTTTGTGGGTGATTATCTGATTAATCATTTTTACTGTTTGTAGAATATAGACAGAAGTTGATAGAAGAAGTAGACAGGATATTAGAAAGATTGCACAAGCATGTAATGTGGAGAAAACCCTCTCGGGTGAAAAAATCCTCCAAGAACTGATCTATTATTCCAATCTTGAAGTAGATTACAATAGCTTCAATTCTTGCTTGAGAATGCCTCTTTTGCCTTCACCAAACTTCTTCACAACCTGCAAATAAAACTTACAAACTTTCACTAGAACTTGCTTGAGATATATAGACTTTTTCCAACATTGTAAACTCCAAATGAGTTACACAAACAATTCTCAAGCCCTAACCCTTAAAGGTACGCCTATTTCATGCAAGTGGAGTTGTACCATGAAAACCAATGTCAAACCATCTGCCTCTTCCATTTGGGCGTACCAAACTGAAGTCACAACTTAGTCTTCATCCTATAAATATCTTAAGGCTTTATCCTCAAAGTTGGGACCCAAAAGAGGGCCCCACTTAACTAGGCCTTCAAAAATATCTCTGCATGCAAAGGAGTTAATTCCAAGAAGCCAACTTGGGCGCCCAAAGTGGGTCCAAGATATTTCTTGTTAACTTAAACATTTCAAAAACACCATTCATGCAAGAATGGTCATCTCCTGTTAACTGAAGGTAGTTCCTGTTATCTGTCATGCAACTCAAGTTATTAGTCATGCATTTCAAGTTAACTGAAGTCAACTAACATGCAACTAAAACTAACTGAAGATAATTGAACTTGAACTAAATTGAACTGAACTGAACTAAATTGAATTGAATTGAATTGAACTAAACCGAACCGAACCGAACTGAACCGAACCGAACCGAACCGAACTGAACCGAACCGAACCGAACTGAACTGAACTGAACTGAACTGAACTGAACTGAACTGAACTGAACTGAACTGAACTGAACTGAACTGATCTTAAACTGAACTAAACTGAACTTCAATTGAACTGAACTAAACTGAACTTCAATTGAATTGAACTAAACTGAACTTCAACTGAACTAAACTGAACTAAACTGAACTTCAAACCCTATTTTATAGGTACTCAACATGTATAAAAAAAAATCCCTATTTTGTAGGAACCTAGGATGCATTTCTGAAGTATACTCAATTTACCACTCAGTTAACTGAACTTAAGGTGAGTGTCACCTCCCATGTGTGTGCCCATGTGCTCCTATTTTGTAGGAGCCCATCCCAAGGCATCCCCACATGTTCCTAACATTTAGAATAACTTACAAATGTCAATTAACTTGATTATTTCAACAATTATTAATTCCTTCTTAATCCTAGTGTTGATAAACACATTTCAGGAACTTAGGATATACATGAAATAACTAATGTTTTAGGATTGCAATTGAATGGCATCCTATTTCCAACATTCTCCCACTTGACATTATACATTACAATTATTCTAAACTAAGAATAATAATTTTAAATCAAGTACAGGACTCAAGCTCAAAGGCCTTCCTGCACCACAAGAACTTATCTGTAGGAACTGGCTTCGTAAGATAATCTGCAACATTAATTAAAGTGTCAACTTTTTCAATTAATACTTTTCCACTTTCAATCATTTCTCGCACAAAGTGATATTGAACATCTACATGTTTAGTATGAGCATGATAAATAGGATTTTTGGCTAAACAAATAGCACTCTGACTATCATATTCAAGCTTAACTTGCTTGCAATTAAAACCAATACCTTTCCCAAGTCTCTGTAACCAAACTGCCTCCTTAGAGGAATGTGTGGCAGCCATGTACTCTGCTTCTGTGGTGGACAAAGCAACCGTGGGATGCCTCTTACTCATCCAACTAACTGCATCTCCAAGAAAAGTATACACATAACCACTAGTCGACCTCTAATTGTCCAGATCTACTGCCCAATCTGAATCAACAAAATCCTGTATGTCCAATGATATATTCATAATATCAATGTTATTAGAACCATGATAAACTAAATAGCAATCAGAAGTCCCTCGTAAATATCTAAAAGCCCTCTTAACATAAGTCCAATGTTCTTTACCAGGATTAGACATAAACCTACTAAGAACTCCCATTGTTTGGGCTATGTCTGGTCTCGTAAAAAAAATTGCATACATTAAACTACTAATTACACTAGCATACGGAATTTCAGACATTTCCTCATATTCAGAATCAGATTTAGGACTCATGTTTAAACTTAACTTCGTGCCAACTAGTAAAGGAATATTAATTGGTTTACTATCTTGCATGTTAAATCGTTTCAAAATAGTATCAACATAATTTCTTTGACTTAAGTAAATCTTTTTGTTACCTCTATCTTTGTCAATCTCCATACCAAGGATATGTTTTGCAGCCCCTAAATCTTTCATCTCAAATGTGCTCGAGAGTTGTGCTTTCAATTCTTTAATCATTACCTTGTTGTTACCTATAAATAACATGTCATCAACATATAAGATAATAATTAAAAGCTGATCATCAATTATTTTTATGTAAACACAATGATCTGCCTCACTCCTAACATAACCAATTTTCAATGTGAAAGCATCAAAATTTTGGTACCACATTCTGGGAGACTGTTTCAATCCATATAAAGATCTCTTTAACTTGCAAACCAATTCTTCTTTTTCCTTTTACAACAAAACCATCAGGTTGCTTCATATAAATCTCTTCATCAAGATTCCCATGTAAAAACGCATTTTTCACATCCATTTGTTCAATTTCAAAATTATAAGTAGCAACAATTGACAAAAAGAATCTAATAGAAGTAAGTTTAGCAACGAGAGAGAAGATTTCATTAAATTCAACTCCCTCTCTTTGGGAGTAGCCCTTGGCTACTAATCTAGCCTTGTACCTTTCGAGATTACCATCTGCACCAATCTTATTTTTAAAGATCCATTTACAACCAATGGCCTTTCTTTCTTTGGGAAAACTCTCAAGATCCCATGTATCACATGTTTCTAAGGATTCCATTTCCTCATGCATAGCTTGTGACCAAAGCTTGTGTTCATCTGAAGACAAAGCTTCTGTGTAAGAACAAGGTTCATCATTAGTACTCATTAAAGAAAAAATACAATGGAAATTAGGTGGGCTATACCTTTCGATGAGATTTCGTTGTCTTATGGATCTTCTTAGAGGGGTTTCTACTTGTTCCTCAATATTCTCATCTTGAGCCTCTATTTCAGAAGAACTCCCTGAACTCTCCTCTTCCGATCCATCCAATTGTTCTTCAACATGTGCATCTTGTTGCTTTTGATTATCAATCTCAAAATGCACTGTTTGAGAAGTATCCTTCTCCTTTGGTTGTTCTTCTCCTGAATAAGCTCTAAATTCCCTGAAAATTACATCTCTAGATAAATAAAATTTCCGTGTTAGTAGATTCCAAAGCTTGTACCCTTTTACATTTTCACCATAACCTATGAATATGTATTTCTATGCTTTAGGATCCAATTTAGATCACTTTTCTTGAGGCACATGAACAAAGGCCTCACAACCAAAGATCCTTAAATGTGCAACACTAGGCTTCTTTCCTAACCACATTTCATAAGGAGTTTTATCTTCAATAGATGAACTAGGGGATCTATTGATTAAATAACAAGAAGTACATACTGCCTCAGTCCATCGGGACCGATCTGGCTTAGCACTACTTAACATACTCCTAGATTTTTCCATCAAGGTTCGGTTCATCCTTTCTACTACTCCATTTTGTTGAGGTGTATATGGAATAGTTTTCTGTCTCACTATTCTTGCATGTTTACAATAGTCATCAAATTCCCTAGAAAAATACTCACCACCATTATCTGATCTCAATACTTTTATCTTATGATCTGATTGTTTCTCAACCAAAGCCTTAAATTCCTTAAACTTATTAAACACATTAGATTTGTTATGCATAAAATATATCCAAGTATATCTTGAGACATCATCAATAAATGTGACACAGTAGCTAGATTTTCCAATAGAGTCAATATCCATAGGGCCCATTACATCCAAGTGAATAATCTCTAATAATCCTTTAGCTCTATTTGTACCACTAGGAAATTTAGATCTAGATTGTTTTCCAAACACACAGTGCTCACAAAAGTCATTCTTTCCAATATTATAATTAGGAATACTGTCAACCAAATTCTTATTTATAATGGTTGGGTAAGTGCAAGAAGTTGGGTCCACGAAGAGGGGAAGTTTCGGCAAAAAAAAAAAATCTCGCAGAAAATGCATATGCGTTATTAAAAAACGCGTATGCGTTATTAAAAAACGTGTATGCGTTATGCATTGGGTACCCGAGCCTAAAAAAATGCGTATGCGTTATAAAACGCGTACGCGTTATAAAATGCATACGCATTTTTGAGTGCATACAAGTCATTTATTTAAAAAAAATATTTTTTTGAAACGCGTACGCGTTTTTCTTTTCAAAACGCGTACTCGTTTCTAAAAAGTATATATTTTTTAAATAATCAAACAAATAAAGAGCGCATATGCGTTTTGTAACGCGTACGCGTTTTTAAAAACGCATACGCGTTATTAAAAACTTGAATCTCCAACCCACTTGCAGCCTTGGTTTTAGGCTCAGGAAAGGCTTGGCAATCCGAGCCTTAGCCTTCGACCTGCAACTAAAAAACTAAGGCAGATTGAAGAAGAATGTCCATCTTTGACAGTATGGTTGATGGATTTTTTTTCTAAATCAATCTATAAAATTAAAACCCATTACAGAACACGATTTTTAGTTTCCAAATATATAATTTTTATTAATATTGGATTATATTTGATATTTTTAAATTAATTTCAAAGCAAACTAGTACTTAAACATGAAATATCAGACTTTTTTGGTTTTTTAATAACTTTTTTTTGGTGAAGTTTCTTGTAAAAAAAATTATATGACATAAATCTTTAGACAATTCTTTACAGAATGAAAAAAAAAAGTTTCAAAAAATGTTTAGTTTAGGTCAAATTATGTTGTCCGTACACGTTGATTTTTAAAAACAACAATTAAGGCCAATAAAAATTTAATGAAAAAAAAAAATATTCAACAAAAAATTACAAAAAAAATTCCTCATCAATCTTCATGTTGTTAACTCTCTTTCCTCAAAAGGAATTAGCAAAATACTTTTATTTGGGTCAAAAAGTGGTGTCCGTACACGTGCATGGTATGGTAAAAAAATAGGGACTTTTAAAAAGTGGTTTTTATAGATCCCTATCAAAATTTAATTTCTACAATTTGGGTATTTGAATAATTTACATATTTAGAAACTAGATTCAAAATTCAAAATTTCATATTATTGATTTTTTTTAAAATTCATTGTGCAAGTGCCTCAAATTTTTAGTCCAAGTGTGACAAATTATGAAAAACAACAAAAACACTTCCACTTTTTGAACTTTTTGTGGACCTAACTTCTTGCATCAGCCCGGTCCTAAGACCTTTTTCACCTATATGGCCCAATCTATGGTGCCATAGCATACATGTATTTTCAGCTTCAACTACATTTGATAAAATATTTACATTGGAGGTATTTAACTTAGACAAAGTCCCAATTCGAGATCCTGTAGCAACCACCATATTCCCTTTCACCAATCTATAACCACCTTTGTCAAATGTCACATGCATTCCAGAATCATTGAACTTAGAGACAAAAAGAAGATTTCTAGCAAGTCCTGGAATATGTAAAACATCATTAAGGGTCTTAACCCTACCATCACTGAAACACAATTTTACCTCTCCTTTGACAACAACCTTTGTTGTGTTGTTGTCTCCAAAGAAGAAATCCCTCCATCATATGCAATATACTTAGTGAACCACTCCTTCCTAGGAGTCATATGATAGGAGCAACCTGAATCAATAAGCCAAGAGTTATCAACAACAGTATTAGAAGAAATGACTAATGCCTCATTACTGTCATCAGTGGATTTCTTTGTAGAAGTATCAAATCCCTTTTTCTTACTCTTACAATCCTTTTTAATATGTCTAGGTTTTCCACAATTCCAACACTTTACCTTACTCTTACGAGGGTTTTTTTACCGTCCTTTAGACTTACCCTTTCCTTTCTTGTCTGCCTTAGATTCCTTCTCTTTAGGCCTACCTCTAACAAACAAGGCATCTTGGGAGCCAATTTTAGACTTCCTCCTCATCTCCTCTGATAGGAGAGTTGGAATGATATTGTCCATATTTGGATCTGCACCATTGCCACTTATTGCAACAATTAGATTTTCCCAAGAATCTGGTAAGGAGCAAAGTAATAAAATGCATTTATCCTCATCTTCTAGCTTTACATCTACAAATGCTAATTGAATGAGAATCAAATTAAAAGAATTTAAATGTTGTGCTACAACATCACCATCTTTCATTTTCAATGAATACAATTGCCTTTTCAGATACAACTTATTTGTAAAACTTTTAGTTTGATAAATATCACCTATTCTCTTCCACAATTTATATGCAGTATTTTCATCTGAAACATTTTAGAGAACAACATCAACAAGACATAATATAATAGTTCCTCTTGCCTTTTTATCTAACTTAGCCCAATCCTCATCTGAAATAGTTGTAGGTGTCTTTGTCTGATTATTAACAGCTAACCACTGATCTCTTTCTTCAAGAAGATCTTCTATTTTTAATTTCCACATTTCATAGCTAGATCCATTGAAATTTTCAATATCTAAACGTGAATTCATTGTAACAAAACTTATTTCCAAAAATCAGCAAATAAACAAAATTATAAAAGCTCCCACTAAGCCAATAAATCCTTAAATCTTTAAGAGAAAGGCATCTCAATACTCTACCCAACCTCAACTCTGATACCACATGTTGAAAATTGAGGTGTTTTAATAGCTTAATACCTTGTAAAAGTTTAATATTGTTGATCTAAATATGTGTTTCCTTTGTTACATATTCTTTGTGAGTGATTATTTGATTAATCATTTTTATTGTTTGTAGAATATAGACAGAAGTTGATAGAAGTAGACATGATATTAAAAAGATTGCACAAGCATGTAACGTGGAGAAAACCCTTTCGAGTAAAAAACTCCATCAAGAACTGATCTATTATTCCAATCTTGAAGTAGATTACAATAGCTTCAATTCTTGCTTGAGAATGCCTCTTTTGCCTTCACCAAACTTCTTCACAACCTACAAATAAAACTTACAAACTTTCACTACAACTTACTTGAGATATATAGACTTTCTCCAACATTGTAAACTCCAAATGAGTTACACAAACAATGCTCAAGCCCTAACCCTTAAAGGTATGCCTATTTCATGCAAGTGGAGTTGTACCTTGAAAACCAATGTCAAACCATCTGCTTCTTCCATTTGGGCATACCAAACTGAAGTCACAACTTAGTCTTCATCCTGTAAATATGTTAAGGCTTTATCCTCAAAGTTGGTGCCCAAAAGAGGGCCCCATTTAACTAGGCCTTCAAAAATATCTCTGCATACAAAGGAGTTAATTCCTAGAAGCCAACTTGGGCACCCAAAGTGGGTCCAAGATATTTCTTGTTAACTGAAACGTTTCTCAACACCATTCATGCAAGAATGGTCATCTCCTGTTAACTGAAGGTAGTTCCTGTTATCTGTCATGCAACTCAAGTTATTAGCCATGCATTTCAAGTTAACTAAAGTCAACTAACATGCAACTAAAACTAACTGAAGATAACTGAACTTGAACTGAACTGAACTGAACTGAACAGATCTTGAACTGAACTGAATTGAACTTCAAACCCTATTTTATAGGTACTCAACATGCATAGAATAAAATCCCTATTTTGTAGGAACCTAGGATGCATTTATGAAGTATACTCAATTTACCACTCAGTTAACTAAACTTAAGGTGAGTGTCACCTCCCATGTGTGTGCCCATGTGCTCCTATTTTGTAGGAGCCCATTCCAAGGCATCCCCACATGTTCCTAACATTTAGAGTAACTTACAAATGTCAATTAACATGATTATTTCAACAATTATTAATTCCTTCTTAATCCTAGTGTTGATAAACACATTTCAGGAACTTAGGATATACATGAAATAACTAATCTTTTAGGATTGCAATTAAATGGCATCCTATTTCCAACAGGGACTCCATCTATGGGATGTCTCCCTGCCAGTGCCATTTTAATGGTGGAGACTCCAAAACAGCTGCCAGCCTAGGGAAGTCTGCACCCTTGGGCCTGCATTGCCCAATTTCCTCCAAATGAAAGACGAAGATGATTTTTAGAGGATTTTTATGATCTTTGAAGCATGAATTTCTTGATATAATGTTGTTTTTCAGGATTTGGGCTAACGTTCCTCATATTATTATGCTCAAATCATTTACTACTCCTTTGGTTGCAGGATATATGGAACCAACTGTCATATCCTCGAGGGTGGCCACAGAAAAGGACAAGGGGAAGAAAATTGCAAAGGAGCCTCGGGGCAAGGAGGATAAAGACCAAATGAAGTAAAAGTTCCAAGGGGAACCCCTCAACTTCTAGGTCCTTACAGAGTGGAAGGAAATCTCAGACAACAATTTGGGACACATCGACATTGATGAATTTAAACAGAGGGTCAGGCTCAATCCCACAATAGAAAATTCCAAAAAAATCTGAGGTAGCGGATTGGCCAAGGCTACCGGATTCCCACCGACTCTCATAGCCCCTGAAATTGTGATGGCCTATAGGGAGGCATACCAAGAAGATACCAAAATAATAGTGGACATAGATGGGAATGTGTTAGCCGATCTGTCTATTAAGTCAATAGGGAAAAAATTTCACATCCCTACTTTCAGAGAGACAAAGCATACACCTAAGGAATATGGCAAGAAAATGTGGAATGTTGATCCCCTTAAATGCAAGAAGCTCATCAACCAATATTAGCTGAAGGAGAAGAGGGTTAGCGCTAATAAAGTGCCCTAGGAGCTCTTCCGAAGTGACTTCTACGAAGATTACCATGACTTGGTAACTCTTTTGAGCAGAGTTATGGGCCTTCTGACCGCGGATTTCTTCTAAGAATGGATTTTGTATTTCATAGAAGATATAATCTAAGGAAATGCCAAATTATATTGGGAAAGAATGATTAGTGACTGCTTGCATGAGCAGTTTGTGGCAGTGAAGAAAACTTCAAAGTTTTACATGACATTGTATCTTCTCTACTTATTGGCCTACCGTGCCCAATATAGGGGATTATTTGTGGCACCGAATCTAACTCCAGAAAGGGAACAAAAGGTGTAAGATAAGTACCCTCAACTTCAGTACAGGAACTTCAAAGGAGACTACTGTTGAGTCAATGACACCTTCGTAGGCCACATAATCAGAATGCTCGGGGGTGACACTGAAAGAAGAATCTCACATAGTTCCAACCCCTTCATCCATTGGTTCATATTTCTATTTATATAGTTTCCAAAGTTTACCTACATCCGAGTTAAGGGGTTCTCCGATAAACCATATAAGTTGCCTCAATACCCAAATGATTGGATAATATTTCTTGAGCTCTCTCGGTAGCTGCAATGATCACACACCATCTTAAGCGACAAGTATAGAGTAGGGGTCCCCTATCCCCTCTCCTTCGGCCAAGGACAATCTAAGCTCCACACATCCCAATGTGCAGAGTATTTTGACAAAGAGCTGAATGAATATAACTTGAAGTTCCACACTGCCTAGCCACGAATGGATTCGTATGGCAAGCTTAGGAAGTTGGTCAGACTTGAGTATGCCCACCTCCATAATGTTGAAGACTTTTGGGCCAATTGTAAATACGACAAGGAGGTACGTCTACGACAGCACATGCGCATGATGACATATTTCGTCAAGGTGGTAAAGTTGTTCCCTATGCCACAACAGGTGGTCGAAGAGAAAAGAACAATGGTGGAACCACGATATGAAACTGTTGCCAACTTGCCATTGCCATTGATTAACTGGAATGAAGAGGAGGTCAATGACCTCGATATACTTACAAAGCCTGTCGAGGCAAGGACAAGGCAGTGGGTTGATGGGAAGATTGCCCAATTGAAATGATAGGGAATAGGATAGGCTATCGTTAGGGCCTACTAATTTAGAATATTGAATATCAATTAGTCGACCGGGCAGTGTCCAAGGCAGTTTGCAAGAGAAGATGATTTGGATAACTCATTTTATATTTTCTGATTTACCTTAAACTATTGGAATCAATTTTAACCGAAGACCATGACTATTTAACTAGAAAATAATTTATTCTAAGAAAAACCAAAAATACTAAACTAAAAATCATAAGACAAATAATTTAGAAAGCAACACAAGTAATCTAGAAAGCATAGAAACAAGCAAACTAAATAACTGATATACTACAGAAGCAGAAAAATAAGTGAACAGACAATGAAACATCTTTTAAACAGTAAAGGATTTTATCAACTACGAAAGATAACTCATACTAATTAAAAAAAATGGTGCTCTGGAACTTCAGACTCAACTCTTAACAAACTTAATTACCTCCTACTGAACAGTTATCTAACTTTAAACAAATGAACAACAAAACAGTAAAATACTTATCTATCTAAGCTAACTCCCCTCGAGTGGCCAGCTCGTGGGTTAATAGTTCATCTTTAAATGACATAAGCTGCAAGTTCTGGAGTCTATTCATTACGAACAATCATCATCACTCATAATTCAACAGTTTACCAATAGACAAAAATCAGGTAACTCATTCAACAGTATTTTGAAAACCATGTGAACAGCATAACGATACTTCTTCTGTCTTATTCATCACTTATGAAATTACATTCTTATAGATAAATTATAACTAAATCCTAAATTTAAGATGGCGTGGATAGCCATTGAAAAAGTCTTCAACGAGTTAAAACTAACTTTTATGTCTTTAAAGCTCATAAACATATAGAAGGCTCGAGAAGAGCCATGAATTTTTGATAACAAAATTTTAAAGAACATAAACTAAATCCTCGGTGCATCATCTCATTATTCAGGAGTAGGTTCACAACATCTATTCTTTACCACACTTGAGGGACATGTTGGTTCAACTTTTGCAACAGTTGCTCGATGACTGATTATTTCCTACAAAAACACTCAAGTCAACCTATTAAACCTACATTGGCAAATTTCCTCAATTGATCAAAAGAAAGAAAGAAAGCATAATTTTCTTTAAAATAAGAAGTTATTTCTCCTAAAGTTTAATAAATTGGCACAGGCTTAGGATTGATTTGGTAAAAGTAAGCTTCCCATATTTTATTATGATGAGGTTATTTTTACCTCATCATTTCCTCCCCTACCTAATTTATGGCAGGTCCTCCTGCTCCATAGTTAAACCCCTGAGTCTTATTCCATTCCTCATATAGGGCGTTGAGATCATGTGCCTCCCTTGTTGTTGCATCAAAATCTTCAGGGTCATAAATGAACCCTCTGTGAAATATCACATTCTCCCTCCATTCATTGAAAAATCTGTCATTCTAATCCGTTGAAATATTGAAGGCCGGAGGTGGATTGAGTAGCAAAGGAGGTATGTATTTCACTCCCATCCATTTTGTTCTACGAGTTCTCAGGATTTTAACTAAGGCATATTCTCTTCTAAATGACCACCTGATATTTAGAGGGGAAATGACCTCTTTTTTCTTTAGGTAAGCTGGTAGTGGGGTGAATCTTTCTTCGCAAGCATGTCATGCTTTTCCAATCAACTATTTTCCATTTTCCATGAAATTATCATAACACAGCTTGAGTCTGTTGTCATATCTTTCCTTCATCTTATCATTAACAAGGAGAGACAAAAATGTATCTTTGAAACCACCAGGCCTTGAATTTGGGGACCTTATTTGGAGACCCACTGTCTTTTCTGCCTATGCAAACTCTCTTGTCTGATCCTACCAATGAATTTGATTCCTCATGGTGGAGATAAATTCTCTTAGTTCTACCTCTCCAACGAACAAGTTGATAAAGAAATTTGTGTGATTTTCTAATAATAAGTCATGCAGAAAGAATTCACAAATTAGATCTTGGTCTTTAGGGGTTGACTCTACATATATTTTAACAAACTCTTTATCATTGGGCTCGTAGGGCTGATCATTGTAGATCCTAAACAATTTCCATCTTAGCCATTGTTCATCCAGAAACATGGAGTAAACTCTTGATGATCTTATACAATTTAGTAAATAGTCCACTAGTTGACATGCATCTTGCTTTTCTCTGTAGGCCCTGTGAAATGACTCCTTCAGGAGCACCGGTTCCTTCTTTAGCCCGTAATTTTCAGCTTGGACATTCTTGAAGAAGTAACACTTTTCCATCCATTTCATTAGCAGAGGTGGAATGCAGATCTGGAACCAATCAGTTACAACTGGTTCAGTCTAAATTTATTTGGACTCCATTTGAGGTTTTACAGTGCATTCCTTCAAGTCCTGTTCCAGTTCCACGACCTTGCTAATGGAAGCATTCAACTCTTTAGTTTTTGTTTTCTTGTCCTCTTCAAAGGCTGTGAGCATAAGCACAAAATTTTGTTTTATTCTTTCAATTTCTTTATCTTTGTTTGCAATGTCAACACTATAAGTTTTATGCTTTTGATTCAGTTCTTGCATTTTTTCTTGTAACTTATAGATTATTGAGTAATTTTCCTGTAATTGAAGCTTCAAGCCCTGTATTTCTTAATCTCTTTTATTTATTATAACTATTTGCACAATCAATTCTTCTTTCTGCAACTCTATCAGTTCATTACCTTTGGACAATTGTCTTTGTAGATCATCAATTTCTATTTTACACTTTTCTAACTTTGCAGTGGCACTACTTGTTTCAGCTGTCTTGACAATTTGATTAACAATGGGGGACAAATTTCCTGACACACCGTCATCCCCCTCAGGTTCTCTTTCCTGAATCTTATCAATGAAGATTTCTTCCACATGTGCAGAGTGGGAAGGAAATACTTTGCCTGAATCTTCTTTACCTAGGGGTACCTCCTCTTCACTAGCAAGCTTTGAAATCTCTATAGGCTCAGGTGGCCACTTAGGCTTTTTCTTCTTTGAACTTCCCTCCTTACCCTGAATTGGGGTTTCGAAGAATTCAGAAGCTAAACACTTACTTCTTCTTAATGGAGGCAGATTTTGGAAGGTGACGGGTGTTATATTGTTCCCTTTTCTTTTTCTTCCAGGTTTACTTGAATTAGAATAAATAATCTCAACCTATTCTGGCAAGTTAGGGGTTTTAAATTCATCCCCAAGAAATTTTGGCAAATCCTCACCAGGAGTAGTGGGATTAGGAGCTTCCGGAGCTAGAGAGCCCTTAGGGGAAATTACTCCTGATGGTGGAATAGCCTGTTGGGACGGTTCCCCTGATTCTATTGTCCTTGCGATTGCAGGCTTCTCAATTTTCTTTAAAAACTTCTCCCATTTTCCCTCAGGTTTCTTGCGAAAGTGGTACTTACAGATCAACTGAATCAAACCATGATATTTCAACGTCTAGTCCCTGTTTTATACCTTTCTATGGAAGTGTTTAGGGAATCACACAAGAATTCAGGCATATTAACCCTAGGAGCAGGGTCCTCCTTCCCATGACACAAATGGGTTAACATGCGAAAAGTAGGTCCTACAACTATAGTTAGCTGACCTTCACAAGTAAAATACTTTATAATCCATGCAATGATAGTAACCCAAGGTTCTAATGTGGAGGTTCCTTGGAACCCTTTATTCTTTCCCCTGGTACTTATTACTACCATTGGGTGTGGGTCTCCCTCTCTAACAAATAATTTAGATAATGTTTGGTACGTAATTTGAGAGGTTTCTTTTATTTTTATGTCTGCATTCTCTAATCCTGATAAGTGAGAAATAATTTTGGGACTTACCTTAAATCGCTTCCCATGAAGTACCACCTCGCCATTTGTGTAGTTTTCAGCTAAAGAGCTCACCAGCTTTTCATTGTAGCCCTCAAATTTTCTAATAAAATTTAACCACCCTGCTTCCTCGAACAACCTTGAGATATTACTCAACCCTAATAGTTTTTCTGCTGAATCCGGCTCTCATTTTCTTTTACCACCTCCCATTTCCTTATTTCCCACTCTGCAAAAGATTTTAATTACGACACAAAGCTTTCATGCAACACTTTTGAATATATTGCTTTTGAACTCAATTTTTGTCTTGTTTGCAGCTTACTATGCAATGATTTCCAATCTGCATGGAGGCATGCGAAAGGATTTGCCATACAAGTAACTGATCACCGAGTGGCACAAGTTGCTAAATTGGGAGTGAAGTTCGTGTCAATTAATTATTCTTTATTTGAAAATAACTACCTACTTAAAGAAAAAATTAATACTTACTTGCATTTTGTGATCGTTCGAAGATCTCATACCTTTTAGATTTGACAAGATGATGTGAAGGCATTGGCTAAGGTGACGGCTGATTTATTATGATATGGATGCCAAATTTTTTCGATGACGGAACCATCAATGATGACTGTAGTACTTGGCGACTTTATTTTTGATAAAAACAAAAATAGAAAGACAGGTGTGCAAGATATACTGATGGAAGGATCGTGAAGTTTTTGAATATTTGAAAAGAAAAGGTGGTAGAATACGAATGAACAAGTTCCGGAGCACGCAATTTGACATCATGCTCGAAACTAGTGTATAAATTCTGGAGCATCGGTGTAGGGTGCAACCATAACAGAATGAAATGAAGGTTCCAGAGCATCGTCGAAAGATGCAGCCGAAAAAGGAATGAAATAAAGGTTCTGGAGCATTGCCGAAAGATGCAGTCGGAGCAGCAACAAAATGAAAGTTCTGGAGCATCGCTGAAAGATGCAGCCGGAGTAGCAACAAAATGAAGTGGAGTGACATGATAAAGAATTTTGAATTTCAAGAGCTTTGGACCTTAGTGCAGAATGCCTCTTCAACATGATGGACTTTGTAAAAGTTCCAGAGCATTGGGCATGAGGACCGTCAAATTTCGAAGTATCTGGCATCGGGATCATAACGTTCCAAAGCATCTTTGGAGGGTGCTCCGAAAGTTATTTTCTACTTTGAAGAAGTCCTACAAAATGGAACAAAAATTAGCTATGTCCGAAAATGAAGAAATAAGAAAGATATCTTGGCATACATGTCCTTTTATTACACATTTTTGAATTTATAATAATTTTTTTAATTTTTAATTTTTTAATTTATTTTTTGAACAGTAATAATGCATTGTTACCAAATAGACTCTGCTTTGGCAGAGTCAACACATTAGACCTCGCCTTGCATTTCCACCATTCTCGAGAATTCCTCCTTATTGACCAGCTTATGGTAGACACATAAGCGATGACCATTAACTAAGAGGGTTCGCATGTCACCATCGATTGGTTTCAACTGAACAGTTCCATTCAAAAAGACTTCATCAATCTCATAAGGTCCCAACCAATGAGTCCTGAGCTTTCCCTTATGATCTTTGTATCTTGAATCAAATAACAGGGCCCAATCTCCATTATGAAACTCCCTCTCCTTAATATGTTTGTCATGCCACACTTTCCGTTGATGTTGAATTAGTTCAGTTTGATGGACGACGTCTAAGCGAAGCTCATCCAATTCACTTAGTTACAGAACTCGTTCAACTTGGGCTCGTTTTAAATCCAGGCCTAGTTCCATAGTTTTTTCGTAGAGTTTGTAATTCAAACTCAATGGGAAGAAGAGGCTTCTTCCCAAAAATGAGCTCATAGGGGTTGAATCTAGTTGTAGATTTCCAGGTTGTGTTGTATGCCCATATGGCTTCAGGGAGTTTCCTAGCCCAGTCTTTTCTTCTAGAAGAAACTGTTTTTGTTAAAATGTTTTCAAGCTCTCTATTAGTTACTTCTACTTGGTAGTTCGCTTGAGGGTGGTAAGGGGATGACTTCCTATGGCTTACCTGAAAATGGTTGGTAAATGCCAAGAGCACTTTGGACATAAATTGGGGTCCCTGATCAGTTACGATCGTTTGAGGGGCTCCAAATCTAAGGAAGATTTTATTATAGAGGAAGTTTGCGACTTTCTCTTCCCTAGCTACTTGTAAGGCTTGAACTTCAACCCATTTCGTCAAGTAGTCAGTGCAAACCAATATGTACTCTTTCCCTTGAGAGGAAGGATCTATGGGTCCGATAAAATCTTAACCCCATTTGTCGAATGGTTCTAGTAGTACCTGTGGCAGCAACGACATTTCTGAAGAAGCAGTTGGTCGTCCTACTCTCTGAAATTCATCACAATGATGAACATAGTTCTTAATGTCTTTATGCATTGAGGGCCAATAGTATCTGGTGCCTAAGACTTTATGAGAAGTTCTCTTCGTAGAGTAGTGCCCTCTTGAAGGATCATCGTGACAAGCCCTGAGAATGTTGTAGGTTTCGTCCGCCCTTACACATCTCCTCAAGATCATATCAAGACCACAACGAAATAAAATTTTGTTAATCCATTTGAACAGGGCACTTTCCCTGATTAGACGCTTCTTTTGCTTAGTCGTGAATCTAGGGGGTATCTTAGAAGCAGCTAAATAGTTAGCAATATTTGCGAACCAGGGTGATTTTACAGAAACTGCAAACAGATTTTCATCTGGGAATTCATCCTGTATAGGAGTACTATCATCTTCTTCATGTTTGATATGTGATAGAAAATCTGCTACCACATTATATTTCCCTAGTTTGTCAAGAATCGTGGCATTAAAATCCTGAAGGAGTAATAACCACCTCATAATCGGGCCATTCACTACAAGTTTGTTCATTAGGTACTTCACAACTGAGTGGTCCATATAAACTGTAACCTTATACCCTATAATGTAGTGGTAGATTTTTTTTATGGCATGAACAACAACGAGGAACTCCTTTTCTGTTGTTGTATAGTTCCTTTCTGCAGGAGTAAGATTTTTACTAATGAAATATATGGCATACTTTCCCCCGTTCTCATCTTCTTGTCCCAGAACTGCACCGATAGCATCGTCAAAAGCATCAGCATAGATATGGAAGGGAATACTCCAATTTGGTCCTCATAGAACGGGAGTAGAGATAAGCTTTTCATTTATGGTTTCGAATGATAGCTGACACTCAAGTGTCCAAACAAATTCTACCTCTCTGTAAAAGAGAGAACATAGGAGCTGCAATTTTACTGAAGCCTTCTATGAACCTTTTGTAGTAACTAGCATGTCTAAGAAAACTTCAAACATCTGTCTGAGTTTGAGGGATAGTCAACTGTTGGATGACTTCAATTTTCTTAGGGTCGACCTTTATTCCCTCAAAGTAAATATGATGACCCAAGACTATTCCTTGTTCCACCATTATTAAACATTTTTCATGGCTAAGGGATAGTCTATTTTCCTCACAAAATTGCAGAACTCGATCTAGGTTCTGAAGAGCTTTGTTATATGTTGACCCATAGACTGTAAAATCGTCCATGTAGACCTCGACACAGTCATTAACGAGTGAGGAAAATATTGGCAAGAATGACTCTCTGAAAGGTCACTAGAGCGTTGCACAGTCCAAAAGGAAGCACTCTATATGCAAATGTGCCCCATGGGCAGGTAAACGTGGTTTTGTCTTGGTCTTCTGGAGCAACTTGTATCTAATTGTAACCACTAAATCCATCAAGAAAGGAAAAATATTTCCTCCCAGCCAAGTTGTCCAGAACCTGATCAACAAATGGTAGGGAAAATAATCTCTATAAGTGGCTTTATTGAGTTCTCGATAATCTACATAGATTCGCCACTTCCCATTTTTCTTTGGGATGACCACCATAGGTGATACCCACTTACTATCAGAGATTGGATAAATAAATCCAGCACGAAGGATTTTTTCAATCTCAATTTTGACCAGATCTTTTAATGCAGGATTGAGTCTCCTCTGCAGCTGGCGAACATGCCTTATACTGATGTCAGTGCAAATGTGATGAGTAAAAACACTTGGGTGAATTCCCCTCATGTCCGTATAATCCCAAGCAAAATATTTAGACCTTTGTACCAACACATTAAACAACCTTTCCTCTTGTGTTTCTGTCAGCCAACTATTAATATTCAAAGTTTTTCTTGGTAATAGCATTATCGATTTCGTTCCAGGATGGGTTGAAGTGACAATATACATAGGTCACAACAACGTGTTGAGAGGACAACTATGAGGTATAAGCCAGTGAAAGCTTGTGATGTCTTCAAAGAAATGACTTGTTCTGGGGACCATGTTAGCTAAGGGACAAGGCATTCCCATTACAGCATAACTGTGCCCCATTTCACTTATATCAATTGTTTGCCCAAAAATCCTTGGAGCATCCATCATTTATTCCTCGTTTGGGGTCATAGAAAGTCGTGCAATGTTGCTTACTAACTCTTCTTCTATTTCTTCCCCGTGTTGTTTAATTACTACCATATCTAGGGAGGCTAAACTGTCTGAACCATTGGATTCCTCAGGTTCATCAACCTAGACCTTTTTATGCTCATTAGGCTTAGCAGTGGGATATAAGAACAAACGTTTATTGTCTTGACCATGCAAAATGGTCATTCCCCCTTCTCTACAATCAATCTTAGCAACAACCATGGCCAGCCAAGGTCTCCCAAGAATTATAGGATAGTTATCTTTAGGTGTAAGCGATTGGATTACCTGGAAGTCAACTGGATATTCCCATCCATCAACTTTGACAAGGATGTTTTTAATGATGCCCTTAGGGATGGCTGTAGACTAATTTTTCATTTGTAAGACTGTGGTTGTAGGACATAAATCAGTTAAACCTATTTTTTCCATTACATCCATAGTCATCACGTTAATAGCTGCCCCTAGATCCACTAGTGCATTTGGTATTGCTACCTCGTTGATTGTAATGGTTATAAGTGGACTCCTAGGATCATCATATTTCAGAGCAATAGTCTTTCTAGATAGAAAATCAGCTAAATAACCATCGATATGAATAGTATTTATCTTTTTCGGCTTCCTTCCTGACGTTTTGATACATAGTTGTTTGATTAACTAGTTTAACTCGAGAATTTCCTTTATTGAAAGCAATAAAGGAACTTCAATTTGCAGTTGCTTAATCTCCTAAATTAACACAGTTTCTAAAGCCAAGGATACTTCCGGAGTATCTTCCAGAGTTATGGACTTTAAATGCTCCGGATATGGTGCCATCATTTTCTCCTTTGGAATAGGATCCTTCTTATGTTGACTTAAGGACTAACCTTCCTCCCCCTGAGACAGGTCAGCAACCCCTGCCGTTGAAAAAGGCTCTTTGTCTTTGGCAGTATTATCCTAATTAGATGACGTGTCTTTTACTGGAATTTTAGGCTCAAGTTCTTTACTATCTCCTCAATAGTGGGAGCTTGAAGAGTTCAACTAGAGTGCAACTGCATGTTTCCAAAGTGTATCGCATTGAGCCCCATAATATTTTCATGTTCGATATTATAGACTGGTGTATTTTGGCGATTATTCTTAGGTTTGGGGAGCAGTTGTGCTGGAAGTTGAGGTTGGTTCACCTGCTCATTCTGAGGAGGGTTTTGAGCTGGAGGTAATAGATTATGTTGTTGATTCCTCCTAGGTTCAATATAAAACTAATTTTGCGCTTGATGCCATTGGGGGGCAGCATGTTGCTGGTACCACTGTTGTTGTGGTTGATTTGACCATTGCTGATTTCCCCATGTGTGGTTTTTCCATTCAGGGGATCCCTAATACGGTGTTCCCCAGTTAGGTTGTGGTGGCGACTGATTCCAAGATGGATTCCATTGATTATGAGCCTAGTTATTTTGTGGTCTCCATGCAAGATTGTAATTTTTTCCATAAGAGAAATTACCTCCTTGACGTTGGTTTAAGGCATTTATCTCTTCTTCAACCTGAATGGTTTTTTTCTTAGTATTCTTGATATTAGACAGAAGCTCACACTAACTTGTAGGATGGTTTTTCTCACAAAGTTGACAAACATTGACTTTATCTAAAGGACACTCGCGCAATAGATGTTTATTTTGACACCTTGGACAATAAATTGACAAGGTATTAGGATTGCGAGTTTTAGCTTGTATACCATCTAACGTGGTATTCAACTGGACAAGAATGTCTATTTTCAGGTTTGCTATTTCTTCACGGAGCTTACCTATCTCATTAGACCCTTTAAAAAGATTAGTTTTGTGGATTCTCCTCGAGTACAGGAGAAATTATGACATAACTCACATATTTCCTCAAGGGTTAGTTGAGATACGTCACCTTTTCCCATTAGATCAAGATTTCTTCTAGCGTCATCATCAAAACCTTTAAGAAAAATTGTTTTGAGAATCTCAACGCTAATGGCCGCTTCTCCACATCTTTTGGAGAGGAAGAGGAACCTATCAAGATAATCTTCTAAACTTTCATCCTTGTTCTGTCTCAGTTTAAACAACTCCTCCTTACGATCACTTACCCTATAGTAACTTTGGTATTTTTGCAAGAAGACAGTCTCCATTTCCCCCCAGGATGTTATACTACCAGAACCCAATCATATAAACCAATGCATTACTGAATCCTTTAAAGTCGACGGAAAGAGCTTCAAATTTTGGTTGTCGTTCTTGTAATCATAAGTTTGACACATGAATTTAAATTCAAAGAGAAATTGGTTTGGGTCTTTCAAGGATAAACCACAGAAGGTTGGAAGGAAAGTTGGGGAGATGTTCTTCATGATAGTATCATTGTCTGCATCCAACGTAATAGGATAAGTAAATGTTCTAGGAGGCTGAGGTTCATTGTGGTTAGGTTCATCTCTACGATCTCCCATGATGTTCAAAGGAGTTTTCTCCTCAAAAACAATTTCTTCTATAACTGGTTGTTCTGCCAGTTGCTAGACAGGAAAATAATGGAAAGCCTCAGGTGGAGTAGGCTCAAATAATTATTCACAAGTGTGGTCGTCTAAGCCTTGGGTTTCCCTAGGTATGATTGGTACGTATTTTGAGGGGGTCTTTGGTATAAAACGTTTGTAAGGGCCTCTTTTCTTGACCATGCAGAAAAGGAAGCCGACTGAGAAATTTTTGGTATAAAACTTGGTATTCAAATTGTCTCCTAATAACACTTAAGCACAAAGGCTATTTAAGTCCCCAACAATGGTGCCAAAAAGTGATAGGCTATCATTAGGTCCTACTACTTTAGAATATTGAATATCAATTAGTCGACCGGGTAGTGTCCAAGGCAGTTTGCAAGAGAAGACGATTTGGATAACTCATTTTATATTTTCTGATTTACCTTAAACTATTGGAATCAATTTTAACCTAAGGCCATTACTATTTAACTAGAAAATAATTTATTCTAAGAAAAACAAAAAATAATAAACTAAAAAGCATAAGACAACTAATTTATAAAGCAACACAAATAATCTAGAAAGTATAGAAACAAGCAAACTAAATAACTGATATACTACGAAAGCATAAAAATAAGTGAACAGACAATGAAACATCTTTTAAACAGTAAAGGATTTTATCAACTATGAAAGATAACTAATACTGATTAAAAATAATGGTGCTCCGGAACTTCAAACTCAACTCTTAACAAACTTAATTACCTCCTACTGAATAGTTATCTAACTTTAAACAAATGAACAACATAACAGTAAAATACTTATCTATCTAAGCTAACTCCCCTCGAGTGGCCAGCTCGCGTGTTAACACTTCGTCTTTAAATCACATAAACTACAAGTTCTGGAGTCTATTCATTATGAACAATCATCATCACCCATAATTCAACAGTTTACCAATAGACAGAAATTAGGTAACTCATTCAACAGTATTTTGAAAACCATGTGAACAACATAATGATACTTCTTATGTCTTGTTCATCACTTATGAAATTAAATTCTTATAGATGACTTATAACTAAATCCTAAATTTAAGATGGCGTCGATAGCCATTGAAAAACTCTTCAACAACTTAAAACTAACTTTTATGTCTTTAAAGCTCATAAACATATAGAAGGCTTGAGAAGAGCCATGAAGTTTTGATAACAAAATTTTAAAGAACATAAAATAAATCCTCGGTGCATCATCTCGGTATTCAAGAGTAGGTTCGCAACATCTATTCTTTACCACACTAGAGGCATGTGCTAGTTCAACTTTTGTAATAGTTGCTCGATGACCGATTATTTCCTACAAAAACACTCAAGTCAACCTATTAAACCTGCATTGGCAAATTTCCTCAATTGATCAAAAGAAAGAAAGAAAGCATAATTTTCCTTAAAAATAAGCAATTATTTCTCCTAAATTTTAATAAATTGGCATAGGCTTAGGATTGAGTTGGTAAAAGTAAGCTTCCCAGATTTTATTATGATGAGGTTATTTTTACCTCATCAAATAGTGCTAACATTCGTGGAACCTAAGGATCCGCATGAGGGTGGAACTGACAGTGCCTTTGTGGATGTTGCCCCAGTCAAAGAGACCTCTGCATATCCTCCTAATACAAGTTCAAAGAAGAGAAAGGAGGTTGTTGAGCACCAACCTAAATCTAAGGAGTCTTCAAAAAAGGCTTCAAAAGTTGAGGCCTCCAAGAGATCAAAGAGATCGGGGAATTTCATAGGAATGCCCACTACCTAGGAGGACCCACTCCACAAAGGAGAAGAACAACCAAAATCTCCACCTGTTACACTTGTTGCTCTAACTACGATTGCTGCTACTATTTCTACTCCTCCGCTTGTTTCACAAGCAACCATTGCCACCTCTCCACCCATGGTGGACATTTCAGTCCACCTTACCTCTACTTATCTTGTCTCTCAAGTTATAACTATAGATTCCTCATCCACTACCTCTTCCCTATTCTCTTCCTCATCCATGTATCCACCATTGTCTCGTCTAACTATCACTGTAATGACCATGATGCCCACTCCCACCCTTCTAGAATCTTTTACCATATACATGCAAAATATGCCATCAAAGCAATCTGGAATTTTCGCAAACCCTGCGATAGAGGCCACCCTAGCTCATGCCATAATTGGTCTTCCCATCCCTCCTCCTCCTACTGATCCCCCTTCGATGGAGGCGACAATACAAATTTTTGAGGAGTTGGACAGGCAGCAAAAGGAAGCAAGCAAGAAATTAGAGGAAGAAGTGGATGACTATCACGAGCATCCCATATATCATCACCTTGTGATTGACGAGGTAGTCCATGAGGACGAGGAAGTGCAATCCTTCAAGGAGGATGACAAAGAGCCGAGCACCAAATACATTGTGGAGACTATTGACCCAAAGCTCAAGGAAGAGTTGGCCCAACAAATCAAGGATGTTGGAGAGGAGGTTCAGAAGCAACCTGCCACCGAAGAGAAGGATGTTGATGAAGAAATGGAGGACACTGAACCTCCAACAAGGGAGCAAGAACAAATCCCCAAGCATGATGAAAATATCTCCCTTCCAGATGAGCAACAAGAAGGTGAGAAAGAAAAGAGAGAGGAAGAGAAGCCTAAAGAAGAGGCTGAAATGAGAAGAAGCCCAAAGATAGAACACCACGAGGAGCATGGGCATGAGCAAGAGGAAGAAGAAATAACATCTGAGGGGAAGGAAAACCAAAAGGAGCATATGGTTATCGAGTCCCCGAGGAAAGTGACAGTAGTTATTCAGGATTCAAATGAAGAAGAAGGGGAAAATCTAGAGCAGGAAACCTCAAGTGGTAAGACAATGAAAATCCAACACACCCATGAGGAAGAAGGTGATCACAAACCACCGAAAAGGGAAACTCAGATGCCTGAGCGGCTCGAGAAGTAATTAGAAAAGAAGACCCCAACTCAAACAGATCTGAAGGCAAGGTTGGAGGCCATCTTGGCTTGAGCCTGAATCAAAACAAAGAAGAAGAAGAAGCCAAGGGTCAGATCTCATCTGACAATGGATGCATCCAGATCAAGAACAATACAAATTTCCAC
This sequence comes from Sequoiadendron giganteum, assembly GCA_007115665.2. NCBI lineage: Eukaryota > Viridiplantae > Streptophyta > Pinopsida > Cupressales > Cupressaceae > Sequoiadendron > Sequoiadendron giganteum. Next base: position 604,157,426 of record CM021102.1, read on the forward strand.
CCCAGTGATGGGTGAGGAAGGGGTAAGCTATAATTTTTCCACCATTGATCTAGGGACAACAACGAGAGAGTAGAAAATTGACCACCTTCAGGGATCTATCACCACCATTGTGCACCAGATGAATAAGGATGAAACCTCTGAGGAGTTAAAGGCGCAGGTGGTGGATTTGACAACCTATATTCAACAATGGTCTTCAACTGATGAGCTCCCCATTATGTCATCGGCTATCTCATTGTTGTTATCAGAAGAGCATATTAGTACGCTTGAAAAGAGAAAGAGTTGGACCAAAGCTACTGAAGATTGGTTCAGGCAAGTCCTCTACAATGGAAACATGGGCATTGGGCGTGTTGTTAGGACAACGAACAAATTCTTGGAAGTGTAGAAGTATCTTAGGGATATAAGGAAAATTCGTACTGAATTCTTAGAGATATATATGATTAAGTATCCTAAAATTGAGGCAATCCTCAGGTTGCCTAAAAGAATAGTAAAGAAAGAGCTTGCAATGGCGGAGAACGATTTCTGGCTTGTGGAGAATCAAAGATTGGGCCTCGACCACTAGAAGGAAATCTTAGAGCGGGTGCTCCATGAAGTGGAGCATGATCTTGATTGGGTTAAAGAAACTAGGTCAGCCTATGGGGAGTACCTAAAATTAACAATAGATTTTGAAATGCCTCCTATTGAGATAGATCCAGAAAAGATAAGGCCCTACTTCCATAAGAAGATGGAAAATGGAACTACGAGCGAGCTTACAACAAATTTCATGGGTTTTGCTGCTCAGGCCTTTTCCCAATTTGAATAGGTAATGGAAAATATAGCCAAATGTGAGAAATATTGGGAAACACTCACCCACCAATCCAAAAAACTGAACTTCCACATGCTCCAATCCGATATTTTGGAGTGGGATAGGCTTCATCCTTTGATTGACAAATTTGTGGAATATGCTACACTATAAAAGGAGGTTGGAAAGCCTCTTATAGATGATGAGTTTCTAACTATGTAGATGCAACCAAAAGGGAAATCAACAAGAAGACAAAATTCTACAGTGCTGCTCACTAGAAGACAAAATAGGCTAGAAGACGAAATGTAATTTTAAATTGCTATATATTTGAGGGTAGGTGAAACCCTAGTGTAAAGTGAATCTTGGCCACACAATGAGATTAAATCTTGGCCACTCATTTTTCTTTGTGAAAACTATAATTAGGGGTCTCCTCTCATTTTTGAGAGAGTTGAGTTGTTGTAAAGACATGCTATTGGAATGTTAATAGAAATTCATTGATTGGTGGATTCTTGAGTTCCAACTTATGTTGCATGATTCTTCTTCCCTTAGTTAGGGAATTTAAATAGATTTACTTTACTATTTTATGCATTTCAGTTTGCTTTAGTAGATTAGTTAGATGTTGTTCATTGATTCTGAAGATGTCTATGGTGTTGACCTCTTCCTAGTTCATACTTTTAGTTGCATATTGATTATATACAGTACTGCAAAAATAGTCTGAATTTTATATCATTGTTGCACTTAAATCTCATCTCTTTGTTCTTGTTCATGGTGAATGAAAAGCTGAAATCTGTAGTCCTTAGAAGATTGCACTAGTTTCATGATACTGTAGGCTTTCTTGGTTAAGTGGAACTAAGTCTTGGGAAGGCTAGCCTGTTGTAGCAACCTCCATTGTCACTATTCACTATTAGTTTCAGATCCAAAAACCTCTTCACTTCCTTGCCCTTTTTCCTTTTTTTTCTTAAATAGTGACTTTGAACAAGGTTCATTGCACATTGTAAAGCCAAATTTCAAGCTGAAATAGGAGTTTTAGACTACTGTTTGAACTTGCAACAATTGTGCAAGTAACTTCCCATCTTAAGAACTCTAGTAATCGAACTGATTCTCCTCTAGCCTAACTTCTATAAGTCTGTCCTGTGATTACCAACAATATTATATTTGAACCATTGAGATATTCCAAGCATTGTCATGACCTAACACCTGAGAGACCTTGGGGTGATTTTATGGAACTTGCTTGTAGGAAATTACCTTTGAAGAGAGGTAGTGCACTTGTATGCTGCCTATGTTGAGAAGGTGCAAAAACACCCATCAACAAGTACTAGTGCACTAGGTATGGACCATACCTTTGATACCTCTTTTACTATGCCTACCTTACCTAGAAGTGTTATGCCAAGTGTTCAAATAGTAGTTGATCATATTCCTCAAGAAAACATAATGAAAATACATGAAGAGTCAGCCCATTTACAAGATAGTGCGAGTATTGAAAATATTTCCAATACTGTTATACCCGCCATAGATAGTATTCACTGCATGATGGAAAGTGATGAAGGATTGGAAGTTGTGTGTAACATAGGTCACATCTTTGGAAAACATCTTCCTTCCACCACCAATGGTGCTCAAACTTCAAAAAATGTGCAAAACCAGGGAGGAATTCAAATTCCTCCCCCCTCAACTATAACCTCCATTCCCACCCATATCAATCTTCAAGAGACCACAACGATGCAACCAACTAGAAATATCCTTCCTACCTTACACATTTCCACTACTTCTCCTTATACCTACATGGCATCTAATCTTATATCTCCTCCCACAAGTTATCCATTTACTTATCCTTCCAACACATACACACCTCCACCATATTCACCTCCATCTCAAAACACACACAATGACCCTATCATTGACTACCTTTTACAAATCTTTTTATCCCTTCAACGTCAAGTTTCTACCATAAATCAAAATCAAAATGGTCCACCTTCATACTATGTCAAAAGTAACTCACTATCTTTGGATTTATTGAGAACTCTGGTGCCACAAGGTATAGAGATCCCTAGATTTGAGAAATATGGAGGAAAGGGAGATCCTCCTAATCATGTTAATGTCGTTACTGCTTTGTGTAGTGACTTTATCCTTGAGGACAAACTTTTGGCTAGTATTTTTCCTCGATCCTTGAAAGAAATTGCCTTGGATTAGTTTTCTGCATTATCAAATAACTCAATTCATTCATTTAATGAGCTTTTTGAAGCCTTTATTAACCATTTCCAAGTGCATATGGTTCTTGAAATGACATTAGCTGATTTGATGAGATGTAAACAAAGTGAGGGTGAAAAAGTCACTGACTTTATTTCACGTTACCAATCACTTTATTCCCAAATCAGTGTGAAGATTCCCGATTCTCACCTTCAAAATATGTTCATAGAAAATTTATAAAGTAGGATTCGAGACAAGCTTATCATGATGAAATTTCCTTCATGCACTTATGCACTGCCCTTTGAGATTATCAAAATTCCATAGGTAGTTGTGAAACAAAAAGCACCTCTACCCGTCCTAAAAAGTTTGAAGCTTCCAACCAAAACACCTATCATCCTTTTAGAAGACAAAATAAAAGTTTCCTTCAACTAAATTCTATCTCCCAACCTACCCAACAAGTTGATACCCAAGTAGTTGCTATAAAAAAGAGTAATCCTTATATCTTTTGGGATCCACAAAGACAATTTACTCCCATACCCGACACCCTTCAAAGCATCTTAACTCAACTATCAAACAAAAACATGCTTACCTTACCTCCCGTTCAACCTCTTGACCCTAACAAGCCATTACCCCCAATCTTTAGACACAATTCCTATTGTGCTTATCGCCAACAAAAAGTACATGATACAATACATTGCAAGCGTATTAAACATGTGGCGCAAGACCTGATTGATTCTAATCATATCCAAATTGGAGGTGTGAATGACAAAGGTAATAGGTCTATGGGTCCTCCTAACCAAAACTTGCAAAAATTACCAATCCCATGCCCAACCATAATATTTCATTTGTTAAGGCTAGTGAAACTAAGCCTAATGTGACGAATGTTGACACAGATGATGATAATATGAGAAATAATGAACACAATCTTATGGATACTAATGACCAAAGTACTATTAGTACAATGATAGGAGTGACTGACACCGAGCCTCGTAAACAACAAAACATAATGCCTATTGACATTACTTTCTCTTCAGAAGAAACAATAAAAAATGCACTTGATGGTCCTCTTTACATAGTTGACATAATCAATGACAAGCCCACTCCTGGGATTTTAATTGATCACATTTGTGGAGAGAATGTGATCATAGACGAACTCTTATATGTGCATGAACTAACTCAAGATAGATATGATAAACCAAAAGCATGGATTGAAACGCATGATGGTTTTGCTTGTGCTATGATGGGATGGATCACACAACCTTTACAAGTAGGACTAAATAAATCAAATGTATCATTCTATATCATCTTTAATTCAGATCGATTTCATGTGAAATTAGGCTACAAATAGCTTCACTCCATGAATGCGGTCCCATTCATTGTCCATAAATGCTTAAATTTTTTCGTTCAATAATAAAATATTCACTTTGAACCATAGTGGCTTTAGACCTCCATCTTCCCATGGAAAATTTTCCTTAGACTATTTTTGGCCTGAGCCCATGGAACCTATAAGACCCCATGAGGACTTCCTTTTCCTATCCTACCAAAAGTTCAAAGAAAAATGCATAGCCCTTTCAAATTTTCCTCCACCTATGATCGAACCTCCACCCCTTGAAGAATTTTTTTTTGAGCTTAAATCCCTTTCAACTAACCGAGACCCATCCATCAAAAATAACTTGCCTATTTCCTACAAAAGACCAAGAGAAAACCAAAAAAGACTTAATCTGCCTCCTAAGAAAATTTAGAAAGCCAAAGAGAAAGTGGTTGAACAATCTTCCATGGTTCCTTCTATTCTCCCCTCACAAGAAGAAAAGGTACCTATGGTTGACAAACCCACTCCTACACAAAAGAAACTTGAAAACCGTAATAAAAGGAACCAAAATGCTAGAGACCGTAGGCATAGATGTTGTGCTATTGTTTGAAAGACAAACAAAGAGAACAACATATAAAATCAAAATCTGAACTTAATAGAAGAAATAAACAATGAGCCTCCTCCATCACCAGAACCAATAGATCCTATGTCTCCAACACAACAAGGACCAACACCTTCAATGGATATTATCATTTTTCCTCCTATTGTGGTTCACTTGGATGATGATGAAGAAAAAACTAAAATTGATTAGCAAGTGCATAATGAGTTGAATTTTCTATTTTCCTCTTCTATGAGCTTAGACGATAACAACTGTGATGATCCTTCTAAATCGAGTGATGCACCACATGTTGAACCTGGTGATTCTCCTAGTATAACACTTGATGTTTTCCCTCTCGCTAGTGATATGAATTCTGTATATACTAAACAAGACTAGGATGTAGATGACCTATTGGATGGTTGACTTGCATGTGCTTTACTAGTCTTTTTTCTTTTCTTTTGCATGTGTGTAATGTGATCCCTTGTGACGTTCTATTTGATGTTTTTTCTCTCTCTTTGTGCATTCCTCTATTTGTACCTATATTCTTCTATATGTCGTAAGATCTTTCCTTTTCATTGGTCTTTACCCTTCATTTGCATTTTTGTCTTTTGTTTTACTTTTGGGGATGATGCAAGGCGTCAAGACACCTTATGTCTCTTCCATGTTGACCCAAAAGATTTTTTTTATTATCTTTTCTTTTCCTTTCATGTTTGTCTTGTGTTTTCCTTTTGGGGATGACGCAAGGCGTCAAGACACCCTATGTCTCTTCCATGTTGACCTAAAAGGTTTTTCATTTTGTTTTTGCTCTCTTTGTGTCATTCTTCCAGTTCTATGTGTATTTGGAGAATGATGACAATTCCAAGCTCTCCAATATCATTCTAATATCATTGCAGCAAAGACAAATACTGACCCCAAATCAATAGATCCCTTATGTGTTTCTGGGGGGCAACCCTCTTTTATGTTTTCTTTTGCATGTTTGTCTACTTTAAAGTAATTTCTCATAGCATGGTGTTTAGCAATTTCTATAAAGTGGGGACATACATTGACATTATTTTGGCATGAGTTCATTTGTATTTTTTTCCATGCTCCTTGATGTGGTTTTCTTACTTCATGTGATGTGTTTTTCTCTTTGTGGTGAGATTGGGAGTAATGTCATTCAATAGTGTAATCTATCTTAGCATATTACATTCCTCTTAGTGGTGATGTGACACACTGCATTCCCTAAGTTGTGAATCTCTTATCCTTCGATTGGTCCTCTCTTGGAGACATTAGTAATGATGTCCCCTAAGATTAGGACCTCACACGAACTGATTAAAACCCCTTCGAACATTCCTCTTTCTTATTGCATTGCATTTTTATACCTTATTAAAGTCATGGAGGTATGACTTTGATATGGTCCCTTGGGGCTCACCTAGTGAACAACTAGCTTCGCTAGCCTTTGTGAGCATGCATTTTTGTACCTTATTAAATTAACAGAGGTATGACTTTGATATGGTCCCTTGGGGCTCACCTAGTGAGCAACTAGCTTCACTAGCCCTTAAGAACATTCATTTTTGTACCTTAATAAATTCATGGAGGTATGGCCTTGATATGGTTTCCTGGGGCTCACCTAGTGAACAAATAACTTCACTAGCCCTCATGAGCATGCATTTCCTTTTTGTCCTTATCATATTCATGGGGGTATGACTTTGATATGGACCTCTTGGGGCTCACCTAGTGAACAACTAGCTTCACTAGTCCTCGTGAGCATCCATTTTGTTTGCATAGTGGACAACGTGTTCCACTTGTAAACCTCTTTTGGACAAATAGCCTAGACCCGGTCCACAACACCTTGGACAGCCAATTGAAGCTTCATCTGTTGTATTTTTCTTTTTCTTTTTCCTTTTTCTATCTTTGATGGTGTATGTTGGCGATCTGGTTATGGATTCATATATCATCCGCAAGCATGTTCCTTTGTGCCTATGTTGGTTTGTCATAGGATCTTGATCCTGGGGGCTTGGCCACCCTCTTGGTTATTTTTGTCCTATCTTACTATCATTCATACATTTGAACCCCTCTTGATTGTGTGGTTGACTACTTTAGTGTGATTTTGAAGCAAGTTCATCCTCTCACTAAAGTAGGGGCTAAATGTAGTGTAAGAAAATGCATACCCTTGCATTTTCACACTTGTTTGGATCTGCCTTGCTTTATTTATCCCTATTTATGTCTTAATTGGTCCTATTTTGGATCCACAAGCCTAATAAACTATATATTTTTATGGCTAATCCTGACAAACATCAAAGGTAAATGATAATTTAATGATTTTGATTGTCTATCCTTGATTTTTGGGTTGGGACTAAGATGCCACCTAGGGTGTCTTTGTCCCCCAAAGGTCTTGGGACCCCAAATTTAAAATGCACCTTAAATGAACCCCTTTTGTGAGTTTGTGCCCCAAGTTTCAAGACTTGGGACTAAGATGCCACCTAGGGTGTCTTAGTTCCCCTTAAGTTATTTTCAGGATTTAATTTCAAATCTTGGTGAGATTTAGCATCATTTAATTAATGAATTCATATGTTAGCTTGTTGTGGTGTAATTTCGGGATATTAATCATGGATAAATATAAATACAAGGTTCATTCACTCATTTTTAACCCCAAGAATTTAAGTATTCATTCCTAAGGCACGTTTATGAGATCAACAACAATTCTTCAAGTACTTGGAGACATCATCAAGATTCAAGCTCGTGTAAAAGATACTCTTGCATCATGTGTGTTTTTGAGCTAACATTTATGATGTAGTGTTTTGATTCAAGCAAGCAATTCAAGTCAAGATCTATCAAGCATTCATTGGATTCAAGATCTACACTCAATCTAGCCATCTCACACAAGTTTGTAGATTTCATAACAAGGGTTTGGTGATTTTAAACATAGAATTTTGTTCATTAATCACTTCCCTCCTTTATTTCATTCTATTTCAAGGTTTAATTACCAACAAGGGGTTTGACCAAGGAAACCCATTTCCTAAAAATCAACAAGCTTTTCCTCTCTTGCATGTTTGTGTTTGCAGATTTAGGTTGAAGACTCTAAGATAATTTGAAGTGCAAAGTTGTAAAGTTGCATTGCAAAGTTGTCATCTTCACAGAAACTCACCTACATGCCATATTTGGAAGTTTGAGGACCTAAGATCTGAGAAGAAGGAAGTGCAAATATTGGACATTGGGATCACATTCATAGATTTCATAAATTCCAAATGGGACTAAGTCACCACCTAGGGCATCTTAGTCCTCCCGAGGGTATTTTTTAGAGATTCTTTCGAATCTTGTTTCGACATCCGAATATTTTGCATTTCCCCAAAAAACAACAACAAGACTAAGACAACAGTAAGGGCGTCTTAGTCCTCCCTGGCATATTTTGACAAAATCTTTACATTTTTGGAATCCTCATCACATTTCCAGACTTCCCAGGTACACACATCATAACTTTCTATTGCTTAATTTCATCATTTGCATCCTTCATTTGGCTTGCATTACTAGGTTTTGTGAGTTGAATGTTAAACTGTCTTTTCCAAGATTTTGCTTGGTGGTGGACCCTTCAAAGTCTAAAAGAACCCCTTCTAGGCCTTCCTTTTTGAGAATTGACTCACCCTTTTGGGTTGATAGTCAATCCAATTTGAGATCCTCAAAAAATCTTGAATGAATTTGTCCTTGAGGATAGGATAAGCCTTGGGATAGAGATTTTATCAGAAATGGAAGAACAAGTTGGAATCATTAAGCAGTTGCTAACAAAAGCTAACAATAGGTAGAAAAGTTATATTGATTCTAAACGGGTAGGAATTTCATAGTGGAGGATAGAGTTTTGTTGAGAGTTAAACCTCACAAGAGTTCTATCAAGTTTAGAAAGTCATCCAAACTAGCTCGTGCTATGTTGAATCTTTTGAGATTCTTGAGGAAATCAACCTTATTACGTATAGAATTTCCTTGCCACCAACTCTTGCGAGGATGCATAACTTCTTTCATGTCTCATATCTTAACAAGTATATACCGAGCAATAACCATGCTATTGATTGGAATGATTTATTGGTGCAAGATCTAGGGGTAGTAACAATCGAGCCACTCAAGGTGCTCAGAACACATAAGCTTCACTTGTATAACTGAGAGGTTCTACAATGCAAGGTCCAGTGGGATTAGTATGCAAAAGACTTTTCCACATGGGAAGACTATGCTGAAATGAAGCAAAAATTTCCAAAAGTCTTGCAAGAATTTGAAAATTCTTGAAAAACAATAATGTTTTATTTTTATTTTTTTGATGTGTGCTTTATGCTATGGTCATATTGATACTTAAAAATCATCGAGGACAATGATTCACAAAGTGGGAATATGTTACACCCCAAGTGTTATTACCTATTTACTATTACCTTGTTTGGTGAATTAATTCAATAAATGTGAATGTGTTTATTTATGAATGCTGATGGAAATATGTTGAATGAATGTTTGAATTAAATTCTTTATGATTCAGTATATAAAATATATAATGTGAACATGACATGTATGAGAAGTATATGAATGCAATGATTTGGCTAACTATTGCTATGGTGAAATAAGTTGAAATGTGGGAACAGGTTCAAGCCTCTGAAAGAGAGGGGAAGTATCACTTAGGAGAAGAAATTTTTCTGGTAACCTCTAATTCAGTCTTACTAAGCATTCACACACTCACGCCCTAATGGGTCCTAGTTGAGTCAAGCCAGTTGGGTAGATGGTAATTAATCTTCAATCTAGTTGTGTATGTTTATATTGATTTACGATCTTGTTTTTGAATGTTTGAATGAGGAATGAGTTGAAGTCTTGAAGTTATGCTAAAGTCCTTCCTTGAGTGTTTATTTATTCATCAATGGGATATATGCATTTAATGTATATATGTATATATGTATATATGTACGTGTCTTTGGTAAACTCATACATGTGAGTAAATGTGTACATGAGTATATGTAGGTTGATGTACCTATGCATGCTCATGGACGAATTACCCATGTGCATGGGAATAATGATTGTACTAAGTGACATATATATATGTATATACATTCCATGTATATATATCGTTCGATGGGATTGCATGTAAGTGTTTTATAAAGATATTGAAATGGAATGATGTATATATATACTTATATATATACGTAATACTATTATTTATATTATATATAATATAAATATTTTTGTTAATTAAATGTATTCAACAAATTTATGGAATGAATATATATATTATAATATATACATTCTTATATATAACATATACTTCAATAGATAAATGTGTATATATGATATATATATGTGAATAAGCTATTGATATAATTCCCAAGTGCATAAATAAGCAATGATTATTATTGTTAACATTATTAAGCAAAGCACATATGGTATCATATGGTGCATAAAGCATATAGCACATAAAGTATATGGCACAACATTTAGAGAAAGAAGCCAACACATAAAGTCTTTAAAGACCAATTCAAAGCATGAAACAAAGAACGTAAGAGATATATATTGTTGTGTAAACATTTTTGAAGAGTTAATGTTGTAGAATATGTCAAGCCCGAGCCTATGAAGGTGGCGCCAAGTAAAGAGGTGGCACCATATTTGCTTGAGGTTGGAATGTAAAAGAAGTCTTTGAATTCGTATAAGCCTCCAAATAAGTGTTTAGACTCAATCAAGTACAAACTTGGCAACATTTTGCAATGGAATTCAAATTAGGAAACCTAATTTGAGCTTGTTATCCCAAATATCAAGTTGACTCAACCATTTGCATGGTGAGGACAATCATGTGTTTCAAACTTGTGAGTGAGTTGTTGTATGAGGATGAAAGGTGGCATAAATACTTGCTTGTTTGTAGTCTTTGGTTGCTCACAAATTAGTATAAATAGAGGTGCTCATTCTTCCAAATGCATCAATTCTCAATCCAATTTCTTAAGAGTTATTCTGCTGCAAATTTTGTGCAAAGTGAGTTGAGAGCTTGTGATATTGAGAGTTGTGTTGTTGCTTTATATTTGATTTGTTGAGAGATTTAGAGTGAAGCTAGTAGAGGTGTTTGAGTAGTTTGTAGTAGAAGTTGCAAGTGAGCTTGAGGAGAAGATTATTCAGTTGGAAGCTTTTTAATAGGCATGTTGATTTCTACCTCTTTATTCTTATGTCAAAAAGATTGTTTATTTTATTGCCATATTGAAATATTGTATTTTACTTGTATGAGATGTTTGGATATGCTTGCATATCATTTGGTTGTTTCTTGTTTTGTGAAACCTTAATTTTGATATTTACTCATATAGATATGTATACAATAAGATGTATATAAATACTATTTGTACTATACATAGATTGTTAGTACTTTATGAAGTGTAGTGATACTATAGGTGTGTATCATAAAATAAAGATGCTTTGAAATAATTGATTGTCATGTTAGATAATGCGAGACAAAGGGAAGGTTATTCTTGGGATTAGGATAATACATGGGAAAGGGAATAAACTAGAATAGAATAGAATACTAATGGTAAAAATACAAATTTAGCAATTGTAGTGGTGAATATAGATGAACCTCACTTAAAGTATTGGGTGTTGAATCTTTGGAAAAGGTAATGTAGGTAGCCATTGTCTACATTGCCAATTCACTATGATCCAAATACATACTAGGTTGAGAATATTATAGAATTAGAGGTTGAATTTATGGTAAGCTCTAGACATGTAGGACACATCACTATTCTCATAAAAGGCTATTTGAAAGATGAGGTAACTACCAAACCAATCTCTTCGTCGAAGGGTAGGGCCATCTACCTATTTGGTAGATGTGCGAGGGACCACAATTAGTCCATCATTGGTAGAAAATAAGTTGAGTGATGCTTCTCGTCATGCAGTTGGTAGCCAAGATTTGGGAGAAGGACATTCTGGACCATTTGTATATCTAGTTCATGTAAGACTTTTTAGGCTATGTATGTATCATGTGTCCATCTTTATGGAAATTATAATGTGAAATTTTATCTTGAATATATTTATGTAAAGCTAAATCATACTTATATTATTGGAAATGATTCTTTTATTATGCAATAGAAAAGTTTGGATAAAGTTATATTTCAAATGATGCACTTACTATTGAATAGAATTTTTTTTATTGCTCTACATTGGATGCATAGATAATTATATGTGGGTAAAACTTAGTAGATTTACTTGGGAGAACAATGAGCATGCTACAAAATCAACTATGCATCCACTTACAGGGATCCAAACATGATTGAAATAAAAACTCTGAATCAAGAAGATATTTAGGTTCCATTACCAATAGGCTCATATTATGTTTGCAAAAAGGAGAGAGGGAGAGATAGAGGGGGGAAGAGCGAGAGAGAGAGAGGGGTAAGGAGATAGAGATAGAGAGGAAGATAGAGATGGAGATGGAGATGGAGAAGGAGGAGAGGGATATGTAGAGGAGAGGAGAGGGAGAAATAAAGAGAGAGAGGAGAGGGACATATAGAGATGGAAGAGATACATATATAGAGAGGGATAGAGAGGGAGATAGATGGATGAATAGAGAGAGGGAGACATGTCTAGAGATAAAGGGGGAGAGATGAAGATAGAGTGAGAGAGGAAGAGGGAGATGAATATATAGAGAGATATAGGTAGAGGGAGAGATAAATACAGAGAGAGATAGGGAGATAGAGAGGGAGATATAGAGAGATATAGATGAAGAGAGAGAGAGGGAGAGATAGAGAGATATAGATGGTGAGATAGAGATATATATGGTGAGATAGATATATAAGGAGATATAGAGGAGGAGAGGGAGAGAGACAAACAAAGAGATAAACAAACTGAGAGAATTAGAGATAGGTAAATAGAGAGGGGGAGAGAAATATGGGGAGATAGAGAAAGGGGGGAAGAAGTAGGGGGAGATAAATATATATGGGGAGATAAAGAGAGAGATAGAGATATATGGGAAGAGAAAGAGAGAGAGAGAGAGATATATATGGGAAGAGAAAGAGAGAGAGATATGGGAAGATAAAGGGAGAGAGATAGAGATAAAAAGATAGATAGGGGGATAGGGAGGAAGCGAGGTAGGGAGAGATAAAGAGAGGGGGAAATAGAGAGAGAGGGAGAGAAAGGGAGAGAGATATGTAGAGGATGAGAGTTAGAGAAGAGGGGGAGAGAGGGAGATAGATAGGTTGAAGAGGAAGAGAGAGAAGAGGGAGAGAGATAGGTAGAAGAGGGAGAGAAAGAAGAGAGGGAGAGAGGGAGAGCGATATGTAGAGGGAGAGGGAGAGACATAGAAAGGGAAAGAGAGGGAGATAGCTCAATATATATAGAAGGAGAGTGAGAGATAACTCAATATATATAGAGGGAGAGGTAGAGAGCAATAGGGAGAGATATATCAATCACCCTCCATATATCTCTATCTATTCATCTTTATTTCTCCATCTCTCTACCTCTCTCTATCTCTTTGTCTCCCTCTCTATCTATATCTATGTCTCTCTCCTCTTCTCTCTTTCTCTTTTCTATTGTTGATTTTTCTCTATCTCCCTCACTATATCTACCTCTTTATTCCTCTATTTCTCTAACTATCTCTCTATATATTTATCTCTCTATATCTCTTTATTTCCCTCTTTATCTCTCTATTTCTATTTATCTCTCTCTCTCTCTCCATATTTATCTTTGTTTCTATCTTCTCTCTTTTTATACCTTTATTTATATCTTTGTTCCTCTCTCTTTATCTATCTTTGTCTCTTTATCCTCCTTTGTCTCATTTTTCTCCCTCTCTCTTGCTCTCTTTCTCTTTTTCTCTCTCCACCTATCTATATCTTATCTCTATCTCCCTCTCCCTTTTCTCTTCCTTTCTCTCTCTATATGTTTTTCTCCTTAAGTGTGCAATATGTAGTTTGAAGAGGTCTTAAAGGTGAATTATCATATCCTTAATCAAATGAAATGCTACCTTGAGCATAAATCCCCAAGGACACATGCCATCCTTGGATTGCTGACATGAAACAACCAATCAAAAGTTAGTTTCTCCCTCTCTCTCTCTCTCTTCCTTTGTATCTCTTATATTTATCTCTCATGCTCTATCTCTCTTTGTCTATTCCTCTCTCTTTCAATCTATATCTCCACCTCTCTCTCTCTCGATACCTATCTATCTAAATTTGTCTCTCTCATTCTCTATCTTTTGTTTTTCTCTCTCTTTATTAGTCGATAGGCTACATATAGTGTGAGATTTGAGCTTGAAACAAGTCTCATTCCTACAAACCACTACTGAGTCATTGGAAAACAAGTTTCAGCTGCCATTTAAAGGTAAACCAGCTAATAAGTAGGAGGTATTTTCCACAACGTGTCAAATTATGACATTGTTATCAAGATTCAACCATGTAGTTTTATGAGTCAAACTTATAAAACCACAGGGTAAACTGATTGTCATTTAATGGTAAAATCCTCTAAAATATCAGGTAAAAGCCTCCAAAATCTCACTTATCACATAAAAGCCAGATAAATATTGATTTGACAACTGGATGAGAACATTCTATTTCCATTAGCAATTTTTTTTGTCAATTTGATGGAAACTTTCTTTTTTCATTTGCATTGGTTTAGGTTTTAAATTTGTATACAAATATTTCATAATCAGATAATACTTAATTTCTTCAAAGAAGAAATCTAGATTTGTCTAAATTTATTTCATTCCATTAATTAATACTTATTCTTAATTGTTTAATCTAGCCACATGCAACTAGAATTTGCAACACATCCATGCCAAACACATACTCTCTAACATATTAACATACATATAGTTTTCTATCAACGTAATCCTTGAACCTCCTTTAGGTGCAAGTGCTAGTATATATAGCTCTCTATATAGAACTGTATCCCCCTCTATATCTCTTTTTCCTAATATCTCCAAAATCAATTAAACTATGAGATTTTTTATATATTAATTTAATTTGTTTTGATTAGGGGTAAAAAATAGGTTTTGATGGGATCTCGAAACCCAGTACAAGATTAGGCAAGTTGCAAATAATATGACCCAAATACCAACAACAACGCCAAAACAACCACTAAAATATTAACAAGACTACACAGGTTGTAACCCATAGACAAAGTAGGGCCTGAAACCCAAATACAACCTGGTTTTAGTCGGGACTAGTAACCTAATTAGATGAACGGTGAACCTTCGTGCATCAACCAGACATAAAAAAACCAGCTGCTTAGAGAAAACACCCCTAAGCCAAAAAAATCAATCCTCTTGATGGAGTATAGCTCCATCAAGCCCCTAAACAAAAACAACATCTCCAAAAACCCCACCACAAAAGGGGAGACTAAGGAGCAAAGAAACATAATATCCTTCATGCAACAACACCCAACCAAACACACCAACTCCAACCCCACCTCGATAGGAAGGAGCTCCCCTCTATAGGAGCGGAATAAATGAGAGCCCAAACCTCCAACAACCTTACTCATCTGCCCACACAAGCTCCCCCTCGATAGGAGCAAGCAAATAAGTAAAGAAATCTCCACCCAAACTACAACAACCACCATCCCCTCAAAATAAAAGGGCTTCGCCTCAATGGGAGCAATTTTCGCCTCCATAGAAGACAACGATAGAAAAAAGAGGAAAGTATCAGAAAAGAGGGTAATCACTACCACCATTGACAAGGAAGGAAACTGGAACACAAAGGGAGAAGAAAAGCCATGGCTGAAACCCAAAAGAACAGATTTCATAAACACAGAAGCCTTCAACCAGCACAGAAAAACTGCCATTAGCAGAGAAAAAACTCTCGTGAGAGGATGGAGCATCACCACCCACAACTTCACATCAGAAGAAACAAAAAACTGTGAAGAACAAAAAACCCAACAAATAATAACAAACCCCTTCATTATTATCATCTTCAAAAACCAGGGGCACCAAGCCACAACAGATAGGTTCCCAACCATCACCAACTGCCAACATCCATCATAGGAAACACCAAATCCTTGGGCACCAAAAATACCCCAATCGACCATCACACCCTCAAGGCAAAGAAGATTGGCCCAAGAGAAACCAACCACCACTAACCCCATTCTATCAACACAACCGGCCTTAGGCACCCACACCAGAGCCGCACACGACCAAGAAGGAACCAAAGAAACAGTTGAATCACCATGGTCAGATTTAACGAGGGGCATCAAAAACTAGACCCCAACCTCTTCAAACTCCAGGATGAGCCCATCATAAGACCACATAACCAAAAAAAATGACCCAAAAGGGTCCTCAGTGAAAATCTGGCCAAAAAACATCAGCTTAGGAGCTCCGCTCCTCCTCCCTCTCAAATCCCTCTGCTCCATCTGACTCCCTAAAAGGAAGGAGCAACATAAAAGGTTTGCTCGAAGAAGCTGCAGACCACTATGGTCGCCATCTAGAGCATCTGCCTCTGAAGCGACACCCACCATGAAGAAATACCCTTCTCGTTCTCCTCTCTCGCCTCTCCTTGCATCATCCTCTTTCCCATCGTCAGAATCTTCCTCATCTGTTGAACCATCGGTAGTAGAGTACCCTCTAGACGCCTTACGCTAGCTCTCGCCCAACACTCCATTCAAACCCTTTCTCCGCAATCGCTCCTGCGTGCGCATCATCACTCCCTTCAGTATTACTTTCACTGTTACTACATGCATATTAATTTAATTTGTTCTATAATATATTAATTATTAATTATAATAATTTCATATTTGTATTTAGTAATTTTTATTATATAATATAATATATAATAATAATATAACCTATATATATTATTCTACATAATAATAAGTATAATTATATTATATATAATTTAATCTATATTATATAATATAAATAATTATATTTTATATTATATAAAAATATAATAATTATTAATTATAATAATTTTATATAATCTATATATACATATTATTATATATAATTTAATCTATTTTTGTTTTGGTAGATTAATAGCTGGATAGGGCCAATGCCATATATTATCGAAGAGCAAAAATTTACAGCTCCGATAGCCATATCGACCCAACTACAGATAGCCATATTGGCCCAACTACAAATCAAAATTGTTGTTGCCAGCCAAAAATTCCAGACCCACACACCTAGCAGTATACATCCTAGCACTCGAGATAGCTAATTATAGCCAAAAAAAACTAGTTTACGCTAACCAGCATCATCACAGAGGTTCGTCAGGGCCTCCTTCCCTTCCTTCCTTTCAACTTCCTGGGGCCATAGAGTGCGGTGAAGATGGGGCTCGACGCCTCTCATCCTGAATCCTGCTTCTCCTCCTTCTTTCGCATCTATCTTGCGTGGGATGCACGAGCTTTCATTGAGCACTTCAACTTGCATTTATTGTGAGTAGGGTTGTTGGATATTTCCTCTACATCTTGACCATCCTCTTCATGCCAGTCCTCCCCCATATCTGGTAGCACAGGTGCCACCAGGGTATCTTCATTCTCACTATCGTTGTCCACCTTGAAACCTTCTCGGGCCATGAAATTCCTCAAGTCCTCCTTCGTCATGGGAGGAAGGAGGGTTGCCATTCACAATAAGAAGTTGAGGTTTTTGTCTGTGTCCCCACCCCATGCCTCCAGTTCTTTAGGCTCCACCATTGAAAGAATTGGAAACTTTGGGATTGGCCTTGCACCCCGTCTTTTGGTCAATTAGTAGTGTTGAGGAATAAGAATCAACCCATTTTCATCAACATTGTCCAGCACCGCATCAATCTCACCCAAATACATGTGCTTGAAGAGTCTCTGGTAGAGATTCTTCACCTTCGGCTTCACCATACCTCTGTAGAGTGCGAGAGCCAGGAACATCATTGGGATGTCTGTGTTGAGCCGGTGCTTGTGGTATGACTAGATTAATTCACGACCTAGGACCTCCCGCACTGCATGGATGTACAACTTGTCTTTAACAGTGAGAATCCCTCTCAGCCTAACGTTTGTCACCTCACCCTAGAAGGGCACCATTGTCATGGTCATTTCCAAGCACACAGGTTTATTCATCTTGTCAGTACTTACCACTTGTATCCTCCAGATGCTTCGCTAACAAATTTCCAAATGTGGCCCTTCTAAGGCTGCCACCCACACTTATAGCCGCCTACAACCTTCTTGACTTCGATATTAATTCATCGTCCTTTCACACAAATTACTCATAAATGCAGAGGTACGACATTCTCAAGGTGCTCAGCCAGAGGTGATGTTTCCTTGTCTTGAGTAAATCACCAAGATTTGTCGAGGACGATTTCATGCCATGTGTGGAATTTTGGTTTTCCAATGCTCGCCATTCGTACAGGCTATAGGTCCCAATGGATATGGGATGCCAACCAGATCCCACCTATCAATAAAACTTGATATCTACACCATCACCTAGGCTACTTGTCATTACTTTCGACACCTCGCATAGGTCTGCGTTTAGCTAGCATCCCTTTGGTCTATCCTGACCTCTGCCAATGCCCCTTTTGCCAACCTATTTGCCACAGTATTCCCCTCACGGTAGATGTGGCTGATTTGGAATTTCTCAAAAGAGGTGATGAGGTTCCTGATTGGAGGCAACCATTGGTGTAATAACCAGTTAGGGGTGGAATTGTGTCTGATAGCATTCACTGTTAGTAGCGAGTCTCCCTCCAGGTGTAGCTTCATCGGCCCAATGGATTTTCCCAATTCCAGCCCACACAGTGCTGCCCAGAATTCTACCATGTTATTTGTTGCTTGGCCAATGTGTTCTGCCTTTTGTGTTATCTCTATACCCTCAAAATTTCTTACCACACAACCAATACCAGCCGCTCCAGGATTTCCCATGGAGGCTCCATCAAAGTTTACTTTGATCCACCCAGATAACGATTTTTGCCACTCTGTTTTCCTTCTGATTTTATCCTTTGGGGTGGCATCCACAATGCCGATGATGGGAGGGATGCACAGTCTGACAAACTTGTTGGTGAGTTCAATATCTCTGCTGGAGAAAACATTCTTTAGGAAGGCTATCCTTTCAACAGCTGTGTTTGCCAAATCCACCACCACCCCAACCAGTCGTCTTGCTAACACTTCTCTGCCCATGGAGTGCTCTTGAAAAATCCGCTTGTTCCTTTCCTTCTAGATTTCCCAACAAACTGTGGAGAGCACTATTTGCCAGATGCTGCTAAAGACTCCTTTATTGGTCTTTTTCGACCATTCTGTCAACCAGTCCCAGAGGTTTGCAGGTAGTGGAGTCAAAAAACTTAAGAGCCCGAGAATGAACTTCTAGTAGAACTCGGCATAGGGGCACGAAAGTAAAAGGTGAGTCACCGTTTTCGCCCGTTGCTTGCACATTATGCATTTGTTTGGGCCTCTGAAACCCAACTTTGCCAACCTGACCTGTGTTAGAATTTTATTCTGGGTGTATAACCAAGTGAATACCCCAGCTTTAGGCAGGACATCCTTCCCCCACATGAGCTCATTTGGCCAGGTTCTTCCTGCCTCCTCTCTTTCTTTGATCTTGTAACCAATCTTGACTTTGTACTTGCCATCTACTGAGGCTCCCCATCTCAATATGTCTTCTCCATCTCCTGCAAGAATAGTGCTTGTTTTCAAGATTGATTCTAGGGCCTTTCTTTGGGCATTAGGAGCATTAAGCTCACTGAGGTTTTTCCACATCCACTATTGCACTCCATTAATCCACACCTTTCCTCCAAAATCACTCACCTTTAGACCCCAAACCCTGACCGTTTCTACCTTGATCTCTACTAGGAAATCTATGTTTCTTGGATTTGGGAATCCATCCCAAGAATCTTCCCAAAAGGAGGCACTCTGCCTGCTATGAACTTCCCATGTGATGTGCTTGGAAATGATATCCTTGCATTCCCAAGATTGTCGAGCCTTTCAGTGGGTTGAGTGTTTTGATTATACTCACCAGGTCATCTGATCTAGGTATTTTCTCCTTAGTATTCTCACCCACTTTTGGTTGTTGGTATACATTTGCCAGACCAATTTGGCATCCATTGCCTGCTTCATGACCTTCAATTGCCTGATGCCCGCACTCCCTGTCGATTGTGGTTTGCAAACCTTGTCCCAAGCTAACAGTGGAACCTTGTTTGTTTCCTCTGGTCCATTCCAGAAGAATTTACACATAATTTGATTAAGCTGGTCAACAATGCCCTCAGGGAGTTTCAGACAAGACATTGAATATATTGGGATGGTTGTCAGAATGGTTTTAACCAGGAGTAATCTACCAGCTGAGGTGAGCCATTTACCTTTCCACAATTCCATCTTCTTTTTGCAATTTTCTACAAGCCTGTCCCAAAAGCTAATTTGATTGGCCCCTGCAAACAGAGGCATACCAAGAAATCTCCTAGGAAGGCTGGCTGATCTTACACCCAAAATCCTTGAGAGGTCACATTGAAGGCTAAGTTGCACATTTAAGAAGAAGACTTCAAATTTTCTCCAATTGATGGCCTGTCCTGAGGCCCTACTGTAATCATCCAACAAATCCTTTATCTTCCTTGTCTCTGCCCTTGAGGCTTGTCTGAACAGGATGGTGTCATCCACAAACTGTTGATGCATGCTAGCCCCAACCCTTGGGACAACCTCAATCCCTTTCCAAGATCCATATAGCCTAGCTCAGCCAATTTTCCTACCGAGGGCTTCTACCATAATGATGAAGAGGAAGGGGGATAGGGGGTCCCCTTGTCTTAATCCATGGGAGGAATTAATGAATCCTTGGGCCAGTCCATTGACCAGAATTGAGAATCTTGGGGTGATAATACAACTGCTAATCCAATCCACTAGTTTTCTATCAAAGCGAAACCCAATCAATACATCTAACATGAATTGTTTGTCCACCCGGTCGTAGGCTTTTAGGATGTCTAGCTTTAGTATCATGCTTGGCAGTCTTAACTTCCTTGTTGTATGGATTGTTTCATGAGCCACAATTATGCCTTCTACAATCGATCTCCCCTTGATAAAGCCACTCTGCTCCTCATAGATTATCTTATCAATTACCAATTTGAGTCTGTTTGCAATTACCTTCATTACAATTTTATAAATTGTGTTACACAGAGACATCAACCTAAGTCCCCCATGCAATTGGCTTCTTTATTTTTTGGTATGAGTGCAATGAAGGTGTGATTCATTGCCCCAAGCATTGTGGTTTTCCTTCTCGATTCTTCCATAACTTTGACTAGATCCTCCTTGATTATATCCCAGTAGTTCTAATAAAAGTAGGTCAGGGATCCATCTGACCCCAGGGCTTTATCCGTTCCAAGCTGGAAAGTTGCCTTCTTTACTTCCTCCATACAGACTGGTTTGGTGAGTTCCATGTTCTCCACTTCTGAGATTGTATTTGGTATACCTCCAATGAAATCTTCCGTGATCCTCCTTGCCTATTGGGCCTCCTGATCAAAAAGAGTCTCAAAATACTTGATGGCCTCCTGGCTGATCTCCTGCTCATCTCTGGCTACAGACCTATCCTCTCTTACCAAATTTGTGATCCTGTTTCTATTTCTTTTGACCAGGGTTGTGTTGTGGAAATATTTAGTGTTTTTGTCACCTTCTTGAAGCCATAATTCCCTAGATTTCTGTTTCTAGTGGCACTCCATCCTTGCCAGGATCTTCAATTGTGAGCTTAACAACTCCTTTTCCTTTAGGAATTCCTTCTGTCCCATGCCCTTTTCTATTATTTTCTCATTCAGAGCCCTAAGATCCTTTTATATCTTATCACTTTTTTTTGAATATATTCTTAAAATGCTCCTTATTCTAGATTTGTAGTTTGGCTTTGATATGAGAGAGTTTCTTCTGAAAGGAGAATAAATAGGATTGGTTGCCTACCCATACTTCTTTCCACCATAATGAAATTTGGCTTTGTAAATCTGGGCCCCTCAACCACATCTTTTCAAATCGAAAGGGAGAGCCCCCTTTGAATTTGTCTGGTTGAATTGCTAATTGGATCGGGAAATGATCAAAGCCACTCCAAGGAAAAATTGTGGCTTCCATCAGATTTGCCGCCTAGCTCCAATCCCCTGCCACCAAAAACCTGTCCAACTTCTCTCTAATTCTCGTGTGGCCCATTCTTCTATTTGTCCAAGTGAACACTCCATTTTTTGTTTGTATCTCCCTCAACGTGTTATTGTCCACAGAATCCTGGAAGTCCATTTGAGGCCTGGACAACACTCTTATCCCACCTTATTTTTCTAAGTTGTTCAAGGTAGCATTGAAATCCCCACCAATCATGATTTTCTCTTCCTTTAACTGTCTCAAGGAATTCGAAATTGCTGCCCAAAGGGTCCTCTTCTTTGTTGAAGCTATAGGTCCATATACATTGATTAACTTGAACTCTATATTACCCTGGTATGTCCTTACATATACCATCAACCAATTATGGTTTGATTCTAGGAGACTGCAACAAACCGTGGCTGGGTTCCATACTATTCCCAGTCCCCCAAAAGCCCCAATTGACTCCCTAAGAATCCCTTCCCATCCCTTCCAATACTTCATCTTCTTCTCTTGCTCTTCCCTACTCCACTTTGTCTCTTGAATGAGTAGTAAGTTTGGTTTACTGTTTTCTACTTGGCGTTTGAAGTGACGCCATTTACTAGGGGCATTCAAGCCCCTAGCATTCCAGCTTATAATTCTCATGGTTCCCTGGGAAGGGGAAGTCCCTTCCCGTTTTTGAGGATGGTTTGGCCTAGCTTTGTTTGGCCCTTGGCTAATCCTACCACAATTAGCTTTTCCTTGTTGGATTTGCATCCTCTTTGGCTGACATACTTAATCCTTGGAGTTTTTCCGCCTGAGGGAATTTTCTCAATCCCACTTTCGGCTAGGATACCCTCTTGATACTCTTCAAATATTTCATTGCAGTCTGACTCTGATCCCATGCTTCCCTGATCCTGACCGTCTTCTACTCCTTCCTCCATATCCCTGGTACTGGTATGGGCTACCATTTGTGCTACCTCTAGATCCCTTGACTCCAATTCGGTCAACCTCCTCCCTAGGTTTCCCGCCAACTAATCCTCTATCCTGATATCTATGAGATGAGGGAATCCCTCCTCAACATGGACACCCAAACCTGGGGTGGTTGACTATTCATATTGGACTGACTTGTACGTGTTTTGGCTTTCTTCCACCTGTGGATCCACCGAGATCCTGGTTCCCAACCTTGCCTCCTTTGTGGCTAACTTTGGAGGCCAGATTGACTCCACAAGTTCCTTTTCCAAGTTTTCGGTTGGTGGCCATATCTCCTGATCTTTCACCATCACCAGTTTTGACTCTTTCTCACCCATATATAGATTGAGGTTGTTGGCCTCAATCCAGGATGAACATATATCCTTACCATGCTCCACTGATTTGCACTTGGGGCATTTCTGCAAGCTATCTTCTCTGATCACTTCCTGTCTCCAAGAGCCCGTTTATGAGATGAGTTCCACAACACTTGGCAATTCTATGCCTTGCGCCATCGATACACATATCCAAAAGTATGACCCTCTTTCAAGATCCTCTTGAGCTTTATCTAAAAATTTGAATTTTCCCAATTGCCTCCCTATCTCCTTGAGAGATTCTTCCATCCAATACTCCAAGGGTAAGTTGTACAATCACAACCAAACTGCATTTTCCTCGAGCCCTAGCTTCCCTAGGTCGAAATTAGGGTGCTAATCAATGAGGTGCAGTTGAGTTCTATCTAAAAAATATGGCCCTGTTTTTAGAGCCTTATTCTTTTCTCCTTGTCCAGGGAAAGTGATCAGAAACCAATTGTATTCGAGGGTTTTCACTGCTATTTTATCTCCCCAAGTTTCTAAGCACCATTTTTCCATGACTTCTCGACTCTTGTGACCTTCACCACCCCATTTAACAAACATAGGTCTATTTCTTGAAGTAGATCCCAAGTTCTTTTGACTGTCTCATTTTTTAAAGAAATCGAGGGTATCGAGATTGGAGGGGACGTACCAATTATCTACTTCGCCTGGCTTTGAAGAGCCCACGCCCTCGGCTGTTTTGTAGTGTCACACCTCTTTCGGGTCCTCCTGGCGCTAGTGTTTGGTCGTGTCTTTGTACAACCTTGGCTTTTTCTAGAACCACCCATTTGCTCTTCTACAATTTTGCTTTCCCCGGTTGGCTGATCCTTGCCTCCCTCCCCAATTGTTGTCGGCCTCGGTACAACGATATGGTCTCACCCATGGGGGCCCTTGGCCATCAAATTTCCTTGAGTGATTCCCTCTTTGCTCAGGTTTAGCTCCTGACCGGTACCTTGGTTGATAGTAGGGATGACAATTATCCACCCAGATACCATTCTCCAACACCCACTGAGGTCTGTACATTTCTGTGTGTGTATCCCTTCCCACTTTCCCATAAGCAGACCACCCATTGTTGATCTTCTCCTTGAATGCTTCTAGTGGTATTGAATGCTCCAGTTCATCGCTCCACCTTTCTTTGCTTTGGTTCTCCTTTTCCGATGTCTGATCCCACTGGTTACTGATGTCGTCCTCTAGCGTGTCATGCCTCTACGCTCCTCCCCTTAGCTCCTTCTGGCCTTCAATCCTCTGCTCGTCACATTTTGCCACCTCGCGCTCCTCGCTTTTCGCCACCTCGCGCTCTTGCACCATTTTTTCCCTAAAAAATAAAAAAAACTAATTTAATCTATATTATATAAAATATATATAATATATTAATTATATTTTATATTATATAACAATATAATAATTAATAAATATAATAATTGTTAATTATTAATTATAATAATTTTATATATGTATTTAATAGTCTGTTAAAAGAATATAATATATAATAATAAAAAGTATAATTATATTATTTATAATTTTTTTTTATAATATAAAATATACATTATACCTATATTAATTATGCTAATATATACTTAACTACGTAGGGTAAAGGATGCCCTAATGTTAAACCTAAATGTGCTCATATTCTTGGCTGTAATTTTCATTTTAATAAACATACTCTAAAACCCTCGTGGAAACCTTATTTTCAGGCTGCAGCTCACCAAATTGGAGAAGTGAAAGGTCAATACAGCAAGGAAGAGTTTGGAGGAGCAGAAACAGATAGCGTCAGGGAAAGCAGCAAGAAAATGGCGAAAAATGATGAACGGCTGAAATTCGTTTAATCGTCTTGCATTGATACGGACGCAAGATAGCCGTCGATACGCTTTTACAGGTCGCCTAGTTCATAGAGGCAACGCCTTCGGCGTAATAAAGCCGCTAAACCCTCATGACAGAGATATATTGCTAAAACCCTGAAGGGTTTTCAATGGTGTTTCAGGAAGCAGAATGATGGGGATCGAGTTTTACTCCTCATTACTATTATGGGGAGATGACAGTTCAAAATAGCTTCATGATCCTGGTATTTCCCACCTATACCGAATCTCTTCGTGTTTTCTCTTTCTCTCTTTGTTACCTAAGCTATGCTTACGCCACATAATGTGCACATAATGTGCTTGGAGAGTGTTAACTGTTACGGATAATTACGCATATCAGGGTATATTGCATAATGGCAGAGGAATATGCGGTATTTGTTGTAAGGTTTGAATGAAATTCAGTCCAAAATTGCAGTAATGCTAGCACTTAATCAATATTGTTGGCAGAACATGGCTAAAGTCGGGCGAGCACTTTTGCCATATAATCTCAGTGCTCCAAATCATATTCCCTTTTGTGCAGAACAGGCTTTGGAAAGTTTAGCATATAATTTCAGTTCAGGCCTTTTTCCACCGTCAAACCCTAACCCAAATGAAGGAAATGAAAATGTAGCCGCTTTGGGGGCTAAACCAGGAAAGAAATATATATGGGTGTTAGATACAACAAGAATGACAGGATTATCCGCAAGAGGAAGCAGGTCAAGTAAAAAATACCCTTTTCAAACACATTGGATATCAACTTCCAGAGGGAACTCAGAAACAAACTTCATTTTATCAAGAAAAATATCATGTTATACCTTGCAAAGTTGCCTACTGGATAAAAAATCTGCTGTTTTTAGATTACCCAGCAGGGCAGCTTCTAGCCAACCAAACAAGCCTGTCGAGTATAAGCTGCCATCTGTGACATGGGGTGTTGTGTTTGGGCGCAAAGAGAAGCTTGTTTCCAAAGTAATTATCTGTGATTACTTGAAAAGCCTAGGAATAGTGCCGGACGAGTTGGAAGATATAGAGCTTCCTTCAACAGTTGATGTTATGCGAGAGAGAGTTGAATTCCTGCAGAGAATAGGTCTCAACATAGATGACATTAATCAGTATCCTCTCATGCTGGGTTGCAGTGTGAGGAAAAACATGGCCCCTGTACTGGACTATTTGGATAAAGTGGGTATAAGAAGACAAGACATGGCTAGTTTTCTAAGAAAATATCCTCAAGTGTTGCATGCTAGCGTTGTTGTAGACCTTATGCCAGTTATCAGATTTCTTCGAGGTCTTGATGTTGAGAAAGAAGACATTCCGTATGTCTTGCTCAAGTATCCCGATCTCCTTGGATTTAAACTTGATGGGACAATGAGCACTTCAGTTTGTTACTTAGTTAGTATTGGAGTGAGGCCTAGAGACATTGGACCAATGGTGACACAGTATCCTCACATTTTGGGTATGCGAGTTCAGAAAGTGATCAAACCATTTGTAGATTACCTTATAAGTCTAGGACTTCCCAAACAAGTTGTGGCCAGAATGATTGAGAAAAGACCATATATTCTTGCATATGATATGGAAGAATCAATGAAGCCCAATGTGGAGAGCCTTCTTACTTTTGGTGTACGGAAAGAGGCTCTTCCTTCTGTGATAGCACAGTATCCACAGATTCTTGGGACTGGGTTGAAGCCAAAATTGTTTTCCCAACAGTACTTTTTCAATTTTAATATCAAGGTAGATCCAGCAGACTTTGCTAGAATTGTGGAGAAGATGCCACACATTGTCAGCCTTCCTCAGACACCAATTCTAAAACGAGTAGAATTTTTGAGAGGGCGTGGTTTCTCGAATGAAGATATAACAAAAATGGTGGTTGCTTGCCCCCAGTTGCTTGTCATAAGTGTGGAAGTCATGAAACACAGTTTTTATTATTTTAAGAGCGAGATGAATAGGTCTCTGCAAGAACTTGTAGAATTTCCAGATTACTTTACTTACAATCTGGAATTCAGAATCAAGCCTCGTTTTCAGAGAATGTCAAGAAAGGGCATCATTGGCAGCCTAGATTGGATCCTCAATTGCAGTGATCAAAGGTTTGAAGAAAGACTAGAGTCTAACTATATTGAAATTCAAGAAAATGGCCCATCGTTCAGTATGGGAGGACAGCTGAAGCTACCAGGAGATGATGCTGATTCACAAGAGGAAGATGAGGAAAGCGAGGATGAAGTCTTCTACAGACGAACAGTCACTCTTTAGTGATAGGGCACCAAAAAAGCCATAAAAAACAGATATGTAACAGGAACATTATATTAATCTTCTAATCAATGGTGTATTTTCTGAATAAAGCTTTCCTCTTTCAGATAATGTTAACATACAAGAATATTAATGTTTAGTAGCTGATATCCTACCTAGGCTTATTGAAGTTTTATCTTATCAACCATTCATCAGTGAGCTCCCTAGCTCTTCTTTCCATCCATTTGATATTTTCACGATGCATCATTTTTATGTAATTAATAGTTATTAGCTAGCCAAATTCCCATGATTGGTTAAACCACCCAAGTAATCAATAAATTATTAAATTTGAGATCCAATAGTGGTGCTGTAGGATGCAATAATAATAGATGTGGTGACTGACATGGCTAAGGATTGAGGATGTGATTGAATATTATATTCATGTGGTTTGGTTTATGATTAACCTATAGAAAATCCAAGTGAGAGGTACTCAAGACAAGCCATGTGGATTTCAATTGCAGGAGTGTAGATGACTTACAAATTGATTTGCTCCACATTTGTTTTTTGAAATTCAACATGCATGTTGTCTTTCACCCTATTTACCCAGATATCTGTTTCCAAAGGGTTTGTACAAATAATAAATACAAGTACTTGTTTCTAATTCTAGAGACAAGTAACAAGGCTAGGAGAGACACTTGACAATGCCTCTTGATACCTTCTTGATCTCTATTGGCAATTCTGTATATTTTTAATTTTTTTGCACATATATATATACAGCTGTACCCAAGGAATTTTTTTTTTTCCGTACTGGCATTACCGCATTCCGTACCCGTACCCGATCTTGTACCAGAATTGGCAACTTAGAGTCAAACTATTTTCAACTTGATATGGTGTTACTTGAAGATTTTCCCTTTCTTTCTTAATGTACTCTTGCACAATAATGCCCCACAAGAAGGATAAGCTCTCCAACTGTTTTCTTGTTCATGTTGGGATTTTGTAGGGCTGAATTCTATGCACATACAACTGTTTGGTCATCCTTCAATTCTCTGTCAAACAGAATTTCTTCGATGTCACCATCCACATCCATGGTTCATACAAGCAATGACACCAGATGCATAGATTGCCTAATTGTAATATGCAACAACAGTCAACAAGTTATTGTACAAGAATAAAAGTAACAAAAAAATTTAACTGGCAGTGCAGTTCATCAATGCACACTTGGAACATGGATACAGAAACCATACCTGATCAGCCAGATGTAGAAAGACTGATGCAATATATAACCATAACGAGCGATAACCAAATAACCAAGAACATATTTGTGAAACCAATCTATTTCATTTTTATGCTTCTCAAACAAAAAAACCTGGAAAATGGTGCAGATAACTCCATGAAAAACATGAATTAACATGTTGTAGTATTTCACTATTGAAGCATTTACTGTATAAAAATAAGTCATAACTTAGAAGTAGAAGCTTCATACAACAGTGACTAGCTAATCTTTGATTATTAGCTATGAGCACAAATCAAGAAGGCATGAATCAGGCAGAGATCTTACAAACTCGACAGAAAGAACTTAAAATATATATTGTTTCAAATCTCAATACAACTCAAGAACATAACTTATATATTGTCCAAGAGAATACCTTAGAGCTGCTATTAGATTGAGAATCCTTTGTAGATTTACTATTATTTGGACCAGACATTGATGTCCACGCATGGTTCAGCATGATTTGAGTTACTAAGCCTGAATTTCTATCCTCAGGGAATGGAAGTTCAAATGTGGATCCCAACAACTTAGTTGAGTAATTGAACTGCAAAGAAACAAAGTGAGCAAAATTCAGAAAGAGAATCTATTAAAGACATGAGATTTCTACATTCCATTTAGCAAAAAATTAAAGAGCTTCTGGTAATAACTTATAATATTTTTTAATCTAATTAAATCAAATTAAAAGCAAATTTATGCTGATAAGCACTTTACAATTAGAAGTTGGAGATTGCACAACATTGTTGTCAGACCAATCATTTCAACAGAAAAATGTTTGATATGTCAACCAAATTAATTTAATTTTTTGCCAACTAGAGAGATGTTAGAATGGATTTTAAAACTATATTAAACTATAAGTTAACTAATGAATTATCACTTGCATTTTCTTTGAAAACATCTCCCATCGTGTGTGTTCTTTGCTGTTACTTTATCTTCATAAAGTTTGTTAAGGTCTTCAGCTTGGCATGCTAAGTTATTATATTCAAATTGGCGTAAGTTATTGGAATTTCTACGTGTTGGATTTCAACTTGTTTATTCTTCATTAAGCATAAATGATCTTTTATGTATAAATTGTCATGTGTGTGGCTGCCTACATTATCAAAGTTCTGACATTAATCAATACCTACACAAAACTCTTATTAGAATTTTTTAGAGTAATGCTGTTTCCATTTACATGATACACATTTTCACAAATAGATTACTGGATAATGTTAATTTAACAATGACAAATCCAAAGGTTTCAAATAAATGTGTGCTTGAGAGTGGTGCGTCTTTATATATGGTTGTTGACATTCAGGCAACATCTTTGCCTTGGAATGTCATTTCAGCCAATGAAGTGTTGGTGTATTCACAAGCCTTTGCTCAAATTTGGGGTCTACAGGAAATTAAATCCTAAAAATGATTTAATTTACATAATTTTTAGTATCTTACCTAATCAAGAAGAAAATAAATCAAAGCATAAAAAAGAAATTTTATGTTATTTAAACCAGAGTAAAAGATTGTTTTACAACATTCACCATTGAAACATCCATATGTGGAAAGGAAACCCCAATAAGAAAACCAAAACGATATCCAAAAGTTGCTGTAATGATAAGCCTCATGGTCTCATTTGGCTTCTTCAGAGTTCTGCTGCATGTTAGCAATGAAACAAAAAATATTTCATAAATTAAAATAATCAACACTTGTTTCTCTACAAGTACACAAAGGGAGAAAAATGACGGGGCAGATTAAAGAAAATCAAAATTCAATAAACCGGCCAAGGCCCAAAGATAATAAATAACTAAATAGCATTAATTCATTTTTATAAATTGAAATCTGGCAGCGCCGCAGCTGAAACTAAGGTGGGGTTTGTGAACCTGTTGCATTTGCTGCTTGCCATTATGGATATCACTTCTCAACACCTACACTAGAAATTGTGCCCATGGTACAAGTTGCTGCCTTGATTCTTTATACAAAAGATGTTGTGAGACCGCCTTAAGCAATGCCTCACTAAGGCAATTACCTGTCTCAAGTTTCCCTGTATAATACAGTTAGTCATAATTCAAGAAAAATCTTCAAAAACTTAGAAGAGTTCATGCTGTGAAAGAATCAATACATAAGATAGAATAAATAAGAGCACACCCCTCATCAAAACATAAGAAATGAAGTGATCCATAATCATCTACAAAACTATGCTTTGTAGATTACAAATCAGTAAAAAAAAATTGTGCTCTTGCTTTAGAACTGTTATTTACTCTTTGGAAGCTGAACTATTATGTTCACATAAACTGGATATTAATTCAAAACACAAAGCATACACAGTTAACACTTCAGCTTTCACCTGGGAAACCCCCATTATGGAGGAGAAAACCCAACTTGGTAGGTGCCGATCACACTTTTACCTATTGTATTACATGTAAATTGTCAAAATATGAGGAATTACAACTCCAATGGCTGTTTCAACCCTCGGTCTTTTTCACTGCGAACTGGAAATGTGTTTGTTGGTGCTCAACAATGGTGTCTTACACTCAAAGCTTCCAAGAAGCATCAACATAATCCTAACCTCTTTCTTCTAGTTGTGGCACGGTCCTCCCATGCACTGGAAGCATCAAAAGTCGTGCCCTTTCAAATTCCCTAACTGTTGTCTGTGCCATAATGAATTTGCCAGTTGCAACAGCATGAAATCACCATGGTATTTATGCAATTGCAGCGGTATTTTACCATTCATTGAGGAGTCCTAACCATTCGCCAGAGTATATAGACAATCATCATGGTAGACAGACAAACGATGTGGTATATTTGCAATCACTGGGGTGATCACACATTCACCAGACACTTCGGCACTTCCCTCCAGACAGCATATTTGTCTGTCCTAAACAGCCAGTACTTTCACATTTTCAAATTTCAGATATTTTTTTGTTGTTCCTTAATTCATCTAGATCCTTTTTGTATCATGAAGTATACTATTTTGCATATTAAAATAAGGCAACCAAATATGCACCATGATATGATAGTAACCAGTGATTTGAACTAGATAGATAATTAGTTATAAATATATTAACAATGGATTTAATATAGAAATATACTAGTAAAATAAGAAACATAAAATATACAGACATAAAATAATATATATATTGAAGGGAAATACTGTTACAAAAATACAGTCTTCTAAATATGATTCATGAACATTTCATGAACAGAGACTGCTAAATATCCAGAGATTATGAATGATTCAAGAATGACAGATATATACGTGAACCATCCATAACAAATAGCATCAAGTAAAAGCTAAGGAACCAAAGAACCATATGTAGAGGAATCTGTTCTGGTTGCAGCTGTATTTCCTGCGTTAAGCCCTAAGTATATCTGCTAGTGGAGTATATTTTCAAATCTTTATGTCTTCCGACAGTGCATATCAGCTGACATCGTGATTGAATGATTAGGAGAGTTTGGTTTCTAATGTGCAAACTGTGAAAGATCAATTCAAGCAAATTTTATAGGATACAAATTCAGAGTGTATGTTGGAAAAATGTGTCATAGATATTGCTCAGAATTCATTTGTTCAAAATAAGTTTTTGCCTAGACAAAACCCTCTTATACATTTATGAGAAGAAAATTGAGAGAGCTTAATTGTGAACAAAAATGAGTTATTTTTTTCCCCTAAAAATCTGTTCTTGTAAAAAGAGAAGTATTTTTTTTTTGGGTTTGCCCCGAGTATACCTAGGATTCATCCTGGGTATGTCTGAGACGTGCCTGAGACAAACCCACAGTCCCAGGTACACTGGACGTACCCAGGAAGGACCCATATCCAGACCGATTGAGTATGGCCCATGGGTAAAAAGTTAAAAACCTAGTAACATGACTGAAGATTGAATGTATGACTAACCTGTGTTTTCTGACTAAAGTTTAATGAGTGGGACAACTCAGAATTCACCATTGCTGTCATCTCCCCTTTTTCGGATTAAAATAATTAATAATGCATTTTTTCAATTGGGCCTGGTCACTTTTATATTTGGATTAACTTAAATAATATTATTTTAATAGATTAAAAAGTGTTATGCGGACGAGTACCCAGCAAAATTAGGGGCATCCTCGGTTGGGAATGTTTCAACTTTCAGGGATGCCTCAGAAATGTCCACGCAATGTCCCCAAAATCTGCCTAAAATTGGAAACATTTCTGGTACGTTCAGAAAAACATAGGAAATGCAAGTGGATGGCTAGCCGTCCTGTACAAACCAACAACACTTCCATTCATTAAAAAAAATCACAAAAGTAATAAAAAATAAAGGGGTGTGGGGGCCCACAAGGCACATGATGTTGATCCTGAAGATACATAGGTTGATGAAGAGGCACATGATGCGTTGCTTGGGCTTCCATTGGATCAGGATGAGACAACCTCTCATAGTGGCAGTGACCCAAACACCGATTTTGATTTAGTATTAGGGGATGCTGATTTGGGAGTCGGGACAGCTGCATATTTCTATACTCATGTCATTTTGTAGTTGAAATTTGCAGCCTTTGGGCAAATTGATGTATTTTTATATATGCACATTGTCAATGAATGCAAATAAATTTTGTAAAAACTTCATTTGTTTGTCGCTTTCTATGAAATGAAAATATCAATTGAACTCTAATATTATGTGTTAACTATTAAAGTTATATGCTGTATATGATGATTGCCTTATCATATGAATATTTTAAATTTTCTATATTTTCCCAATTTTTTAATAGCCATCCCTTGTTGTCCAATAAAATGGCCTCCCTCCCATCCCTGTACCCGAAACATGTCCTCCCGTCCCTGAAATGCGTCGTCCTTTCCCCTGCCGTGCTCATCCCGGAAACTTGGGGTAACATAGCTTAAATGTAAAAAGTATCTTTAATACTTGGAGGGAAAATAAAAATAAAATTAAAACAAAGATGTATATAGAGGGCCCGAAAAAGACAACTATAAAAAGACCACTTTTCTTCATTCATGATCATTCAAGTTATCCTTTGTATTCAATTTTCAGACTTGAGAATTTTGTTCAATCTGGGGCATCCAAGGACAAAAACCTTTGCTTATTTTGGGTGATTCCATTCAAGAATCACAATCATGCTGATTTGTGGAGGATTTGAAAACATTTTCAATTTGCTACAGTGACACTACAATGCAGCTAAAGTGTTTTTCGCAAGTATATGCCATCTTTGGTTGTCAAAGCATGATTGAGGGTTACTAGGTGGATTCTAGAATTTTGGTAAATTTTCCAACATCAACTAGGAAAGACCTGAGTTATTTCCATCATCATAGCTGTGTTTCATCATTGGAAAGACGAAATCAGTCATCTAGGGCAGAAATTCAGTTATCCAGCTGCTGCTTTTGTACTTCTTCAGCCATCATTGATCAGAAAACAGCCATTTAAGTTAGGTGCCACCTTGCAAGAGGGAAAATTCAGAATCATCTGCATGTTATAGGTGTTTCAAAGGCAGATTGGGCCTTAATCAGCAAATGTTTATAAGTTACCTGCTTGCTGTACCATTCTAGAGTTTTTTTTTGTGATTGGTGACAAGGATCAGCAGTAACATCCGCATTTTCAGTCATCACCAGCATTTCCAACAGCATTTCCAGTCATTATTGCCATCTTTGGAGCAGTCGTTCAGCAGGATACCCTCAGCACATTCCATACTGCAGGCCTTACAGCCTTGTTCGTGAGTAAATTTTTTTATTAAAAAATCATTTCGGGCTTGTAAATTTCTGATCAGTTTTTGGGCAAATAAAAGTAATTAAATTCTCCTGAGGGTTTTTCAATGAGATTGTCCTATACCTAGGGTTTTTATTTTTGCAAATTCTGATTTTATCTGCAAACTATGGTTTGCATTTACCATTGGTTGTTTGGTTTCAATTTATTTCATAAAAATCAGAAAGTTGCATAAAATATTGCATTGGGGACGTTGCAATTGCTCTAGTGGATTAAAATATTTTCTTGATTATTTCAAAAGCATGCATAAGATGCCAAAATTCCATTTGTTGAATCTATATATTTCATTTGAGTTAGTACATACTAAGCTGAGCCTCTTTCTTAAAATAATGTAGAATTTCTTCATCACACAGGTGGATCAGAAATTCAATTTCTGCATGTTGTGTCAACTACACTTTGTCATGACGGATGGAGCGACTGTCTGGCGCCGATGGGCTTGCTAGGGCAGCTGTGCCCTAGCCAGCCATTTCTGGTCTGATTCAGTGCGAGGGGGGTCTTGGCGACCGGGCTTCTTTCTTGTTTCTGCTGCTGGCTTATTCTTTGTGTTCTGCCTGGGACCGTTTGTTTTTATTGTGTCTTCTCTTGTGTGCTGGCTGTCGGGGCTTTTGTCTTCTGTGGAGCTGGCCCTTTCCTCTTTCTGTGTCCAATGTGTGGATGTGGCGTTCGCTGGTGACAAGGGCTTTGTTGCTTGCTGTCTTTTGTGGTGCAAGCCGTGTGAGGGGCTGCTGCAGGCTGGGTGAAGGGTACCCGGGGGTCTTGGCCGGGGTCTCTCCGGTTCGGAATCTGGATGGATTTCTATGTGCCAAACAATATGGCTGTGGGGGTCCCTTCCTTGGTGGGTGTTGAACCCAGGGTTTCAAACCCTACTTTATCTAGATTGGGTATAACTTGAAATGGAGCTTTAAAATTGCACAAGGTGAACAGATGTTTAGAAAGGGCACAAGAACGGTCGATTCTTGTGATTTAGCCTAAATCGGTGGTTGAAGATCTTGCTTATTTCTCCAATCATGTTCTAATACGTAAGTTTATGGGAATGAGGGTTTCTCTCCCATTCCTTGATATGTGGATTCAGATAACATGGAATCTGGGAGGCAACTTTGACATTTTGATGGCTGCAAATAATTTCTTTTTGGTGGATTTTTCGTGCATTTTGGATTGAAACAAAGCATTTGAAGGGGGACCATATTTCTATAACCAGGTGGGTCTCTTTATCAAGCCATGGCATGCTGATTTTAATTCAGCAGAGGAGTTACCTTCTAGGGTCCTAGTTTGGGTACGTCTCCCTTGGTTGCCACTTGAATGTTGGAGAAGCGATATTTTGCAGTCAATTGCTTTGCTGTTGGGAAAACCGATTGGCTCTTCACAACAAACTTTGGATAAGAGGATCTTCTCTTATGCATGGGTATGTGTTGAGATTGATTTGAGTCAGCTTTTGCCAGATTCTATTGACTTGATTGTTGGTTCCTGTTCTTGGACTTAGACTCAGCCGTTGGATAATGAGACCTTACCTTTCTAGTGCCGTTTCTGTCGTGAATATGGTCACCTTCAGCAGAGATGTCCTCATGCTTCTGGTGTTGGTGGTGTAAGTAATTCTCCCCCTCAGTCTAATCTTAAGGTAGATAATGATAAGACTCCCATGCAAAGGGGGGGGCAGTGGATAAGGATGGTTTTGTTCAGGTCAAGTCTTGCAATCGTGGACGGGATCAAAAGCGAACTTTCAAGGATAGGTAGGAGGAAGAAACTTATAATAGATTTGAGGCTTTAGATGAGTTAGTTGAGGAAGGGCTCCCGATGGACATGCAGTTGGAAGTTGGTGCCTGTGCTGAAGAGGTACCCGATGAGCAGCCTTTTGCGATTTCTAGGATGGATCAGCTTGGTGTTCATGGTCCTCAGTTGGATTCTAGCTTGACAACTTTGGCTTAGGTTCTGGGTGAGGAAGCTGGGGTGATTGTAGACTTCGGGGGTTCCGCTGGTGGGGGTGGGCCTATCTTGGAGGTGCGGAGTGGTTCTATTGCAGGGAAAAATAAGTCTTCTTCATCTACTTTGGGCTTGTAGAAAAAACTTTCAAGAAGGGGGCTCCTAAGAAACCTTCTAAGGTTGGTTGGAAGGACCAAGAAAAGGTGAAGCTTGCTAGTGAGA
Source organism: Sequoiadendron giganteum (assembly GCA_007115665.2). Lineage (NCBI taxonomy): Eukaryota > Viridiplantae > Streptophyta > Pinopsida > Cupressales > Cupressaceae > Sequoiadendron > Sequoiadendron giganteum. Next base: position 604,193,700 of record CM021102.1, read on the forward strand.
CATTGGTTGAGGCTGGTTCAGTGAAGACTATTGATTCTATGTTGTGGGTGGCTTCAAAGATTTGGGGTTGTGGTCATTGTCAATGTGTGGGAGCGTTTGGTAGTTTTGGTGGAGTGGCCTATTTATGGGATCCTTGGAAAGTCAGTCCCATTTGGTGGATTTGCTGTAGGAGCTCAATTTCTTGTGTTGCTTCTCATTTTGAGTTTGGGGAAAAGTTCTTTTCTCTAATATATATGTGCTGATTGACTTTCAAGGTAAAACTCGACAGTGGGATCGTGTTAAATATGTGAGGTCTCTGGATCTGTATTTGCTTTGGATCTTGGCTGGGGACTTTAATGCTGTTATTTCTCTAGAGGAGAAGAGGGGAGGTAGTGCTCGCATGGAGCCTTCCTCGGGGCTCTTGCAGGATAACGTGGCTCTTTTGAGGTTAGTTGACATTAAGCCAGCTAATGGAGTCTTTACCTGGAGTAACAGGAGAAGTGGAGATGCAACTATTTCTTAAAGACTGGATAGATTTTTGGTGTCTAGTTTTGGTTGGGGGACAGGTGGGTGAACAACTCTGAGATATTGGATGGTCGAGGCTCCGATCATTGGCCTATTAAGCTTATGGCTGAGTTACCCCAACGATGTGTTAAGCAGTCTTTTAAGTTTCAACTTATGTGGCTCAGGGATAAGTCTCTTCATGATCTATTTCCTGGTTGGTGGTGTCTTGGGAAGCTAACTTATGGCACTGCCATGTACTCTTTCTCCAGGAGGCTTCAATATGTGAAATACAGGTTGAAGCGTTGGAATAGGCGACACTTAGGTAATTTGTCTCATGCAAAACAAAAGGCTCAAGAGAGATTGGACTTGATCACTAGGCGGATTTGGGATCAGGGCCTCACAGAGGAGCTTGGTTTGTTGGAACCTAGTGCGGTGAAGGATGTTGAGGAATGGGAGTTGAGAGAAGAAATTTTTTGGAAGCATAAATCTCGTATTGATTGGCTTCAAGCTGGTGATCGAAATGCTTCTTTCTTTCACAATTCTGTCAAAGATCGAAGACAAGGTAATGTTATCTCCTCTCTCTTGTCGTCGAATGGAGAAACTTTCTCCTCCTATGCTTCTATTTCTATTGAATGTGTTCGTTTTTTTTTTTACCTTATTCTCTAAGGATTCACCTCTTGCGGAGGAGGATGAAGCTAGGATCTTGGATTGTATTCCACAGTTGGTCTCAGAGGAAATGAATGAATCTCTGCTCTCTCCTATTACCTTGTCAAAGCTTGAAAATGTGGTGTTTCAAATGAAGAAAGGTAAAGCTCCTGGACCTGATGGATTCCTAGTAGAATTTTTTCAGGAATTCTGGGAAGTGGTTAAATTGGACCTCTTGGAGGTTGTACAGGAATCCCTCATGAGTAAACAAATGCTAAAATCTCTGAATGCAACTTTTTTGGCTCTTAATCCGAAGGAGGGGGCTAATTCTCTAGATCTTTTTAGACCAATTGCTCTTTGTAATGTTGTTTATAAGATTATTACTAAGTTGATTGCTAAAAGATTGAAGCCTTGGCTAAGTGGGTTAATCTCCGAGGAACAAGGGGGTTTCATTGTTGGTAGACAGATCATGGATGGTATTGCTTCGGAAACCATTCATTCTATGGAGTCTTCTAAGGAAAAAGCTATGTTTATTAAGCTGGATATGGCTAAAGCATATGATTGGGTGAAATGGATCTTCTTATTTAAGATTCTTGAAGCTTTTGGCTTTGTTGGTGATTAGATTGAATGGGTCAGGAGTTTTGTTACTTCCTCCTTTTCGGTGCTAATTAATGGTGTGCCCATGGAGTTGTTTGGTGCTTCTAGAGGACTTAGACAAGGGGATCCTTTGTATCCCTACTTGTTCATCTTGCTTGCTAAAGGATTGGGGAGGTTTATTCGTTCTCAGGTTGTGAGTGGCTGGATTCAAGGTTGGAGTTGGGGAAATGATATTCCCCCTCAGTCTCATATTCAGTTCGTGGATGATACCGCTTTAATGGGTAGTGCGAAGGTTGAGGAAGCTATTAGGTGGCGTAGTGTGTTGCACAGTTACTTGGCTGCCTCTGGGCAGCACATTAATGAGGGTAAGTCCTTCATCTACTTCCATACTCCTAAGGCTATCCAAAAGAGAATAGCTAGGATTCTTCATTTCCAGATTGGTTTGCTTCCTTTCGTCTACCTTGGAATCCCTCTTGTTGTTCGTACTTCCTAAATGTTTTTGGCAATAGATTCTTGATAAGTTTAGAAGTTTGGTTAGTCATTGGACCTGCAGTTGGCTTTCTTCGGCAGGTAGAGTGACTCTTTTGAAGTTGGTGGTTCAGGCTCTTCCTCTTTACAGGTGCTTTGTTCTCTCTGCTCCTTCCAGCTTCATAAAGGAATTTGAGAGATTGTCTCGGCAGTTCTTGTGGTCTGGAAATATGCTCCATAGAAAGTGTAGTTTGGTTAAGTGGGATGCTATTTGCAAGCCAAAGCAGGAAGGTGGTCTTGGTCTACGTCGGACTGATCTGAATGAGCAAGCTTTAGTAGCTAAATTGTATTGGCGGTGGTGTTCACAACAACATCTGTTGTGGGCTAAAATTCTCACCTTCAAATATTTGGGTGTGGTTGAGAGCAATGAGGTTGCTAGATTTAGCTTGGAGGGGAAGGGTTCTATGATCTGGGGGACTCTCAAAAGGGGTGCTAAGTTGGTAAAGCAAGGGCTGTTTTGGATTTGTAAGGGGGGTCGAGATGCCCTTTTTTGGCATGATTCTTGGGATGGGCACCCTCCCATTTTGTCTTCTCATCCTAACCTGCAGGATTTGTGCCAGGTTTTTATGGATGCGAGTTGGTGTTGTGTGGCTGATTTTAAATCTCAACAAACCATAGGCCAAGTTACTGTGTCTAGGTGGGGTGGAAGGATCCTCTGGAGTGGCCTCCTGGTGGTGTGGTGGAGGATCGTCAAGAGCTTGTTAAGATTTTATCAGATCGTGTCTGCAGTTCTCTTCCTGGGAAAGACGTGCTGGCTTGGGGTCCTGAGCCAAAGGGCAAATTTTTAGTTGCTTCTGGTTATCAGGCTCTAGATAAGCAGTTATTTGTGAGCTTTGAGGTTTCTTGGAAGAAGCATGTTTGGAATAAGTTTGCTTGGCCTAAGTGTAATTTTTTCTCTTGGCTGGTGGTGCAAAGTAAGTGTCTCACTTGGGAGAATCTTTGGAAGCGGGGGTTCTAGGGCCCCTCCGTGTGTGTTATGTGTGCTAAGCATGAAGAATGGCTCCCACATCTCTTCTTCTAGTGTTCCTTTGCGAAAGCTATTTGGCATCTTTGGTGGAAGATCTGGAGCTTGCCGTGTAGTCATGCTAATTCCTTGGATGACTTTTGGAGAAGATAGAGATCCTCTCTTGCTAAGACCTCTTTTCTTAGTATTGCTTGGATCATTGGCCCTAGTCTGATTGTTTGGCACATTTGGTCGAAACGTAACAGGCGGATTTTCTTAGATAAGAAGTTGCTTATTGGGCAACTTTGGATGAGAATTCTGGGAGCTCTTAAGGAGACTTTGAATGCTAAGTGTGACTTGCTGGTGCCGATTGATCTTGGTGATTTGGAAGTGGTTAAAGCTCTAGGCCTCATTGAGGGGGGCAGGCGGAATGTGAGCAAGGTGCATCGGGTTCGAGGTCGTGAGAGGGTTGATTGTGGTGGCTGTTGGCACCCTCCTGCATAGGGAGAGTTGAAAATTAATACGAATGGTTCTTCTAGGGGAAATGAAAGCATTGGGGGCATTGGCAGGGATTGCTCGGGAGTGGTAGTCTTTTTCTTCTCTATGTATAGAGGGTGGCATACTAATAATCTCATGGAGGCTATTGGTATTCTTTTGGTGGTGGAGCGTGCAATTGGTCTTGGATGGCGACAAATTGTTTGTGAATCTGATTCTTAGGTTGTTATTGACATGCTGCATAAGCGACATTTGGAGGATGTGAATTGGCAGCTAGCTGTGGTGGTTAAGCAAATTATTTCGTTGTGTTCTACTTTGGATTTCATTGACTTTCGCCATGTTCCTCAGGAATGGAACAAGGTGGCTGATGGTTTGGCTAGGTGGGCTATTGAGAGGATGGGTTCTTGGTGTGTGGATGATTGGGGTAACCTCCCTGGTGATCTGGCTCTTGCTTTGGAGGAATGGGTTATGGAGGATATGAGGTGTTTCTTTGGCGAGAATTAATTCTTTGTTTTGTTTGGCCCCGTGGTGGGTTTCTCTCTTCTGGCTTTGTAATGCTTTCCTGATGCAATAAAGTTTCTACCCCTTTTCTTTAAAAACTACACTTTGTCATGAATGAACTACGATTCTAATATTCATATGGGTTGCTTAATTTACTTGAGGTGCAATAAATAAATAGGGGTGGTTGCGATCAAGAAGTTGTATGACGATGACCTGGTTTTGATGAACACTTTCGGGGTTGTGAATTGATCTTGAGGTTGCCAAAGTGTTCATCTACATTTAACATGGTTGATGGTGTTCTCTGCAGAGTGCCTTAACCAAATTCATATATCTTTCTACTGGAAATATTTAGAAGTTACATGTTATGCTGCATTTTTTCAAGGTCTTGTGGTCTACTAGAAAAGGATCTAAGTGGCAAATGCTCTTCAGTATCTAGCAGCTATTTTGACATTTCAAGTAGGGATTAGGTTATTACAAGTATCCAAGACAACAATTAAAAAAAATGTATTATACTATTAAGGACTGGATGGGACAGCTGAATTGGGATAAAAAAAACTTAGCTATTCCTGGAACACCTGCTTCATCATCTTGCTTGGAAGTTGGATAGGACAGCTGAAATCCTGACTGGTAGAAAGTGCTAAGAAATTCATTCATTCTTCAAATTCTTGGTCACATGGAATTATGGATGGTGTAATGTCTGCAGTAACAAGATCTAGCTTATCCTTGCAGTAGTTCAACAAGTGGGAATACATGATTGGATTTGGCATCCGTCTTACGACTTCACAAAACTTGTAAATGTGAATTAACAGCTATTTCTTAATATCTCTTAAAATAATAGTAATGCACTTGAATTCATTAAATCTAGTCTGTCACTGCTTTCTATTTGAATTGCTTACTGGCAGAAACGTGGAATTGCAAAGTGCAACTCTTATTTGTATCTTCTTTTTTATTCTCATGTGAAATGCTTTGTTATATTTATTTAAAGTTTCTTGCTAATTTAGGCACTGCAACCGTCTTCCTGTGTCATCCTATTTATGTCTTGTAGTGAATTGGGTAAAGGTTAACTTTTTGGTTCAGTATCAATATCATAAGCAGTAGGATTGGATCCAATTCCAATTTGAAAATGACCCTTATTTTGGCCAATAGCAACAGGTTATGGCACAGTGAAAGGAAGAGGGATATATAATAATAAATAGAATAGAAATGTACAGGATGTGGATACAATCATACAACAATGCATAGGGGCAAGGGCATCGGGACACACCTTTTATGTATTGGGATTTTTAAGTAAAGCATTGAATGGTTTCGTTAGAGGTTAAATAAGGAATAGATAATGAATTTTGAAGGCAATAAATAATTGGTCATTACTTTAATTAACATACATAATTTAAATAAGGTTAGCAAAGGTTTACATCATTTACTTTTTGTTTGATAATTTGGAATGTATAGAACTTAAAGCACCCAATTTTCATGGAAATTTGTTGCATGACTATTGCTGCCACAGGAATATTAAAGGCTTGTTGCAGTAATATGCTTTTCTAAAGTATGAAAGAATCTAATAAAAAGAAAACTATTATTTCCATGACTCTGTTTTTTGACTTAAAGTAACTTGCGTGTAGCACCCAAGAGCTACCAAAAAAAGTGGCATCAGAGCACTGGATTCTGGTAATTTAAAGTTCACAAGATCCATTTTTTTATATCACCATGCTAAACCACAGCTCATAAGCATCTTCCAAAAATCGAGATTTTATTTAATACTTAGGGGTTCAGTGCTTAATTATTACCATAGGAGAGGGTGAATTACACCGACCCAGCTCCTGAAGGAGAGTCTGTTTAGAGTTTTTGGTAGTGATATCAAATTACATAGGCCATCACAGCCAATTTTAAAAATTTGATACAAATCTTCCTTCATTAATCATGAATTTCTACCATTTCATTGGCCTCTTCAGGATCCTCAGCACAAGAATCTTCCTCTTTTACAATTGCTGTGCGTGATTTGTGAAAAAATAGGAAGGGGTGAACAAACAAGAGAGCCAAACATTTCATATTACCAACCAAGAGTAGTTCAAGACATTGAACTTTCTGTGTCATAGGTAAACTAATTGTAGCATCATAAATTGCCGACCTAGACAATTTCACAATACGTTTAGCTCCCCCTTATGTGTCTGAACCTAATTATGTTGATAATTTATTTGTTTTATTATTGTTTTCGGAAAATCAAGACATAATTGATAATAAATATTAATTATTTATTTAACAGTAATAAAAGCCCCAAAATAGTTTGGTCAAGAGGTTTGGTCTAGGCTGCCACTGCCCTTGACCAACCTATTTTGGCTAAATTTTGAATATGTTATTGTTAGTATTTTTATGTTTACAAATTCAAATTCATTTGTCGGCTTTTGACAATTAATTTTGCGGGAAACACAAAAATGCATATAAACACAAGTCTTTTCACCATTTGAAAACCTAGGAAATTTGAATTCCAATTTAGCATCCTAAACAGTAGTCAAGGCAATTCAAGAGTAGAATAAGCAACATTATTACAACACTTTTTCATCAGCTAAGATCCATGTTAACAATGCATCGAGTTCATAAGTAAGATTGTTCATGTTCATGTTTGTGTTTGTTTGTTTTGTAAGTATTAACACTTGCATGAATTCCCATAAATAAGCAAATCTTCTTTGCATGAGATGTGTATCACGATTTCAATCTAACAAGGAGATCAAATCTAAGTTGTAAGCTACAACGCCTGTCATTTATCACTTGTTTTTATCCATTTGCCTTTGCTCAACTGAGGGTAAGCACTCTTAACATCATCATTGCCATCATGGAGGTGGACACATCGTGGTTTGACTTAGGCAAGCCCTTATATGGCACAACCTTTTCTCCCCTCTCTTGTTTGTAGGTGGCAGATTTGAAGCAAAACTAAGAGAAGATTGAAGACCTCATTGCAAGATCAAGCATTCAAGCCTCCTATTTCAAAAAATTAGGGCAAAAAGGATTATTTGTCAATAGATAAAGTTAAAAAATCTAGTCACGGAGGGAAGAGGCTACAAACTGTGACCTACTTGTACTTGTTCACATATTCTAGAGATACACATCTTCTAGTCTAGGTCACTCACCCTTGACCAAGCAATTTCAACCCTAATTTGCATACTAGGGTCTTTTGTCTTTGTATTTTGCTATTCTGCCATCTGTTTCTATGTTTCAGTCTTGCATCTTTCTATATTCATATTAGTTTTCTATAAATGCATAGTTGACCTAGTTGTATATTTACATAATCAAATCAATTCAATTCCACAAACACACAAAAAAAGGGATCAAAACTCTGATCTACCATTTTGGCTCTTCCATTGAGGGTAGTAGCCAAGTGGTCTTATGTGATCAATTTTGGTTCCTCTAATGTAATATTGAGAAAGATGTGATTTAGACCCTAGACCCCTTTTCCCACATAACACTATTATTGAGTCTCACAAGCATATGGATTTGAAACTTGATCAAGTAACTTGTACTTTGTGGGGATAATACCATTTAGACTTGGGCATGAAAAATGATTGAGAAAATTGAAATAAAAACCTTTCAATTCTATACACCTTTCAATTCTATAACTAACATCATCCTACAAGATAGCTATTTTTGGTCATATGATATTTAGAAGCTATTAATAATTTGTTGTCATTTTGAGTGTGTTACCTTATCTTTAGGATCACCTTAAAGGGTTAAAATGGTGAAAAAAGTTATAGTTGGGTCTAATGTCTTTCTAATAAAACAAGATTTTTGACAAAAAATGTTTTGATCTTACCAATTAACCTAAATCTATATGCACCTTAAATTTTTTATTAAGCTCATAATTTTATCATCTTTTTAAAATATTCACATACATTTTTTGACATTAAGTAATAACTCATCTAATCCTCAAATTTTAAAACCAAGTATAATCCAATTTCAACTGTCAATGAACACATTTATAACTCCAATAGGATCTATTGTTCCTTACCAAACTTTGAATCTTTGAAGATGAAAGATAATTCACTAAAAAAATGGACAAAGCTTCAATATCTTTTGCACAATTTTCTCCATAAAAGGATTCGCATCCATTGTGCCAATCAAGTTACCTTGATACTCCACTCTTGTATGAAATAATTTCACATCCCTATAAGAACTCACTTCTATGACCCCCTTTGCTCCATTGTGATTTGGACTAGGGGTGGGAAATTGTAATCACGATGTTTTACTTGACTCTATGTGTGTGCATATGAACCATTAAAGATTATTATTAATGGATTTGGATATTAGCTTATGTTACATGTTAGATTGAATTTATTTGATTATGTTTTTGACTAACCTAGACTAACCCCTTTTTGGTGAATTGTGTGAGGAATGTTGTCTACTTTGCAAGTACTAGGGTGCAATGTGAAGTGGATTTTGTTGTTCCATTGAGATTAAGAGAGAAAGATCCTAATGCCAACAAACCCATCTTAATGATAGGTTCATCTATAATAGTACATGTTACACATTTATGGTATTTAATATGATTCATGCATCGATTGGTTGAGATTATAGGTCTTGCTTAAAACCTTACGATTGACATTAGGAACCTATTCCCTTATTCTATTTTGAAGTCATGTTCGCCCACAAATGCGCCTTAGTTTGATGCCAATAATAACCTTGATTTAATTCCTTGGTGAACCTCAAATAATTTAGCCCGCATGGGTAGCAGAGTTGGCTTGGGCAGTGGGTTTGCTCCCTATTGGTCTTGGGTTCGACTCCGCTCCTAGGTTTAAGAGATGGGACTTCTTGCGGGTGGCAGGTCTCACCCGCAAGGGACTAGTCTCGCCCTAGCTCGCCCCAGGTACCCAAGATATGGATTGCTAGGCCATGAGCCCTAGGTACCCAAGATACAGACTACTGGACTGCTGGGTTGGACCGCTAGGACACCCCTATTATATATATAAAAAATTAATATTAATTTTAATAAACAAAACATAATATAATAATATTATTAAAAATGAATATGAAAAGAATAAAATAAACTTGCCTACCCATTGAGCCCCTTTTAAAAATCAGAAAAGAAGAAAATCAAAAGAAAATTAACAAAAAAGGCAAGTAATACGAGAGCTCTATCCTGTTGTGGCATGAGAGCTTTGTGAGGGTTTGGATTTTTCTGTATTCATTTGGCGGTTTTCTCGTGTATGGAAGATAGGACAAGGTGCCCTCTATGGGTTCCCAAAAAAAGTCTTAGATTTTGAGGCACGTGATGTTCTTGTTCCCAATGACAAGACTGCCAGTGGTCTTGTTTATGAGATTTTGTAGCTTGGGACTATCCCTGCTTGTCCAAAAGATGAACCTTTTTTCGATGGTTTAGGACCATCCTTGTGGGTGGATAAGCTGGTTGGAGGGAATAGTTTGAATGGATGGAGTATAGCTCTTATTGTGACCTATTTTTCGAAAGATAGAGGTTAATGTTTCAGATGCTGTCATGGATGAAGTAATTTTAGGGATGGAAAACTCCTTAATAGGTAAGTTTCTTGTCTCTAGACCTAACATAGATTTGGTCCACAAATGGTCTGATATGGTATGGAAATTGAAAGGTAGTGTGACAGTTAGTGCAATAGTGGACAATCTATTCTTGTTTCAGTTCTCAAATAGGGAGGATTTGTTAAAGGTTTCAATGGAGGGACCTTGGTTTTTTTATAAAAGGCATATAAACTATTTGTCTCTTTATAAATGGAAACTAGGTTTCGACCCCTCTATTGACCTTTGTGTTGTAGCCCCTACTTGGGTGCATTTGCCAAGTTTACTTTTGGACTTTTGGAACCCAACAATTTTTTAAAGTATAGCTAACTCCTTTGGGCAAGTGTTAGCAAAAGACAAAGTTACCCTTCAAAGATCTAGGTTAGCTTTTGCAAGAATATGTGTTTTTGATAAGATAAACAACATTTACAGGGTGTTGTACCCTTCACACAGAAAGCCCAAAGGGCCAAAGGAAAGCATAGTTCAAACAAAACTTGAATTAGAAGAACAAACATAAACAGTTGACCGACAACTGTAGAAAAACAAAAAATTAGACAACCTCCGAAACAAAGGGGTCAAAACTGACTCCCCGAACCCAAGGCCGTGAAGAGGCAACAGATTTGGGGAGACCCTTCTTCCACAACACAACCGACCAGGAAGGTTCAAAATCAAGAACCAACGAGCGGGGCGAGGGGAGTGGATCCACAAAAGCCACCTCAGGAGAGGAGCCACCACATAGCGAGGGAGCCGACAGTGGAGTAGCGGAGATAGGAGCTAACAAAGGTCCAACAGAGTCGAATAATGAAGGACATGCAAGTTCTAACTGAGCATCGACAATAGAAGGTTTTGACGACACAGAGACACCAGCAAGCACAATCAAGACAATGTCAACAAAAACCAACGACGACTCCATGAAAGGAAGAGGAGCAGGGATAAGTTCCTGAGAAGACACAATAGGGTCAACCTTTGCAGGAGAAAACTCTCGAAGGAGGATAACCCATCGTGAGATGGTTTGAGAGAGCATTGTTCCACCAAGTCGCAACGCCCTTGCGACGGGCATGAGGGCAAGCAGAGGCTAAGTGACCCACTGAGAAGCATCTCCTACATCGAAAGGGGAGACCCTCATAGTCCAAGAGCTGCTTCCAAGGTCTAAGATGACATCACCATGGAGAGGTTTGGAGATTTCCAAATCAACTAACAACTGAACCACCGTAGTATGCCCAAGCTCGCTAGTTGCAGAGTCTACCATTAAGAAGCAGCCAATTGTGTTGCCAATAGCTTCATAACATGATTCCTCCCAAAACTAGAGAGGGAGATTCGACAGACGGAACCAGACTGGTTTGGTGTTCAACGAATTTGTAAGGGGATTGAAAGAATGAGACCAAGGCCTGATGGACAGAGAATGAATACCCCACATCCACCCCCTATCCAACATGCAACTTCACTCCGCGGAAGAGGCAAAGGTAGTAATGAAAAAACGCCTAGCGCTAGGGTAGAGCTCGATCTCCCTAGAGACCAACGACTTCTAGGAGATAGATACCCAATTATGGAGATTGGGGAGGGAAGGTTGCATGCCATTGAACCTGTAGACCACTTCTAGCTTCAAATAATAATCCTCGTTTTCAACTACCTCAAAACCACAAACCACAACAGGGGAATCCCAGGTACAGGGCAGAGGTTGACGAGCTTGAGTAGGAGGTCGAGCACCCACCTTAGCAGCCTCAGAGGACTCTACCCGGCTTTGCAAGAATATGTGTTAATGTTGAAGTGAACAATCTTTACCAACAAAGTTCACTTTAAATTCAAAATTCTTAAAATGGACATAATCAATTGTTTATGAAAATGCTGGATATTTCTATTAGAATTGCAACTGATATGGTCCTTTAGTGGACAAATGTGCTAAGCCTTTGTGGAAACTCTCAAAAATAAGGGAAGTGTGAAGGAAATTTTGCCTTTGAATGTTTGAATAAAGACTTGGTGGTGATTAATGCAAACAAGGATTATGTTGAGGTTGAGAAGCTTGATAAATAAGAAATGTTAGTAGATTAACACAATACTGATCAGTTGAAAGTCCCCCAAATCTTGAAGGAGAATGGAAACAATATAAAGGCTTCTAAGTTGGATGAAAATAAGGAAGGCCCAATGGAAAAAGGTGGTTCCTAGCACAAATAAGTAGAGAAGAAAGAGAAAGAAGAACACCATACCAAGGAGAAACAGATTGAATCCCTTGTTTTGAGGAACATGGAAATTGCATAGGTAAGGGAGTTTTGTTAGGATGTCCCTACTATAGAACAACTACTGAAAGAATGGGAGCTGGCTTTTCAAGACTTGGTAAAAAATGATAATCTCTTCATAGAGACCTCCACAAATTTGATAAAGGACACAAAAATTTATTCCTCTTACCTATTCGATAGAATAAGAAAGTTAATGAGACTTTGGAGCCACTAGAAGATGATAAACTAAGATTGAGTCCTCTAGAATAACATAATTGTAATGGCCTACAAGTGGGTTCTCAAATCTCTCCAAATGAGGAAATTGGGATTTCTCGAAATGAGGAGGATTGGATCCTAGTGAGTGTGAAAGGAAAAAAAGAAAAAGCCAGATGTGGTAGGAGAATGTAAATAAAAAGACCTCAGAGAAAAACCAAATTGAGGGAAACACAAAAGAAGTGGCTATGGGAAAAAGAAAAGGACCTTGGAAAATCTCATTGGGTCAAGAAAATTTAAGAAATGATCACTTTGGGAACATATAGGAGGCTTCCCCTATTCATGGTCCTTGGATAATAATAAGAAGGAATAGCTTAATAGTTTGTAATTTTGATTGTTGGCCTTATGAGAATCAATTTATGGAATATTAGAGGACTTAACAGTCCTTATAAACATCTTGTTTAGAGCTATATTTTAGATAAAAATTGGACATTCTCGTTATGCAGGAAGTTAAGATGAATGAGTCCAATTTTTCTCAAATAGCTAGTAAATTGTGGTTGGTTACTAAGTTTAGTTTCAACCTTGTGGAAGGTGCTTTAGGAGGAATAACTACATTATGGAATCCTCTATGCCTTGCTGGAAAAATGGTGAGTCATTGTAAGAATACATTAACAATCTCCTTCTCAAACCTGGGTCCTAAGGAAAATTGGAGCTTGATTAAAGTGTATGCTCTGAACTCCAAATTTTCTAGAAAACAGTTGTAGGATACCTTCACAAATTCTATGGCTAGACTGATTGTAAATGGATTCTTGCAAGGGACTTTAATACCCCTCTATTCCTTTCAGTAAAACTTGGGGATCTTGAGGACTACTCTGATAGTATGGTGGATTTTGGTGATTTCCTCACTATCACTAGTCTTTTAGATGTGGAATTAAAAGAAACCTCCTTTAATTGGTCAAACAAAAGAATGGGAAGTAACCTAATTCAAGTGAAGTTGGACATGTTTCTAATCTCAAATGCTTGGAATATCCTTCTTAACCTCACTCTAAAATCCTTTCTTAGAGTTGGATCAAACCATAATCCTCTAATTTTGCAATGGGGAAATTTCATAAGGAAAGGTTCATATCCCTTTAAATACAAAATCAAGTGGATTTCCCATCCTAATTTTAGGCAAAAGATTGGAAATTGGTAGAATAGCCCTATGCAGGGCAACTCCCATGTTTCGCCTTGCTCAGAAAATTAAATTGGATAAAGATAGTTAAAGGATGGAATAGAATGTCCTTTGGATATATTTTTCATGAAAAAGGACAACTTTCAAAAGATTTAAAGGACTTAATGACAAAATGGAAGGGGGTTTCTATGATTTGGAGACCTATATTCAAGAAAAATCTTGAAGAGAAGAATGACAAAGATTGGTAAGGGGAGACAAAATATTTTGGAAACAAAAATCTAGGATCTAATGGCTCACAAAGGGAGATAGAAATGCTAAGTTCTTCCACCAGTCCACTCTAAAACATAGGATGAAAAATGTTATTAGAAACTTGACTAATCAAGATGACAATATTTTAAGTCCAGATGAGGAAATTGTGGATGTTGTTTCTTTATTTTAGGAGACCTTTAGAGACAATTATGGGGATATCAATGGTCCTCAAGATATATTAGATGCTATCCCTAATATGCTAAGTGAAAGAGATATTGCGGAAATGGCTAAAGATATCTCTATTGAAGAAGTGAGGGTTGGTGTCCTTTCCTTTGGAGCTTTTAAAGCTCTAGGACCTGATGGGTTTCATCCCTATTTCTTCTAGGACTTGTAGGAGATAATTAGCAATGACCTTGTTGTTGCTACTAGAGATTTATTCAAGATGGGTAAACTTTTGAAATAATTGGATTCTATTTTTATTATGTTAGTGCCTAAAATGGAAGAAGCTACTTCTATGCAAGATTTTAGACCCATAAGTCTCTACAACATAGTTTATAAAATAATTTCTAAATTGATTGTTAATAAGATTAAGCATTTCCTGCATATGATGATCCCCCAAAATAAAAAAAACTTGGTAGGTTCTTAAGCTAAATATTTCATAAGCTTATGACAAAGTGTCTCAACCTTTTCTTCTTGTCATTCTTTAGAAGTTTGACTTCAAAGGGAGGATCTTAAAATTTCTTAAAGAATGTGTCACTACATCTAAAGTGATCTATGTTAGTGAATGATATCCTAAAGGTTTTTTCTTTTGTGGTAGAGGTTTAAGATAATGAGATCTCATATCTCCTTATCTATTCATAATTGTGGCTGAGGCCCTGGGTAGGAATTTCTAGAGGATGCTTGACCTTACAACTATAAAAGGTGTCAAAGTTGCTTCTTCATTATTTCCTCTTTCCATCAACAAGTAGTTGATGATACTATATTGTTTGGAGTTGCTTCTATTGTGGAAGCCAAACACTTGAAAGTAATGCTTGATAGCTATGCTAGAGCCTCAGGACAATACATAAATTATAACAAAAATGTATTGTATTTCTTCAATTTGAGGTTGCTCTCTAAAATAAGATTGTTGGAATTTTGGGTTGTCAGTAGGCTACCCTCCCTGCTACTTATCTTGGGCTCCCATTATCAACTAAAAATATTTCTAACAATTATTGGTATAACATTGTTGAAAAGATGCAAAAGAAGTTGGCTAGTTGGAAAGGAAAATTGTTGAGTCGGGCTGGAAAATATCAGTTAATGAAAGATTATCTGCAAGATATCCCTGTTTATTATCTTTCCCTTTTCAAGATTCTTTCTTTTATAGTTGAAAGGATGGAGCATATCCATAATTTTTTTTTTTGGACATGAATTGAAGAAAAAAACAAGGATAGCTCTAGTAAGCTAGGAAATAGTTTGTAAAACTAAAAGGGAGGTCTTGGTATAAGAAGATTGAAACATTTTAATAAAGCTTTGATGTCAAAAATTGGTTGGAACTTCTTAAAGAATGAAACAGATTGGAGCTGCATTTTTAAAGCTAAATAATTAGAAAACTGGGACCAGAGCTATTTCTTATCTTCCCTTACTCTTCCTCATGGATTTATCATCTGGAATAATATGTTGAAAATAAGAAATGTGATAAAGAAAGGTCTAAGTTGGAGGGTGGGTAATGGTAATAAGGTTAATTTTTGGAGTGATATGTGGAAAGGTCCTTTGCTTTCCTCATTTTTGATCTTCTCTGAACTAAACAAAATTCTTATAAGATTAAGTCGATAAAAAATATATGGGTGTATCCATTGGAATGGGGTAGAGCCTGAATGGAAATATTTTTCTAGATAAACGAGTGGAAGGCAAGTTGGCATGCAAGGGGTGATTAACCAATTGGAGTAGAATTTAGGGGATTATCATTTTTGTTGTTTTAATAGAGAATATGAATGTATCTAGATGTACCAAATCCTTCTGAAGATTTTTCGGTGGGAACTACTTATAGCCTAATTGTTGATGATAATGAGGGATCCTTTTTTGACTAGGGAAATTTTTTGAATAAAAGGGTGATCCCTAAGATAAGTTATTTTTTGTGGGTAGCCATCCATAACAAAATTCTCACTATTAACAACTTGGATAGGTGAGGAATTTAGTTTGCTAATAGATTTATTTTATATGCTATGTTGATTATGAAATAGTTGATCATGTTTTATTTCATTGTAGGTTTGCAAGGGAGGTTTGGTAAGAGGTTATGACAAATCTTAATGTTAACCAAATCTTCCCTTTGAATCTTAAAGAATTTGTCAATTGTTGGAATCAGAGTATCCCCTATTTGCACCTTGTGATAAAGGAAATATGGAATTAAGATTCTCTTCATGTGGAATGGGGGATTTGGAAGGAGAGAAACAATAGGATTTTTAGAGACCAAAGGAAGAAAAATAGAGATGTATTTTTGAGAATTAAAAATGGAATTTAAGAGATTATAGATGCCCTTAAGTTTGAAAAGGATAGAAACATGCCTTCTTACCTTGAAATCATAGTTAAGAAATATTGGGGGATTAGTCAATACCTCACTAAGGTGAATTAGGAAGAGGTCCTTTCGAGGAAAAGTATTAAATGGCTGCCCCCTCCAATGATCAAACTCAATTTTGATAGTTGTTCTAAAGGCAACTTGTTGGTATGTGGCAACTGATCATGCTATACTGTACACTCTTCATGTATCCTTGTCGGGGTCTAGGGTCGGGTCGGGCGATTTGTTTTTTCACCTTTTTTCGCTTTGTCACCAAAAAAGAAAAAGGCCGACTTTGTAAACCCTAATTTATGGAAGCTTCTAAAAGTTTGTTATAAGCGACTGGGATGGAGATTTGTAGCATGGCATTATTCGTTATATTGTAATATGTTTTGCACTAGATAATAAAATCATTGGATGGCTGCGGTTTGGTGGATGTAGCCCATATTAGGTGAACCACGCTAAATTCTCTGTGTTATATTTTCTGTGTTTTATTTATCAGTTTATTGATAAAATCTGCATTTAACTTGTTAGATATATGCCTACTAACCCTAACACAACCCTAGTGATGTTGATTCTAGGGTGGTTATAAGAGATGAAAAATGTTGGTTGATAGAGGGGTATCCTAAGAATATAGGGTGGAAATCCAATAATGAGGTTGAAGCACATGTGGTGTGGTGGGGTGTTAAAAGAGTTAAGATGTTGAGATAGTAGAAGGTTGAAATTGAAGGAGACTCCAAAACCATAATTAACTTATTAAAGAACAATAAATCGTCCCTGTGGAGGATTAGAAATTGTAAGTGTGAATAAGGTATAAAGGAATAAAACACTTCTTAATGAAACATTGTATCAAAGATCAAGCTAATAATCTATTGAAAGTGTCTCATTGTCTCCTATCTTTAAAGATTTATTAAGCTACAGTGCTCTCATATTTAAATGAAACACTATAACTGTTAAAATGACAATCTAAAGAACAGAATGATGCTGATGCAATGATGTGAAGCTAATATGATAAAATCTAGAATGATAAAAGAAACTAATATGACATGGATTGACATGAAAACTGATAAATGAAGCTACAAGAGGCAGCCATGATATGAAAACTAGAATGCTGGATGTTTGATGCTTGAATTCCTACAGAGTAAGAGTGCATAAGTTAGATAATCTGGATCCTTTTCTTGGTTGAATGAAGCTTTATTTATAGATTTCTTGGTTGTAGAAATGCACAAGGATGGCAAAAAGAGGCTTGGATTCAATATGGAGGATTGAATGGTGAGAGATGGAGGAGATTGAGAAGATTTTGGGGATTGTCTCTACCCATGAAAACACTAGGCAAGAGAAGAGGAATGATTGATGGAAGAGGATTGAGAGATAAATTTGCATTTTGTTTCCAATTTGTCTCAAAATCTTCTCGTGAAGTTTGAAGGCATTAATTTTGACATATTTTGACATAAATTAGACATAGGATATCTATTTTGATTTTGAGGAGATATAGAAGAATATTCTTTATGCCTTAATTTAAAATATTTTTGATTTATTTAAATTAGCCAAAGAGGGATAAATAATTTAATAGAACAAACTATAGAATTTTTTTATTAAAATAGAAGAATATGATATTAATCAATAGTGTATGACCTTTATTTAATTAATTTAAGATTGATGTGATAGAATAAAATAGGGAAATGATGATTAAATCAAACAAAGTATTTAATTTTGTTTATTTAATTAAGATGAGATAATAGAAGAATTGAAAGAATTTAAATGTGAATGTGAACGTGAACTATATAAATAAATATTTTTATTTATTCAAACAATAGAAGAATTTAGGATAATTAATCAAATAATTCATATTTAATTAATTGGATTCTCCAGACCAATTTTAGGTGTATACATTTTGCCCCTCTTTGAAGTGATGTGTTTACGTATTGCTTCGAAGAAAATTTTGCTGCTACTACCAGTATTGATGAAAAAAATTCAGTATGCCCCAGACATGCCCCATATATTGATTTTCAGATGATTGCCGATAATATGCCCCCTTCGGAGATAAATTAATGATTTGATGATTTTTTAGATTTTTTAGAATTTTCATGATGATTTGATGATTTAATGAAGATTTGATGATGAAATAATTTATCTCCCGATATTGATGAAGAAAATATAGCCCATGAATGAATTTCAATTAATTTCATAAACAAAATTAATTAAATAAAAGAAATCCCTCAAAAATCCCTTTTCGAAAATCCATATAAGGTCCAAAATGTCATTTTCATCCTCATTTGTACTTTGTGACTTTCAAATATCTAGTGAGAGAGACATTTGAGCTAGCTAGAGCAAGATGCCTATCCCCTACCACACTCATCATTTTGAGCGTGTGCGACGTCACCAGCAGCCGACCACCTACGGACCTTCGGTATGTACCCGTAATCCACCTCGTATTTTGTGTTTTCTCGATTTTTCGTGCTTTTTTTTAAATTATGTTTTAGCGTGTTTTTCGTAGTTTAGCGCATCAATGTCGCGCTGTAGCGCTTTGCACTCTGGTGTAGTGCTTCTGTTAACTGTTGTAGCACTTTGAGGAATTAGCGCGTTCGTAGGAAAGTTTAGCGCTTTCAGGATTTAGCGCTTAGATAGCCAGATTTAGCGCTTCGATGCCGGATCTTAGCACCTAGAATGTTCTAGTGCTATGATGCAAGAAGTTGATGCATTGATGGTCTATTATAGCGCTTTGATTAAAGCGGCACTTTGGATGCCTGTTTTAGTGCATCAAAGTGCTAAAATAGTGCTTTGAGTAAAGTAGCGCTTCAGATGCTTGTTTTAGCGCATCAAAGTGCTGAAATAATGCTTATGGTTTTGTAGCGCTTTGGATGCCTATTTTAGCGCATCCATGTCAGATTTGCAAATTTTGTTACATTTAACCTTGATTTCATCAATTTCGATCATGTCCATTCTTCGGTTTGGAATGATTTGATTATCCAAATTCCCTAATGATTGATTCTGATGATTAATAAGACTTACTCTCTTGATAGGCGAGAAATAATCCTATTTGTGATGATCCTCATGATAGGTGAGGAATGATTTCATATCTGATAAACCTCATGATAGGTGAGATTAGATAATTTTTTATGATGAACCTCATGATAGGTGAGGTTTGTTGACGTTTGTTCATGAATTTTGATTAAAAATTCATACCAAAGTTTGATTGGGTCTGATAGTAGAATGACTTTTTATTTTTGACATAGTGCACTGATTTTAAACTTTCCATGGTGATAGGAGGATCTGGGTAATCTCTAGATGCGAGAGCGGTTTCCGTGGACTACTGATTTGATTCCTCATTAGACTCCTGATGAGATTCAGATCATAGGTCAATGTGGTCTGTCCAGTATCCTTAATATGCCCCAGATTAGGATTAATCGGGGTCTCCTTACTGCTTTGGCCGAGCGGTGGCACAGTGACCATAACACCTTCCATTTACCCACCGACAAGATGACAGTCACACCCGAGGATGTGTGGCGGATATTGCGGATACCGTTTATGGGAGATTGTTATCTATGATTCACTTGAGGCTGGTGGGAGAGACGCACTCGGTAGAGTTTTCCAGGATCAGCATATTGCAGGACCGAGTGTCTGATGGCGGGTGATGGTGGGTGATGGCTGATGCCTATGCTTCATTACCAACAATGCTAGCTAGATTCATTGGAGGTTTCCTTTGTCCTGATAGTAAGTCAAAAAGATTCTCTGTGGGTTGGGGCAGTATCCTGGAGAGCATGGTCGTGCATAGGACTGAATATGCGTGGGGGATGTGTATGCTAGCCCACCTCTATCACGATTTACATTCAATAGTGTACTTGGGAGGGCACAGCCTATCAATAGGGGTGACTCTTTATAGGTGTGGGCATGGGAGAATTTTTCCATAGCATGACCATTTTCGGTTCTTGACAGACTTGCAAGCAGACCTTATGTTTTTTGATACAGAGGTAGACTTACCCAGGCACGAATGGGTAAGTTAGAGCATTGGAGACGGGTTTTGGATGACATGGAGAGTGTCATCTGGCAGCCTTATCTGGACTATGAGCAGTGTAATGAGGATGATGTAGTGCTCAGGTACTTATGTGACTCCATGTATTTTATCGACATGACCCTTTTTATCCTTGAGAGATTTTTGTTGCGACTGGTTTATAGGCAGTATGGTATTGTACAGTGTATGCCTCAGGGGATTGCTCATTATGCACGACGCCAGAGTGATGTAGCAGATTGGGGGCCATGCTTGTCTTATGAGACACTAGTAGAGGGATACAGGACTCTGCAACCATCAGCTTGGGATATGCATAGAGATATTGTAGAGGCAACGGTTACAGGAGAGTATGCAACATTTTTGGCTTTTCATCCACATCCTCGGATTACCATTCTTGATGAGCCAACACCTTTACCTGTGGAGGAGGATGTTGCTGAGGTGAGGAGGATAGTGGGGATGATACTTAATCGAGCAACAGTACTGAGAGCAGTAGTGATGACAACAACAGTGATGACGGGGATGGTGGTGGTAGAGGTGGCAGAGGGGTTGGGCCAGTCAGTGTCGGTCCATCATTGAGTAGGCCTCACAAGAGGCGAGCAGTGGCAGTGCCTTCAGTTGACCATCAGAGACAGATTGCTAGTTTGTAGACACAGGTACAGACTCTACAGGGACAGGTGGTGCAGGCACGGGGTTTTCTTGTATAGACGCAAACTCAGATGCAGAGTCAGGCACAGGCTCATGCACATGCATTGACATAGGTACAGGCATAGTTGGCAGTTGTTCAGACTTAGGTTGATACTTTGACAACCGAGAGGGACAGTGCTAGATAGATTGCCGAGAGGGTATATGAGACTGCTGAGACACTATAGAGAGTAGCTGATGGTACTTTTGTTGTTGACTATATGAGGGAGGCTCTATGGGATGGCCAAGAGGCAGAGTTTTATAGGGGCCGATATCATGATGCAGTGCCTACTGATCGTAGAGTTGGCTATGCCCCCTCGAGATCTGGTCAGACACGTACCTGAACGGTCAACGAGGGTGTGACGCAGCCTCCACAGAGAGATCCCAAAGATCCTGGTTCTTCCGAGGGTGGTGGTGGTACTGGTCCTGTTATGCCTGCTCATTCTAGTAGCAGAAGATCATAGATGCCATTTTGTACACTTCGAGTCAGCTCATTTTTGATGATGTATCTTTTCTTATTTCAAACTTCATTGTATGCTTGACATTGATGATATATATGATATGTAGTTGATTTCTATTGATTTATGATGGTTTATGATTCTATGATGGATGCATATATTATGTGATGATTCTAATGATGAATGCTTTTATTTTAAGTACATGATGATTATTTTAAATGCTCATGCATGGATATATGATGTATGGATGTTATGATGTTCTAAATGATGATCTATTATGTATGGATGTATGATGTTCTAAATGATGACCTATGATGTATCTTATGTGGATAATAATGACATGACTTGCATTTATTTTAATGTGATGAAATGTATGGATAGATGGTGAATGCTTTTATTTTAAAATGGGATGATGATAAAAAAAATGATGATTTTGTGATGGATGATAATGGATGGATGGTGTAAATTTTGTGATATAATTCATGGATGACAAATGATGTATGGGTTAAAAATTGATCAAATGCATATGATAATAATGTAATGAATGATATGATGTAAAGAAACATGATGTATTTATTTAAATGATGGTTTGTGATGGACAATAATGTAATGAATGATATGGTGCAATGAACATGATGTATTTATTTATGATATGATGTGGAAAATATGGTATAATAAATGTACAACCATTTGATGTTAAATGCATGAATGATGAGATGATAAAATCTTGCAATGATGAGATGACGCTCCTATGTGTTTTTGATGATTTTTGGTTTAATGTCAAGTATACTCAATCATATTTGTAGAAAAGATAATCATTAATTGGAATCCTTTATGCAACAATCACTCTGCAGATGTAGAATTTATTATTAGTGTAATCTAATTTTATCATGCAACTATATGCAAACCATTGTCATTTTAACAGTACTTTGTGCTTGGTATCATCATAGAGCTTTTTAGGATGTTGAAAGTGAGTACAAGCATTAATGGTATATGTTAGACCAATGACGACCTGAGTACTAATTTCATGATTTTTGATATTGCAAGCGAACACAAGCATCTAGGTATAATTGAACTGAGATGACCTGAGAATTCATTGCGTAAACAAGTAGTGATTAATCATTTCAATGAATGAATTCTGCATTTCATCGACGATACATTTGCATAGAACATCCCCCGACAATTCCCACATTTATATGATTAACTTACAGACAACAAACAATAAGAATATCATTCTTCTTCCTTGTTTCTCTAGTTCATTTACATCATCAATTTGCTCGAAAGAAATGATAATATCAATCAAAAATACAATTTATCTACCTTTTACTTAGAGTTTTTCAATCATTATTCATATTAGATCATCCATCCTGATTTTGTGATTTTCCAAGATTTTGACCAAAAACCTAACTTACTAACCTATCCTAGGGGTTCGGGGGCTGATCAAAGATTAGCCTTGCCTACGTTACACATGCAGAGACCACGTAGTTCGACTGACACAGACCCATGTTGGTGTTTTCTTTCTTTTCTAAACTGACTTTTTGACCTATTTTTGGATTTTCTGATATGATATAGATGTTTGATGCCTTTTTGATGGTGATTGATGCTGCGTTTTAATCATTGTTTTTGTTTTCTTGTCATATTGTTGTTTTCCTATTTTGGTGAAGTCGATGTTTTTTTTGCCCCTAGTGATATCGAGATGTTGCCCCCAAGCTGGAGTAAGACATGACCATGTGAAATGATTTGATAATGGTTGCAAATGATGGCAAAACTAATGATATGATATGGAATGGTAATGACTGCCAGACTAATGATCCCGATATGTATCAAAATAGATGGGAAATATGGTTTAGAATCACATACGACGCCTATTTCCAGGTTTTCACCATATGTTTTGATTACACTCTTTATTTTGTATACTTTTCTTTTTCTCATTTTTTTGTATTTTTGTATTTTTTATTTTTAATTTTATGTTTCCAAGACGCCTATTTGCCAGGTTTTCGTCAAGGAAACCCTTTTCCAAAAGTTAGACCTGTGCACTAGGAAATTCAGGTATATATATTTTTGAGATGGATACTATTGATAGGTTCATCAAACAAATCATCTTATGACGTTGATAATTGGTAGGCCCCTGATCCGTACACTGATATGATGACAAAAGGACCTAGCCAGTTAGGCTCAAATTTCCCTTTCTTTTCCTTGTCCTATTGATTTCTAGGGTTCTCTTTTAGAACCAGATCACCAACCTGAAAGACTCTAGGTTTTACCCTATGATTGTAACTCCTTGATATTCTTTGTTGATATGTCGTCAGATGATTGACAGCTTGTTGACGATGCTCATCCAACAATTCTAGTTTTTGAAGTCTAGATACCCTATAATCCTCATCTGAAATGATTCCTCTGAGTGATACACAGAGTGATGGAATCTCTACTTCAATAGGTAGTATGGCCTCTGATCCATATACCAAGGCATATGGTGTAGCTCCTATTGGTGTTCTGATACTTGTTTTGTAGGCCTATAGTGCCAGATTGAGTTGGACATGCCAATCACGTCCAACATCATTAACCATTTTCTTTAGTATTTTTAGAATTGTTTTGTTAGAGGCCTCTGCTTGGCCATTTTCTTGAGGATAGTACGGTGTTGAGAAACGATGTTGGATATGAAACTTCTCACATAATTCTTGGACATATTGGTTCTTGAATGGCCGTCCATTATCAATGATAATAGATTGAGGGATGCCATACTGACAGATTATGTAATTCAAAATAAATGATGAAATCTTCTTTCCAGTGATAGTTGTAAGAGGCACTGCTTCTATCCATTTTGTGAAGTATTTTGTAGCTGTTATTATGAAATTGTGTCCATTGGATGAAGAGGGATTTATCTTTCCTACCAGATCTAGTCCCCATTGACAAAAGGGCCATGTTGATGTGAATGGATGCAATTCTTGTGCCGGTGCATGAATCAAATTACTGTGAATCTGACATTTTTGACATTTCTTTCTCCATGCATGGCCAATAATATCCTAAACGGAGGAGTTTTTTCACTAGAGTTATACCACTCGAATGAGTGCCACAAATAACCTCATGAACCTCACATAAGGCTGTCTCAGATTCGTCATGTTCTAAAAATCGGAGTAAGGTACCATCAAGACCTCGACGATAAAGGATGTCGGTGATTAAAATATGTCAGGTGGATTGGCGGATAAAATTATGTTTTTGGTTCCTGGAAAGATTGGGAGGGAGGATATTGTCCTTTAGGTAAGCATAGGTTTTCTCATATATGGAGGTTTCAATGGTCTCTAAATGGAATATGGTATTGGATTCCGAATTTTTGTAAGAAGGACATGATACTTGTTCTACCATAAAATCATAACAAGCACGTTTCTCTGGAAATTGTAAGAGTGAAGCAATTGTGGACATAGCATCCACAACTTTTTTCTCTACCCTTGGAATTTGGTCAAATTTGATATTGACAACAAACTATTTTAGATCATCTATTTTTTGTTTATAGGGCATAAAATTTTCATCTTTCATCTGATATTCGTCATTGAATTGATAAATGATTAGTTGAGAGTCCCCATATAACTGTAAGTCTGTGATCTTCCATTCAATTGCTATTTTGACCCCAATGATTAATGCTTCATATTTCGCCACATTATTTGTGCATTGAAACATCAATCCATATGATTTCAGGATGGTGTGTCTTTGGGGAGTGATGAACAAAATCCCTACTCCAGATCCTCGCTGTGTGTATAATCCATCAAAATAAAATATCCATTGTTGTGGCGTCACTGTCAGAATGTCTGCATCTGGAAACTCCATTGTCATAGGTCGATCATCTGGTAAAGGAGCCTCAGCCAATTGTTCGGTGATTGCTTGACCCTTGATGGCTTTTCTCTCCACATATTGAATATCAAACTCACTTAAGAGCATGACCCACTTGGCCAGTCTACCTGTTAAGGCAACTTTACTAAGGAAATATTTTAAGGGGTCGATCTTTGCTATTAGCCTGATTGTATGAGTTAACATATAATGTCTTAGCTGTTGAGTAGCAAACACCATTGCCAAGCAAGATTTCTCTATGAAAGTGTAGTTTATTTCATATCCATTTAATGTTTTGTTGATATAGTAGATGGTGTGTTCCTTTCCTTTGTAATCCTCTTGTGCTAATAATGCTCCTAAAGAGATATCTGTTGTTGCAATGTACAATATTAGAGGTCTTCCTTCTGTTGGCGGCATGAGAATAGGCGGTGACATTAGATATTGCTTTATTTGATCAAACATTGTTTCACACCCATTATCCCATTTGAAAACAACATTTTTATGCAACAAATGACTGAATGGATGACTTTTGTCCGCTAGCTGGGAGATAAATCTCCTGATTGATTGGAGCCTTCCCTGTAGTGATTTGAGTTGACTGATATTTATGGGAGGCAAAATCTCCATTATTTCCTTGACTTTCGTTGGATTTACTTCAATGCCCTTTCCTGAGACAATGTACCCCAACAGTTTCGTTGATGTGACCCCAAAGACACACTTCTTGGGGTTTAGCCTGACATTGAATTTATCTAGCCGTGTGAATATTTTGCTCAGGATATACAGATGTCCTTCCCTAGTACAAGATTTAGATAGGATATCATCCACGTAATCCTCCATGTAGGTGTGCATCATATCATGAAAGATTGTTGTCATTGCTCTTTGATAAGTTGCTCCTGCGTTTTTCAGACCAAATGGCATGACATTCCAGCAGAAGGTTCCCCATGGACATGTAAATGCCATCTTCTCCTGATCTTCTGGAGCTATTTTAATTTGATTGTATCTCGAGAAACCATCCATAATTGATAACATGGAATGCCCTGTGTTAAGTCCACAATGATATCTATATTTGGTAATGGGAAATCATCCTTTGGGCATGCTTTATTTAGGTCCCTGAAATCCGTACATATCCTGATGCTATTGTCTGGCTTTGAAATAGGTACAATGTTTGATATCCATTTGGCATAGTCAATAGGCCTTATGAATCCCGCATCTAACAATTTCTTTAACTCAACCTTTACCATTAATGCGATATGAGGATGCATTTTTCTCAATTTTCGCTTCACAGGCTTGATTCCTGTAGGCAAAGATAAATGATGCATGAGCAGATTTGGATCCAAGCCTGGCATATTGAAATATGACCAGGCAAAGTTGAGGCTTATTTCCTTAAAGAATTTGATGAATTCTGGTCTCTCTTGATATGTCATGGATTCTGCTAGATGTAGGATTTTTTCTTTTTCTTCAGTGCCGATGTTTACAGACTGCGTTGGTTCTACCAGAACTGATGAGCGCTCATGATAATGTTCCGGAAGAGTGTCAAATCTCCCATATTTCGGTGCCTCAGAGAGGTTTTCACCGTTAGATGCGTTTTTCTTTTTCTTTCAAGATCTAATGCTGCCATAGAATGGTTTTCACCATTAGATCTATTATCCCTGTTTTTAATTTTGCAACTGGAATATTTGACACCCTCCTGCCGAGTCACGTTGTTATGAGTATTACAGATAGAACTCATACAAGGTTCGTCATGACATAGGAAATTTACGATGGCATCATCATTTTCAAATATGGGTACATTCATAGGTTCGACAAGTTCCCAATCAATAAGTTTGGGATGGATTAAAGGCATGAAGTTATCAGATTGATTTAGGTTGATGGGGGTAAGGGTTAGGACAACAATTTCTTCATAGCTGTTATTAGGGATATTGAGATCAATGATGGTACCCTCTTTAAGATTGTCTAGTTCACTTGATGTCTGTTCATCCCCACTTGAGTCATCAATATTTAATGATCCTGATACGAATGGTCTAGACCCAGAGCTTTGTCCCTCCTCACGCGTAGGTGTATATTGTTGTATTACATCTATTTTAATATCGGTGTAAGATATATTGGAACACATATCCCACTCATATTCATTTTAATCTATTTCAAAGCTATCTCTAACCTGAAGGATCCTTTCTACAACCTTCTTTGTCATCTCTTGTTTTTGTTCTTTAGAGTATCCCAGTCTCATCTTGTCTTTTGAATGGACAGTGAGGGGCTGAATAGGTTCAACTATGCCTTCCTTCCTTTTTTCGACAGGTCCTTGTCCCTCATAACCCACTTTTTCTAGGATAGCTTTCCCTTTGCCATATTTGTCTGTATTGATATTGACATTCTTGATACTAATATTTGATGTCGATGGTTCCTCATCTTTGTATAACCAATCAAGGATTTGTCGTCTAATTCATTATCTATGGTACTGGTTTTTATAAACCTTTCTTCTAGAACTGTGATAGGTACTGATGTTTGATGTTTGATCATTGATGGTTGGCCATATGTCTTTAGAGATGGCATTAACTGTGAAAGATTAAGCGATTGCTCCATAGAATATTGCCCCATTCCGTTGTCTGTCAGCTGGACCTGCTCTTGAAATTTCTGTGACAAAGAAGTTTGGGGATATGGATTGTCTGATAATTGAGTATCAACAAGACTTGTATCTTTTGCTTTATCCTTCTTCTCTACCCATTTGGTGGTGATATTTGGACGTTTTCCCTCATCTGATGACTTTGAACTGGATGCTTCCCAATTGTGAGGCACAAAGGTATCTTGACAGATTCTAAGTGTGTCACAATGCTGAGGGTGATTATAATCGACAGATATAGTCACCTCCTATCCATTTACTAGGAATTTTAAGCATTGGTGATATGTGGAAGGCACTTCCTGTAGTTTGTGGATCCATGGGCGTCCTAAGAGTATGTTGTAAGTTAACTCTTTTTCCAATACTTGGCATGCTATGTGTTTCATCATTGGTCCCACTTGAATGGGTAACATAATCAGTCCCTTTGAAGATCTCTCTTCCTCATCATATGCTTTTATGGTCATTTTCCTTCGGGCATCAATAGCGTCATCGAAATACCCTAGTGCATAGATTAACTTTAGAGTGCAAATGTTCAAACCAGCTCCCCCATCTATTAAGATTCTTTTGACACGATGATTGTGGATCAAGACTTTGATATGGAGTGCGGTGTTATGGGGATGGTTGTGTGACACATCATCCTATTCAGAGAATGATAGACAATGTGGGGTAGTCAAATGCCCCACCATAGCTTGGAATTGGCAAAAATCTAGATTTTTTGATACCGTAGTGGCAACTAGTGCTTGTTCTAGAACCTCCTTATGTGATGGAGATAGTTTGAGGAGTTCTAGTATTGATATCTGTGCTGGAATATTTTGAAGTTGATTGACAATGTTGTAATGAAATGGAGGTGGATATGTGTTTTCAGGCCCAACTCCCTTTAAAACTACCTTGGACTGCCCCCTTGTCATTACATTTGTTGGTTGATAGTCCTGTCGTTCTTTGATTTTTAAAACATTTATTTTATTTTCAGAGACTTGTATGCTTGGGAGAAAATCCAAAGGGGTAGTGTCATTGGTTTTGTGTTCGTTCATGTTATGAGCAACGGTATGATCACTCTCTACTTCGATAAGACAAAGGATCATTTTATCGTAGACATGATTGGTATTTTTACCTTTGTTGTTCATAGAAGATGATGCTCCTTTGTCATATTTTGGTAAAGGGTCCTTTAAGGTTGAATGCTCATTATTGTTTTGGGGTCCCTCTATATATACCTTGTTATTGCTGATTAGATCTTGAACTGCGTGTTTTAACTCCATGCAATCATTAGTTTTGTGGCCTTTATTGTCGTGGAAGTTGCAATAATCTGCATCATTCCACCATGGTGGTTTGACCTTTGGATCCCAAAAACCTACTTCTCGCGTGGTGATAAGACCACTGGTGACTAGTTCTTTCATCGCTAATTCCAATGTTTGGCCTAAAGGTGTGAACCTACGCTGGTTTGATGACTTTTGGTATGGTTGCGGTTTTGTGACTTCGTTGTTTTGAATGACACTTGACTTGACGATTTGATCGTTGTTTTGATTTTTTTTTGAAGTAGATGCCGTCAAGTTAAAAACTGGTTTGGCATTTTGTAAATCACTTGTTGTTTCATTTGCAGTCGTATTTCGGTTCTTTTGCCAAAATTTTGGTTTATCACTGTTGGGGTATTGATTTGAGGAATTTGTGTTATTTGATTTATCGTTGAAATGTTTAATAACCCCTCTTTTGACTAGCACTTCTTCAATCTTAAGGCCATTTTCTATCACCTTTTCAAACGTAGGAGGACATTGCAATTCAAGTCTGTAACTCATCTCCTCTATTAAATTGTCAATGAACAACTCCATTTTCTCTTCCTCAGGAATAGATCGAGGATATCTAGCGAATAGTCGTTGCCATCTTTGTAGAAAGGACAAGAATGTCTCCCCTTTGTTTTGTTTCAGGTTATACAAATCCTTTATCGTGACATTGTGTTGGATATTAAAAGAATACTGAGAGATGAACCTGTTGACAAGTTCTTCAAAAGTCCTTATTCCTGGTTGTAATTTTGAAAACCATTCCATACATGAACCTCCCAAGCTTCTTGGGAACAATCTCATCAGGTAAGTTTCCTCTTGAGAAAACTCTAGGCTCATGGTTTTGAATTTGCATATATGATCGATCAGATCTGTTCTTCCATTGTATTTGTCATACTTGGGGAATTCACAGTGTCGAGGAAAAGGTATCATATTGACTGTTGAGTTGAAAGGATAAGGAAAAATGTCCTGTACTGCATACCTTTTGGTGTTCCCTTTTGTCATGTCTTGTATTTGTTGTTGTAATATTTGCATTTGGGATGTTAAGGCAACACCTAGATCTATACCTTGTGTGGGTTGTGGTATTTCGGTTTTGCTTGTTCTAGGTGCTTCTCTTAGGCGATTTACGTCAAAGTCTTTGGGAAGATTAGCACCTGATTCAACCAACATTAAGAGGTATTTCTCCATGTCCTGTTCTAAGATCTTTTCCATGAATTTATGGAATTTGGGATCCTATTGGGCTGTTTGTATGTCCTCTGGAGTTATTTCATTTTTGTCACTTTGATGTAGACTATTCTAGGGATTTTCTTTTGTCATTGTATTTGATGTTTCTAGTTCCTTTTCTAAGAGCCTCTATTTTTGTAACCTGGTGAAGATTGGCATACAATTTTTTTTGTTCTTTCTTCCAAAATTTGATCTTCTATGTTGGAAAATGTCAAGTGAATTTTTAACAAAATCAAATAAGATGATATATCTTATTGATAAGACTAGGTTAAAAATTCGATTACTATGCCTTGTTTCGTGATGATAGAATGATGATAATATCTTGATGATGAAACTTTAGCGTAATAATCGAGATTGTGTTTTGATTTGACACTTTATGATTTGCAAGATCTGCGTTTCAGTTGAAAAAATTGGAAACTTGTATGAACCTATCTGATTTCAGTTTCTAGACAGTGATTCTGATAAAAAGGTACTTTTGTTTTGATAAAAATCCATGTGTAAATGACAGACAAATTGACTGATATGATTTGGAACTCTCTGTTTTTGAAAGTGCTAAAATAGAGTTCAGGGGCGCTAAAACAGGTGATGGAAGCACTAGAACAAAGTTCAAAAGCGCTGAAACAGATGATGGAAGCGCTATTTTTATGGATGCGCTACAACAGTGCTGAAAAGCACTGAAAAAGATGATGAAAGTGCTATTTGATGGAAGCGCTAAAACAGTGACCGTAAGCGCTAAAACGGTGCTTGGAAGCACTATTTTATGAAAGCGCTAAAATAGAGTCCCGAAACGCTGAAACATATTTCCAGAGCACTAAAACAGAGGGTTGATGTTCAAGACTCCTTATTGCAAAATTTGACTTGGCCTTGTGGCATATTCTATCATGGGTTGTGGGATGTAGGACTGACGTATGTGTTGACTATGGTTGTGATATTGTGTGAGGGCTCTCCTTTGGAAGAAAGCTCATGAATAAAGTGGTTCTACAGCGTAATCAAGAGTATGACCTCTAGCAAAATCGTGATACCTATGAATGAAGGTTCTATGTTGTAATAAGATCTTTCGACTTTGATATAAGAAACGTCTTTTTCTTAAAAGATTTTGATAACCAAGTGGCCTCTTGGGTTTGTTGAATTTGATGGTTTTCTTGACAAACTCGGTTGATTTCCACTCTTGAATCATGAATTTTTCTAACCTGATTTGACTTGCAATTTTTTGGATGATCTTTTATCTGATTTTTAATGATTTTTGAAAACACAACAAGCAAATTGTGGAATAATTGTTCTAGAATCTGAATAGATAGTGTATATTCAAGAACCATGAATGGTCCTTATTGATTTTCATGGGTTTATTTTGACAAAAGTACACTTTTAGAAAGATTCATTCTTAAGGTCAAATAGGTCATCGTTATACTCAACAACCCACATCTTGAAATTGCGTTGACTCACACAACCATGTCACCCCCTAGAGGGCGCCCGTATTTTTGTCGTTTCTAGGTGCATACTCAGAGTTGGATTTCTCGTCCTCTAAGCAAACAGTCCTTGGAAATTATATGGTGAGTGTATTGGGGGCAGATTCTTCCCTCCCCTTGCACTATGAGTATTACAATGTCTGGTTACTGACTTGGCTAGACACTACACTATGGTTCGTAGATAGGGCTTCTATGCGATGTGACAATTGATAAACTCCCTCAAGAGACCTCCCAATCTTTAGAAAAAATATTTTGGGGATGGTTATCTTGCTCACTACCATCAAGTTGGACTTTCATCAACAACTTGCATTTTGATTAGAGTGGGTTGAAATCCTTGGCTTTAGGCGTTCCCACTTAGGTTGTTCCCGTAGGGTGAGTACTTTTTCCCACTACGGCAGGCCTTCTAAAGGTTTTAACAAAAGTAAATAAGGATGAGTCTAGCACTTTGATCACCCAGTTAAGGGGAGAGCATAAGCCTATTCAGCACACAAGTGCAACAGATAAATGATTCGTTTTAAGCCCAAAAGACAAATTTTGCTAATCTAGGTGAAGATTTTTCTTCACAACAATCATGGTGTCCTTTTTAACTGATATTGCAAAAGTGTGATGGCTACCCTAGGATTGATAAATTTTAAACCAAATGACTATCCTAGGATCGATTCATTTTAGTCTAACTGTATCAAAATGAAATTCTGGCCGTGGTCGTGTTGGATCTAGATCAAAATTACAGCAGCGCTAAAATAGTCTATGAAAGCGCTATAGTTTTTACCTAATGCGCTAAAGTCAAAGCGCTGAAACAGAGTACCGGAGTGCCAAATTTCTTCACAGAAGCGCTAAATCAGCTTTTCTGGAGATGGATAACCGATGCGCCGAAACAGTTCATGGAAGCACTATAGTGGAAAACACTAAAAATTTTAACGGATGCACTATAGTATCACAGAAGCACCGAAATAGAGCATGGAAGAGCCATAGTTTTCCATGGATGCGCTATAGTTTTTGACGAAAGTGCTATAGTTTTTGATGAAAAAGCTCAAATGGAATATGCCAGGAACCTGTGCGACCCTTTTAAGAAGAATTGATAAAAATATGGGGTTAAGGCCCCACGGTGGGCGCCAAATTGTAAGTGTGAATAAGGTATAAATGAATGAAACACTTCTTAATGAAACATTGTATCAAAGATCAAGCTAATAATCTACTGAAAGTGTCTCATTGTCTCCTATCTTTAAAGATTTATTAAGCTATAGTGCTCTCGGATTTAAATGAAACACTATAATTGTTAAAATGACAATCTAAAGAACATAATGATGCTGATGCAATGATGTGAAGCTAATATGATAAAATCTAGAATGATAAAAGAAACTAATATGACATGGATTGACATGAAAAATGAAAAATAAAGCTACAGGAGGCAGCCATGATATGAAAACTAGAATGCTGGATGCTTGGATGCTTGATGCTTGAATTCCTGCAGAGTAAGAGTGCATAAGTTAGATAATCTGGATCCTTTTCTTGGTTGAATGAAGCTTTATTTATAGATTTCCTGGTTGTAGAAATGCACAGGGATGGCAAAGAGAGGCTTGGATTCAATATGGACGATTGAATGGTGAGAGATGGAGGAGATTGAGAAGATTTTGGGGATTGTCTCTACCCATGAAAACACCAGGCAAGAGAAGAGGAAGGATTGATGGAAGAGGATTGAGAGATAAATTTGCAATTTGTTTCCAATTTGTCTCCAAATCTTCCCGTGAAGTTTGAAGGCATTAATTTTGACATATTTTGACATAAATTAGACATAGGATATCTATTTTGATTTTGAGGAAATATAGAGGAACATTCTTTGTCTTAATTTAAAATATTTTTGATTTATTTAAATTAGCCAAAGAGGGATAAATAATTTAATAGAACAAACTATAGAATTTGTTTATTAAAATAGAAGAATATAATATTAATCAATAAAGTGTATGACCTTTATTTAATTAATTTAAGATTGATGTGATAGAATACAATAGGGAAATGATGATAAAATCAAACAAAATATTTAATTTTGTTTATTTAATTAAGATGAGATAATAGAAGAATTGGAAGAATTTAAATGTGAATGTGAACGTGAACTATATAAATAAATATTTTTATTTATTCAAACAGTAGAGGAATTCAGGATAATTAATCAAATAATTCGTATTTAATTAATCGGATTCTCCAGACCAATTTTAGATGTATACAAAAATATCATTGAAGAATGCAAATATATCTAATATAATTTCTCTCAAACTAAAGTAAGATACACTTATAGAGAAGGAAATAGTGTTGTTGATTCTATTGCTAACCTATGATTGAATTTATAGGACTAAAAATATTGGAAGTATGACTCTGACCTCCTACATGAAGCTAAGGGGATATTGTCAAAGGAAAGATAGATTTCTAATGACCAATATAAGGACATATATTTGTTGGCATTTATATTTTAATTTATAAAGGTGATTCATAGGTGTGGAAAGATGTATAGTATGCATAATCTGAATATTGAGGATTTGTTTTTGGGTTTGAAAGGTGATGCCACCTTTTGACATAATGATAGGAGGAAAATCATTCAGTTGGAAGTATATAAGATTGGAAAAATCCTTTGCTGCCCCTCATGGGATAATAGGAATAATGAAAGTGATATCAAGGATTTAATTACTAAAAGGGATGGGAGTCATACAATAAGAGGTGAAATTAGAGATAATATTAGGGATTATCAAGAAAGAGGCGAGAAAAAATAATATAATGATGGTTTTGATCATACTTGCTTTTGTGAGGCATTCATTCATGAAAGGATTTATGGCCTCACTCATTCGATTAAAACAAAGAGAGGTGAGGAGTACTATTTTAAAACCTAGCAAGATCTTGCATGGTGTTGTGTCGGCTTTAGTTGTATGTTTTTCTACAAGTTGTCTTGTGCTTATCATAGTGGGTATGCAAGGATGGGAGGGTAGAGACTCAAAGTTGAGCCAATACCTTGTGTTGATTTAAAATATAATGCTGGTATGTGGGATATCTTCAAGAATGGAGGTGTCACCTTGTTCTTTCATGCCATAACTAGGTTCAACGACTATTTAAATTCACAATTTTTTAATTTATGGAAGAAACGTGTGGCAACAATTAAATGGGTGACTTTTATTGTGATGAAGGAGCTCATTGCGAGGACAACGAGTTTGAATTGTGATGGGATGAAGGTTATGAGGAGAAGAAAAAAAACTACCAAAAATATATCAATACCTTCCTCAAAATGGAGAATAGGTGACGAGACACCAGAATGGCTATAGTCGAGAGGATTTTTTGGTGCCTTGGTCCATGGTAAGTCTCCATATTATAAAATAAATTACTTTGGAGGGAAGGTTTAAAATAGTGCATGGATATCACTTCTTTCTATTGGACCACCTCATTCATAGTAATGTTATTAGTCTACCGTTCTATTTATTGTCCTCTATAGAAAAGTATATCCAAGACGGTGCTTTTCCCCCTCTTCATCAAGGTATGATCCATACTTTGTATAAATTTAATCCGAATCTCACTCCCGTTGCTAACCTTAGGGTCAAAAATTCAAATGTGAAAATAAAATTGATCGAGAATGAGCCTTCTAAGAACACCTCAAAGGATTATGTTAAGTCTTTGAAAAGAATCACTAGTGGTCCAGTGTCTACTGGTAAGGTTTTAAATTTTGAATGCCCTGGCCCTGCTAAAAAGATGAAAACCCCTACCCATGAAAACACTACCTTCAAAAACTCCAGATTAGGAAGGAAGTGCAAAAAATTTGTATCTATGGGAGTTTAGATTATAGTGGAAAAATTTCAATCTCCCTCCCCCATCCCCAAAATAAAATATTCTTAGGAGGAGCACATGATCCACCAAAAAAACCCAATTTGACCTCCTCAGGGCATAAGAGCCATAAAAGTCCTAAAGGAAAAAGGTTGTTAGTAATGAGGATGTTATGATTGAGAGGGATATTTCCATTGATATCTCTGATGAGGGAGAAATGCAGCTAGGGAAGGAACAATTTGAGAATAGAGAAAAAGATAAGGCTAGGGGAAGAAGGTGTGCTAGAAGATGATGAGAAATAGGAAGAAGATGAAGCCTTTATGGGTAACTCTCCCAATAATAAGATGAGTGACTATGTAGCCAATGCTAAGGAGGATGCAATTGGAGAAGATATTTTTGAACATACTGAAGATAAGGAGGAGAGCTTGAGATATGATCAAGAAGAAAATCAGGTGGAAGCTGATTACACTGTCCAACATGAAGCTCTATTGGATTTTGTAATGTCCCCATTTAGGGTTCTCTTGCATTACAGCTGGTTTTGACCTTCTAGGTGTGTTCCAACCTTATCAATGAGGTTATTTGATGTTACAAGTGAGCTTAGATGATCTAGGGGATTTAGATGACACTTTCCAAAGTTATTTCTAGCTTCTGGTGTGTTCTCCAAGATTCTTGGAGAGAGCGCCTATTCATAGTAAGTCACTCGGTTAGGTCAAATTTTCATGATCAATCATACATATCACTCCAACATAGTCAATTTTTTATTTCGATGCTTTTTGATAGTTTTCACAACTCAGATGTATTAACGTGCTATAATTTAATTATTTTTACTAGGTTTGCTATTTTTTTAAAAGAATTTAATGGGCACCTTAGTATAATGACTCGTCAAAAAGAGGATGAATTTTTTTAAATGTGGACACTAATATAGTGGCTTTAGGCATCAAGAATGTTTAAATAATAAAATAAATCACTTTTTGGAGTAATAAGAATTATTTAATTTATAAAATGATTTTATATTATATTTTCAAAAATACTTTCAAAAATGTTATAAAAGGATTTTTGTGAGCTCATTTGCACTATGCTTATTTTATTTCTCTCTATTGTGGATTTGGAGCTTTGTATTGGAGCAAAATCCTAGGATGAAAACTCTAAGGAAAATCAGTTTCGATGATGAAATATCCTCCCTAGCTAGTAATAGCTGGAATCATATAGGTTTCATGCTTGGAATAATCGATTGAAGTTTTATAAATTCTGAAGTCTTATAGGAAAGAAAATTTATCTATTATTTGCAAGAAGTTTATGGATGCCATGACTAGAAATTTTATTTTAGCCGAATGATAAAATAATTGAATATTTTGGGTGGTTTACATCCATGGAGTTGGGTGTGATACTATATTTTGCTGGGTGTGACACTTTATTGTTGGACATGAGACTTTAAGAATGGTGGCATGGAAATTTTTCCTTGCTTGGTCAATTGGTTTTACTAGGTAGGCACAACCTTTAATGAGTTATCCTTTGTGCTAGGCGCTATCATAAATCTTCTAGGCATTGCATTGTTGTAGTAGATTGAAGGTTTTGATGGTTCTTTGTTGGGCGCTATCATTTATGGGTATGGTGTGAGAGTAGCAAGACAAATATTAACAGGTTTGGAGTCATCAAAGTAGTCTATGAATTGTCTTATTTCTGGCATAGACTTTGGAGGCTGAATTTTATTCCCAAGAGGCCAGGAAAATAATATAATTTATTTTTTATACTCTATTTATCAAAACAATAGATTGTAATATTCAAAGTTTCTTAATATATAGACTTATGGAATGCATATTAATTGTTTGATGTAATGTTCTAATATCCAATGAATGATAAGGGAGTTTGGGGTGATGAAATTATGCTCTAAATGTTTTCAATAAAAAACTCCAAATAGTAGCAAATAAAACTCTACATATTCACTTGCATACCAACTATTTGACAAAATGCTCATAAATCAAATTAGTGGAAACTATATAAATTTGCGATGAAAATTGCTAAGGGATTTTACAAATTTTGTCAATGGTGACCTTGTTGATCTCATAAAAAGATTGGAAGATATGGAAAGGATCATGTAGTAGCAGGAAAACTATAAAAGTTGTAATAGTAGATGGAAATAAATTCACAATATTCTCAACCAATACCAAATTAGAGTGCAAAATATGGAAAAAGATTTGGAGAATTTGGTGAATTTATTATAGGTGGTATCATGAAAAAGGTTGTGGTTGGTGTAGTCACAAGTCAATCAAGGATTAAGAAACAAAAAAATTAAAAAAAGACATTGAGGAGGATCAACAAGAACCTATCAAAAAATAGAAATAGTCCAAGCATTCTCTAGAGATAGCCTATTGGGAGGAGTCCATGGACTCCTTAACAAAAAAATGGAATTATATATGTTTGTCAAGTTTCTTTTTTCTTTTTTCGTGTTGTTTCTAAATTATTAGTTGGTTTGATGTTGGTCTGGGTGCTAGCCATTTTGCTTTTTTCTTCTTCTCAGTTCTGCTATGTTTTGTTATTTGTAAATGGGTTTAGGGCCCTTCCTTATCAAAAACCAAAAAGGAAATAGGAAAAGAGGAATTTTTACAAGCCGAGGTGAAGGATAGTGGCCATAACTAATGATTTGGTTGACCAAAAACATGGTGCCCAAGGGGAGATCATGCTTCTCCATTAAACACAACTGTATATACCTACAAAACAAACATCCAACCTTGGGAATGAGGAAAATTGATTTGGGAGCTAAAGGAGAATGTTAAAGACAAATAAAAGGGGTATTGCTGAAGCTTTGAAGGATTTTTTGTTTTGAAACTAGGAAGGGAGACAAGAGGATTAGAGCCATTCTTTTGTAAGTCATTTGAAGGTCATCTCCAGGTGCCAAGTAGCTGAGTTAGGGATGCCAATACAACAGGTTTCCCTTCTTCCTTTTTGTTTCTCCTTATTTTATTTAATTGATTTTCTTGAAAAGGCCATGCTTGTTTTAAATGATTGTGTTTGTGATGGTGTTGAAACTAGTCATACTTCTTAAAATAATTCCTTCCTTTATTGTAGATATTTACTAATTTTTATGATTTTGATTTGCAATTCATGGCTATGGCTAAGTCTAATATAAAATATTTGGTTCAAATGAGATATATGTTAGAATAATAGTGTTAGACTTGTACATATTATATATATACACACAATCACACACACGTATATACACACACACACAAACACATACATACACATATATATCATCTAAAAATATCATTCACCACATACTCCCAACTACCACTTGGCCTCCATTTCCTATAAATAATGCCTTATGAGCTTATTTGAGGCATTCCACGATCAAAAATTTTAGGTATCATGAATTGGAGAGATCAACTCTTAGAGTTTGGCATCTGGAGTAGGAGCAACTTCTAAAGTCTTAGGAAGTCAAGTGTGCTTAAGATCTAGCTTGTAATTCCAATTTTTTTGAAAAGAAAATAGACATATGCTCTTAGCTTATTCTTTGTGCGATCTAACTAATCAAAATCTATTTTTCATAAGAAATCTAAAAATATTGTAAGAATTTCTATATATTAATAAAATCATATTCTCATTATCTTCTACATCTGTTTTCAAGAGCTTTCATTTCAAATGGTTTCATTCTAAAATACTATTAAAGCACCAATTTGTAATAGTTTTACTCTAAAATGATATTAGATCCGTTTTGTCAAAAATGGTATCAAAGCCTAGGTTCTTTACAAAGCTATAGTAATTTATAAAGCTTGAGTAATCGGTATTCATATTTTGAGATAATCCATATGATAAGGAGTAATATTTGAAATATTGAGTGTAAGTTGACGAAGGTAGTTGTGGAGCTACAAAAGTAAGACCCATTGTTGAAGCTACAGAAGCATGTTGAAGGGTAGCTGTAAGTTAGTAAAAGTAGCATAAAAAAGTCAAGCCTAAATTTCAAGTAAGATCTAAAAATTATTACTATGACAAGTCAACAGTCAATAAATGCTAGTAATTCTCATGCCATTGCAATTCATAATATTGTAGAAGATAAAGAAGATCTTGTTCATGAATTCAAGGAAATTTTAAGTTTCGAGAGATTTCTATTTCTAAGTTGTATCTTGAAAAGTAATAAAAGAATGCATGGCGACTTTTGTTAGGAAATCTAGGTTAAATATCCAAGTCCAAGGTGTTGGTATAGGTCCTATTTATCTTCCATTCATCACTCCCAAAGATGTCCAAAGATGGGAAGAAAAGGGATATTTCCATATACACTTTCCTTATGTTGATATTGTTCACTAACAATTTAACTATGACATTGGTGCAGAATAAATTGTTATTCTTATTGATCCCCGACGTCTTATTTGAGATCAAGTTGTTATATCCTAGTTTAGGGGTATTTTTGATAAGATTTGTGGTGATGGCCACATTAAAGTTAAACCAAATTTTACTCTTTCTTTAGATGATAAATATGTTACTTCTACCTTTTGTTTGTTATTTTAAGTCAAAAAATATTTCCCTCCAACCAAATTCTATTTATACAACAATGGGTGGAAAATGTATTTATAGGTTACTTAACACAATGTTTCCACCTTCAACCTTTTCCATAGGGGTGGGTTACTCAGAAGGAAATTTAAATAGTTTGGATTTTGGAAGGCATATAGATCATACAGGTTTCTACATAGGTTTCCCTATCATTGAAAAATGAATAAATGAAGATTAACATCCTAGATTTAGAGACCTTGATGTTCCTTCACCTTCCTTATGGTCCAATACACATAGATTGAAAAGAAGAAGGTTGTCCTCCATATATTTGTTAACTGATCCAAAACATACAATTTTAGAACAAGAATCTAAAGTTGAGCTAGCTCGAAGATCCACTAGCCCAGCTGTCCAAAAATTACTCTCTATCAAGACCAATTCCCAGTATATTAAAAAAAATTACACTGATTACAAATCTAAAGAATCTATAAGATCTTCTAGCCACTATCCCTCCAATAGACAATAATCAATTAATCCTTATCTTTCTAGGTCTTTA
Source organism: Sequoiadendron giganteum (assembly GCA_007115665.2). Classification (NCBI taxonomy): domain Eukaryota; kingdom Viridiplantae; phylum Streptophyta; class Pinopsida; order Cupressales; family Cupressaceae; genus Sequoiadendron; species Sequoiadendron giganteum. The sequence goes on from CM021102.1 coordinate 604,234,160, forward strand.
ATGGCTACATTATATTATTTAAGCAATAATTATAAACTTATGGATGCACTAGCCAGATAAGTCAATTTGAAATTGGCCTTAACACCCAAGGAAGAAGAAGAAAAGGATAGGAAAGGGAAAGGCATAAATATCAGTAAGATTCTTGCAAAATCTTGTATGGTAAGAGTGTTAGTGTGAATAGAAAGTCTTGTACCTAGTAATTTATCTCACTAGGTAATTTACTTGGGATATAAGATTCTTTATAAAAGTCTTAGTTGGATTTTCTAGAACTTATCTTATCTAGCATCATTTCGTAGGTAGTTTGTTAGTCATCTCATGTCATAGGATTAAGACATGTGTCACAATCATGTTAGGTCCTATTTGTCACCTTTCCTATATAAGGAAGGTCATTGTACACTTCGTAATATACTTCATACCTCATCATTTTGATAGGTCTTAATATCAAGCAAGCTCATATTCTTGCATATCCTCTTGTAGAAGGTTTTCATTATTTTGTAGGTAGTCTTGGGTATTGAGATAATCTTCAGCTCTTACATGGTATCAGAGCCAAGCCTTACAAAACCATTCTAAGATCTAAGGGTTGAGCTATTGCTAGTGAGAGATATAGGTTATTTTTAGTAAAGTTGAGTATGCTCTTCTCTTGCATCATATGATGACTTGGAGAATAAAAAAAACTTGAAAAAATACTAGATTTGAGGTAGTCTCTATATGAGGGTTTTGTTGGAAGGTCACTTTTGGCTCATGTTGGAGGAGATATAAGTTCATATTCGAGTTCAAGCCAACTAAGAAAGTTAGGATCGACTTTTGTTTTTCCTAAATTTAACATTTTTGGCCAAAGTTATGAGGGTTTGAAGAAATTGCAGAATCTAGAGGTTGTAGAGCTTATGGTGCACTTTGAGCCTGATTGTACCTCACCATCATCTTTAGAGAGCTTGAGAGATGAAGACTCATATATAACACGCCTATATTCGATGTCAGTTGTTCATGAGGATTTTTTTTTTTACCTGAGCAGGCCGTACGACCCACCTAGGTACAGGTATGATATTCGCAAAATAAAAATATAAAATTTTTATTGTGTTCTACGTGCAATTTTTTTATTTCAGACTAAATATTATATTTATCAGGATTTATAAAAAAATTGGGGCATATATTTTTATTTTGGCGGATATAATATATTGTGGAGGGTTAAAAAAATTTGTAGACAAATATTTTTACAGTGGCCTTTTATTTTTGTAGAGATATTATCGACTCTTAGCCAACCTGAACTATTGAAATTTTGTACTTTTTCCACCCATCTCTTCAAGTCTTCTTGTTGGCCGCTATTTGTTTCATTATTGGCTTGCAAAGATACCGCCGACCCCCTTTTTCCAAAGGGGTCACCGCCCATCAGTGGCGTGTGGCTTGGCCACTGCCACATCACCGCTCCACCACCGCCCGAGGGGGAAAATTTATTTTTTGCCCCTTTTTTTCATTGTGGTCACATGAGCAGCCAAACCCTAGCACTCGAGTGCTATTATTTTGCACCTACTTAGCCTTCCTAGTACCTGAAGTGCCCTAATACAACTATTTTTTTCAATTTTCCATAACTTTTTGCCACGATATCAAAATTCTCCAAAAAAGATATCGATAGAAAGTTGGTTCCATGAAATTCATTGTGGTGTAGGCCATTCTACTAGATCTTGTTGTAGGTATGATTTATTTCCAACTAAATTCAGTGCTTCCATTTGGAATCCTGTGCTCGTATATTTTCACTAGTTTGTCAGATTTTGGAGATTTTTGTTGTATTGAGAAGGTGATTCAGAGCTCTATCATTTTTTCCATCCATTTTTTTTAGATTTAGTCTTAGGTACATTTTATTGAGTTTTTTCAATTTGTGGCATTTACTTGATAAAATTGGACATATTGCAATTTCAAGAAGGTTTATTTGCATTGGGAGGCTTCATTTTTAGTTGCACATCAGGTTTGGCAATTTCTATTTGTTGTTGAAGGTTAATGTCTTTGTAATTGTGGAGATCTATCATAGTTCATTATGGGGTTTTTATTTCATCCTTCTCCGATTATACTAGAAAGGGGAAACTATAAACAATGGAGAGATGCATCATAAACCATCTCCAATCACTTCAGTTATTGCCACATTTGTATGGTTTAGTTCCCCCTCCAGATAAAGGTATTCAAAAAAATTCCTAGAGTTGCAAAAGGTATGATGTCTTAGAGGTTATTGCAAAGCATGTTGATGATGACATTTTGAAAGGTATCGATCATTGTGGTTGTCCTCATAATCTTTGGACTAAGATTTGGGAGCTATATGGAGATCTTAAACTCCACCATTCCTCGATGATCATGATTCAGAATGTCATGTGCCTCTTTATTCTTCAAACATGATACCATATGATCATAATACTATGTAGGAGTCAGAATACTTTGAATCTTTAGATGAGGATGACAAGGGTTCTTCAAATTCTCCTTCTTCTCCTTCAAAGACAGTTGATGTACCTTCACCTTTAGTGATTCATTATGCAGATTCATTGATTGAGGTTTCCATCATTCCTGTTTAGTGGGACCATTCATCTTATGTCAATGATTCATTGAGCATGCCCAGTGATTCATTACATCAAGTATTTGATTGTCTTCCTAATTTGGATTCTTATTTGAAAAACATTGCATCCTTGTTTGTGGAATCTCATATCTCATATATGGAGGACACATTTGAGGGGTTACCTATCCTCTTTGATGAAAACCATTGTAGAAATGTTGTCAAACCATCATTGTCTTTGGATATTGTTCAGCATTAGTTTCCATATAGTCTTGATTTTTCACCTTCTTCTTTGATTGGGCATGTACCTGATTTGATAGTGGCATATTCATCTTCAATGGCAAAGGAGACATGTGAGAAGCTTTCAAAGACATCATCATACACATTCATGCTTCTTTGTTTCAATTCGTATTTGGAATGGGAAGCATTCTTTCATTTGTACTTGGTTTTGTTTCTTCTGAAAGGGAGACAATTTTTTTGTCGATATTAGATTATATTTTGTCTTTAGGCACTTACCATTTTGCAGGTGATTACATATTTTAGGGGGGCTACATAGTCTCCCTCTTTCCCTCTTATAGGGGGGCTACATAGTCTCTCTCTTTCCCTCTTTTGGGGGTGCTATTGATTGTAATGTATATATATGACTTATGGTGTACTTGGGGGGTATCATGGAGTCCTTCATCCTTCCTCACATGATTTTATTTTTTCTCTTTTGGAGAGGAGTTTTTTCCCACTGGGTTTTCTCTTTTTTTCTCTATTTGTGAGAGATTTTGTTTTGAATTTGTACATGGGTACCGAAAATGGCCTAATATTCGAGACCAATCTTTGCATCTTTTGTGCATCATTTGCATAATAATCTTCTCCCTAAGTTGCACTTAAGGGGGGTGTTGGCGTGAATATAAAGTCTTGTACGTAGTAATTTATCTCACTAGGTAATTTAGGTGATTTATTCACATGATTAAGTTTACTTAGGATATAAGATTCTTTCTAGAAGTCTTAGTTAGATTTTTTAGAACTTATCTTATCTAGCATCATTTTTTAGGTAGTTAGTTATTCATCTCATGTCATAGGATTAAGACACGTGTCACAATCATGTTCAATCCTATTCCTCACCTTTCTTATATAAGGAAGGTCATTGTGGACTTTGTAACATACTTCATACCTCATCATTTTGATAGGTCTTAATATCAAGAAAGCTCATATTCTTGTATATCCTCTTGTAGAAGGTTTTCATTATTTTTGCAGGTGGTCTTGGGTATTGAGATAATCTTCAGCTGTTACAAAGAGAAACACTCTCCCAAGAAAATAGTGAAAGAAAAACTAAATTTTAATTGGAACTAGAAGGAAAAAAACAATAAATAACTAGCTATGAACTTGGTAGATGACTAACTCCTGAATATTTTGTAGTCATTAATGATGAAAGTAAGTTTATGGGGAAGATATGAATTAGGTTACATACTGTAATTAATAAGAAACATAAAAAATTAGAAGCATAGAGAAACTGGATAGCTTAGTGGAAAATTTTTGGTCAAGAAAATATTGACGGCTTAGTAGTAGATGATCCTTCTTGAGATCTAAGTCAAACCCCAAAAAAACCATCTTCCATGTTACTAGGTGAATCTTCTCCTTTATACTTGCTACCATGAGTAAGTGATTTTAGTTGACTCATATCCTTTTGCATGCCCATTTTTATTGACAAAATTTCTTCAATCATCTCCTTCTTCAATGATGAATTTTCACCTTTGACCTTATTGATTTCATTATTAGGGGTAATATCCTCAATTTCTATGTCTTCCTTATCTGGAAAATTTCCAAGTATGATAGAATTATTTTTGCCTCTTGTTGTAGGCCTTGTTAAGATGGCCAAAAATGATTTTGCAATAGATCACACAAATAAACTCAAAATAATCTAAAAATTCTACTATAACTTACCAAGGCCTAGGTTGCACTTTCCTAGAAAAATCTCCCAAAAATCTAGGCGTTTTATAGCCTTGAGAGCAATTTTTTTGGGAACCATGATTTTACAATAAATCGCTTAATTCTAAAATTTGGACCGTAGGCTCCTCCCTTCCATAAAACCCCACCAAAATTCAGGGATAAATTTAGCAATATTTAAAAGATATGCGCTTTCCAGATAAATTATACAAAAAACCTAATTATATAATAAATCACTCAATTATACTTCAATTACTTTGAAATCTAGACTCTAGCTACTTGAATATGCTCTTCAAAAACACTTTAAAAATTAGAAAAAAAAATCACCTAAATTTGAGAGATATGTACTTCTTAAAATGATCTCCAAAATTGAGAAAATTCCTTGCCTTCATGATGACAAGATCATGGTCTAATACCATTTTTTATGAAATAACTTGTATAATAGAAGTTATAATATGAAATATGATACAAACACTTGTTAATAATTGAGAATAACAAGCCACTCTAAGGGGAAAACCTCAAAATATCTCCAATGAGAACAAAATTTTTAATTCGATGATCAAATAAGACTCACTACCTCCTATATACCCTACTTATGCCTCTAGGATATCTCCCAGGTCGATTTAGATAATGATATATAAGCCTTAGGCCAACCTAATTGACTAAATAACAATGTAATAATGACAATATAACTTAATAGAGAGTTAAGATAACAACAATTCGATTATTCATAACTATATGTAGTCTAATATTAAGGGCATAGCAATGATACCATATCCTAAATAAAGATCACCAATTGTGGACACACACACTCAAATAAAATAAAACACCAAAAAATCTAGAGGATAAATTACAACCAATATCTTCAAGCCAAGAAAATACATCACTACTTCTAATAAGGATTCAATCTAACACCACCAACAATGCATTTGTAAAAGTAACCATGTGATGCCAAAGCTCTAAGCATACAAGGAACCTCCATGACACTATGATCACCACAAAATGTACTTTAATCAAACTTCCATTGAATATCACACATCTCACACCTTATTCAAGAATTGTACGTCCTACAATAGAACTATCTTAAGAAATACCATATGCTACCTCATAGTGACAACCAAACCAATAAGACAGGTGACCTTATCAAGACAAGAAAATAAAATTTACATCCAAATTAAAATATATATGGGTATAGACAACTCACATTTGAGTTATCTATATATAAAAGTTCTAAAATGGGGGAAAAAGAGTGATAAAAATAGTTATTTAAATATTAAATATTGATGAGAATGATAAATATAATAAAAGTGGAGATATTAGACCTATATAAATGATACCCAAAGGAGAATGTGATAATTTAGGAAAAAATAATGAAGATATTAATTATAAGACAAAGGAGGGAGTAAACCAATGTAGTGATGCAAAAGACAAAATCAAGGACGTTCAATAAAGGATAGTTGAAGACAAGAGGGAATACAATAAGATATGAAGAATCTAAAGATAAAAAAATAACGTAAATTGCAATTTTAGTATTGCAAAGTGAATGAAATCATGGTTATCCTAATTGACATACTAATTTGTCTATTTCAAGTAAAAATAAAACAAGCAAGTAGTTACAAGAAGATTTATGATCAACTAAGTTGTAACAATACATAACTTAGGATAGAAAGATGCAGTTTTAATGAAACATGATATAATTGACCAAAAAGGCATAAAATTTCCTAGATAATCAATGCCATTTATTGATCTTATATAGTCAATACTATCACAATTAGTTATAAATATAAATTACTTACAATTACCTTGAACTTCATTAAAATTTGATTTAATTAGGTGCCGTTTCAATAAAATTTAGTCTATTTAGGATACATTTTATTAAAATAGGCAAGATTGGGTCATATATCAATCAAATAAGTTGAATTATGTCACAGTTTAATCAGATTGGTTTTTTTGTGTTGTATACCAATCAAATTGGATCAGATTATCATATTTTGATTAAATTGGTTGAATTATGTTACAATTTAATCAATTTGATTTGTTTGTGTTGTATATCAATCAAATTGGATCATATTGTCATATTTTGATCAAATTGGTCTAATTAGATCACATTTTAGTCAAATTTGATAAAATGGGGTTTCATTTTATTCAAATTGATATGATTGTTAGGTTACAAGTGACATTCACCTTACAAAACTTGTTAATAATTATCTCTCCACTTGGAAAATTAATGTAAGGTACCATTTCTAAGATGAGTATTGGAAGACTAAGTTTCCAATATGTGAATCCATTGATTGTAGGGATTGAGCTAAGAAGTGTGTCTACATTATTTCTTTGTAAGTTTTCTTTGAAATCACACTTTTGTTTTTTCTTTTCTTACTTTTTTTATGATTTATATTTTATTTTTTGTTGTTACTTGAATATAATGCTATGCATACTTTTTTACCTTTATATGGATTATGTTCTTGGTTGCATGGATGGAGTTTTGTAACTTACACAATTTTATCCTTTTACATGGATTGGGAATTTTGGTTGCATGGATGGATTTTGTAATGATGTATTCCTTTAAGTAAAAGTCCTTGGGATTGCATAGTGTGATGAATTCATGCATTGTTATAGGTAGGAGGTGTTACATGTTTTGACATAATTTGATCAAATGTGTGACTATGGATGTATGTCTACATATTGTATTAATGTTTTTGCATGTAGGCTTCCATAATGGGTACATGTTGGATTGATCAAAGTTAAGTGAATCTTATATGTGCATTAAGGATAGGATCTTTGAGAGTGCATGCTGCAATGAGAAAAGGTTATTTAAGTGTGCATGTTTCTATGAAGAGATCTCTTAGCCCAAGTGAAATTTTTTAGAGTAATCATGCATTAGCTAATAATTAATTAATCTTTAATTAATTATTAGTCTAATTTATTCTCATGTACTTAAGATAAATTTAGGAGTGATTTTATTATTTTATTAGTTGAGCTATTATTAGATCATTTTGTTTCATTGCATGAGATGTTGACACTTGTCATGATCCAATCCCTTTTTCATTTATGGTTTTCTCTTATAAGCACTCAAATCTCATTGTATTATATCTCTTGAGATTCATGGAAGCTTTTCATTCTGTAACTTTTTCTTGTTGAGGAATAGAAAATCTTTGTTTGTAGATCTCTTGTGTGGAATATGTCTTTGTGCATTGTTTGATCTTGAATCTTGTGTTATTCACAATTCTAACATGGAATCAGAGGGTGGATTCAACCAACCACTTCTCAATTTATGAGGTTTTTCTTCAACTAGGGATACAAGCTTCAACCTTGGAATCTCCATTTCATTTTTTGCAACTTTTGGAGGTGGATGAATTTTAGGTGCATTTTGGCACAAAAAGGACCTTAGAGTTGCATTCAGGACATTAATTTGATGGATATTGATATAAAATTCATCCTACTTTGGTGATAGGATCTTCTGAGGAATTTCTTTTTGCATAGGGGTCTATATGGCCTCTTGTGCACACAAATAAAAAAATAAAAAATAAAAAAGGGCTGTTATTGCCACACCACCCACAAAGTGGTGGACCGCCTGCAAAGAAATGCACACTAGCGATGCCGCCTATGGCCCACGAATGCTAACGGTCTATATACTGTTGTGTTAATGGCTACGTTGTTATTTGCTAGTGGTTGTAGTGTTGTTGGTGGCTTAGGTGTTTCCCCCACCAGCCGATTGTTGCTCTATCAGTGGTGAACTAGTGAGGATTTTTTAAAAACCCTCAACGCTACCCAAGGTCCTATGGGTGACTAGCCCCCAGCCCCCAAGAGGCTTATTTTTTGCCTTTGATGCCATAATTGGTAAAGATTTTTCCGAGGGGCATACATTTTTTCTACGATATCAAAATTTGGTGAATGAGATATCATCGAAAAAATTATTCCAAGCACTTCTCAAATTTTTTGTTGGTACATTTTATTGCCTGTCAAAGTCAAAGGTGTTGGTTTCACTCTGGAGCTCATAAATTTTGACTCTTTTCTAAACATTTCATGATTCTAGCGATGTTAGGATGGTCTCTTAGAGCTCTTCATAACCATAATGCACTTTTTCCAATTTTTTCTCCAAGTATATTTTGTTCATTTTTTTGTGTTTCCACGCTCTAGTGAATTACTTGGACATTTTAGCTCTTGGAAACCTTTATTTATGTGGGATGACTTGTTTTTGGTTGTTCTATATGTATTTCCAACATTTTTTCCTTTTTGGGCATTATAAACATGTTTTGTAAGTACTTTCTCTTTTGTAGACGCACTCAGATAATGTGTCATTCTGATGTATACTTTTTGGAATTTTTTCACATCTTGTTGTGTCTTTTTTACTGGAAATATGATATAAAGTGCCATGGGGGTAGTGTAGGCATTTTTTCCCATAAAAACTTTGTCAAGTGAGTGTCCCCATGACAACATCAAATCCTAGTGATTCTTGCCTCATGTATGTGTGCCTTAGTTTGCACACCTTTTTTATTTGTAGGTACTCTTTTGTGCATGTTCATATGTTATTGGTTCCCCTACATGTAATTTTTGATGACACAAAGTTTTAGTGTACTTGTCTTGGATCTCCCTTGTCAGCAATATGGGGGGGTGGGGTTTCTTTTATTGGTGCTAATGCTTCCTTTGTTCCATGTTGGAGTGATCTATTTATCTAGTATTTTTTCCTATGTACTTTGGTCGCCGTCTCAGGAATGAAATGACTATACTTGTATGCGATCTAGTCATGCAGCTGCAATACTGAGATATTTATCAACAATGAGCGCGTAAGGCAACGACTGCAAAAATTAGTACGTCACACCTTTAAAAAGGGATTAAACACCCCTATGACTTGACCTAACAACCATAGGGATTTCAGCACCCCTATGACTTGACACTAGAATAACAGAATACGGTACCAAATAACACAATACGTAACACAATACGGTACGGTCAGTGGGCAGTAACACAATACGGTGGGTAGCTAAGTTAGTAACACAATATGGCTAAGGGAGGGTTGCTTTTTTCTTACAACCTATTTATATTGTGCACCTTTTGCAAATACCTTTATACTGTGCATGCCTATAGAACTGTGCATTAGAATCTAGGGGCCCCACTCCTATTCGAAATTCGGGGGCCCCACTCCTATTCGGAATCTGCCTTTTGCCTCTATTCGGAATCCGCCTTTTGCCTTTTTATTTAGACTATGCAGTTATTTATTTATTTATTTATTTAGGTGGATGTAGCGACTAGCTACATGTGTATTTTGGTGAGATGAAGCATTTACCATATGGACACTCTTGCATTCCTATTTTTGGAGGTGACCTTCTATTTTCACTTGATTGATTCTTCAAACTATTGGTACTTGTACAATATGTATCTTTGATTTCCAAATTTTTTGCCTTTGTTTGACATCTAATTCGAGTAGCATCATTAGGGGCACTCATGTAGATTCTTGTCTTCTTGATCATGATCATAATCTATTTTATAGGAGGTTCTTAATTTCAGCACTATGGAAGTCACCATTTTATAGTTTTCTATGGTTTTTTCATGCTTTAGTAATGTTCTTCATGTTCCTATTCTTTTGAGACATTGTTTTGGAGGCTTCTTAGTCCTTCATTTCATTTTTCTCTCTTTTGGAGAGGATTTTTCTTCCAGAGGTTTTTTATCCTTTTCTCTAATTGTGGGAGATTAGATTGTTTGTACATGGGTTCCTCACCATACCTTATTTTTTGAGACCCATCATGCATTCTCTTTTTAGGGTTTTTAGCTACTCCTTAAGTTCGTCTTAAGGGGGTTGCTAGAGTAATCATGCATTATCTAATAATTAATTGATATTTAATTAATTACCAGTCTAATTTATTCTCATGCACTTAAGTTAAACTTAGGAGTGCTTTCATTCTTTTATTAATTGATCTATTATTAGATCATTGTCTCATTGCATGCGATCTTGACACTTGTCATGATATAATACCTTTCTCATTTAGGGTTTTTTCTTATAAGCAGTCAACCCTCATTGTATTCTCTCTTTTGAGATTCATGGAATCTTTTCATTCTATAATTTTTTCTTATTGAGGAATAGAAAATTATTATTTGAAAATCTCTTAAGTGGAAGGTGTTTTTATTCATTGTTTGATCCCGCATCTCGTGTTATTCACAATTATTATAGGACATGATACACCTTTAATATTAGAGTACATAGGGTTGCGAATAGTTGGCTTGTGGCTATATTAACTCTTAATTAAGTTATATTATCATTATTATATTGTTATTTAGTTAATTAAGTAGGCTTAATGCTTATATAGGGTTAGATAAGTCATATTGGGTGATATCCTAGGCATAATTAGGGTTTATATAAAAAGTAGTGAGTCTTATTTGATCATAATATTGTGAATTATATTCTCATTAAATATATTTGGAGGTTCACCCTCTCAAAGTGGTTTAATTTTTAGTTAATATCATGTATTTGTAGCATATTCAATATTATATCTTCTATTGTGCAAGATATTTCATAACAACCCATGGTGTAATATGTAACTTGACCTATCAAATTTGAATGGAAGCTTTGATAGTGATATGAAGTCATCACTTGGTGATGGATGATCTTATATAGTGGTTTTTATCATGCAGAAGATCTTGGATCCTATTTCTTGTATGCATTAAGAGCTCTTTAAAATTTTATTTTATTTGTAGGAGATGATTATCTTGATGTGATTTATATATGTTGACATCTTTTTACCATGGAGGTCACTTACAATTTTTTATTAAGGTGTTAGTTATAATTTTCCATTTTAACAAATTATCCTTGTTAATAAGATGGACATTATTGTGCCATGGTGGACTCTTCATTTTTCACTAGAGTTTCAACATGATATGGATTCTCTCAAGATAATATATGTTCATTTGAGAAATATTATCTTCTTTTGAGAAGATGTAGAACATTATGTCTTGAAGTTTTCCTAATTGTAGAGTTGGAGTGGAAAATGATTTATATTAATTTGATTGATTATTGTTGTGATAATTTTTCTTATGATCTTCTACTTATTGAAGTGTTGCATTGGATTTTGGTAGGAATGAAATGACTGGTTGTAAACCTATATCAAAGTTTCGTGAGGCTAAGAGATCTCTTGTTTTAGAAGATTGTACCTTGAGGTAGTTACTCTTTGATGAAGTTTCAAAATGAAGATCAAGGAACCTATAGTTGGATTGGATGAGACTTCAACATGGACCCATCAAAGAGATTTTTCTTGGAGATATTCATTATGGCTTGGTGTATCCTAGGGGATCAATCTCAATCCTCATTCTTGGTTTTCTTGGAAATGAATCATATGATAGTTATTGTTCACCCATTTTTTAGATGCAGTTTTTTTGTTTTTTCACATGGATTGCATCTTAAGCTATTGATGTTAGTTTTTGGCGAGCTTATTTGAAGAATGTAGAGGTTGGTTTTGAGCATATTCCCTAGTTTTTGGAATGGATCTTTTGGTTTGATATTACTTCAATTCTAGAGGCTTACATTCTAGTTAGTCTATTGATCCACGTTCAATGTTTGATCTTTGAGTTGAAAAATTAGATGTTGATAAGGAATTTCTATTTGGGGTTTTGTGAAGCATATATTACTTTTCATAGCTCGAACACTTAGAGGTGTTTTTTGAAGGACATGTTACGTGGTTTTGATTTGTAAGTTCTCTTGATGATCTTTTATTTTTTCTTGGAGGTTCATGCTCACATGACATTGGAGTCGATGTTTTTGTGAGAGCCAATTATGATCACTATGTGGTCATTTTTTTTTATTGTACTTCATTAATTAATTTAATCTCTTTCTCTTATTATGTTGTAAACTTAGAATAGTTATGTAAACTATTGTTGAGTGTTGTGTTGAAACTATTTAGTTTGTAGGTTTTCTAATCATTATGAATATTCCTTGGTACTACATGATATTGATGACATTGGCTCCACATTTTATGTGAGTTCTATTGATGGAATTTTGGATTCTTTGATCAAATTAATATTTGGCATTACCCATATAGTGGGGATCCTAGTTTGAATATTTGTCCTTTTTTGGATTTTTTCATTATATTGTGGTGTTGAGGGTCTTTAAGACTTATTTGTGCAAGATAGTGTATATGTAGGTAAATTTTTATCGTGTGTTGGGTTGTATATGTGAAAGAAATAAGGTCTACCTAGTATAATGCATGGATACTGGTTTTTGAGGTATGGTTATTTGAATGTGTTAGCAACTAGTTTTGGAAAGATGGGGGTCTTATTCAAGCACAATGCTTGTTTTCTAGGTTTTCTCTACGGTACATGTCTTAGAAGCACCACAAAGTGGTTTTCACTTAAAGAACATTTTATTTCTCTTTACTATTTTTCTTTCTTTTTAATTTTCTAATTTTTTGTCTTTTTTGTTGGGAGACTCTGATGTTTTCAAGTATAAAACTTTGTAAGATGGCTATTGTTCAACAATTCGGCTAAGGGTTCTCCTTCAAGAGTAGCCAATTGATAATATCTCAATCCATAGCTTGCTATGATGATGAAAGGACCTAACCAATTTGGTTGAAACTTCCCCTTCCCATCCTGATTCAAATGGATCTTTTGATTCTCTTTTAGTACTAGGTCACCAACTTGAAAGATTTTTTTTTTTTTTGTTGTAGCTTTGTTTGAGTCGATTCTGATAAACTTGAAGATGGTTTAACACACTCAAATTCATCTCTTATAAGAGTTCCAACTCATTCAATCTGGACACTCGATATTCCTCATTGTTGACCATGCCTTTTAGGGATACTTGCAGTGAGGGAACTTCAACTTCAATAGGTAAGACTACTTATGATCCATAGACCAAATAAAAATGTGTGGCACTTGGAGGTGTTTGAATGTTGGCTCAGTAAGCCCATAGGGCTAGGTTTAGTTTCAAATTCCAATCATGACTGGTGTCATTGACAGTCTTTTTTAGTATTTTTAGGATAGTTTTATTTTACGCTTCAGCCTGACTATTTCCTTGGGGGTAGTAGGGTGTTGAGAATATTGTTTAGATAGAAAAATTGGAACAAAACTCACGAACATCATGGTTTTTGAATGGGGTTCCATTGTCTGTTATGATAGTTTGGGGAATTCCATATCGATAGATGAGATAATTCAAGATAAAGTTAGAAATCTATTTTCTGGTGATGTACATTAATGAAATTGCTTAGATATCCACTTTGTGAAGTATTCAGTTGTAGTGAACTTGTGCCCATTAGAGGAAGCAAGACAGATTTTACCTATCAAGTCTACTCCCCATTGCAAGAAAGGCCATGGTGTTGTTACAGGTCTCAATTCTTGTGCTAGTGCTTGAAAAGATCACTATGTTGTTAGCGTTGTTTGTGTTAGAGTAAAGGTTTTAACTTAATTATGTTGATTAAGTCACCTTTATTCCCTTCTTAAGATTTCACGTTAGTTTGCATAAAGCGACATTTAATAATTATATTAATTATTAAATTTTCTCCTTTTAGGGTTTCTTTTAGGGTTACACTTTAGGGTTTCTCGATCTCCTTTTATAAAGATTGATCTCATTGTATTTCATATCAATTCATTCTCTCATTCTCTCTAATACATACATTTTCAGTTTTCGGAGAACCCTTGCTTGTTTGTCTCCATCTCTTCTTTTGTGACAGGTTATTTGCATGCAGGTGATCTTCGGGGTTTGTGGTGTTGTATTTCCTCAACTCCTACATGGTATCAGAGCCAGTATTTTTGCTGCGACGGCCGTATGACCGTCAAATTTAATCCAACACTGGCTTTTTTCATCTTTGGAGCCGTTTTCTTCCAGAGGCCATAACTTGGGCATATGATATCGTCGGAAAGCTAGTTCTGTCAAATTTCTAGTGGTGTGGGTCTCATCACTTCATTCTTCTATTGGTGCATTCTACAGTTAGTTTTTTGGCTGTTCTTCATGTATTTCTAGCTTTTGTCCTTTTTGGACATTTTGAGCATCATTTGTAAGCAATTTCTTTTATGTAAACACACTGAGATAAAGTGCCACACTATTGTACATGCATTTTTTGAGGATTTTTCACATAAGGTTGTGCCATATTTTGTACTCGCACTATTTTATAAAGTGCCATGGGGGGTTGTGTAGTTTTCCTTTGTTTTCCATCACACCTTTGTCCAGTGAGTGTCCCTCCACGACGACAGTGGATCCATATGATTCCAGCCTCATGCATGTGTGCTTTATTTTGCACACCACTTTTTCAGTTGCAGGTGCTTTCTTGTGCACTTTCAAATGTTGTTTCTTCTTCCTCATGCACTACAGGGTGTTTCACATCATTTCAGTGGATTTGTCAGGCTCTCCCAGTTCAACATTATGGGGGGGGTATTATACTGTTTGTGCTAATTCTTCCTTGGTTTCGCCTTGGAAGGGATCTTCCATTCTCTGTTGATCAGTGTTTCAGACTATTGGTTCTTGTGCCATCTGTATCTTCATTCCAGGTGTTTGCCTTTGATTGCCATCTGATTCGAGTAGTGTCGTTTGGGGCACTTATGCAGATTGTTGTCTTCTTGTTCCTGATCATCCCATCTTCAGCAGAGGTTCTTCAACACGATAGTAGTCATCTTTCGACAGTTGTTTGCAGCTTCTTCTGCTTCAGTGATGTTCTTCTTGGCTTTCTGCATCTCTTTTTGGAGTAGAGCTTTTTCCCATGAGGTTTTCTCTATTTATCCTCTTTACAGAGATTTGGTTGTATTTGGGTACCTGATCTGGCCTAGTTGTCAGGACCCATGTTTGCCTTCTTGCATTGTAGTTACCTTTGCTTTTTTGCATATGTTTGTAGCTGCACTTTTGTTCATCTTAAGGGGGGGTGTTAGAGTAAAGGTTTTAACTTAATTATGTTGATTAAGTCACCTTTATTCACTTCTTAAGATTTCACGTTAGTTTGCATAAAGTGACATTTAATAATTATATTAATTATTAAATGTTCTCCTTTTAGGGTTTTTTTTAGGGTTACACTTTAGGGTTTCTTGATCTCCTTTTATAAGGATTGATCTCATTGTATTTCATATCAATTCATTCTCTCATTCTCTCTAATATATACATTTTCAGTTTTCAGAGAACCCTTGCTTGTTTGTCTCCATCTCTTCTTTTGTGATAGGTTATTTGCATGCAGGTGATCTTCGGGGTTTGTGGTGTTGTATTTTCTCAACTCCTACAGTTTGCATCTTTTTGAGCAATGGATGCATTCTTGTTCCATTGAGGTCCAATAGTACCCTGTTCTTAACAATTTTTGTACTAGTTTAGGTCCACTTGTGTGAGACCCACAAATACATTTGTGCACTTCCTATAAAGTGGTTTGTGCTTCTTCCACGTTGATACATCAAATTAATGTTTCATCTAGACTTTGTTTATATACGGTATCTCCTAAGATAGTGAATCAAGAGGTTCTATGGAAAAAGGTTTTCTTTTGGCTTGTCATTAAGTCAGGAGGTATGATACCATGTTGGATATAGTCAAATGTATCTTGGTACCATGGTGAGTTAGGACCAACAATATCACAAACAAGTTCTAATTTTGGGATATTGAATGCTGGTATAAGGAATTGCTCCACAAGGAATTCATATTTTGGAATGTTTTGTGGAATGTCAAGGAGTGAACCTATTGTCGCCATAGAATCTGCTGCCCTATTGTTGATTCGAGGAACCTATTCAAAGGTGATGATGACAAAGTATTGTTTAAAACTGTCCACCATTCTTTTATATGGTATTAGCTTTTCATCCTTTGTTTGATATTCATCGTTGACTTGCCTTATTACCAGTTGAGAGTCTCCATAAACCTGTATTTCCTTTATCCTCCATTTGATGACCATATTTAGTCCTATGGTTAGCGCTTCATATTCAAAGATGTTATTAATTTGTACATGGAAAAGCAATCCTGGAAGCCTTAGGTATACTATCTCCCTGTGGTGTGAGAAATAAGATACCTGCTCTTGAGTCGTGTTGATTGTAGGTCCCATCAAAGTACAAGGTCCA
The DNA here is from genome assembly GCA_007115665.2 of Sequoiadendron giganteum. NCBI lineage: Eukaryota > Viridiplantae > Streptophyta > Pinopsida > Cupressales > Cupressaceae > Sequoiadendron > Sequoiadendron giganteum. Next base: position 604,250,625 of record CM021102.1, read on the forward strand.
ATGGCTACAGTTAAAAGGATGCTTTCATTTGGGAATTTTTTATTAAAGGTTGGTGATCCTTCATGGGTGCTTCTTCTAGTTGATCTTCTATGATTTTTCCTTTGATAACTTTTCTGTCTATATACTCTTTGTCAAACTTGCTCAGTATCATTACCCATTTAGTGATCCTTCTTGTCAGAGCTGCCTTTTCCAATAATACTTTAGGGCATCTACCTTTGATATCAACTTTACTTCTCTATTTAAGATGTAGTGTCTTAATTTATGTTTCACAAAGCTGATAGATAGACATGCTCTTCTATGGGTGAATAATTCAATTCATAGCCCACTAGTGTTTGGTTGATATAATAGACCGCTCTTTCCTTATTTTTGTCATCTAGTTGTGTTAGGGGAGATCCTAACATTGTTGGTGTTGTAGAACCATATAGTATCATTGCTTTATCTGGAATTGGTGGCATCAATACTAGGCGAGTGAGTAGATACTCCTTGACCTCTTGGAACAGTCGATCACATTTTCCATCCCACTTGAATGTGATGTCCTTGTGTAGTAAATGGGTGAAAGGATGACACTTGTCTGCCAACTATGCAATGAATATCTTGATGGACTATAGTTTCCCTTGTAGTCTTCTCAATTTCTTTAATGTCCTTGGAGGAGGAATTTCTAATATAGATTTTATCTTGGCAGGATCTACTTCAATGCCTCTTCTTGATTCTATGTACCCTAGTAGTTTTCCAGATGTTACTTCGGATACACACTTCTTTGGATTGAGCCTCAAGTTGTATTGTTCTAGCCTATCAAATAATTTTTCTAGGTTTGTCAAATGGTCTTCTCTTTTAATGAATTTTTCTATAATATCATCTACATAATTAGGTCCATAGTGGTATTCAACATATCATGAAAGATGGTATTCATTTCACACTAATAGGTTACCCCTGCATTCTTTAGACTGAATGACATGATGTTCCAGAAAAAGGTTCCCCATGCATAGGTAAATTTTGTTTTATGTTGCTCTTTGGGGGATATTTTGATCTAATTATACCCAGAGAAACCATCCATTCATGATAGCATTTCATGCCTTGTAGTTAGGTCTATGATCATATCAATGCTGGGAAGAGGGAAGTCATCCTTCGAGAAAACCTTGTTTAGATCCTGGAAGTCTATGCAGATTCTTATGCCCCCAGTGGGCTTTGATACTGGTACTAGATTAGACACCCATTCAGGATAGTCAATGGGTCTAATGAAGCTTGCATCTAATAGTTTATGGAGTTCTACTTTTACCAAAAGTGCTATATGTGGAAGCATCTTTCATAGCTTTGGCTTGATGGGTTTAGCTCCAAGAAATACAACTAGGTGATGTACGACCAATGTTGGATCTAGCCCTAACATGTCAGCATATGTCCATGCATAGTTGATTTTTCTTTCATTGATAAATGTTGATAAGTTCACTTTTTCTTTAGGATCAAGTGATGATACATGATAAATGATCTTGGGTGTTTTTGTTGTTCCAACATTGATAGATTCAACGTCTTCAACCAAGAGTGTTGATTTCTCTTGATATTCTATGGTGGGGAGATTGAATATTCCATCTTCGGGTGCCTCAATGAGGTTTACACCTTCAGATGCATTCTTTTTTTTTTTTCTCTTTTTCAGATCCAATAAAGCCACATCATGGTTTTCTTTAGGGGACCTCTTTTTTATTTTTAAATTTTGTAGTTTATTTTTGCGACCGGAAGACGCAATCTCCCACCCCAAAAAATAAAATAAAAATGCTCCTTGATCTAGCTCCATTACAAACCCTGCATTGGGATCTCCTTGGGGTATATTTGTTTGAAGTCCCATGAACTCTGCAATAGCCTCATCATTCTAGAATGCATCCAAAACTGGAGTATGATGTTGTTGGTCCCAATCTATCAATTGTGGATAATGCAAGGATATTTTGTCATGGGTATTTGCAAAGCTTAAATGGAAATCGTAACTAGGTTAGGGGAATTTGTTTTTTAGGGCTCCGTAAGGTATCTAAGTTGTATTCACTAGAGTCACAAGAATCCCATTTGTACTCATTGGAATCCGTCTTGATATGGTCATCATTATATGTGCTTTCAGATGTAAGTTCAATAATGATAGTATTTATATTGAGGTTGTTAAACATGTTTTTGATATATAGATAGTCATCTAGATGTTCACAAGTATTCGATGTCTCAAGAGTGGTAGAAGTAGCTTCTTCTTAATAGGAGGTTTTCTTAGTATTCAGAGTAAGCACATTAGATGTACTATAACCCAATCTAAGATTCTTTGGGAACCTTTCCATAATAATTGGTTCTCTTCTATCTTGTCCATGTAGACCAAGGCCACCTTGTCCAGTGAACCCCATGTTTTTGGCTAGTTGATATCCTTTATTGCTCTAGTCAATAGGAAGGGGAGGTAGTGGTTGTTCCCATACTTCTTCTTTGTAGATCTACAAAGATAAATCTTCTTCGCATACTTACCTGTCTTGCATATCTCCCCATTTCGTGAAGATGGTGGGTTTGACTATCATCGTTATAGCTTGAACATGTCATCTCTTTTGGTACTCCATATGTTTTTGGTGTGGGAGGAAGCATCCCAATACAAAAAGACTGGTTGAAGTGGTATCTCCACAACCCTTTTCAACTACTTGGATATTGGTACCATTTTTAGGTAGCTTAGTTGATGATAGTGTGGTGGAAGATGAAGCTAGTGATGTTGGGTCAATGTATGAAAAGGAGTAGAAGGATATATTGTTACTGGGTATTTGAAGGATCTTTTAATATTTTGCTTCCAACTTGACACAATAATGGAAAGGTTCGGGGTCAACATATATGGTAATTTCCTTATTGTCATGAGAAAAATTTAGGCATAGATGGAATGTAGACAGTACTGCTTTCAAAGCATGGATCCATGGTCGACCTAAGAAAAGGTTGTATGGAAGCTCGAGATCTAGTACTTGACAAGTAGTTTCTATTATTGCTAGTCCTATCTGAACGGGTAGCCTGATAGTTCCTTCTGAATTATGCTCCATGTAATCATAAGCTTTGATGGTGATGTTCTTGTTTTTATCTATGACATCATTAGAGTATCCTAGTTGTTTCACAAATTTTAAGGTACAAATGTTTAGACCTGCACCATTATCTCTAAGTACCCTCTTGATTTTATGTTTATGGACACCCAGTTCTAAATAAAGGGCTTGATTAAATGATTTTTGTGAAAGTTCTTTCTCAAAAAAGACTAAATGGTGGGTGGATGTGATATTTCCAACCATGGCTTGAAACTGATTAGCATCAAGATTGTTTGGGATTGATGTTTCGACAAGAGATTTATCCAATATTTCCTTATGTGTTGGTGACAGTTTTAGTAGCTCAAGGATGGAGATTAGGGTGGGAGCTTTCTTAAGTTGGTCCACAATGCTATAGTCACTTGATGGGTTATTTGTGGCTTTCACTTGGGTTGGTGATCCTTGGATGGTTACTCTTCCCCTTCGAGTAGTCACATTACATTCGGGATCTCTACCTCATATGGTTAACGTATGGATGGTATGATCATCATAAGAGATATGACCTAGAATGGTATCCTCTCCATAAGAGAAGGCGACCTTATGGTAATCTTGTTCTTTTCCTTTGATGTTTCCCTAGAATGGTCAAAAATTGGATCCTTGCAAATCTTTACCTGTCTTTATTTCTGAGATGAGGTTTGATGTCCACTTATCCCTTTTCGATTAATTCTTGCATGATGTTTTTAAGTCTCATGCAGTTATTGGTGGTATGCCCCTTGATTTTGTGAAATTCACATTTGTCATTCTCATTGTACCAAGGGGGTTTGAAGTTAGGTTCCTCATAATTGGCTCTGTCATTTATCGTGATGAGGTTCTTTTGGAATAGTTTGTGCATAATGACCTCAAGGGTTTCTCCCAAAGGAGTAAATTTCCTTCATGGTTGGTCATATTGTTGAGGTGGTCTCCTTTCATTATCCTATCCTTGATTTTGTTTTTGGTTGTTTGGTTGATTGTTCTAAGGATAACTGAGTTGATTGTTTTGTTGATAATTGGCTTGGTTGCTCTATTGATAACTTTGTTGTGTTTTTTGAACCTAATATTGTGGTATATTTTTTACATTATGTACAACCTTAGCATCAACTACTCCATCATTGGTTAATTCTTATTTTTTACCCATATCTTGGGTTTGTCATTTAAAGTAGAGGGTTGATCCTTTGGGTTGTAAAGTTTGATTGTTCCTCTTGCAATGAGTGCTCTTTCAATAAGTATACCCTTTTCAATAGTTTCCTAAAAATTGTTTGGGAATAATACTATGAGGTTGTAATTGATATCTGCATGTACGTTAGAGATAAAGACATCGACGAGTTGTTTCTCTCGAACAAACCACTTAATTTTGATCGCTTTGTGTCTCCATATTTGTAGGTATGAGGCAAATGATTCACCTTGAATTTGTTTGATTTAATAGAGGTCGGTGATCGTAATGTCCTATTATATGTTATATGAGAAATGGTTAACAAACTTATTTGACAAATCCTCAAACATTTTGATACCTAGCGGTAAACGAGAGAACCAGCCTATAGTACACCCACTGAGAATCTATGGAAAAAGTCTCATCAAGTCAGTGTCATTTTGTTGTAGTTCCATGGAAGACACTAAAAACTCACGTACATGCTCAATTGGATCTCCTTTCCCCCTATACTTGTTAAATTTCGGTATTTCAAAGCCTTTGGGGAAAGGTACCATGAAAATATTTTGATCAAACGGATATGGAAAATTGTCTTGGAGACCATAACTCTTCCTTGGATTTCCAATGTGTATATTCGATATCCTTTGATTGAATCTTTGAAGTTGCACATTTATGTCATTGTTTAGTGTGTTTGCTTGAGGATTTTGGTGTTATAGATCTGTTGTCCCATGACATTTGTTTGATCGTAAACTGGATATTGTGTATTCATGGGATTTTGAGGATCGTGTTGTGTATAAGGTATGTTGGGTCCTTGTGAATAAGGTAGGTTAGGTTCTTGTTGTGTACCTTGATATTGAATTTGAGGTGTTCCTTGGTACTGATTTTGTGGTTCACCACCTTGCTGTTGTTGAGGATTTTGATTTTGGGTTGGTTGAACAAAGCATTGATGAGCTTGAGGTGTACTTTGATAGTTGGTTTGTGGTACACCATGTTGATATGGGTTTTGTTGAAGGCGACCTTGATGTTGTGTTGACGGTATACCTCTTTGTTGTGAATTGTTTTGAATGGTACCTTGGTATAGCATTGATGGTACACCTTGTTGATGTGAATGTTGTTGAAGGCTACCTTGATGCTGTGTTGAAATTATACCTAGTTGTTGTGAGTGTTGTGAAAGGTTACCTTGATGTTGTGTTGATGGTACACCTTGTTGTTGCGAGTTTTGTTGAAGGCTACCTTGATGTTGCATTGATGGTATACCTTGTTGTTGTGGATTATTTTGAAGGGTACCTTGGTATTGTATTGATGGTACACATTGTTGTTGTGAATTTTGTTGAAGGATACATTGATGTTGTGTTGACGATCTACCTTGTTTTTGTGAGTGTTGTGAAAGGTTACCTTGATGTTGTGTTGATGGTACACCTTGTTGTGATTTTTGTTGAAGGGTACATAGGTATTATGTTGATGGTACACCTTGTTGTGGTGTGTTTTGTTGAAGGGTCCCGGGTATTGTGTTGATGGTACACCTTGTTGTGCTTGATTGTGTGGAAGGTTACCTTGGTGTTGTGTTGATGGTACACCTTATTGTGGCTGATTTTGAAGGTTACCTTGGTATTTCATTGATGGTACACCTTGTTGAGGATTTTGTGACAATTTCCCTTGATGTTATTGTAAGTTGTTGGAAGGGTCAATGTATGAAGTGTGTTGTGGAATGTATTGCCCTTGTGATGGGTTACCACCTTGTTGGTCCATTGGAACGTTTACCATGTTTTACATAGTTTTATGCTATGGTACATTTTGGGTTATAATTCCTTGATAATATTGTGCCATAAATTCTTGTTCAATTTGAGATGGTTGTCTAAACAATGGGTTATCCATGGGTTGTGTTTGATTATTGTTTTGTGAAAACAATGGTGGTATGTTGGGATTCGTGGTTGGTTTTGGAACTTGTCTAGCTACTGTTTGATCTCTTAGTGGAATAAGATTTGGATCTTTTAGGATGTCCACGTTGAAGTCAATGGGTAATTTTGCACCACTTTTTGCTAATGTGAGGAAATATGAGTTTGGCTTTTTCCCAAGCATATTGTCCATAAGCTTTTGCATCTTAAGATTTTAGGAATATTCTAATAGTTTCTCATTAGTAAGTTCCATATCACTATCATGTTCTTCTATGATCACATCATTGGAATTTGGAAGTTGATTTTTACTATCAATCATATTTTTTTTTATCGGTAACAATCAATCATGTTTTGGTGTTTAAGGAGTACTTCCTCATGACTTGGTGGTTGGTCTTGTGTTGATTTGAATGAGGGTTCCTTTTGAGGATTTGTAAGGTCACTTGGTTTATAATCCCATGGATTGGTTTCCTCATTAGTGATGTTGATTTTTTGTGCACTTGAGCTACTCTTGTTGGCTTCCATCTTTTTGTGTGTTGAGATCTCATGGTTGTCATAAATAATTCCAAGACCTTTTGGGAATTTAGTGATCACTAACTATGGAATGAAATGGTGTTTTATTTTTGGGATTTTATGTTTTAAAAGAATGGTATTGTGTAAGCTAGGATTATATATTTCCACGGAGGAGGTGGTAATATCGGCCTTCCGGTCGCAAGATCAACTTTTTGTTCTTCTTTGTCTAGGATATTAGTTGTGTTTCTGCATTGAGTGGGTGTTTCCTTTTTCTCAAAAACAAAACTTCTCAAACTACTAATAATGCCTAATTGTTCACCTTCAATTCACATGAGATTTGAATGTATAATAAGTGTCATAAGATCTGGTTGTTGAACAGGAGTAGTAGGATGCCAAATGGTCATAAAGTGAGTGATGTTTGGTGGATGTTTTGGAGATGATGCTAATTTTGGGACTCAAAATGTAGAAAATTTGGACTGATATTTCACTTAATTTTTCTAGAGGATATGTTTGAAGATCTACTTGAACTAGCCTTGAGGTGCAAGCAAATTTTAATATCTTAGGAATCAAGAGTAAAAGAATAATCCAAGTTGTGTTTTGATTTTGAATCCTAAAAATAGGTTGATGTATTTGATTTTTGCAAATGGATATGGACTGATGTTGATATGAGGTTTTTTGGAAGTCTAACTTTTTTCTCAAAAGATAAAAGATTGACCAATTTTGGATCAATCTTTGACTTGCACCAGAAAATAGGGCAATAGTGACAATCTTTAGAGCGGTAACGTTTCAAATTTAGGACAACTAAAGTCAAACATAGAGAAAACAATAGTAGTAATCTTGACAGAAGCAACAAGATTTAGGTCAAATACAAATGAATCTCAAGGAAAACTGCAATAAGTTTATCAAAAGCGACATCTATTGCAATTTTTCTGACTGGTGAACAATGAAAGCAATAGTGGCATATTTATCAAATGTGAAAATATTTATGTCAACTACAGCTAAGAGATAGGTCAATTGTGGTAATGTTAAGATCAATAGCGACAATGTTGAGTCAACTGTGGTCCTGGTTTGCAAAAGCGATAAAGATTTGACAGTGGATATCATAAACTAGAGAGCAATGGCAATAAGTTTTAGATCAACTATGGCAATATTTAGGTCAAAAGTGGAAAAGTTTCTGCAATAGCGGCTTTTGTCCAATTTGTGTCTAGTTTTCATTTTGACAACGACTTGGACAAGTTTTGCAATTTTGATGTTTTGGTTGATCTGATTTGTTTTGAGAATTTGGCAAGTGATACAACACAACAATCAAAATTTTTTTGACTCTAAATGTCTATAGCTTAAGAAAGTTTCTTTACACAAAGCTCAAAGTTTGTGAAAGTCAAGATACTAAAACCATAGTTCCCAATGTTGACTTTGGTCTAAATGTGACATGAAATGTAAGCCTAAATATTCATAAACCTTTAGAGATATTTTTTTAAGATATCTTTTAAGGAGTGCAAATATAGGGCTTTTTTCAAAGGTGTTCACACTAAGTCCAAAGGGTCTGAGATTTTGATAACCAAGTTCAATTTTTGTTTTGTTACATGTTCTTTTTAAATCAAGAAACGTGTTTGATGTTTGATAAAAATAACTTTTGACATACATCAGTTGAGTCATCCTAAGTAGGTACGCTCTTTTAGGTAGGCTTACCTCATGCCTCAAAAGGGTGATTTTACATGCAATTTATGGAGTAAATCATAAATCAGACTTGGTAAGTAACTTCTCGAAAGAAAAGTTCAGATGCACCACTTTCAAAAAACATTTTGGAAAACAAGGTTGGCCTCTACACAAAGATTTTTAATGACAACCAAGAACACCATACATACACTTCCATCTATCTGTCACTTAAGGCATTAAACCATTCCCTTCCGCTTTCAGAGATGGATTAGGTACAATATGTTGCTACCTAGGATTGAAGCTGCTTTCATTACAATTTCGCAACCTTTATTTCAATCTCGCCAGTAAACGTGCTTGGAAGAATCACTAGGAGATCTCTATTGCAGGATGTGTCTCCTAGTAGGTTCTCTCTTAAGGGTGACTCAAAAATGCAAAAGCCAAAAGTTTTTCTCATCACCCAAGATTTTCAAAAGACATAAAGGGATAAGATACACACTCGACTCACCAATCATAGTAGACATGACATACAATTCATCACAATTTCTTTTTAAATCCCAAAAATTGAAGTGTGAAGTTATCAATTCATTTTTAATGTGCACCAAATCGAAAGCATTTGAAACTTCAGTCAAATATAGCAAAGGTGCAAATCAAAATGGATTTGTTTACTATTAAGCACCAATCTTGAGTGTTTCTAATGGCTTTGTTCATCTTAATGTGGTCAACAAAGATAAAAAATGTTCACTCATTAACAAAATAAAATGCATTGGTCAAAATAAAATGTTTAATTTTACAATTGCCAAATGAAATGTTGTTTAACTAAGAAAGATTTTGAAGGTTCATTTTTAAAAACACCAATTTGCAGTGTGCAAGTTGTTGGTTCATTTTTAAAACAACATTTGAATGATTTTCTAAACTAAGAAAGCTTTTAAAAGTTCATTTTTAAGAACACCAATTTGAAGTGTGAAGTTGTGTGTTAAATTTTACAACACCAAATTGAAATATTTTCTAAACTAAGAAAGATTTTGAAAGTTCATTTTTATGAATACCAAATTGATTTTTCTTTTAACTAAGAAAGCTTGTTAGAAAACTAAAATAGTCTTCGATCATTCGGCATCTCTACAATCAAATCGTTAGTCGTTCTTGATGTAAAATGTACCATATCCTTGGAAGGCCTACACAACCAATGTTAGCAACTTTCAAAACACCCAAAACAATCACCTATTAGCATTAGAAATCAACAAAACTACTTGCAGATTTTAAATAAAAAAGAAATAGAGCAATAGCGTTAATGTTTTAGACAATAGAAATATTTCTATTTTCAATAATAGGGGCCATGTCAGGTCATAGCAGTCCAAAAATGTGCAATCACGGACCTGTTTCTAGCAAAAGTGGTTTAAATGTTAAAAGTGACTCTGTTTGGTGTAATAGTGATTGGGAAAAGTGCAACTGCAGTAGAAACGAGGAAGCAACCACATGAAAATCCTATAGCTTTCATGTAAAAATATTTCAACTGTGTTTCAGAAAAAGGTATTTGCATTATGGAACCTGCAATTACTCAAATAAACTCACGAAAGATGTTAATGTCAAGGATTGAGGTCCCACCATGTGTACCAAATGTCGTAAGGGGGGAACGAAGCAATAGGAAAGCAAATGAATGAATTAAAATAATTCAAACAAGATTAAGAATCCCTAAACCCATTACTCATGAAATGAACAATATAAAAACCAATGAATTCAATGAAATAAATGTTAGCGAACAAAGAACAAATAATGAATTCAAGAAATTATATTGTTTTCTTTTTTGGCAAAAGTGGCAAGCCACTATAATATATTATATTAAAATTAAATAAAATATTACAAAACCTGGTTCAAATGAGCATACTGGAAAGAAGGAACCATGCTACCCATCTCATGCCGAAGTGTATTTGTATCGATGTTGATTGTCAGATTGTTGTAATCAATACAAAGCCTCCATTATGTGTTGCAAAAGCTTCAATGTGTGTGTGATGTTGAACTAGAATGTGATGATAACTTGTAATGTGCTCAAGAGATAATTGTTCAATGCTTCGCTATGTAAATTATAAATGATTTGTGAGAATGTTGAAGGTTATCTTATAGATTTTACATTTTGAGATGAACGATCAAGATTTCGTAGTAGAATATCCTGATCCATGATTCAAAACTATTGACAGGAATTAGATTGGAAAAATCAACGGTTTTAGATTGCATAGTTAGTGTGATTGATGAAATCAAGTTGAGTATTCAGTGAAATTGAAGAAATAGATTGAAAGGTTAGTTGGATTGAAGAAATAGATGAATCAGTTAGGAAATAGATAAATCAGTTAGCCAATCAGAGTGAGCAATCAGTGATCGTGATCTGTTCAATCACAAAAAAGGGGTGAAGATAATTAATTAATTAGTATTTTTGAGTTGAACGTGCAAATCATGTTTGAATTCAACAAATAAAGTTGTATTTGTTTGTTGACCTTTTTGAAATGATGTTTGAATAATTAATTTAATTATTCATTTTTAGAAAGGGGAAAGTGAATTAATTAAACTATTACATAATAATAATTTAATTGATTTAGGAGAATAGAGTTTATTAGTAACATAATTAAATGATTTATGTTATTTAATTAATCAAAAGGAATAAAGTTAGATAAATGATGAAAAAGTGAATTAATTAAATAATTATAAATTATTTAATTAATAGAGGAAATTAGGGTTTTTAATGTAAATGATGTGAGATGTAGTGATAATTGATAATGATGTTGATGATGAGAAAATGTCATTCAGGATGTGCGATAAGTGTTAGCTCATTTTTACATGTCTACACTTAGCAAGTTATTAGACTTCTCCCATCTTCAATAGCCAAATATTGGACTATTCCCATCTTCAATACCTCAATATTAGACTCCAAACATTTCTCATACTCGACGAGGTGTTGAAAATATTAGAATTTATCATTTACTAACACCTTAATGAGATATCAACATTCTCTTGTCTATGATACCCTAGTATTGGACTTCATCCCTTTTTGATACCCCAACAAGGTATCAAACTCCCCACATCTCAAATATTTCTCCTATTTTTGATTCCATAAAATGGATCAATGGTCATCCTCTTCCTTAACATGATCCCAAGATCTTAACAAATTTATCTAGTTTATTTTTTGATACCTTAGTGAGGTGTTACTTCACCTTTTTTTGATACCCAGATAAGGTATTAGGATTCTCTCATCTTAGATACATGATATTGGATTTATCCCATTTCTAATACCCTAGTGAGGTATCAAGATTCTCCCATCTATGATACATATATCGCACTTCATCCTTTTCCAACACCCCAATATTGTAATTTATCCTTTTCCAACATATCGATATTAGACTTCATCATTTTCTAATGCCCTAATGAGGTATTGGACTTCTCACATCTCTAATACTTTAGTAGAGGACTTCTATTTTTTATTCCCTAACAATGTAATGGTGGTCATCTTGTTCCTTTATTTCTCAAAATCTTGATAAATTCATCTAGTTTATTTTTTAATACCTCGATGAGTTATCATGACAAGGTAGGAGGCTTGTCCCATCTCTGATACACAATATCAAATTCCTCCCATATCCAATACCCCAATCAATTGTTTTTCTCCAACAATCTAAATATGGAAAATGTCCATAGGGATCTCTCTCAACCCATCTCTCTCTTTGTGTCATTCTATCTAGGTCTCTCCCTCTCTATCTTCCCTTTTCTATATATTTTCTCTCTCTGTCTCTCTCCCTCTCTATCTCTCCTTTCCTCTATTTCTCTCTTTCTCTGTCTTATTCTCTATTTTTCCTATCCCTATTTGTCACTTCTCTCTCACTTCCTCTCTTTTTCTCTTTCTATATATCTCTCTCTCTCTATCTCTTATTTTGTCTCTCTTCCTCTCTCTCCCTCTCTTTCTACCTCTCTATTTCTCTTTATCTTCATCTCCATCTTTTTTTTTCTCTCTTTATCTCTCTATTCTCCTTTAAGAAAATGTAAATATCATAAAGCCAAATTCCATAGCCTTTGCTAGCTTCCTCCCTACTTATGCCAAAATGGTATCTTTGGAAAAGGGTAAGAACATCCATCAAAACATAAAGGATGGATAAATTTTAGGATATGTAGTTACAACTACCCTTGTAGATGTGTAAGCAAACTATGGAAGCATAGATAGTGTATGCAAATTGTTTGTTCTAATACCCCAAAAATGTGGTTTCATATCCTACTATGATTGTAAAATATGCACAAAATAGATATGTTGAAAAGCTTGTAGAAACTTTCAAGTAAATGAAATTGGCATCTATAAAGTCAATCTCAATCACCTTTCCATGTTTTCTCCTTGCCTAAGTCAAATTGGGATCTTTAGAATATGGTATGACATCTACTGAAGCGTAATAGAAAGGGGATTTTCTTTTGATGTTATAAATGCAACTACCTTGGTGGAAATGTATATAAATGTGGAACTATAAACATGTTACCTTAATTGTTTGGCATAATGCCTCAAAGAGATATCATCCCATGGAATGCAATAATTGCAAGATATGTATTGTCTTCAACAAAATAAGAAAAATTAAAAATCTACAATTTACTATATGGTGAATGGCAATGGTGGCTCAATTTGTTTACACTATACAAAGTTGAATAAGAAAGTATTGTTCACTTATGAAAGGTTGATTTGTGGAGCTTAAGGTATCCTTTTGAATATCTATATAAAGAATTTTATCTGCTCCTCTAACAACATTGTGTTTTCCTCTTTCTTCTTTGTCATTTTTTACTATTTTCTTTGCAAATGTATACATTTGAAACTATTGTTAATGAAACAAAAATTTCAAGAAAAATATGGGATTTTTCCTCATTGTGGATGTGAGATCTTGGGTACAAAGTATTAGTGTAAATAGTCATTATGAAGGCTCTTTTGTGAGAAATGGCACCCATATCAATAGCGACTTGAATTTGTTGAAGTTGTTGGTGTATATTTATTATGCTAAGCATTCACCTCCATTTTTGGTGTCATACTCTCACCTAGTCATTCACATATGCACCCTTCCTCACAACATCGAGCTCTCTTGACATGTCATCTCCCATGGCCTCTACAATATCAGACTGAGCTCACCTCCCACATGGCCTCCACTGAGTCTTTTGTGCACCAACCATAATACTATCAACAACCTCCAATTTGATCCCCATGCAATCTGATGCTTTTTTAAACCATGTGCTCCTCAAGGCATTGACCTACAAATCTTAGGCACAACTTGGCATGATATTGGGACATAGTTCTCATTGGCCTGACCCACTCCAAAAATGAGAAATCAGAAGTGGAGGGAGGGGAAAACACAATGGAGTTAAAGGTGATCCAATCAGCACTAGCAGACTTGGAAATAAAAGAGAATCAGTTAAGAAATCAGATAGAGGAGGCTAGATCATGGTCATATGTGGTGAGTGGTTCATCAATCGAGCAAAAAGGAATCATTGAAAAACAAGTTAAAAGGAAAATAATGGAAGAAAAAGATAAGTAGAGCAAGGCTACAAACATTATTATTAAAGGTTTGAGAGACTTTGGGGAGAACCGACATTCTAGCAAGAGACTTTCTTAAAGATAAGTTGAAGTGGACAAGGCATTTTCAGCAAGCTAACATAATAGGGAAAAAGGTTGAGGGAGGAAGAGATAGACATGTGAGAGTCATCTTGAGAAATTTAGAAGATAAAAATAAGATTCTAAAAAATAGGGGGCTACTTAGAGGCACACATATTTATCTAGATGAAGATTTGACATTTGAGCAACAGGAAGAACAAAGGAAAGAATGGGAGAAGGTGAAGGCAGCAAGAAGTGAAGGCAAGTGGGCTTGGTTGAAGAATGGTAAAGCCCAAATCAGTGATCGATTTCCAAACAAGAAATAGGAAATAGGGGCCCCACAAGAATATCTGCATGTTGTAAGTTGGAATTGTAGAGGATATCCATGGAGAAGAGGACCTGGATTGGGGCCCATAGAAAAAGGAAAGGACATTATCATTCTCACAGAAACACATGAACATGATGGCTGCAAAGTTCCAGATTTCGAAGGGTATAAAAAAGTTCCGGTTTGGAATGAAGGGAGTGAAACAAGCAAAGGTCATGGAGGAGTCACAGTGCTAATAGATGAAAAGTGGCAGGGAATTGTTGAATTTGTAAAAGAAGACACAAATAAACAGTACATATGGCTGCAAATAACAGAAAATGGGGTAACTTTTAGTTTAGTTGCTTGATACTTTGCTCCAAAAAACTCAAAGTTTTATAAGAAGTGAAATTTAGACAATGAAGACCCATGTGCATCTCTAAAAAAAGATATCTCTATCTTCAACACCCTTGGGGATGTGGTTTTAATGGGTGACTTTAATGCAAGGACAGCTAATAACCAGTCTCTTCATTTGAGTAGTGAAGATAAAGGGGAGAACAATCCTTTGTGGTTAGAAGAAGGTGGTGGTCTTCTTTGGGAAAGAACATCTCAAGATGGTAACGGCAATGTGAACATGTTTGGGGCAGAATTACTAGGGCTTTGTAGTTTATTTGGCATGGTTATCTGCAATGGTATGAGAGAGTGGCCGAAGTCAGGGAGTATCACTTGCAAAACTTATAATGGTCAAAGTGTGGTAGACTATGTGGTTTTCTCTCAGAGTTTTAGTTCTAGGCTATTGGAGTTTGATATTGGGGATTGCCCTATTGAGATGAATTTTGACCACTTACCTCTTTGGGTCAAGCTGTGCACCTCTCCTATTAGCCAACATAATAATCAGGTTCAACACATGCAAAGAAAAACCCCTCTCAAGGGTAAAATCCTCATAAATTAGGAAAATAGAGAAATATTTAGTGCTGCCCTTAAGCAGCATTTCCATGATTGGAAAAATAGTGGAAATTTTGATGCGGCAAAAGAGGTAGATGTCCACATTCACAGCAATTTGCTGATCCCGATAATCCACAAGGCCTTAAAGGAATGCAAGAAGTCTCACCCCAAAGTAGGGACAGCAAACACTTTTCTAGAAAATCCGTGGTACGATGAAGAATGTAAAGCAGCCAAGAGATCTTTAAAAGAGAGAGGAATGGACAAAGAATATAAGAAAAAATATGGAAAACTAGTTCAGTCCAAAAAAAATGAGTATGTAAACGAAAGAAGGAAAGAGTTGATCTCTCTTGGGAAGCATAATCCTAAAGGCTTTTGGAGGGAACTGCAACAAAAGAAAAAGAAGCTAGAAAACAATATTATGGATGCTCAATGGTTAGAGTATGCTAGGCTTCTTTACAAGTGGGACCATGAGAAAGACTACCCTCCAGTTGTTAACACCTCAATGGAACTCTTCAATGTAGATGATATTAAACATGGAATAAAGATCCTGGCAAGTGGTAAAGCACAAGACATAGATGGGCTACAAGCTGAATTTTTAAAATGGGGGATTGAAACTCTTGCTCCTCACTTAAAAAGAATTTTCAACAATGTCAATCAGGAAGGTTTTCCTATGGAGTGGACTACTAGTGTGGTCATCCCTCTATTTAAGAGTGGTGATATCAATAACCCATCTAATTACCATACAATTATGGTCAATCCTATCTTTGGCAAGCTCTTTGGGAGCATGATCGAGCATAGGATCAATAGCTGGGCGGAAAATGAAGGCAAAAGGGCAAAGGGATAGGCAGGCTTTAGGTCCAGGCACTCTACCATTGATCACTGCATCACCCTTAGACACTTGATTGAGAAAATTTGGGACACTCAGGGTGAAGAAGCCTATTGTTGTTTTGTTGACTTTAAGAAATATTTCGACACAGTACCTAGGGATAAAATTTGGAAGAGAATGGAAGAATTAGGCATTCCAAATATGTATAGAGCAGCTATTCACAGGTTGTATGGGAAGGTTAGTGCTAAAATTAGAATGAGTGAAGGTATGTCTGAATGTTTTGGCAGCGACATTGGTGTTAAGCAGGGTTTCCCTTTATCCCCTACGCTCTTTGGGCTATACATTGATAAGTTGGAAGCTTGGTTAAGCAAGGAAGGTGGAGATGGTATTCAATTGGCAGGTTACGTAGTGAAATTACTTTTATATGCTGATGATCTGATTTTAATCTCAAAAATAGCTCATGGTTTAAGAGAACATTTGAAAGCTCTACAACACTTTTTTCAGGAAGTTGGGATGCAAGTGAACACCTCCAAGACCAAAATCATGACTTTTCTCTTTGAATAGAAAAGATAAACAACATACCTTTCCTTTTGAAGGCAGCCCGCTTGATATTGTGAAAGAATACAAATACCTTGGGATTGATTTTCACTATAAGCTCAGTTGGGAGACTTGCAGAATGAAAAGGATTCAAGGAGGTTGGAAATCTTCCTACCTGCTTCAAAATAGATGTAGAAAAGCTGAACTTTGGGACTGGAAAACCAAGAGAACCCTTTTTGGTTTACTTGTCACACCGGTTGTACTTTATGGGTGTGAAGTGTGGGGTAGCAATACGTCCAAGTGCAGTTGGAGACAAATAGAAAGAATTCAGAAACACCTAATAACTAGCAATCTTAAAGTTAAAGCCACAGTCCCATATGAAATCCTTTTAGCCAAAGCGGGGGCTTTTCGTTTGGAGGCATCGGTGATAACCCGGTTGATAAGTTACCTAAAGAAGATCGAAAACATGGATGACCATAGGTGGCCTAAAACGGTTATGGAGGAGGTGCTAGATCACAGAAAGAAAACTTGGATGAAGCAGAACATCAAGTGGTTGAACAAGTGGGACATTAAGTTACATGAGTGTCCTAGCACCAATAGAGAAATAAAAAACTATGTGAGGGAAAAATTCAGGATTGCCATGTGGTCGAATCAGATCGGGCAAAAAAAAGCATACTACATCAAAGAGTTTAACCCGACAAAGGATCATGGTGAGAAAAGCTATTTAGGTGCAGCTATTAAAGGGAAAGCGAGGTTGTTGATTGCTCAATTGAGGATGGGTTTGCACCATCTTAGGTGTGAGACCGGTAGGTGGAAGATACCTAAGGAAATTTGGGAAGAAAGAACTTGCATATTTTGTAATAAGGGAGAGGTAGAGACGAAATGGCACTTTGTCATGGAATGCACGACCTATGAAGATATTCGTATCTTGTACACAAATACTTTAAGTGTGGACAATATGCAACAGTTATTTGAGGAGGATAAGATCAACCAGACGACCAGCCTTCTAGTCAAAATTAGCAGTAGGAGATCCGACTTGGAAAAAAGCTTGATGATGAATTAGGCTGTTTGTTTCAGTCCCATAGACTATTTAGTCTCATGGACGTCATTAAAATCTTTCTTTCTTTCTTTCTTTCTTCTTCATCATTTGGGCCTTTGCCAAATCTACGACCTCCACATATTGAGGATAATTTGTTGTTTCTAAATCAAGGCACTCTAGGGTTTCTAGGCATGAAGATTATTGGTGGCTAAGGCTGCGTAGAAGAGGAGAGCTTCAATTTCCCTTCGCATTGGCATTTGCTTAAAGACCTCCACATGTGGCCTACAACATCCCAACTAGAAACAATGGTCCACATATCCTCCAGACTCGATCAACGTAATCACTCTATCCCTCCACACTCAGGCTTAGTACCACACGTAACTTCCCACATCACCTCATAGGGAAGACTTGGTCAAACTCCCTCTTGGCTCATCACATTTGGTGGTTTAATTAAATATTCGATAGTGATCTTTGTTTAATTAGCATCTTATGTTAATAGCATTCACTAGTATTTTTGCAAATTTAATCCTTAGGGTAAACCGTCAAATTTATACCTGTGGTCTATGTAAACCATTAAGTGTTTGTGAAGGAGGGGAGTAAGTTTTTCAAGTGTGAATAGTCGACAAAAAGTTATTCTCGTGATGAACACTTTAATGTCAAGGCAATTTGGAAATTGTGTTGTTTATTAGCATGTTTTGCCCTCTAAAGTCATTATTGTAAGCGAATTTCTATGGGGCATAACTTCAACTTGATTATTGAAATTTTGCACTTTTTTTTACACATTAGAATTTCACAAGAAATTCAAAATTGCTTTTATTTTAAAGATTTGGATAGCCCATTTTGTAAAAATCACCATGAATTATAAATGATTGATTTGGAATCCAATCTTCACACACATAATTCTCTTGCACATCTTTATAGGGGGCTACAATCAACACTAATATTTTAGGGATCGAGCAGGGGGGGGCTCTCTAAATCAAGGGGGCAATCTGGGTGTTTTTTCTTCTGAATTTGTTGGTTCATATGATCATGTCTCTCAACTAAATTCCGTCCATTTGAGTATTTTTTATAATCCTCCTAATAAATAGAAAATCAAATGCAGATATTATGAAAAGAAAACATACAACAAAAGATTACATTCATCGTCAAATTGATGAAATGTAGCAACCAATTCTTGATCATGGTATTGCCTTACTTGATCATCTTGTTTTAGCACATGCATAAACATCATCTAGTCTCACTCAGATATCTTGTGGGACATCACCATTAGGGGATGACCAATTCAGTCAAATGGCTTGCATTGATATCTCATCTCCCATATTACCTATTGTTAAATTTGAACCCAATTTTGACTCATCCATGAGTTTTAGTGAGTTTTTGCATCAAGACATTGGTATCATCATTCCAAATCCACCACATTGGGACACATTTCTACAAGATAATATGTCTTTATTTGTAGAAACCTGCATTGTAGATTTGGATGACACCATTGAGGACATTCATCTCCTCTTTGATGTTAGCTTCGATGGAGTTGCATCACCATTTCTATCTTTGGATCTTGCTCTTACCTTTCCTACATCTTCTTCTATTGTAACAAATTGTGCAAATATTGATGAGTTGACCTAGTTGACTCAACCATATATGTTGACATCCTCTGCAAAAGTACCAAGTTCACATTGGTCCAGTTGTTACCATAAATCCATGGTCCCTAACACCTTTTCTTGAATCTTTTATGGTACCTAATCCATCTTATCAGTATTTGTCACAATTTAGCACAGGCTTGGAGATCATTGAGCATCATTCAAACGAATCATGGGCATCATCGCAGTCTTTGGATCATGTGTAGAATTTAGAGACATTCATCTTACTTCCTATATATTCCTATATGAAATGGAAAGTTACCTTGCACACATTTTTGGTGTTGTTTCTTCCCAAGAGAAGAAATGTTGTTCAACGATTGTGGATCATCTTCAACACCTAGTGTCAAGCATTTACTAGCACTACAAGCACTACAAGCATCATTTTGAGGGGAGGCTACATGGTTTCTCTTCTCCTATCAATTTTGGGAGGAAGCATTTCCTCACATGGATTTCATAACTTCTTAGTTTTGGGAGCTTATATATAGCTTCTCTTTTTTCTCTTCTATGGGGGAACATTTATTGTACAGTGTGCTGGAAGTAGTCTTTGGGGGGTCATCATGAGTCCTTCATCTATCACTTATCTTCTTCACTTGTACATTCACATTGTATCATTTCTCTTTTGGAGAGGAGTTTTGTTTCCAATGGGATTTTCTCCTTTACTCCACTTTATTCAAGAAATTTGTACATGAGTACCTAACATAGCCTAATAGCTAAGACTCATCATCTTGCATACATTACTCCCTAAGTTGCACTTAAGGGGGTGTTAGTATAAATAGAATCATTATTCACCTAGTTAGCTAACCACCTTTCTAGGATTGACCTATTCACACTTAGCTTAAGTTTACTTAAGATTTTTAGAGTTTTGTCTTACTTTATATGGTTGGGACATGTGTCCTCATCATTTGAGACACATGTTACATGCACACTTTACACTTGCTCACACACTTTTCAAGTGAACTCAAAAGTGTTACATCCATATATAAATTAGCATTATATGTGAAAATTATGTCATATTTATTAATTATATTATATATTATATTTCATAATATATAATTCATATTATTATATTATGCTAAAAATATTTAAATATAACATATTTTATATTATATGTAGTTTTATTTTATAGTATTAGATTAAGATTATTTTTAAAAAGTATATTTTATAATCTAAAAAAAAAAGGAGAATTAAATGTGAAAATTATCATATTTATTAATTATATATTATATTATATTATATTTCATAATATATAATTTATATAAATATTAAATATATTATATTTAATATTATTATATTATGCTAAAAATATTTAAATAGAAATGGAGCAGTGACAGGAGCAACGACAGGAGTGACAGGAGCAACAGCGGGTTTTGTGGAACCACCAGGGTTTCAGGCGGCACCAAGGTTTGTAGTATGGAGGTGCGGCGTACTATAGGTGGCCTTTCAACAACCGCAAGAGTAGTAATGAGCACCATTACAAAAAGTGAAGTCCCGGTGGGGCATGGAAGGCTCCAGGCATCATTAAAAAAAATTATGGGCATTCTGCGCAGATTCGAGGGAATCGTCGAAATGACGTTCAAAAGATGGAAAGGTTCAGATCAACGTCTTTGCCTGGGAAGGTAAACATATCCCAGGTTCAGGCTAAATTTTGGCGACCCAAACATCAAGCGGGCCTGGCAAGCTCATGCAAGGTAAACCTTAATCCCCCTACCGGTATGACGTTATTAGTTGATGATAGAGAATGGAACGATTGTGTTAACTTTCTGAAAACACATGCCTTTTTCTTGAAATGGGGGGGGGGGGGTGAAATGGTCGTCCTTCTCAAAAATCAAGGCTTGGTGTGATACCCAGTGGGGAGAAACATGCATCATCAAAACCCTAGAAAACGGGTTTTATTTGGTGACATGCCAATCTGAAAAGGACAAAGATAGGATTTTGAATAGTGGCCCTTTCATTTTAGATGGGTGGGGTTTTTCCACTCTGGACTGGACCCCGAATTTCAACCCTAATACCGCTTTGATCTCTGATGTGCATTTGTGGGTCAAGTGTAAGAACTTACCACAAGAATACTGGGGTATCGACACTCTGAAACAAATTGGAAACAAACTGGGGGTATTTGTGAAATCGGAAGAGATGGTGGATAAAACGGATTTTAGTATGTATCCAAGGATCTGTATTTGTAGGCAAGCATGTTGCACCTTGCCAGATACTCTGGAACTGAAAACGGGCGCAGGTGAATGGTGCCAATTGGTAGAGGTTGATATGATCCTAGGGGTCTACACTAGACATCCAAGGACCAATGAAGGGCCAAGTACAAGTATGTATAAAGGGAAAGAAGCTTCTCCGGATCTCTTGGGGAAGGAGGTGATCAGGTTATCTGAACCTATTGATGGTGAATATCAATGGAATCAAATAATATGGGGATGTCTTGGTGAACAACTCAACCACATATCAGCAAAGCATAAAGGGGAGATGGCAGAGAAGGAAGTAGCTCGGCAAGAGGAGGCAGAAAAGTTGACAGCGGTTATTTTGGAAGAGTCTCAGGTTGTGAAATCGATGGAAGCCCTAGATAATTTTTGCTTAGGGACAGAGATGCTAGACCAGAGGGTTACTTTTTCTTCGGGGACCAATGGGGAAATGCTTCCAAACTTGAGTTCTAGCACAGAGAAAGAGGGGAGTATTCTGGTTTTGGCACCCGCATCCTTTCCCTCAAAGGAAAGTTTATCTGATGGAGATTGCAACCGAGGTGAGAATCCAGGCACTTTCGAAGGCATTAAGAACATACCAGACATAGGTTGTATGGATATGGTCCATATTTCACTGCCAAAGGAAGGTTCAATAGGTGAAGGGGAAAGCTTCAAAGATATTCAAATTTCACCAATCCATAATCTGGAAAGCCAGTTTGATGAGGCTCGGGACAGTGGTGGTAATTCACAGGATTCTGGATTAGAGCTTCTTTCAGATGAAGAGGAAGAAACTGAGGATTTGTTAGGTTTGAATGGTTGTGCTGGGATTGTGGACAAACGGACCATTGAACAGTTAGATGCACCAAACTCAAGGGTGAAAATTGGGGAGAAAAAGCGACGTGGACCCAAAACCAATTGCATGAGGTTGGAGCTGGTTGGCAATGCTGTTGGACAAAGCAAGTTGAGATCGGGAAAAGGCTATGCCTTTTCTCGACAACCATGAAAATCCTATCGTGGAATGTCAGAGGCTGCAATGCCTCTGATAAGATTCATTTGATCAAAAGATGTTTTGATCAAATGAGACCAGATTTGGTGCTTTTGCAGGAGACTAAAATCAAGGAGGAAGATTTCGATTGGTTTAATAAGCGTTTTAGTAAGTGGAAATGTTTTCTTTCTGGAGCCTTTGGGGCTTCAGGGGGAATTGGGGTATTATGAAATGAGGATGTCATTGATGTTCAACTCGTTCAACAAGATAGATACTGGCAATGGCTAAATGTCCATTCTAAACAGCTTGGGGTTTCTTTTTTTGTCCTAAATGTGTATGGGCCAATTAAGAACTCTCAGAAAAGTGCTCTCTAGCGGGATCTTTCGGCACTACTGGGCAATGATAAGGATAGGATGTTTGTTTTAGGTGGTGATTTTAATGCGGTTTTAAGACCTACTGATAAACAAGGAGGGATTTGCTGGGAAAGTTTGAAGCAACAAAACTTTAGTGATTTTGTTATTGGGAATGGTTTGTTTGAACTTCCTTTTAGAAATGGGGAGTTCACCTGGACGAATCGTAGAAGTGGGTTCCTTAATATTGCTGAGAAACTTGACCGTTTTTTTCTAGCTGGAAATTGGGCTTCACAAAATTGGACTTGTGAGGCGGAGATTGCCCCTGTCTCGGGATCGGATCACTATCCAATTTGCTTGCGTATTCAAGAGGAGGCAACTTCGGACCGCTGTCCTTTTAAGTTTGAAGCAATGTGGTTTTGTGATGCTAGTTTCAAAAGTCTGGTGGCAAATTGGTGGAAGATGGCTCCAGGCCAAACGGGTAACAAGGCTTTCATTTTCTTTAAAAAAATCCAGTTTATTAAGGAACAGATTAAAAGATGGAATAGGGAAACGTTTAGAAATGTTTTTGTGGAAAAATATAGGTTGGAGGAGAATTTAAAAGCTTTACATTCCAAAATTATTGAGTCGGGGATGTATGAAGAGGATTTTGAGAAGGAGAAAAGTCTAAATAAGGATTATGCGGAAGCTTTGGCTAGGGAGGAAGTGTACTGGCAGCAGAAATCGAGGGAGACTTGGCTAAAGGATGGAGATCGTAATAAAAAGTTTTTTCATAATGCAGCCAAGATGCGAAGATCTTGTAACAAAATTTTCTCCATCAAAGATGCTACCGGTATTTTGAGAAATAGTGTGGGGGAGGTAAACAAGGCAGCGGTTCAGTACTTTGCTGAGGCCTTTGATGCACATCTTTTAGGAACCCATGAGCACCACAATATCTTAGACATCATTCCAAGTTGTGTATCAGAGGCCCAGAATGAAATGTCGATGGGGGAAGTCTCTATCAAAGAAGTGAAGAAGGCAGTGTTTGGACTGGGGTGTGATAAGGCCCCTGGGCTTGATGGTTTTTCGGCCCTCTTTTTTCAAAAAATGCGGGATATTTTGGCTTCGGATATTTGGGAGGTGGTGGAAGAATCACGTAGGGAAGGGTTTGTACTCAAAGACTTCAATAACACCTTCATTGTGTTAATTCCTAAAAAGTAGGTTATGAAGTCCTTTGAGGATTTTTGACCGATTTCTTTGTGTAACACTATTTACAAAATCATATCAAAATTTGTTGCAAATCGACTGAAAAAAGTTCTGGTCTCGATCATTTTGGTGGAGCAGAGTGGTTTCTCTCCTAATCAATCAATTTTTGAGGGCATTATTGTTTCCCATGAGGCTATTCATTCGGTTCATTTGGCAAATTTTGAACATATGATGGTCAAGCTTGATATTAAACGAGCCTATGATGAGGTTAATCGTGATTTTTTGCTAAAGGTCTTGGAAAAATTTGGCTTTGCTTCAAGATGGGTTGCATGGATTAGCAGCTGCATATGCTCACCTTAGTTTTCTGTGCTGGTTAATGGTAGCCCCCAAGGTTTTTTTGACTCTAGTAAAGGGATAAGACAAGGGGATCCTTTATCTCCTTTCCTTTTTATTATTCTAGCTGAAGTTCTTGGTAGACTAATTTCAGAGAAGTGCAGCTCGGGGCGATGGAAAGGGATCAAAATTGCTGAGGGACTTGATCCTCTCTCTCACTTACAGTTTGCAGATGACACCTTTTTGATGGGAGAAGCTTCCTTTAGGGAAGCTAGAGTGATGAAGGAAACTCTGGACATGTATGGCAAAGTTTCTGGTCAGTGCATCAGCTGGTGTAAGTCAGAAATATTCTTCTTCAACACCCCTATTCATAAGCAAGTGGAGGTTTGTAGGATTTTGCGAATGAAGCCTGGGTCCCTTCCTAGCAAGTTTCTTGGCATTCCTTTGTTTGGAGGGGCCAGTAAGGCACACATATGGAGAGATTTAGTGGATACTTGTCTGAAAAGGTTGGATGGTTGGAAGAGCAAATGGCTCACATCGGCTAGAAGGCTTCTAATGTTGAAATTGGTGGTCTCAGCCATTCCTATTTTTTCCATGATGTGTTTGAAAATCCCCAAGAAAGTGGTCAATGTGGTTGGCCAACGGATGTGAAAATTATTTTGGAATGGGGCTCATGAACAGGATAAAATACCTCTCTTGGCTTGGGATAAGATGTGTCAATCTAAGGAGAAAGGTGGAGCTGGTTTGAGGCATTGGACAGTGATGAATGAAGCTCTTGGAGCCAAACTGGTGTGGAACTTATATTCTAGGCCTGACCTCTTATGGGTTAAAGTCCTCAAAGCTAAGTATCTGGATTCTACTAAAAACCATAGAATATTCACAATTAGGAATTTGCCAAAGGGATCGGCAATCTGGAATTTTATAATTTCTTGTAGGCCTGTTATTTTAAATCATATTTCTTGGTAGATTGGTGATGGTGAGAAGGCTAAATTTTGGGATGACTCCTAGGAGGGGCATCCTGCCTTGAAGGACAACTTGTCTTTGTTGGAAATTCGTGACACCATGACCCATTTATGGGGTTCTAGGGTGTGTGATTATGTGGAACCCAGAATGGGCCTATTTGGAAGGGAATGGGTGTGGAAGAATGTGGACAATGAAGATATTTCTGATGTACAAAAGACAAGAATGAAGGATATTTTCCATAATCAGAAAGTTGTCTTGTCCGGGGAAGCATACAAAGTGGTGTGGTGTGGGGCGACTAATGGTATCTACTCAGTTAAGATTGGGTATCAACTTCTGGATCAGCATGAGGGTGAAATATTCTGGGCCAAAAATCTTTGTTGGAGTAAGGCTCACTTACAGAAAGCAGGCACCTTTGCCTGGGGAGAGAAGGAAAAGACTAGGTTTGGAAGGGCCTACTCGGTGTGCATTGTGTGAAAAAGCTGAAGAATCGGTGGACCATCTCCTTTGTCAATGTGAGGTGGCATCGACCTATTGGGATTACTTGCAAAGGAAGCTTGGCTGGCAAGGCCCTCTTCAAAGGAATCTCAAAGGTATTTTTGAGAGTTCGCCGTCGGTGCAAAAGAAGTCAGTCCTGTCTTGTAGTTGGCTCTGTAGTCCTTCTATTTTGGTGTGGGAACTATGGAAGGAGAGAAATAAAAGGATCTTCTAGGAAAAGAAGGAACCTGTTAAGAGGATATTAAGTAGAATTGATATCGCTATTGAAGAAGTTGTGGGAAATGCAGCTTCTGAAGCATTGGGGGCAAGAATCTCTTTCACTTTGGGTGATCAAATGGTGCAGAAAGAATGGCCTGGTATCAAGATCTGAGCAGGTCAGTTTGGTGGTTGCATGAAAGGGAAAACTGATGTTTTGGATGTTTGGTGGGAATTCCCAAATGTGGGATGGCACAAATTAAATTTCGACGGGGCTTCTAAAGGCAATCCAGGTCCCTCTGGGGTGGGTGCCTTAATAAGGGATTGGTAGGGTAATACTGTGGCTTTTGGGGTGAAAAAGTTAGGTTGGGGCACCAACAATGTGGCTGAAGCCCAGGCAGCGTTGATTGGAGTAGGGTTAGCACGATCTTTAGGGATCCGAAATCTCCATCTCAAAGGGGATTCAATGGTTATAATTCAAGCGATTGCAAATGGGGGAGCTAAGGCGTGACATTTACAAGGATTAATACGTGCCATTTTAAAGGAGTTAGAAGGATTTGATGAATTTAAAGTTAGTCACATTAGGAGAGAGGGGAATCGGGAAGCGGATACCCTTTCAAATTGGGCTTTATCCTTAAGTGGGGAAGGGAAGGTGTATGTTGAAGATTTCTGGTGTGGGGTTTAGAGGAGGTTGCTGAGGTGGCGGTTGGGTTCACTGGTGTTTGAAGGGTGGTGGGGTTTTTCTTCTCATTAGGCTTTTGTTGGGTTTGGGCTGAAGTAGTATTGTCATATCATTCATGTTTGCGTCAGGTAAGTACTGGAACTTGTATGTTACATCAGCATTGTGGTACGTTTTCGGGTACCCAGTTCTCAAGGTTGGGGGTGGATGTCCTTGAGATGATGGACTATCATATCAGGTATGACTTCATCCGTGGGTGATGTGTGGGTTGACGGAGGTGTAATTGGCCTTAATAAATAATGATGTGCGAAGGTGGCGGATGGGACTTGGCACGTTTGGGAGGTCCTTTTATGGTGTTTTTCAGGGATGTGGAATGTCATTCTTTTTGGTTAAGTTTGTTGGGTGTTGTAGCTAGTGGCGATGGAGGCTATGTATTCCCTCAAGACCAAACTACAACAATAGGCTTTTTTTGGGCCGGTTTCAAAGTTTCGGCTCAAATTTGTTTTGAAGAAGCCGTTTGATGACGTTGTGGAGGCTGTGTTGGATGCGTTAGAAAGGCTCTTCATGGAGGCGATGCATAGGGGTCAGTTAAACGTAGACATTGCATCAATGATCTTTTCGTGGGGACTAGAATTAAATGAAGAAGTTAATGTAATTCGGTGGGTGATGATGGCGCTCTTTGATAAAGAACTGCTATTGGGCATGGATTCATTTATGGAGTGGGTGGTATCGGGGGTGGGGTATGACATATTGGAAGGATTTGAAGACATGGAGGATGCTGAGGAGCTTGGAGTGGTCCCTTTTGTGCAGTGGCGTCGGAGGCTGGATAAGGATGCTTACCGAATGGAGATGCTTTTCGCTTGGGAGAACCTGAAATTTGTCCTGAGGAGGCATGAGTGTGATTTGGACTAGAAGGAGGTTGGGGTTCTGTTGGTGGTGCCAAGGAAGGTGCGCTCGGTACGCAGGGGTGGCGTTCGTCGGGTGGCGTCTGGTCATGTGGTTCCTTGAGTTGGGTGGCGGTATACACACTTTTTGGTGGTGGCGTACTAGTGGCTATTTTGACATGGAGGTTTTTTTGACTAGTTGGAGAGGCGAGCTGGATCCTTGTGGTTGCTGTTGGTGTCTATCATTTTCAGCCTCCTTCTTTCTTTTCGATTTCTATGCACTGGTTGTGTGACAGTGGTTTTTGGATATGTTGTATCCGGTGTAATCGAAATAGTGGGGTGGACTGTATGTCCTTTTCGAACCCTTATGTGGGGATTTTTTGGGCCGTTTCTTGGCATGGGTGGTTGGGGTTTGCACTGGCGTGGTGTTTTCAGCCAGTTCACTAGCTTTGGCTGGCTTGTTATTATGTAATTTCGCTTTTTTATGAATAAATTGATATCTATTACCGATAAAATATATATATATATATATATATATATATTTAAATATAACATATTTTATATTATACATAATTTTATTTTATAATTTTTTATTAAGAATATTTTAGAAAGCTATATTTTATAATCTAAAATAAAAATTTAGAAATTTAAAAATAAAATAATAAATAATATAGTATAAAATAGAATAATTTAAATTATATTAAATATTGTATATAATAATAAGTATTATTGAAAAATAAATTTATATAAATATTAAATATATAATATCTAAATACAAAATATTATAATATTATACTAAAAAAGAAAAAATACAAATAGAACAGTGTGTGCAACAATTAAATTTTAGTTGGCCTATGGCGAAGGCAAAGCGAAAAAAATTAAAATTTGTAGGGGTGGTGAAAGAACATGGTGGCAAG
Organism: Sequoiadendron giganteum; assembly: GCA_007115665.2. Taxonomy (NCBI): domain Eukaryota; kingdom Viridiplantae; phylum Streptophyta; class Pinopsida; order Cupressales; family Cupressaceae; genus Sequoiadendron; species Sequoiadendron giganteum. The sequence continues at coordinate 604,278,930 of CM021102.1, forward strand.
GCAGAAGATGAAGACTTGGGATAATGTCGCCAAGAGACAAAGAAGGAAAAACATATCGAGATCGATCTGACTGAGGAGGCTAAAATCCATGTGGCAATGGCTAGGCTTAAACATCACACACTAAGCTTTTGACTGCTTAGGTGGTTGTGGGCCCATTACTTTGCCTGACGTCCATTCCCGTTCATTTCCGTAAGAAAATAATCTCCGTTAATGTTTGAATTTGAACACTATTCCCGCCCGCGCAGTTGATCACATAAAACAAAGCGTTTGGCAAAGAGGGGGATGTTGCAAGCGGTGGCACTAGAAGGAGTTTGGAAAGACCAACGACCACCATTTCATCTTGTTTTGAAGTGGTGGATTTGAGTTGTGACGACAACGATAAGGTGTGGGGGAGTCCCATTGCTAGTCGCCTCAGGAGATTGAGCTTCTCCAAGCTCTCTAAATCTGTAAATTAGTGTAGCATTTTTTTCTCTTTATGCATAGGATGCACGATTTTTTTTAATTTTCTGTTTGTTTCCCTGATACAAAAGTATATTTCATTTTCCTGCAAATTTCAATGATAGGTTCAGATGTATGCACAAAAGTGAATTTTTCCTGTTATATGTTTTCTACATCAGTAGAAAGATTGTTTATCTCTTCAACTCCAAAGGCTCACTCCATACACAACACCATGTGAGTATTTTTCTTCCCATTTTTAAAATCTGTCACCGATTTGGTATAAATTATTTGTCAGAATACAGCAAGCCTGACCTTTGAAATATAAATTTTGCAATCCAATCGGATTGATAGGCCGTTGTTTCTTTTGTTCAATAAATTTAATGACAACTGTTGATGTTGCGTTGAAAACTGGTAGGGCCAAATGCTATAAGATACCAAATAATACAACAAATATAATAATAGTTAAGTTATTCACAGTGGTTACTCATACACTACAATATAGAATTTTTATAATTAAAAAATATATAATTAGCTAAATCATGTGACATCTAACGCGATGTTAATTAAATATTTTAATTGTTAATATTGTTTTTGAAAAATTAAGCAGCATTTATAGGGTGTCGAACCCTTCACAATGGACCGAAAAGGCTAAACGAAAACATAGTTCAAACAGAACTTGAACTATAGACACAACTAGAAACAGCTGACAGACAACTAAAACAAGAAACTAAGCAACCCTAGACCTAGGGGGATTAGAGCAGGCTCCACGGGCCTGAGACCAAGAAGCAGAAACATATTTCTTCTTCCGAAGAACAACCGACCAAGGAGGCTCACATGTAGGAATCGAAGAGAACGGTGAGGGGATCAACTCCACCTTAGCCACCACAGGAGCACCCAACAATGAGGGAGCTGGCAACAAGGTAACCGAGAAAGAATCAATAGCAGAGGCACCCAACAAAGGGTGGACAGGGTCTGACAGAGCAGCGACAACAGGTGCAAGGTCAGGCAGAACAAAGTCAGTAGAATGGTCTAACGGAGTAGCGATAAAATGAGCTAAGTTGGGCATAACAGTCCAACGGAGGAACCAAAGAAGAGGGGTTCAGAAGAGGATCAACAACCTCGGAAGAAGAAGTACCCACCATGAGGTGATCTAGAAAAGCATCTTTCCACCAAGTCACAGCGCCCTTGCGGCGGGCCTGAGGGCAAGCAGAAGCCAAGTGACCCACTGAAAAGAACCTCCTACACTGAAAGGGGAGACCCTTGTCGTCTAAGAGCTGCTTCCAAAATATTGTTTAGTGTATAAGGTTTTTTTATTATAAAATGTAAATTTTATTTTTTCAATGCCCCTTTTAAGATTCACAAATAGAAAACAAACAAATAATAAAAAACGTGTTCACAAGTCATACTTTTATATTCTTTATAAGCTTAAAATCAGTTTTTGATAAGGTAAAATTCTATTAAATTGTTCCAATAAGTTTGGTAAATGTGTTTAAAATTTGAGATTTAATCTGCCCCAACTCCCAAGTCATATGTCTCTTGATTTATTAGACAACCATCCATGCCAATTTAAATTTTCAATGCTCGATCAAGTTTACTTATGACCCTTGTAAGGGTGTGATTCCCAAGATTTAAAAACTTTTGAACTATTTGGTCAGTCCTATATGTTGTGTTTCATCTACATTGGATTCCTTCTTGCTTTTAAGGTGAGGGCTTTTTTAAAATAAGTAGTCAACACCATTGTTAACATTTGTTGGATCTTCAATAATAGCATCTTGTTGATCCTTTACAAAGACTATAAACTTCATTTGATTTGTCTTTGAGCTTGTCCCTAAGAACATCATTGGCTTGAGTTCTACAATTATAAGTTGTTTGATTTTTTTGAATAAAAATTATATTCTTAGAGAAATACTCCAAATTAGTTGCAACTTAGCATTCTTTTTCTCTTAATTGGTCTCATGTGGTTGGGGAGTTAGTATTAGTAGGAGAAAAGGAAGGGGGTAACTCATAAGGTGGTAAAAATTTCTTATGTGGAAGAGGATATTTATTTTAGTTGTAGTAATAGGTGGGAAGGAATTTTTAACAATAGGAGTGGTGAAGGAAAATCTCATGCAAGGAATATATGATGATGCCTTCAATAAATGGATTTGTATGGAAAGGGAAGTGAATTTAAAGAAGGTCGACAAGAAAAATATAGTTGATATACATTCAAGGGAGGTGTCTTGGATATAGAAGAAGAGGTTCAAGAAAAATAAGGGAATGGGTCTATGTATAAGATAAATGTACTTAGATATAGGAGAAAAAATGGTGGATAAAGTCATGCAAGGAAATGATTTCTAAGTCATGATGTTAGGAATAGTACAAAAAAATGATGGATTGTTTTTGTTTGGAAATGAAGAAAAAAAAATGAAGAAGGTTGGAAGTGTTAAAGTGTCAAGTTCACCAAAATGTATGGTAAATTTAACACCCCTACTTTCCAAGTGTTTATTTTTACTTGCATATGTAAATTATATTAATGAATCTAACTTAGTAATTTTCACAATAAAGAAGTAAAACAAAAACTAGTTATGATCTAAAGTGATTGCAACTATAGAAGAGCTAATAATCAAATAGTAGCTAGTAAAGAAAAGAGAAATTGTAAGAAATTACACCCCTAATTCAAAAGTTGGTTCAAGCTACATGTAGAAGATTGTGGAAGATGATTTTAGAATAAGTAGTCCAAAGATAGAATCTAACACAAACGAAGCTAACCCAAAGATTACATAGAGACTTGAAGAACTACAAAGGCAACCTAAAGGACTATAAAGGTAACCTAAGGAACTACAGAGGCATACAGACTAGAGCATGCGATTAGAAGACTATAGATTGCACAAAGAACCATACAACCACAAACTAACATCAAAACCATGATACCAATAAAAAAGAGAAGGTGGCCTTTGATTGTACAAATTCAAAAAAATTAGAAAATGTGCACTTTGTCATTACAATTTTGGTGGTGCTTGTAGAAGCTAGATCCAATTTAGTTGTGCAAAGATATTCAACTCAAAAAATTTACAAGGACAAGAAAAAATATTTGTGTATGCTTGGGGAACTACCCCAATTAATCCCCTAGATGGCATATTTCAACCTTAACAATAGTCATACTAGATTTTGGAGTGTGTTCTCTACTAAGTGCTTTATGGAAGGACCACTAAATGCATTAAAGGACAAGTTGGAAAAATAAGTACAAGAGTATTTTGGAGAAGAGTAACCATGATGGGTGGAGAGGGAAGAAGTAGAAGGATCATCTACAAATATGTCAAGAGATTAAAGAGAGATAGGGAATGCTAAATCACTAGATCATTTTCATTAAAGGAAATGTCACCATCATAGACCTTATGGGCAAAGGTAGTGAGAGTGAAGAATAAAGGAGAATGCATACATGGTAAAAGGATAAAATGATGAAGGTGGTTGGGGAGGGGAACCAAGTGTGGCAAGATTGATCAATCTTTGGGAATGTCAAAACAAGTGTTATGTTGTTTTTAGGTTGGATCAAATGATGAGGATAAGAGGGTTGGCTGACCTTTTTCTCCTTCACTTGGGGTGGAGTTAGGAGTAGTACTCAAAAAAATGATGGATTTTTTTCGTTTGGAAAGGAAGGAAAAAATGAAGGAAGAATGTTGGAAGTGTTAAAGTGTCAAGTTCACCAAAATGCATGGTAAATTTAACACCCCTGCTTTCTAAGTGTGTTTATTTTTACTTACATATGTAAATTATAATTAATGAATCTAACTATTCATTTTCACAATAAAGAATTAAAACAACAACTAGTTATGATCTAGATTGATTGCAACTATAAGAGCTAATAATCAAATAGTAGCTAGTAAAGAAAAGATAAATGATAAGAAATTACACCCCTAATTCAAAATTTGGTTCAAGCTACATGTTGAAGATTGTCTAGAAGATGATTTTAGAACAAGTAGTCCAAAGATAGAATCTGACACAAACAAAGCTAACCCAAAGATTACATAGAGACTTGAAGAATTACAAAGACAACCTAAAGGACTAGAAAGGTAACTTGAGGAACTGAACATGCATACATACTAGAACATGTAATTAGAATACTATAGATTTCAAAAAGAACCATACAACCAAAAACTAACGTCAAAACCATGGCACCAATCAAAAAAAGAGAAGGTGGCCTTAGATTGTACAACTTCAAAAAAATTAGAAAATGTGCACCTTGTCATTACAATTTTGGTGGTGCTTGTAGAAGCTAGATCCAATCTAGTTGTGCAAAGATATTCAACTTAAAAAATTTACAAGGACAAGAAAAAATATTTGTGTAATCTTGGGGAATTGCCCCAATTAATCCCCTAGATGGCATATTTCAACCTTAACAATAGTCATACTAGATTTTGGAGTGTGTGCTCTCCAAGAAGTGCTTTATGGAAGGTGGGTTACACAAGCAAAGCTATGAGATGAAGGTAGGGTAGCAACAATTGATATGGTTGATAGTAGAGGTGTTGCAATAGTAATAAAATATTTCATAACAAAGCTAATAGTCCAGAAAAGAAAAGAGTTGGAAGGATATTTAGAATAGGTTAACATTCAATTATTAAAATAGCAAGAAGAAACTAAAATGTGATTTTATTAAGTTAATGATGAAGTAGATGTTTGGCAAAAGAAAATAGACCAAGAGAAATATTTTTATTTTTTTTGAAATTATTTTGCACATATAGACAAGGTCACTACTATAACAATACTAATATCTAAACAAAGGCAATTTTATAGAATATTTAAAATAAGAAATAACAAAAACTAAAAGGTTTTAAGTTATACTCAATCTAAAAATATATATCAAAAAGGATAAATTGTACAATTTTCAACTTTTTTTCACCCTTCTATTTGTTATTATCAAATGGGACCAAAATACTTCTAGTGCATCCTTTCTCCATAGTGGAGAAGCATATATTTTGAGTACCCATTGGTGTGCAGTTTTATCCAGAGTGAGTGAGTTGCCAAAAGGACAAGCAAATGCCCTAAGCTTGTTAGTGTAGTATTAAGTTTAAATTCTAGGGTTAATTACTTGGGTGGTTTTTTCCCGTATCGGGTAGTTTTACACCCATTGCATTTTTCATGACTTTAAAAGGCTTGTATATTATGTAATTTATTATCCCATTTTTGAATATCATTCTTGATATTTGGTAGAATAGCCTTTGTGTTTCTCTCATGTATTGTGAGGGTGGTTTGTTGTTGCAAGTTGAGGATCTTGGGAAGGAGTTGTCATCTCCTACAAAGCTACCATTCATATTTTGTTTTGTTTGATCGATCTAACTCTTTTATTTCCTATACCATGAGATACATCACTTAATTGACACAATAATGATAAAGGAGTGTAGAAATGGAAAAGACTACCTTAGAGCCAGGCAAGAAAAGTGACCAAGGAACAAACAACTGTACAAAAATACTACTAAGAATTAGTTTGACAAGGTGATAACAAAATCTAGGAAAAGCTTCTCTGAAACATTGATTCGAGAGAAAAATAAAAGCATATGACTACCAAATTGCTTACATTTTACTTGTAAACCCGACTGGTAATCCAACATGATGTTACTTATCATGGAGGATCAGAAAATATGTTTCCACCATCTACCACCTAATGGCAATACAATTTTACCAAACTATGTATTTTCTTGTAACACAAATTTGATCTAGTACATTTAATTTTTATAATTTAATTTTATAATAAAGTTATTTTGCTGACATTGTAATAATGTTTAACAATTAAAGATATTTAGTTAGTATCTTATTAATTGTTGGGTGTTTTTGGTAGTTATGTTTTGAAAATATTTTATAAAAATTATGTCGTGAAGTATGGGTAACCATCTCAAATAACTTAATATAAAGATTATTATTCAATGTTATTTGTTGTACTTTTATGGTTTGATATCTTTCAAGGTTTTGTTCACCTTTTTTCAATAAGATATTAGAGAAATTGTCGATCCTCTCCCTAAGAAGTTGAAAGGTGTCAAGGAGGAAAATGAATGTGATATGTGAGAATTTTGTGACTTGATAAGGCATAAAAGAAGCATTTCTATTCAATGTGAGAGCATCAATTTGAAAGTTATCTCATAATGTTTCTTGTCTTTTCTATGCATCCAATTCCAAACTTGAGTATGTCAAGTGCCTAATGAGCAACAATCAATGCATAATTCCAACATTTTTTCTTTTTTTTTGGATTGATGTTTGAAAGCATTTCCATCAATATGAATGAACACGTAAAGTCTTCCATTGATGTTTCGACATTAAAATAGAAGATTCCAGCTGCATTTTTCTTTTGCGAAATCTCTATAAGAAGATCAAATTCTTACAGTGTGACAAAAAATTGCATAGAAAACAAATGTTCAATAGAAGAAGTTTGTGAAATAAACTTGAAATTTTGGAGTATTTCTCTAAAAATAGAAATTTTATTCAACAAATATTTTGACCCCATTTTTCCCATCTAGAAAATAAAAATCCAAATGTAACTAATGAACAATAACTTGTGAGGAATAGTGAATAGGAATAAAAGGCCACCTATAAATGCAAATAGGTTAATAGATTGGCAAAATAAAGATAATAGAGTCAAAGTCAATATTGGTCTTGCTCCTTACAATTCCAAATTACATCATGTGGATCTAGAAAAACCATAAAGAAATCTAATTATAATTTGAATAAATTGTTTAGAGAAAAAAATTAAAAATGATTAAAGCTTCAATAATTCAAATTCATGATATATGATAAAATCACCATGTCAAGCCACATAAGCAATTTAAGTTCTCTAATTAGACAGCAAGTAGAAGTCAAAGTTCCAATAGATAACAAGGATACTAAAGTCACTTTGTTAAACAATCTACGTTTTAAATACAACATCATTTTTACTCTGTCAATACATTCTTAAACTCTAAAAAATATGATTTTGAATTTCTTTGTTGAAGAAAAGAGAACAATTAGAATAGATAAATAAAGTGATTCTCAACATGATAGTACATTATATTCACAAAACAATCATAGAATATTAGATAAAGGTAAAGAGAGATTGATTGTTATTACTATAAGAAAAAAATAATCAAACAACTTATAATTGTAGAACTCAGGCCAATGATGTTCGTAGGGACAAGCTCAAAGACAAATCAAATGAAGTTTATAGTCTTTGTAAAGGATCAACAAAATGCTATTATTGAAGATCCAACAAATGCTAACAATGGTGATGACTACTTATTTTTAAAAAGCCCTTACCTTAAAAGCAAGAAGGAATCCAATGTAGATGAAACACAACATATATGAATGACCAAATAGTTCAAAAGTTTTTAGATCTTGGGAATCACACCCTTACAAGGGTCATAACTAAACTTGATCGAGCATTGTAAATTTAACCTAGCATGGATGGTTCTCTAATAAATCAAGAGACATATGACTTGGGAGCTTGGGGAGATTAATTCTCAGAATTTAAACACATTTACAAACTTATTGAAACAATTTAATAGAATTTTACCTTATCAAAAATTGATTTTAAGCTTACAAAGAATATAAAATTATGACTTGTGAACATGTTTTTTATTATTTGTTTGTTTTTTATTTATGAATCTTAAACGGGGCATTGAAAAAATAAAATTTACATTTTATAATAAACAAACCTTATACACTTAATAATATTAACAATTAAAATATTTAATTAACATCACGCTAGATGTCACATGATTTAGCTAATTATATATTTTTTAATTATAAAAAGTCTATATTGTAGTGTATGAGTAACCACTGTGAATAACTTAAGTATTAGTATATGTGTTGTATTTTTTGGTATCTTATAGCATTTGGCTCTACTAGTTTTCAACACAACATCAGCAGTTGCCATTAAATTTGTTGAACAAAAGAAACAACAGCCTGTAAATCCGATCGGATTGCAAAATTTATATTTCAAAGGTGAGGCTTGCTGTACTCTGACAAATAACTTATACCAAATCGGTGACAGATTTAAAAAATGGGAAGAAAAATACTCACATAGTGTTGTGTATGGAGTGACCCTTCGGAGTTGAAGAGATAAATAATCTTTCTACTGATGTAGAAAACATATAGCAGGAAAAATGCACTTTTGTGCATACATCTGAACCTATCATTGAAATTTGCAAGAAAATGAAATACCCTTTTGTATCAGGGAAACAAACAAAAAATAAAAAAAAATTGTGCATCCTATGCATAAAGAGAAAAAATTGCTACACTAATTTATAGATTCAGAGAGCCTGGAGAAGCTCAATCTCCTGAGGCGACTAGCAATGGGACTCCCCCACACCTTATCGTTGTCGTCACAGCTCAAATCAACCACTTCAAAACAAGATGAAATGGTGGCCGCTGGTCTTTCCAAACTCCTTCTAGCGCCACCGCTTCCAACATCCCTCTCTTTGCCAAGCGTTTTGTTTTATGCGATCAACTGCGTGGATGTGAACAGTGTTCAAATTCAAACATTAACAAAGATTATTTTCTAACGGAAACAAACGGGAATGGACGTCAAGCAAAGTAATGGGCCCACAACCATCTAAGCAGTCAAAAGCTTAGTGTGTGATGTTTAAGCCCAACCATGACAATGTTAGGAGAACTTGCAATTATCTGTAGGGTCATTGGTCCAAGATCCAGCCGAAAAACCATCAATGCCTAGGTGGCTAAAAACTGGAAGGCTGCAATCGTCAAATTTCTTCCATCGTAATATTCTCATCCAATGAGGATCAAGACACAATCGCGTTGGCTAGCTTATGGAAAATGAATGGTTGGCTGATATATATGTAGTTGTGGACCCCTAACTTTGACCTAGTAAGTACTGAGCCATATCAAAATCCTGTTTGAATCTAGATGTACAATTTACCTTTGGAATTTTGGGCAAACGAATGCATAGAAAAAATCGGAAGAACCCTAGGAACTTTCATGGACATCGATAATGATATCATCGAAGGCGACTCTTATCTATACGTGCAAATCCAATTGACATCAATTCACAAAATACCAAAGGAATTGTATTTAATTGACGATGGTAGGGAAAGGGTGGCGAGTGTGGAAGTGGAGGATGCCAAGGCATTTTGCTTACGCTGCGGGAGCCAAAAACATATGGAAAGCAAGTGCCTAAGACGACCTCAAATGAAGAATCTTTGGGTACCTAAGCCGACCCAGGCTGCTGTGGTTTTGGCTCTACCTACATCTGATCCGAGTGCATCTTTGTCAGAACCCTCATCGGTGAAAACTTTGTCGGCTTCTCCTCCTTCACCCAAAGCAAACCATGGAAAAACGCTTGGGGTGAAAGACGCGGTCCATGATATGGATGCCACTTTGGCGGAACCACCTTGCCAAGCATTGTGGATGACAGCGGTTTCAGATCCAGCGGTCGATGTTGTGGGGGCTTTCAATGGAAAGGAAAAACCAAAAAATGGACACGGTTGTGGATGGTGAAGTGATGGAGTCGCCTAAGGAACTCTTTTCGAAGGAGGAAATGGTAGAGTTATCCTCCAAGGAAGATCTTGAAGGGGGTGAGCTAGACTTATTGGATCCAAGGCATCTAATTCAAACAACGACTAAGGCCATATTCGAATCGAGGAAAGGGAAAGGAAGAAATGCCCTCAAGCAAAAAAGGGAGGAAGTTGTGGAGAAAGGTTTGGTGAGCATAAAAAAAAATTTGATTGCCAAGGGAGCCAAGGTCTCCTTTGGAGGACAATGAAGTGTGTCATGTGGAATGTCAGGGGTTTAAACATCCCTAACAAGAGGCACCTGGTGAAGCGTCATTTAGAAAAATTGTCAGCAGATATCATTCTTTTGCAAGAAACAAAACTACGTGGAGAGGAAGGCAACAAATTCATCAAGTATTGTAGGAAATTGATTGGGCTCTGTGATGTCCCCATCACAAAAGGGCATCTAAGATAAGTATACGTTTAATATATTTATATCTTTAGATATACAATAACATGTGAAAAAAAAATACACATATCAATAGAGAGATAAAATATAATATTATTATATAAAATGTATAGAACAATTAAATAATAATATTGTAATTATAATATGATATAAAGAAGTTAATAATTTAAATATTATAAACATTATTAAAAATATACATATATAATTAATATAAAACATAAACATCAATTAATATTGTAACTATTAAATATAAAATAAATGTGTACCATATCAATATAAAAAGATATAAATATGAAATAACAAATGTAATAATAATATATAGGCAAATTATTGTTATTACATTCTAGTATTAAATAACTTAATATCAAAAAATAATAATAATAAATATATATTATAATCATTACACATCAAAGATTGTAATACATTAGAATAAAATAATAATAAGATATTAGCAAATTGGTTTTATTATTATATTTTAATGTTAAAATATGTTCAATAAAACATCAAAATAAAATAATAAAATAAGTATATAATCTGAAATATCATAATTATTAGTAATAATATATTATTTTCAAAAATAGATATTATTGTAATAATAAGCCTTTAAAGGCATCAATTAAATGTAACAAAGGGATATATTTTGTGAAAAGTCACTTCTTTCACCAAACAATACATTCGCCCTATGAGTCACCTACCTTGAATGATATAAATAGAAGGAAGGAAAATAGGGAAGAGGAAAAGAGAGACATGGATAAATACGATCTACAATTCTGAACAAAAACAACAATGATTGTTTTTGAAAAAATAAGTAGTATTTTCAAGGTGTCGTACCCTTCACAAAGAGCCCAAGGGGTAAAAAAAAAACATAGTTCAAAACAAGGATTGAACTATAGGAACTGTGATCCTAATAAAATGTCAAGTCTTAATGTGAGATGCTAAATAAAACCTAATAATGCAACAAGAGGAAATAACAAGATAAATGGGAACCTCAATAAGATTAGCCTAAGAAAATGGATAACATGAAAGTAAGATAAAACAAATTGAATGTTGTTTGTTATACCTTCTATGCTGCTCTTTCCTTGGTTGGCCCTTGATTTTGAAGAGTTGTGTGCTCCTTGGATGACAATGGAGTTGAATGGATGCAAGATGCAAGATGGATGAAAATGCTAAGTGCTATGATGGATGAGAGCTCAAATGGTAAATTTGCAATAGTTTTGTTGCAAAAGACTTGATCCCTAAATTCAGGGAAATGAGGGGGTATTTATAGGGTAATTGGAATTCTCTAGAGAATTCAATGGTTGAGATTGATCCAACAAGATCAAGATGAAAAACTATGGTGAGTTGAGGACTCACAAGCCCTTACATCTTAACATGTGGAATGTGAGATGTTTTAGAGTGGAGTGATGTGGAAATGAGGTGGAGGAGAAAGACAAGAGGTGGAAGAGAAGTACATGAGGTGGATGAAGGACAAGTACGTTTGAGGTACCTTGGGGGATGAGAAGATTTCCTCAAAAAGGAACTTCTTGTCCCCAAATGAGGATAAAAGAGACTTTTGAGGGATTTTAGAATTCCTCAAAAATCTCCATGGGAAAAAGGGAAGTGGTTGGAAAAATAATTGGAGAGTTTATTGGGTAAAAGAAGGTCTCCAAAAAGCTAGAGATTTGTCACATGTGGGTGATGTGACAAGTCTAAGGTTCTAGAAGTCCTTGACACATGTAAAGTGACAAGTCAAGCCTTCTAGAATCTTGCATGGGGGATGAGGAAGACCTTGGAAAGACAAAAGTGAATTAAAAATTCACATGGGGAAGAGAGGAACCTTGGGCAAATAAATGTGAATTAAAAATTCACATGGGGAAGAGAGTCCAGGCTAAAAATGGTAAGTGAGAAGGTTGACCAAAAAAGGTAAGCTAAATGTGGATTATGATTAAGGTTGTGCAAACACAAGATTAAGATAATTAATGAGAGATTTGAGGCAAGTGGGAGGTTATGAAGGATGTGACATTTAATCAAGATTAAGTGGTGCACATCCTAATCACAGATTAATTAATTTAATCTGGATTAAAAGAGGGTTATGGAGAATGTGACAAGAAGAGAGAAAAAAGGGGAATTAAAAATTGATTTTAATCTAAATGGATTAAAAGATTAAATTAAATAATTTGTCATATTTATTTAATTTAGAGAAGAAAAGGGATAAGGTAAAGTATTTAATTTATTTAATTACATACTTTAGGAACCTTAGACATAAAATGAAATAATGATTAAATAAGTTATTTAATCATTATTAATGAAATAGATGAATATAGTAGACAATTTTGATCATATGGAAGTGATCAAATTTGGATGTCTACATTTTGCCCATCTTCGAAGTATTGTTAGAATAACTGTGAAGAAAAGAAAGTGCAGATGAATCTATAGAAGAATTAATCAAAAAATTATGTCCTAGCATGGGGAGGAGGATCTGAGATGTCCAATTAGTGGGGAATGGATGAAGATGCCCCAATCCTGGAAGGGATTGACTATGGTAGGGAAAATTGGTAAATGTGAAGGGTATGCCCCCTCGAAAGGGTGACGAGGGAAAAATAAGGGTCCCAGACAACATTTCGATAGAAAGAAACTGATGGTATGGTTAGAAAGAGGGCAAAAAATTAGGCAAGTTTTTCTTTTGAACGAAGTTAATCGGACAAATGAGTTACAAATGGCGGCCTCGGGAAGTGAAATGATTAATCAGAGAAATAAAAAGATAAATAAAAGGTAAAAATACCTCTTAAGAGAGTGAAAGTGAATATAAGGTAATTTTGAAAATTACCTCACCTCATTTGCACTATAGCAGTTGAGAGAAGAGGAGAGAAAGCAAGCAGACGAGGAGTGAAGATGCTAGGAGATAATGACAACGAGATCGTCCATCGGATAAATGAGGTTCAACAGTCCTACAAACAGCAGGATGGGCCCCGCCAGGTAGGCAACAAAACCCCCTATGCATTATTTTTGAAATTTTAACGTATTTGTAAGCGTTTGATCAAAAATGTAAAACATGGATTTTGTGGGCAAGAAAAAACTAAAAAATGGGTAGGAAGGAAAAAATCAAAAATTTGAAAAAGAAAGTCAATGTGGGGGGAAAAAAGAATTCTGTCGTTGAGGGGTGTATACACCCCTCGACAGGTGGATCTGCCCCAGGTCTGGGGTGGGTTCACCCTGTGGTGGGGCAAGTTCACCCTGGCTTGGGGTGGGTCCGCCCCATGGCGGGGTGGACAGGCATCGCCCCGGTGGGGCCACCTCGACGGCACTCCCCGGTGGTGGGGATAGGCGCCGCCGCTAGGAGCGGTGGGGCCGCCCCGGCTCGGGGCGGGTCCGCCTTGCTGCAAGGGCGGATCTTCCCCACTGTGGGGGCCGGTTCGCCCTGCTGCAAGGGCGTATCCACCCTGGCAAGCCGAGGGCGGGTCCGTCCCGACAGGCCGAGGGCGGTTCCGCCTCGCTGCAGGGGCAAGTTCGCCCCGACAAACCGAGGGCAGGTCCGCCCTTGCAGGGGCAGGTCTTCCCTGGCTGGGAGGAAAGAGGGAGGGGAAAAAAGAAGAAAAAATGAGAGATAAAATGAGAGAAGAAGGGAGAAAGAAAAAGAGAGAGAGAGAGAGAGACAAAAAGAAAGGTGTGGTAGGAAGAGGATTTGAGACGAAATTTTTTGATAAGGGGGATGAAATTTTTGCAGGATTTTGGTAGATTATGGACTCACGAGCGGAGGTCGGAGGCACTGGTGGCGATGACTGAGGCGATGACTAGAGTAGATCACACAACTCTGGAGTGGGCGAGATTACTGCACTTAGTGCAGTTTCCTAAGATGAGGGCACATCGGGCGATGTTGACAGCCTTGATAAAGAGGTGGAGTTCGGCCATGTCGACTTTTCATTTGTCGACAGGAGAGATGACAGTGACATTGGAGGATGTGTGACGAATCTTGAAGTTACCGATAGCGGGGCAGTTAGTGAGTGAGGAGGAGTCGAGAGGAGCACAGTTAGATGAGACCATTCTAGTGCTATTTGGATGAGATGACTTGCCGATATAGAGGGGGAGGTTGGATGTAGACAGATGCCTATCCCTGGGGGTGTCGGAATTACCACTTTTTCTATGTTGCCTGATCAGCGAGATTCTATTGCTAGACCGGAGTAGGCAATTTTGTAGCCTACAGTATATGGAGGTGATTCGACATATTGTTGAGTGGAGGGAGGGGCAATTTTCCTGGGGGTCATGTGTATTGGCCCAGTTATACTGGGACATGCACGTGATTTGTTATCGGGGGGTGCAAAACTTGACACATAGGATGCTATTACAGGTGTGGGGGTGGGTGCACATCGTGGTGATGAGACCCATAGTGATCAAGAGAGGAGACTTGGATGATAAAGAGCCAGTGGTGTGGTAGTCAGGGGTTGCATCTTATGGTATGAGACGTAGGGAGAGGTGGATCAGTGGAGGAGAGTGTTTGATGAGTTATGGGGGAGCACATTATATGGCGGTTTAGAAGATGGAGGACCGAGGAGGAGATACATCAAGGATTCTTTAGATGCAGATGTTTCCTGATTGGGAGCTTGGGGCACATAGTGAAGATGCATCGTCCAGACAAAGTGATGTGGCAGTTTGGACTCATACAGGACATTCCAGGAGTGTCGACTATGTTTCGTCGGCTTACCAGAGAGGTACCCTGGGGGGCGGCATTGTCAGCGAGAGGCATGAGGGAGGCATGGGTGATGGCAGGTGGGGTGTCCTATCTAGGGAGGTGGGAGGGTCCAAAGGATGCTAGAGTGACAGATCAATATGATCGGTGGTTTCGCAACCACCGATGGGAGAAGGTTACACCGGAGGTGCCTGCTGTGGGAGCTGCAGAGGGGGGGGGCTAGAGGATGAGTAGCAGGGGGGACATGAGGAGGAGCCGGAGCAGGGTGGACATGATGATGAGGGACATGAGAGTGGTGGTGCAGAGGAGGGTGTTGCTGGAGCTTAGCCGACGAGGAGGGGTAGATTCAGGAAGAGTCAACAGTCGAGGAGGGTGAGGAGAGTTGTGGTAGAGGAGATGGAGGTAGGAGGGGCAGGTGATGAGGGAGAGGAGAGAGAGGTAGGAGCTGATGGGGGGAGGAGATAGAGGTGGTGAGATTTGGGAGCGACTCAAAAGTGGAGATGCTTTGGGTGGTGGAGGGGAGGGAGGCGTAGACAGGGATTGGCGGTAGAGTACGACGAAGGCGGGTGCAGGTGAGAGCCCTAGAGTCCCAAGAGGAGGCGAGGGCTAGAGAGCCGCAGGAGGGTGTGAGGGTTCAATATTCTCATGAGGGAGTAGAGAGGGAGACAAATGTTAGAGGACGTTCTGAGGAGAGGTCTGAGAGTAGTCGACAGAGGAGAGTCCAGCCAGTTGACCAGGAGCCGAGGAGACTGATGAGGGTGGGGAGGAGAGGAAAACCACAAAAGATTCGGTTGACGAGTCGGGTAGAGCCAATGGAGAAGGAGAGAGGGGGGGAGGCGATGAACCTGGATGTACAGGTGATGGATCCTTTAGCCATAGTACTAGCAGCTGTAGTGGATGATCCGGTGATGTTACTAAGAGGGGCCCAGGCGAGGATATGCGTGCTAGAGGAGGAGTTGAGGAGGGCAGAGGCAGAGGTGCAGAGGGTGAAGGAGATAGAGATGGTAGCATTTGATCGAGTTGTGGGCCAGCTGATGATAGATATACAAGTGGTGGAGAGAGAGAGGGATGAGATGCAAGTAAGGATGGAGAGAGCACAAAGGGAGCTGGCTCGAGTGACATGGGACCGAGATAGGCTAGAGGCAGCAATGATAGTTGCTTAGATGTGAGGTCAGCCGGAGTCAGCAGGAGGGGGGGAGATGGAGGCACTGAGACTTCAGGTGGCAGGATTTTGGGAGGAGAGGACAACACTACAGGAGAGGGTATCCACGGTAGAGGCATCTGTAGAGGAGATGAGGGCGAGACTCGAGGTTATAAAGGTCAGACTAGAGATAGTGCAACATGAGAGAGAGAGTGCATAGGGACAAGTGTAGGCACTATAGGGGGAGAGGGACAGTGAACAGGTATAGATGCAGGCACTATAGGGGGAGAGGGACAACTTATGGAGATAGGTCCAGATCCTGCAGTTCTAGAGAGACTCAGCAATGGGCCGGGCAGAGAATTCCGAGAGGGATATAGCATAGATGCAGGCACGTCGAGGGCAGGGTGATGGGACAGTGCTAAAAACTATGTGGGCAGAGAGGGAGAGGTCCATAGAGCAGATATGCCTACTGGCAGCGACACAGGAGGTATGGGAGCAAGAGCGACAGGCCACGAGCAGAGAGCAGGATAGGTACAGGCATGAGCAGAATGTCGCTCGGTTCCAGGCTGGGTAGAGAGATGAGTATATGCACAAGGCGGCGTACTGGAGGGGTGCGTATGAGTAGGTAGTGCCAGATCCGACGTAGTGTACCACACAGTATGTTAGGCAGATACCATAGATGTCGGCACCGTCCCAATCTTTAGGGACATGGACTAGGGGGTATAGTGATTTCCAGCCGACTCCTTCTCAGTTTGGGACCCCAGGGCGTGAGTCTTAGGGGACTCCGACACATAGGGGACCAGTACCTGAGTCTCCTTAGAGGTCAAGTGTGGGCAGCTCAGGACAGGCAGAGGACATGTGATAGGATACAGGTGCCTTTGACAGGTACCAGATGGTGGGGTAGTGCATATTTTTGTAGATGATGCACCTTATTTTGATCATGATATGGAGGTGATTATGTGATGACTATAGTTTGGATATAGACATTGTATTATTGTGATGATGATATGTGATGGTCCCCATTGATAGTATGCCACACATTTTGGTGATGTATGGTATGCATATAGTGTTTTATTGATGTTCCTATGATAGCTGATGTATGTTATGCATATTTATATGATGTTTTTGTGTTGATATAGATGTTGTGTTATGATGTGAATGTTTTACTTATGCATGTGTGATTATGGATAATGTTAATGATTTATGAATGGTAATGCAATTGTATTAATGATGTAAGTAATATGGGGCTATTAATGATGCATAGGTGGATATGGAAATGTATGGATGAATGATCATAATAAAGTGAATGAACTGACATGAATTAATGCAATATGGATAAATGAACTTAATAAATGGATGAATGAACTTAATGTAAATGGATAGATGAACTTAAGGAATTGATGCAATATGGATAAATGGATGAACTTAATGAATTGATGCAATAGGGGTAAGTGAATTATGTAAATGGATAAACGAACTTAATGAATTGATGCAATATGGGTAAATGAATGGATGTAAATGGATAAATGAACTTAATGTAAATGATGCAATATGGGTAAATTAAATGATGTAAATGGATAAATGAACTTAATGTAAATGATGCAATATGGATGAATGAATGGATGTAAATGGATAAATGAACTTAATGTAAATGGATAAATGAACGGATGTTAAATGGAGAAATGAACTTAATGATTGTAGACATAAGTATCAATGGGTAGGTGATATGTGTAGGCTGTGTGGAGTGCAGTACTTGTCAAAGACCGTAAGGATTCTGAGAAGAAAAGTTAGTAAGAGGGAATGAGAGATTTCACAACCAAAATCACGAGTTATAGATGTAGGAGCAAGATAGGATGAAGGGGGAATATGCAATGAGATGAAATGCAACATGAATGCAATTTTCCATCCTTTAGAGCACTGATTTTTGCTATAGCATATGACATTGGACGTCAGGGTATAAACCAAGACGGATTAATGTCTAATACATAAAACAAATATGACAAACAAGAAGGATATCCCAATACCCCAAAGTCGCGATGACTTTGGTCGGACCAGGTATTGGAATAACAATAAGCACAAAGAGATGCCCCCACATAACGTAGGATCCAAAAGGAATCCTGGTGGGTACCACGTGGAGCATCCCAGCAGACATCAAAAATAGTCAAGAGATGTCTCTATGTTAATTAGGCTAAACAAACCACAATATGAAGGATCATGGCGATCTTGACTAGTGATTATAGGGGGCTCAAATGATAAACAAAATCCAAAAGTACCAAAAGATCGTAATCAATTACAAGCACCCTTTTCCATAAGATCCCAAGGATGGATGGGGTTGATGTGGTCTATTAGGAAGGGTGCATTATGTTAAGACCGATGATGGATACTAAGCTAAAGTGACCTAGATGACGCAGGATGATTGTCATTGGACATATTTCTTGATACGAGGAGATCTTGTTTGTGAAGAATCAACAATGATAGAGACATACTTGACAACAAGACAAGAAGAGGACGAGACACAACCTAAATACCTAGGGGCTCGAGGGTTGATAAAAATATCAACCTTGTCTACGTGAAAGCGCAGAGCCCTCGTAGTTCAGGAAAAGACAACGATAAAAGAGCAGAAAGTGGACTGATGGAAACCGATGGATGACCAAGACAAACACAAGCCCCGGGGGGAGATCAAAAGATCAACCTTGCCTACGTGCAAGCGCAGGGGCAATGTAGTTCAGACATGACAAAAGACCAAGGATGGAAAATATCAGAAAGTGGACCGTGAGGACAGATGATGAAGGAGAAAATCCCTCAGGGGCTGATCCAAAGATGAGCCTCGCCTATGTGCAAGCGTAGAGGCATCGTAGTTCAAGAGGAGATGATGATAAAAGCAGAAAGAGGGTGATGACGACAGATGATGGAGGACAATGGACAAACGAACCGACCACAAAAGAAGACATGGAGAAGCCTCAGAGGTAGATCAAAAGATCAACCTTGCCTACGTGCAAGCACAGGGGCAACGTAGTTCACAATGAGACCTAGATGGAGACGAATACGAAGAGTGAGCTTAGATGAAGACAAACACAACAATGAGGTGACACAAGCTCGGATTAGGATAATAAGATAAAGATTTTAGATAGCGAACGGCGGTTGTCCAATGCTCAATCAGAATATACCAAGCGACGAGGTGATGTAAGCGGATGTGAGGATATGGGGATTGAGGAATCGACGGGTAAGTCATAGAGTAACCAGGACGTGAGGTAGATAATGATTAAGCCCTATATGCGAGGCACTTGTTGCCAGGTTTTCACCAATCGTACGTATCCAAAGTGCCACACAGGGGTGGTTTTCACCATAGGACGAATTATTTCTCTTTACTATTTTTTTTTTTTTGGATTTTTTAATTATTTTTTTTATATTTTTGACTTTTACTAAAGACAGTGCACAGGGACAGGTGCAGACACTACAGGGGGAGAGGGACAGTTTATTGAGACAAGTCTAGATCCTGCAGTTCCAGAGAGACTTAACAGTAGGCTGGGTAGAGAATGTCGAGAGGGATATAGCACAGATGCAGGCACGTCGAGGGTAGGGTGATGGGACTGTGCTAGAGACTATGTGGGCAGAGAGGGAGAGGTCCGTAGAGAATATATGACTACTGACAGTGGCATAAGAGCCATGGGAGCAGGAGCGATGGGCCATGAGCAGAGAGTGGGATAGGTACAGGCATGAGCGAAATGTCACTCTATTCTAGGCTAGGTAGACAGACGAGTATATGCACGAGGCAACATAATGGAGGGGTGCGTATGATCAGGCAGTGCCAGATCTAGAGCAGCGTACCATGTAGTATGTTAGGCAAATACCACAGATGTCGAAATCGTCCTAGTCTTTAGGGACACGGACCAGGGGGTATAGAGATTTCCAACTGGCTCCTTCTCAGTTTGGGACCCCAGGGCATGAGTCTCAGGGGACTCCGACACACAAGGGACCATTACCTGAGTCTCCTCAGAGGTCAGGTGTCGGCAGCTTAGGATAGGTAGAGGACAGGTGACAAGATACAAGTGCCTTTGATAGGTACCCGATGGAGGGGTAGTGCATATTTTTGTAGATGATGCACCTTATTTTGATCATGATATGGAGGTGATTATGTGATGACTATAGTTTGGATATGGACATTGTATTATTGTGATGATGATATGTGATGGTTCCCATTGATAGTATGCCACACATTTTGGTGATGTATGGTATGCATATAGTGTTTTATTGATGTTCCTATGATAGCTGATGTATGTTATGCATATGTATATGATGTTTTTGTGTTGATATGGATGTTGTGTTATGATGTGAATGTTTTACTTATGCATGTGTGATTATGGATAATGTTAATGATTTATGAATGGTAATGTAATTGTATTAATAATGTAAGTAATATGGGCCTATTAATGATGCATAGGTGGATATGGAAATGTATGGATGAATGATCATAATAAAGTGAATGAATTGACATGAATTAATGCAATATGGATAAATGGATGAAATTAATGAATTGATGCAATAGGGGTAAGTGAATGATGTAAATGGATAAATGAACTTAATGAATTGATGCAATATGGGTAAATGAATGGATGTAAATGGATAAATGAACTTAATGTAAATGATGCAATATGGGTAAATGAATGGATGTAAATGGATAAATGAACTTAATGTAAATGATGCAATATGGATGAATGAATGGATGTAAATGGATAAATGAGCTTAATGTAAATGATGCAATATGGATGAATGAATTGATGTAAATGGATGAATGAACTTAATGCAAATGGATAAATGAATAGGTGTTAAATGGAGAAATGAACTTAATGATTGTAGACATAAGTATCAATGGGTAGGTGATATGTGTAGGGTGTGTGGAGTGTAGTACCTGTCAAAGACCGTAAGGATCCTGAGAAGAAAAGTTAGTAAGAGGGAATGAGAGCTTGCACAACCAAAATCATGAGTTATAGATGTAGGACCAAGATATGATGAAGGGGGAATATGCAATGAGATGAAATGCAACATGAATGCAATTTGTCATCTTTTAGAGCACTGATTTTTTCTATAGCATAAGACATGAGGCGTCAAGGTATGTAAACCAAGACGGATTAATGCCTAATGCATAAAACAAATATGACAAACAAGAAGGATATCCCAATATCCCAAAGTCGCAATGACTTTGGTCGGGCCAGGTATTGGAATAACCACAAGCACAAAGAGATGCCCCCACATAACGTAGGATCCGAAAGGAATCCTGGTGGGTACCACGTGGGGCATCCCAGCAGACAACAACAATATTCAAGAGATGTCCCTATGTTAACTAGGTAAAACACAGCACAATATGAAGGATCATGGCGATCTTGACTAGTGATTATAGGGGGCTCAAATGATAAACAAAATCCAAAAGTACCAAAAGATCGTAATCAATTACAAGCGTCCTTTGCCATAAGATACCAAGGATGGATGGGGTTGATGTGGTCTGTTAGGAAGGATGCATCATGTTAAGACCGATGATGGATACTAAGCTAAAGTGACCTAGATGACGCGGGATGATTGTCATTGGGTAGATTTCTTGATACGAGGAGATCTTGTTTGTAAAGAATCGGTGATGACAGGGGCATACTTGACAACAAGACAACAAGAGGACGAGACACAACCTAAAGACCTAGGGGCTCGAGGGTTGATAAAAATATCAACCTTGCCTATGTGAAAGCGTAGAGCCTTCATAGTTCAAGAAAAGACCACGATAAAAGAGCGGAAAGTGGACTGATGGAAATCGATGGATGACCAAGAAAAACATGAGCCCTGGGGGCAGATCAAAAGATCAACCTTGCCTACGTGCAAGTGTAGGGGCAATGTAGTTTGGACATGACAAAAGACCGAGGATGGACAAGATCGGAAAGTGGACCGTGAGGACAGATGATGAAGGATAAAATGCCTCGGGGGCCGATCCAATGATTAGCCTTTCCTACGTATAAGCGCAGAGGAGTCGCAGTTAAAGAGGAGATGATGATAAAAGCGGAAAGAGGGTGATGATGACAGATGATGGAGGACAATGGAAAAATGGACTGACCACAAAAGAAGACACGGAGAAGCCCCAAGGGCAGATCAAAAGATCAACCTTGCCTACGTGCAAGTGCAGGCGCAATGTAGTTCACAATGAGACCTAGATGGAGACGAATACGAAGAGTGAGCCTAGATGAAGACAAACACAACAATGAGATAACACAAGCTCAGATTAAGATAATAAGCTCAGGATTTCAAATAGCGACCGACGGATGTCCAACGCTCAATCAGAATATACCAAGCGACGAGGTGATGTAAGTGGATGTGAGGATATGGGGATTGAGGAATCAGCGGGTAAGTCATAGAGTAAGCAGAACGCGAGGTAGATAATGATTAAGCCCTATACAAGAGGTTCTTGTTGCCAGGTTTTCACCAATCGTACGTATCCATGGTGCCACGCAGGGGTGGTTTTCACCATAGGATCAATTATTTCTCTTTACTATTTTTTAATTTTTTAATTTATAATTTATTTTTTTTGTATTTTTGACTTTTACTAGAGACAGTGTAGTGGGAGAGAGAAAGTGCATAGGGACAGGTGCAGGCACTACAGGGGGAGAGGGACAGTGTAGAGGTATAGATGCAGGCACTATAGGGGGAGAGGGACAGTTTATGGAGACAGGTCCAGATCCTGCAGTTCCATAGAGACTCAGCAGTGGGCCAGACAGAGAATGCCGAGAGGGATATAGCACAAATGCAGGCACGTCGAGGGGAAGGTGATGGGATAGTGCTAGAGACTATGTGGGAAAAGAGGGAGAGGTCCACAGAGCAGATACGACTACTAACAGTGACACAAGAGGCATGGGAGCAGGAGCGACAGGCCATGAACAAAGAGCGGGATAGGTACAGGCATGAGCAGAATGTCGCTCGGTTCCAGGCTGGGTAGAGAGATGAGTATATGCACAAGGCGGCGTACTGGAGGGGTGCGTATGAGTAGGTAGTGCCAGATCCGACGTAGTGTACCACACAGTATGTTAGGCAGATACCATAGATGTCGGCACCGTCCCAATCTTTAGGGACATGGACTAGGGGGTATAGTGATTTCCAGCCGACTCCTTCTCAGTTTGGGACCCCAGGGCGTGAGTCTTAGGGGACTCCGACACATAGGGGGACAGTACCTGAGTCTCCTTAGAGGTCAAGTGTGTGGCAGCTCAGGACAGGCAGAGGACATGTGATAGGATACAGGTGCCTTTGACAGGTACCAGATGGTGGGGTAGTGCATATTTTTGTAGATGATGCACCTTATTTTGATCATGATATGGAGGTGATTATGTGATGACTATAGTTTGGATATAGACATTGTATTATTGTGATGATGATATGTGATGGTCCCCATTGATAGTATGCCACACATTTTGGTGATGTATGGTATGCATATAGTGTTTTATTGATGTTCCTATGATAGCTGATGTATGTTATGCATATTTATATGATGTTTTTGTGTTGATATAGATGTTGTGTTATGATGTGAATGTTTTACTTATGCATGTGTGATTATGGATAATGTTAATGATTTATGAATGGTAATGCAATTGTATTAATGATGTAAGTAATATGGGGCTATTAATGATGCATAGGTGGATATGGAAATGTATGGATGAATGATCATAATAAAGTGAATGAACTGACATGAATTAATGCAATATGGATAAATGAACTTAATAAATGGATGAATGAACTTAATGTAAATGGATAGATGAACTTAAGGAATTGATGCAATATGGATAAATGGATGAACTTAATGAATTGATGCAATAGGGGTAAGTGAATTATGTAAATGGATAAACGAACTTAATGAATTGATGCAATATGGGTAAATGAATGGATGTAAATGGATAAATGAACTTAATGTAAATGATGCAATATGGGTAAATGAATGGATGCAATATGGGTAAATGAATGGATGCAAATGGATAAATGAACTTAATGTAAATGATGCAATATGGATGAATGAATGGATGTAAATGGATAAATGAACTTAATGTAAATGAAGCAATATGGATGAATGAATGGATGTAAATGGATAATTAAACTTAATGTAAATGGATAAATGAACAGATGCTAAATGGAGAAATGAACTTAATGATTGTAGACATAAGTATCAATGGGTAGGTGATATGTGTAGGGTGTGTGGAGTGCAGTACCTGTCAAATACTGTAAGGATCCCAAGAAGAAAAGTTAGTAAGAGGGAAAGAGAGCTTGCACAACCAAAATCATGAGTTATAGATGTAGGAGCAAGATAGGATGAAGGGGGAATATGCAATGAGATGAAATGCAACATGAATGCAATTTGCCATCTTTTAGAGCACTGATTTTTGCTATAGCATAAGACATCGGGCGTCAGGGTATGTAAACCAAGACGGATTAATGTCTAATGCATAAAACAAATATGACAAACAAAAAGGATATCCCAATACCCCAAAGTCACGACGACTTTGGTCGGGCCAAGTATTGGGATAACCAAAAGCACAAAGAGATGCCCCCAAATAATGCAGGATCCGAAAGGAATCCTGGTGGGTACCACGTGGGGCATCCCAGCAGTCAACAACAATAGTCAAGAGATGTCCCTATGTTAACTAGGAAAAAAACACCACAATATGAAGGATCATGGCGGTCTTGACTAGTGATTATAGGGGGCTCAAATGATAAACAAAATCCAAAAGTACCAAAAGATCGTAATCAATTACAGGCGTCCTTTGCCATAAGATCCCAAGGATGGATGGGGCTGATGTGGTCTATTAGGAAGGATGCATCCTGTTAAGACCAATGATGAATACTAAGCTAAAGTGACCTAGATGACGCAGGATGATTGTCATTGGGCAAATTTCTTGATATGAGGAGACCTTGTTTGTGAAGAATCAACGATGATAGGGACATACTTGACAACAAGACAACAAAAGGACGAGACACAACCTAAAGACCTAGGGGCTCGAGGGTTGATAAAAATATCAACCTTGCCTATGTGAAAGCACAGAGCCCTCGTAGTTCAAGAAAAGACCACGATAAAAGAGCGAAAAGTGGACTGATGGAAACCGATGGATGACCAAGACAAACACAAGCCCCGGGGGCAGATCAAAAGATCAACCTTGCCTACGTGCAAGCACAGGGGCAACGTAGTTTGGACATGATAAAAGACTGAGGATGGACAAGATCGAAAAGTGGACCGTGAGGACAGATGATGAAGGAAAAAATGCCTCGAGGGCCGATCCAAAGATTAGCCTTGCCTACGTGCAGGTGCAAAGGCATCGTAGTTCAAGAGGAGATGATGATAAAAGTGGAAAGAGGGTGATGACGACAGATGATAGAGGAAAATGGACAAATGGACCGACCACAACAGAAGACATGAAGAAGACCTGGGGGCAGATCAAAAGATCAACCTTGCCTACGTGCAAGTGCAGGGGCAATGTAGTTCACAATGAGACCTAGATGGAGACGAATACGAAGAGTGAGCCTAGATGAAGACAAACACAACAATGAGGTGACACAAGCTCAGATTAGGATAATAAGCTTAGGATTTCAGATAGGGAACGACGATCATCCAATGCTCAATTAGAATATACCAACCGATGAGGTGATGTAAGCGAATGTGAGGATATGGAGATTGAGGAATCGGAGGGTAAGTCATAGAGTAACCAGGACACGAGGTAGATAATGATTAAGCCCTATACGAGAGGCGCCTGTTACCAAGTTTTCACCAATCGTACGTATCCATGGTGCCATGCAGGGGTGGTTTTCACCATAGGATGAATTATTTCTCTTTACTATTTTTGGATTTTTGGATTTTTTTTTTTGTATTTTTTACTTTTATCAGGAAGGATACCCCAGCTGACCTAAGTGTAGAACGTCTTCAGGTGCATGATGTTGATGGGTTCATCCAAGGGCTCACCTTCAGGGGTGGAGAGCCTATAGGCGCCAGAACCATGCTTTGTGGTGATGACATAAGGGCCCAACTAGTTTGCTTCAAACTTACCCTTTTTCTCTCGATCTTGCTGATTTCGCTGATTCTCTTTTAGGACCAAATCGCCAACATTTAATTGGCAAGGGCAGAGTTTCTTATTGTAGCTCCTTTTTAGTTGGTGTTGATAAGCTTGCAGATGGTTATAAGCCTTGACCCATTTTTCATCCATCAATTCCAATTGTGCCAAGCGTGCCACTCGGGTGTCTTCGTCAATGATGAGATTCTTGAGGGAGATGTAGAGTGAAGGGATTTCAACTTCAATTGGAAAGATGGCTTCGGCGCCATAGATAAGAGAATATGGAGTGGCTCCGGTAGGGGTGCGGATGGATGTAGGGTAGGCCCAAAGAGCAGGATGGATATGGAGGTGCCAATCGCGGCCACTGTTATTGACCATCTTCTTAATGATTTTGATCAATGTTTTGTTTGTTGCTTTTGCTTTTCCATTACCTTGGGGGTAATAGGGAGTGGACCAATGATGTTGGATATGATACGTGTCACAAAGGAGTTTCATACACTTATTTTTGAATGGTTTTCTGTTGTCGGTGATGATGGCAGAGGGGATACCATACTTGCAGAGAATATGGTAGAGGATGAACTTAGAGATCTGAACACCAGTGATTTGAGTGAGTGGAATGGCTTCCACCCACTTGGTGAAGTATTCAATGGCTGTGATTATAAAGGTGTGACCATCAGAAGATGGAGGGTAGATCTTGCCAATCAAGTCGAAACCCCATTGTGAAAATGGCCAAGGTGTCGTGATAGGTTGGAGCTCTTGTGTTGGAGCGTGAATCAAATCTGCATGTTGTTGACACGAAAGACACTTTTTGACATACTCACCAGCATCCTATTCCATTGTGGGCTAGTAATATCCTTCTCTGAGAATCCGTTTGGCTAGGGCCATACTATTAGAATGGGCCCCACAAATATCGCTATGCACTTATGTTAATGTTGTGCAAGATTCAGTTTCATCTAAACAATAGAGGAGAGTTCCATCATACCCACGTCGATAAAGTGTATCACCGATAATGGTGTAGCGGGCCATGCATTGGATGAATGATTTACGTTGGTTTCTCACGAGGTTAGGTGGGAGGGTGTTGTCATGAATGTAGGTGTAAATGTCATGGTACCAAGGGGATTCAAGACCTACAATAGCACACACCATGTCACTCTCAGGGATATCGTACGCTGGGATTAGGAGTTGCTCGACTAGGAACTGACAATTTGTGCAATCTTTTGGCATGTCGAGGAGAGAACCAATGGTAGCCATAGCAGCTGCTGGCTTATTTTGGAGTCTCGGGATCTGCTCAAATTGGATGGTAGTGAAATATTTCTTGAAGTCATCCACCATTCATTTGTAAGGTAACAAATTTTCATCTTTTGTTAGAAACTCATTGTTGACCTGTTTTATGAGTAACTGGGAGTCACCAAAAACTTGCAGATGAGTGATGTGCCATTGGACTGCAAGTCTAAGGCCTATGAGAAGGGCTTCATATTCAAAGATGTTGTTGGTGTAGGGAAAAGCCAGTCTGAATGATTTTGGTATGTAGTTGCCTTGGGGGGTGATAAGAAAGATTCCTGCCCCTGATCCATTATGAGTGTGTGATCCATCAAAGAACAATATCTAGGTGGTGGCTTCTGAGATTGCAAATACTCCTTCATCGAGAAATTCAGTTTCTATGGGATAAGCATCCACTGATGGGGCATCTTCCAACTGATCGACTATTACTTGTCCTTTAATGGCCTTTCTATCCACATATTCTATATCAAACTCATTGAGGAGCATGATCCATTTAGCCATTCAACCAGTCAGGGTTGTCTTGGATAGAAGGTACTTGAGGGGGTCGACTTTGGATATCAGTTTTATAGGATGGCTAAGCATATAGTGGCATAGATTTTGTGTGCTGAAGACCATAGCGAGACATGCCTTTTCCATTGGTGAATAATTGAGTTCATACCCGACCAGTGTGCGGCTAATGTAATAGATCGCCCGTTCCTTTGAAGATTCATCATGTTGTGCCAATAATGCCCCCAATGCAACTAACGTGGCAGATATGTACAACAAGAGTGGTTTGCTAGGGATAGGTGGCATCAAAATCGGTGGGTGGGCCAAATATCCTTTGAGCATGTCAAAACCCAACTGACACTATTGATTCCACTTGAAGTTGGTGTATTTCTTGAGAAGGTGGGTGAATGACTGACATTTATCCGCAAGTTGGGCTATAAACCAGTGGATGGATTGTAGTTTCCCTTGGAGGCTCCTTAATTGTTTCAAGTTTCTCAGTGGAGGCATATCCATGATAGCTTTCACCTTAGCCGGGTCAACCTTGATGCATCTTCGGGACACTATGAATCCCAACAGTTTCCTTGATGTGACACCGAACACACTTTTTTGGATTCAGTCGAAGCTTGTATTGTTCTAAGCGCTCAAATATCCGTTTCAAAATGGCAGGGTGCTCTTCTCTGGTTCCAGATTTTTCTAGTAGGTCATCAACATAATCTTCCATGATGATGTGGATGAGGTCATGGAATATAACCGTCATTGCCCATTGATATGTTGCCCCTGCATTTTTGAGACCAAAGGGCATGACATTGTAATAGAAAGTACCCCAAGGTGTTGTAAAAGCGGTTTTGTGTTGATCTTCAGGGGCAATCCGGATCTGATTATAGCCAGAAAAGCCATCCATGAGGGATAGCATCTCGTGTCCTGCAGTGATGTCGACTAACATGTCGATGTTAGACAAGGGGAAGTCATCTTTTTGGGCAAGCTTTGTTAAGATCTCAAAAATCCATACAAATTCTGATGTCTCCATTGGGTTTAGCAATAGGTACTATATTGGAGATCCAATCAGAGTAATCAATGGGTCTGATAAAACCAACATCCAATAACTTTTCCAGTTCTTTCTTAACCAATAATGCCACTTGCAGGTGCATCTTTCGAAGCTTCTACTTGACAGGTTTGCCCTCGAGACGGACATCCAAATGGTGTACAACAAGATTGGGATCCAGGCTAGGCATATCAGAGTAAGCCCATGCAAAGTTGATAACCCCTTCATGGAGAATTCAGACAATGGTGATATATTCTGCTTCAGATAAAGATTTGGCCACATAGGTGATCCTTGGAGTTTCTTCTGTCCCCAAATTCACCTCTTGCGTTTCTTCAATGAGGATCGAAGATTTCTCAGATAGTTGTGTTCCTACAAGGGGAAGATGAACGTCCCCATCTTCCAGTGCCGTATTAAGGTTTTCACTATCAGATACATCCTTTGTTTTTACTTTTTCGTAGTCAAAAAGCACCTTGGTGAGGTTTTCACTTGATGACCCATTTTTCTTTTGTTTCTTTTTGTTTTTGCGATTAGGGCATTCATCTTCCCCCAAGCCCATTAGATGTACGTAGGTATCCTCTGAGGGAAACGTGCTGACAGGTGTGCTACCTTGTAGGTCATGGTCGATAAGCTCAGGATGTTTAAGGGATAAGTTTATGGTACAAACAGATAAGCATTCAAACATGGCGGGGAGGTCAATGTGATTCAGATCATCGTATGCGTGTATGATGGACTCTTCCTCTGGTATGTCTTCAAGGGAACCGTTTTCGACACTAACATTGTTAGAAGTGCTAGCGGATGTTGTAGGACCCTTCTATTTATTATCATAACCCAAGCCCAAATTCCTTGGTCGGATGGTAGTTTCTTCAATGGGCAATCGTTTTCCTTGTTCTTCTGCACCAAGGCCTCCACCTTGGTAATGACACTTTTCAATGAACTTGGAGGCATGTGGATAGACTTCATGAAAGTATTCAATAAGGGGATGTGGTGGCTCAGGTTCCTCCCAATAAACCCATTGACTGATATCGTCATCCATTTGATCTTGGAGGGATCCCAAATCATTGAATGTTGTTGACCCCATGTTCTTGGAAGTGAGTGTAAGTGTCTTTTCTTCTACTTTTGGTAGTGGCAGAATTGGTTGTCTATATGTGCGGGGCGAAGGTGGCATGGTTGCCACATTAAGTGTGGTATGCATTTCGTATTCACCACATCCCTTATCTATAATTTGGAGCTTGGTGACAGTAGAAGCAAGTGCGGAGGATGGTGGAGATGAAGTGTTTAGTGTATTGGTGGATGGGACAGGATCGAATGCTAGGGATGCCCCCATTTCGACTCCTGGGAAATAATGTGAATGTGGAAAAGAAGCTTCCAAGGCAGGACAATATTCAAAAGGCTGAGAGTCGGCTTGTATGGTGACTTCCATTCCTTGAAATGGGAACTTTAAGCATTGGTGATAGGTGGATGGGACGATTTGCATAGAAAGAATCCATGGATGGCCAAGAAGGATGTTGTATGGGAGTTCAAGGTCCAGAACATGACACATAGTGTATTGTAAAATGGGGCCCACTTGAATAGGGAGGCAAATAATGCCTTCAGAATCCTGCTCTGCATTATCATAGGCCTTGATGGTGATTACTTGATTTCTAAGATCAGCTTGGGTGTATCCAACCTATTGTATGAATTTTAATGTACATAGATTTAGGGCTGAACCATTATCTACCAGTACCTTTTTTACCTTTTGACAATTGACACCGACCTCGAGATGGAGGGGGCGATTGTGGTTTGAATCAAGATGTGGCATGTCCTTTTGGCTAAAGGCTAACTGATAGGTCATTGAGAGATTGCCTACCAATGCTTGAAATTTAGTAGGGTCAATATTATCAGGCACTTGTGTGCTTTGCAAAGCCTTAGTTAAGATATCTTGATGTACGGGAGATGACTTAAGTAGGTCCAAAATGGATATTTGGGCTGTAGTCTTACCTAGATGGTCTAGGATGTTATATTGGGAATTGGTGGATGGAGGTGTTGTTGGGACTGTGATGCGGGTCCGCCGAGTGGTAACAACACATTGTGGATCTTTTCCTTTAACATCTATCATGGATACACGTGGCTCCACTTGTTCTACATATGAAACCACACCTTGATAATTGTATAGTACACTTTTGTAGCTGATGTTATTGGTACTGTTACCTGGCTTATTATTATTGCTAGCTCTAGGATTTGAGTTGGACGTACTAGGACCCTGATTATGGTTAGGAAAGGCGTTTTGATATATTTGTAATTGAGCATTGGACGAAGATGTTGCGTTAGCATCTACATGGATTTCACCTCGATCGATGAGACCTTGAATGTAGGTTTTTAGGCCTTGACATTTATCTAAGGTATGCCCCTTAATTTTGTGAAATTCACAGTATTCATTGTCTTTAAACCAAGCAGGCTTGAGTTTAGACGTATCGAGAGGTTTGGTGACAGGATATGTGATGGGGTAATTAGCTTGAAGAAGCTTATTAACCACCACGCTAAGGGGTTCTCCCAACTGAGTGAACTATCATTTGTTTCCCCCTTGGTTATTTTGGTTGGCTTGTTGTCGTGGTGCCCCTTGGGGGATGGATATGGCATTCTGAACTGACGATTGTTACTAGAGAGGATATCTTTGCATGGTGGTGGCCACTTGAACATGTTTGGTGTCAATGACACCATCATTGACAACATTTTTATTTCTATTCCAATAATGAGGTTTATCCCCAAAGGATTTCTCTCTATCAGAATTGAAATGTTTGACTTGTCCTTTTGCGACAAGGGCTCGTTCTAGGATGGGGCCTTTCTCCACAAGTCCCGCAAAGGTGGTTATACAATGGAGTTGGAAATTATGAGCCATATCTGGGTGGGAGTTTTTGATAAACAGCGTGACCATGTCTTTTTCTGTTGGTGGGGATTTCATCCTCTAGCCAAGGCACACCATCTTTGCAAGTAGCTTTCAAAGGTCTCTCCATCACGTTGTTTTTCTTTGAGGAGATCAAGTGTGTCAATATATTTCTCTAGATTAAAAGAAAAGTGTGAGACAAACTATTTAGATAATTGTGCGAAAGTTTTGATAGATCCATTTTCCAGACCCATAAACCAGTTGAAGGTGACCCCTTGTAGACTTTTAGGGAAAAGTCGGATAAGATAATTATCATTATGCATGACCTCTTGGCAATGAACATAAAATTCTTGAAGATGAGCTCTAGGATCCTTGGTTCCTTTGTATTTATCAAATTTGGGTATCTCAAAATGTTTGGGAAAAGGAATCAAGGAGATGGAGGGATCAAACGGATAAGGACCTATGTCCTCAAACTTGAATGATTGTTTACCTGCTCCAGCTTATAAGTCCTTTAATGTTGCTTTTACTTCTTCCAAGTCCTTATTGACGGGAGTCATGGGAATCAAAATGGATTGAGTGTATGGATAATGTTGTGGGTATGATGAGGATGGCCCTACTATTGTTGGATCATAAACGGGTTGAGTTGGATTTGAATGCGTTGGTTGATTGTAAGAGGATTGATCGTTGGATGATTGGTTGTGTTGAGTGGGAGCCACTTGTTGTTGATAGTAGGAAACAAGAGAGGGGTCTTGTTGCTGCATAGCATTTTGGTAATGCGTAGAGGTAAGGCCTCTTTGTGGATGTGATGATGATTGTTGGTAATAAGAACCGTAAGG
This sequence comes from Sequoiadendron giganteum, assembly GCA_007115665.2. Classification (NCBI taxonomy): domain Eukaryota; kingdom Viridiplantae; phylum Streptophyta; class Pinopsida; order Cupressales; family Cupressaceae; genus Sequoiadendron; species Sequoiadendron giganteum. The sequence goes on from CM021102.1 coordinate 604,311,653, forward strand.
TGCCCCTTGTTGGTGATTTTATTGTTGTTGCAAGTAGGGTGGACAGGATTGGTATTGTTGTGCAATGGTTGGTTGTTGTGTGGCATAGGGGTATGGATTTGATGTTTTTTGGTGGGGATTGTGTTGAGGGTGTGAAAAATTGGTGTATGGTGGTGGTTGGGTATGTGTTTGGTTTTTCATATTCTGATGAGGCTTCGTATGGGATGGAATAGTGTATGTGCTAGAGGGATGATAGAGGTACTTGGTAAGCAGGTTATGGTGTGTTTGTGTAGGGATGTGTACATGTTGTTATGGAGGTTGTTGTTGTTGTTGATAAGATGGATGAGATAAAATATGTTGTTGTTGTTGAGATGGGTGAGGTGAGATGTGTTGTTGTTGTTGAGATAGGTGAGGTGAGATGTGTTGTTGTTGTTCAGATGTATGCTGCACCACTTGATGTGATGGTTGTGTGAGAATGGAAGTGTGTTGCGGATGTTGTGGATGCAAGTGTTGAGATGAAGCTATAATAGTAGAAACATGGTGTGGTGGTGTCATTAGTGTGGTGGATTGGTGTGGATTATTTGGAGGTTGTTGAAATGTAGGAGGTCACGTATTGGTAAGTGGAGGTGTGCCCCCAATATTAGAATATGGGGGAGGAAGTGGTGGAGCAGACGAAATGTATGACGTCATGCCATAAGTATGGGGATCATTAGGATCGGGTGGTGGAATAGTAGATGTTGTGGTTGGAAGACGAGGATATTCTTGGACTTGATGGATGATAGCATTTTCGAGTTCGAGGTGGTACCAATTTTCAGTGGGTGCACCTTCAGGAATGTATGAATTTTCTGAAACATTTTATGAGGTTTGTGGGTCAACAAATGGGGGAAGGGCATATTGTGATGTATTGAAACCGGATGGTGGTTTGACTCCCCCTTCATGAGTAAGGTGGTAAGGATCTTATCCCCACGTTCATTTAGGAGACGATCCGTCATTTGGACATTGGTAGGATTACTGAGATATTCATCGACGGTGACTTTGGGTTGATTGACCATGTTTTCGTCACTAGGTGGTGTGATATTCTGGATGTCAGTGTTTGATTGAGATGAGATGCCGTTATGAGGATCGTGTGGAATGTTATTAGGATCTTGAGGGATATTTGGTTGGGAACCTTGAGTTTGTTGTTCTGCCATTTGCTTTTTTGTTTGTGAACGGGTTTGAACAAACATGAATGTGCAAAACAACTAGGTGATTTCAAGATGCAATCTCTAAGGGATGATCTAGGTAATGATTTGGATTGATTGATTTAGATTGGATGAGGGATCAATTGATGATGTATCAATTTGATTATTTGGATTGTTTGGATCAAATGATAATGTATCAATTTGATGATTGGATGGGGATTGGATTTGATTGGATCAAATGATGATGTATCAATTTGATGATTTGGATGATGATTGGATTTGATTGGATCAAATGATGATTTGGATGATGATTGGATTTGATTGGATCAAATGAAGATATATCAATTTGATAATTGGATTGTTTGGATCAAATGACGATGTATCAATTTGATGATTTGGATGATGATTGGATTTGATTGGATCAAATGATGATATATCAATTTGATGATTGGATTGTTTGGATCAAATGATGATGTATCAATTTGATGATTTGGATGAGGATTGGGTTGATGGAGGGGATCCTAAAACCTGATTTGGAAATCACCCTAAGTGACTTATGACATTGGTTGATCGATTTGAGCTAGCTAAATTGATGATCACGACACCGAATCCACCTTGAGATGGAAGGGGATTGATTTAGGCTAATGACGTTGACTTACAACACAAATCCACTTCAAGATAGAAGCAGATTGATTAGGTTGAAGACAAGGATTGATTATGTAGGATAATGATCAACTTAACGCCTTGGTCAATTCGGGAAAATAACTCCTAAAACAAGGTTTAAGGGATTTTGCATTGAGAGATGATGATGAATGCAAATGGAAGATGTGTTGTTGAAGATGTTTAGGTCTCACGATAAGATGGGTATCCCAAATGGCAGGATGATCAATGTGAATGTGGTAAATGGACGTTTTAGAAATGTTAAACGAGGGCTTGGAATGGCTAAATGAAGGTTTGGATTGGTCAAATAGACGTTTGGATTGGTTAAATGGACATTTGGATTGGTTAGATGAGTGTTTAGGATGATCAAATGGTCAAATAGAGACTTTGTGGGTTCAAACGGAGGTTTAGAATGGTCAAATGGATGAAACTGTCCGTTCAGCGGGGCGTATCCACACTTCTGTAGTAAAGCTGTCAGAAACGTTGGATAGCAGGGGCGTATCCGCACTTCTGCAAAAAAAAGTGTTGAAACAGGGGGGGAAAGTTCGCCCTTTTGTAATGGAAAATGCTAAAACAGGGGGGCAATTTCGCCCCTCTGTAGTGGAAAATGCTGAAAAAGGGGGGCAAACTCGCCCCTCTGCAGTGAAAAATGCTGAAACAGGGGGGCAAGTTCGCTCCTCTACATTGGAAAATGCAATTTGGTTTGAATGAGGGATTTTGGCAAGGACTCAAAATGATTCAATGACGGTTTGACTTATCAAAATTTACTGGCTCTTCACAGAAAGACACTTTGAACAAGCACAATCCTATGATTAGTGTTAAGGGGTATGGCCAGCAAAGGTCTTACTCTAGGATGAACAAAGTTTCTAAGGAGTCCTTGATATACGATCGGTACGTGAGGTACAAACCGTGAACACCAATCTGTCACAAGCGTGAGTCGGGAATCCCAACGAGATACTGAAAGACTCAGACCAACTCTTCACGTCTATCTAAGTATCACCCTACCTTCAACGCTTCGCCAATTACGATGCAAATGGATTGGGGTACAACTTTGGCTCTCCCCCCTTTATATATCCTATCGGTACGCATGGTTGGGATCATCCCTTGGGGTGATGAAATCCCCAAGCAGGTCCTGCTAAGAAGAAGACACTAATCGTTTCCAACTACCCCCTTCGGATCCGCACAAAGTGCAAAGGAGGAACGTGAAAATAAACTAATGCCCCCTTAGGGTAAAACAAATAAAACAGACACAACAAACAACAAATGTTACTTTCCCCTACTTATACTAAGTAAATAGATAAAGCAGTAAGGAAAGACTTCAAAAATCAGAATAAAACAAAAGCCCTGCAAGCAAATGTTAGTTGTTTTATCTCCTTTTTCTTTGTGATTTTTAGCAAAACACTCAAGATATCAGCAAGAAATCTTCTGGAATGTGTTGTTTAGGGAAACTCTGCCCCTCTGCAGTGAAAAATGCTGAATCGGGTGGGAAAATCCATCCCTCTGCAGTGAAAAATGTTGAATCGGATGGACAAATCCACCCCTTTGTAGAAAAAAGTTAGAAAAAAAAATGTTGAACAGTGGGGGCGTATCCACACTTCTGCAGAAAACAGTTAAGAAAAATGTTGAACTGCGGGGGCGTATCCGCACTTTTATAGAAAACAGTTAAAAAAAACATTGAACAGTGGGGGCATATCCACACTTCTGCAGAAAATAGTTAAGAAAAACGTTGAACAGCGGGGGCGTATTCGCGCTTCTACAGTAAAAACTTTAAGAAACGTGGGATCGTGAGGGCGTGTCTGCCCCTCTGCAGCACTCGGGAGGGAAAATCCGCCCCTCTGCGACTTGAATCTGCAAACAAGCTAAACAACAAAAAACGTAAAATAAAGAAACCCTTTTGTGGGTCCCACCGGACGTGCCAAAAATGTGATCTTAATATAATGTCAAGTCCTAATGTGAGATGCTAGATAAAAACTAATAATGCAACAAGAGGAAATAACAAGATAAAATGGCACCTCAATAAGATTAGCCTAAGAAAATGGACAACATGAAAGCAAGATAAAACAAATTGAATGTTGTTTGCTATACCTTCTATGCTACTCTTTCCTTGGTTGGCCCTTGATCTTGAAGAGTTGTGTGCTTCTTAGATAACAATGGAGTTGAATGGATGCAAGATGCAAGATGGATGAGAGTTCAAATGGTAAATTTGTAATAGTTTTGTTGCAAAAGACTTGATCCCTAAATTAAGGGGAATGAGGGGGTATTTATAGGCTAATTGAAATTCTCTAGAGAATTCAACAGTTGAGATTGATCCAACAAGATTAAGATGAAGGACTATGGTGAGTTGAGGACTCACAAGCCCTCACATCTTGACATGTAGAATGTGAGATGTCTTAGAGTGGAGTGATGTGGAAATGAGATGGAGGAGAAGGACAAGAGGTGGAAGAGAAGTACATGAGGTGGATGAAGGAAAAATACCTTTGAGGTACCTTGGGGGATGGGAAGATTTCATCAAAAAGGAACTTCTTGTCCCCAAATGAGGATGAAAGAGACTTTTGAGGGATTTTAGAATTCTTCAAAAATCTCCATAGGAAAAGAGGAAGTGTTTGGAAAAATAAATGTAAATTAAATTAAAAATTTACATTCATTGGAGAGTTTATTGGGTAAAAGAAGGTCTCCAAAAAGTTAGAGATTTGTCACATGTGGGTGATGTGACAAGTCTAAGGTTCTAGAAGTCCTTGGCACATGTAAAGTGACAAGTCAAGCCTTCTAAAATCTTGCATGGGGGATGAGGAAGACCTTGGAAAGACAAAAGTGAATTAAAAATTCACATGGGGAAGAGAGGAACTTTGGGAAAATAAATGTGAATTAAAAATTCACATGGGAAAGAGAGTCCAGGCTAAAAATGGTAAGTGGGAAGGTTGACCAGAAAAGATAAGCTAAATGTGGCTAATGTTTCTGATTAAAGTTGTGCAAACACGTGATTAAGATAATTAATGAGAGATTAGAGACAAGTGGGAGGTTATGGAGGTTGTGACACTTAATCAAGATTAAGTGGTGCACATCCTAATCACAGATTAATTAATTTAATCTGGATTAAAAGAGGGTTATGGAGAATGTGACAAGGAGAGAGAAAAAAGGGGAATTAAAAATTGATTTTAATCCAAATGGGTTAAAAGACTAAATTAAATAATTTGTCATATTTATTTAATTTAGAGAAAAAAAGGGATACGGTAAAGTATTTAATTTATTTAATTACATACTTTATGAACTTAGGCAGAAAATGAAATAATGATTAAATAAGTTATTTAATCATTATTAATGAAATAGATGAATAGAGTAGACAATTTTGATCATATGGAAGTGATCAAATTTGGATGTCTACAGGAACAACTAGAAACAACTGACTGATAGCTATGGAAAACAAAGAGATTAAGCAACCCTAGAAACAGAGGGTTTAGAGTTGGCTCCATGAGCCCGAGTCCGAGAAGCAAACACAAACTTCTTCTTTCGAAGAACAATCGACCAGGGAGACTCGGAAATAGGAAACAAGGAGAACAGTGAGAGGAGTGACCCCACCTCAGCCACCACAAGACCACCAAGCAGTGAGGGAATTGGCAGCAAGGCATTTGAGGACGGATCAACAAGCGGAACAAAAGAGGCACCCAACAAAGGGAACATAGGGTCAGTCAGGGTAGGGACAGTAGGTGCAAGGGCAGGCCCAACAATGACAGCAGAAGGGTCTGGCACAACAGTGTCAGCAGAGCGCTCCAATGGAGGAACCAAAGAAGAGAGCTCCGGGTGAGCAACAACAAGAGGTTCAACCAACGAAACCTCCGAAGAAAAACCCACCGTGAGGTGATCAAGGAGAGCATCTGTCTACCAAGTTGCAGCGCCCTTGCGATGGGCATGAGGGCAAGCAGAGGCCAAGTGACCCACCGAAAAGAATCTCCTACACCGAAAGGGGAGACCCTCGTAGTCTAAGAGTTGCTTCTAAGGTCTATCCTCCACCAGTAAAACCACATCCCCATGGAGAGGTTCAGATATATCCAGATCAACTAGCAACCGAGCAACTGTGGTGTGCCCAAACTCCCTAGTTGTAGAATCCACAATCAAGAAACGACCAATGGTATTGCCAATGGCCTCGAAGCATGATTCCTCCTAGAATTGGAGAGGAAGGTTTGGCAAACGGACCCAAACAGACCTGGTATTCAATGGCTCCGTAAGAGGGTTGAAAGAACAAGCCCAGGGCCTGATGGACAAAGAATGAATACCCCACATCCATCATCTATCCAGAACACAACTTCGCTCATGAGGAGAGCTAAAGGTGGCAATAAAGAAGCCCCTAACGCTAGGGTAGAGCTCGATTTACCCAGCAACCAAAGGCTTCCAGGAAGTCTTCACCCAATCATAGAGGTCTGGAAGGGATGGCCACAACCCATTAAATCTGCAGACCACACCCGTTTTTAGGTAAAACTCCTCATTCTCAACAATCTCAGGCCCACAAACCACCACCGGGGGGTCTCAGACACAAGGAATAGACCTTTCGGGAGGCCAAGCACAAACTCTAGCAGCTTCAGAAATAGATTTTTCCTTCCCCACAGAACACCTAGTAGGAGGAGGATGAGCAGTCACAGGCACCGAGTCAGGGGAGGGCCAGGAGAAGACCGTCTCAGAGAAGGACCTCTGGCCAGAGGGAGCACAAGAGGCAAAAGCAACCGACACAGAAGGAACAGAGCCTACTCCATGCAACGCTGCAGCCACACAAATAGCAGAGCCAGGGATGGGGGGAGCCCCATCAACACCGACCCCAACACCAACGGGAGCAACAACGTCCACAGGAGAACACGTAGTCCGCATGGAATCTTCGTGGAGCAAGCTCTCGCATAGCCCAACAGAAACCCCATCACCAGCCACCAGAGAGCATTCGCTCAGACCACCCCCAAGCTTCGCCACCACCACAGGCACAATAGTGACAAACACAGGGGACTGTTGGAAGACATGCCCGTGCGGAGAGGAAATTCCGCCCGGAGACATTTCGAAAATACAAATTGTCAACCAATATGTTTGTAAACATTCTTAGGAGAATTGAGAAAACATGTTTTTCTTTTTACCATGCCTTAGATTGTTATGCATTGGAATATAGAGTCATTTAATAGGCATACAACTATATATGCATAGATATAGAAATTTTTTATAATGAATATTATGCAATGAATAAAGAATATATGTATGAATAAGGAAAGAATAATTATATAAACACATATATATGAATATTAATGGGTATAAGTAAAAGAATATATATATGTATTATACAATTATGCACTAATGATGCTTGTTGCAATTATTAAACCTTATAAGTAATTGTGATTATTTTATATAAAAATGAATAGATTTATGAATGTTTTTATCTTATGATTGATCAGGAAAAGGAGAAAAAAAATATAGTTTGAACACTAAACCATCATAAATGATATCTTCAGAAAATCAGGGCAAGAATTATGGTAAACCTAAAAAGGGGACATTACAGTAGTATCAGAACATCTTTCCTACCATCCTGTGTGTGCTTGAGCTACCCACTTATCTACTTGAGCTAGTTGCCTACTTACTTGAGTTAATTGCTTGTATGCTTGAGCTACTTGCTTGTCTACTTAAACTATTTGTCTACTTGCTTGAGTTGATTACTTGCATGCTTGAACTACTTGCTTACATGCTTGAGTTGGTTGCCTACTTGCTTGAGCTGGTTTCTTGTATGCTTGAGCTACTTGCTTGTCTACTTAAGCTACTTGCCTACTTGCTTGAGCTGATTACTTGCATACTTGAGCTAGTTGCATACTTGTTGGAGCTACTTGTTTGCATGCTTGAGCTACTTGAGCTACTTGCCTATGTGCTTGAGTTGCTTGTTTTCCTACTTGAGCTACTTGCTTGTGTGTTTGAGCTACCTAGACGATGAAGTACAACTTATCTGAGAGCCAAAATTTATCCTAGACACCAAAGAAAGGAAATAGAGGAACAAGATCATTATCAAATCTCTAATCAAAAGATGCTACATGGGAAAGAGAAGAAACCATTAAAGTGTTTAGAGATAAGCAAAGTCAAGAAGAGCGAACCCCTAAGGGTTCTTGACTAGAACAAGAAACAAACAAACTATTGTATGTAATTCTTTTTGTTTCCAATATAAGCTAATAAGTCATTTCCTTGCAGGATAAGGTGTAATATTATTATGCATGTAAAGAACTAAGGTGGATATACCCAAATAAGGGTATCCATGAGGCACAAATGAAGCCATGACTCTCACAAGAAGCCAAAAGTTCAAGACCTACATCTCCATCAAGTACACCAACCCCTAACCGGGGCCAAGAGGTTGAATGACTTAAGTACCCACTCCGTGCTCTTGGGCTTGATTGGGAAAGAGAAATAAATGCAAGGAGGACGGAAAGGGGCCACTTGCATTGTATAAGATCCAAATTACTCATACAAGGTATCCAAAGAAATATAGGCGAGGGGATGAAAAGGGGTCACTTGTGTTGTATAAAGCAAGATATCCTTATACAAGAGAAATACATGCAAAGAGGACGGAAAGGGGCCACTTGTATTGTATAAGGCTGGATATCTTTATAAGGTATCCAGAGAAACCCAAGTAGAGGGGACGGAAAGGGGCCACTCACATGGTATAAGGTTGGATATCCTTATACAAGGTATCCAGAGAAATACATGTAAGGAGAACGGAAATGGGCCACTTACCTTGTATAAGGCTGGATATACCCATATAAGGTATCCAGAGAAACCCATGTAGAGAGGACGGATAGGGACCTCTCACATGGTATAAGGTTGGAGATCCTTATACAAGGTATCGAGAGAAATACATGTAAGGAGGACGAAAAGGGGCCACTTACATTGTATAAGGTTGGATATTCCCATATAAGGTATCCAGAGAAACCCAAGTAGAGGACGGACATGGGCCTCTCACATGGTATAAGGCTGGAGATCCTTATACAAGGTATCCAGAGAAATACATGTAAGGAGGATGAAAAGGGGCCACTTACATTGTATAAGGTTGGATATCCCTATATAAGGTATCCAGAGAAACCCATGTAGAGAGGACGGATAGGGGCCTCTCACATGGTATAATGTTGAAGATCCTTATGTAAGGAATCCAGAAGGCTTGAGAAAAATATTAGAGGTAACAAAGTATTACAATTTTTTCCTAGGATGAAGATCACGACTCCAACAAGAACCTCTAGATATTCAGGAAGGAGAGAACTATTACGGATTGCTTGAGGACAAACAATATCAAGCAAGGGAGACTTGTGATGTCCCCATCACAAAGATAAGTATATATTTAATATATTTATATTTTAATGGATATACTTATTCAAATAGAATAATCATTAGAGGACTCTCATTTAAAAATGTGACTAACCTTTGTGCGATTAATGACATATGAGAGGAAGAGATCCTAGGAGAAACTAAAGTGTTTTTTGCTTGAGGACAAGCAAAGTCAAGTGAGGGAAACTTGTGATGTCCCCATTACAAAGGAGCATCTGAGATAAGTATACGCTTAATATATTTATATCTTTAGATATACAATAACATGTTAAAAAAATACACGTCAATATAGAGATAAAATATAATATTATTCTATAAAATGTATAGAACAATTAAATAATAATATTGTAATTATAATATAATATAAACAAATTAATAATTTAAATATTATAAACATTATTAAAAATATACATATAAAACATAAACATCAATTAATATTGTAACTATTAAATATAAAATAAATGTGTACCATATCAATATAAAAATACATAAATATGAAATAACAAATATAATAATGATATATAGGAAAATTATTGTTATTACATTTTAGTATTAAATAACTTAATATCAAATAATAATAATAAATATATATTATAATCATTGCACATCAAAGATTGTAATACATTAGAATAAAAAAATAACAAGATACTAACAAATTGGTTTTATTATTATACTTTAATGTTAAAATATGTTCAATAAAACATCAAAATAAAATAATAAAATAAGTATATAATCTAAAATATCATAATTATTAATAATAATATATTATTTTCAAAAATAGATATTATTGTGATAATAAGCCTTTAAAGGCAACAATTAAATGTAACAAAGGGATATATTTTGTGAAAAGTCACCTCTTTCACCAAACAATACATTCCCCCTATGAGTCACCTACCTTGAATGGTATAAATAGAAGGAAGGTAAATAAGGAAGAAGAAAAGAGAAACATGGATATATGATTTGCAATTCAGAACAACAACAACAATGATTGTTATGCATTGGAATATAGAGTCATTTAATATATATATATATAGGCATACAAGTATATATGCATAGATATAGAATTTTTTTATAATGTATGCAATGAATAAAGAATATATATATATGAATAAGGAAAGAATAATTATTTAAACATATATATATATATATATATATATATATATATATATATATATATATATATTAATGGGTATAAGTAAGATAATATATATATATATATATATATATATTATACAATTATGCACTAATGATGTTTGTTGCAATTATTAAACCTTATAAGTAATTGTAATTATTTGATATAAAAATGAATAGCTATATGAATGTTTTTATATTATGATTGATCAGGAAAAGAAGAAAAATAATATAGTTTGAACACTAAACCATCATAAAGGATATCTTCAGAAAATTAGGGCAAGAATTATGGTAAACCTAAAAGGGGGACATTATAGGCTCTTTAGAGATACCAATGGGGCATCGAGGGGCTTGCGAGTCCTATGGATTCTGGAGTTGGCGGAGTGTACTCTACTAGACACTGGTTTGAATTGGATGTGTGAAATCTGAAACAAATAGACTAATGTTGTATTTCCTGTATTCAATATATATGGACCGGTGAAAACAAAGGATAAGTTGGTGTTGTGGAATTGTATCTTAGCTAAGTCAACAAGTTTGGATGGCAAAATAATTGTGATGGGTGGTGACTTCAATGCCATCCTAGAATTGAAAGACAAAAGTGGGGGAATCAATAAGGAAACTAAGGCGATGAGGGACTTTAGGGAGTTAGTGAAATCAATGGCAGTAATAGATTGTGTTCCAAAGGATGGTCAATATACCTAGACCAATTGCAGATTGGGATTCACAAACATCTCAGAGTGCTTGGATAGATTCTTGATTGACGAAGGATGGTTGAGTCGAGAGTACCGATTTGAAGCGCATATTATCCTAGTCTCGGTGTCTGATCATTTTCCGATACTACTGGATTTAAACCTGAGTGAAAAAACCCACCAAAGGATATTTCAAGTTCGAATCGATGTGGTGGAGAAGTCTAGATTTGATAAAGAATCTGGAAAATTGGTGGTTGGAGGATATTGGTGGATCTGGCACTGTCAGTTATCGATTTTTGAAAAGATTGGCCAACATAAAAAATCAGGTGCATTGGTGGAATAAGTCAGTATTTGGTGACATCTTCAAGGAAAAAGATCAGGTGGAGTGGGATGTGGAAGCCCTAAATGGGTATGTTATTGCAAATGGGATGACTGATGTTGAATTCCATATTGAAAAAAGAACTAAAGGCAAGACATGTCAAACTACTAGCTAGAGAGGAATAGTATTGGCGAGACAAAGCAAGGGAGATGTGGCTGAGAGATGGAGATGCCAACACCAAATACTTTCATAATACTACTTGTGCCCGACGAAGTCAAAACTTGATTGATAAAATTGTCTGTGATAATGGATCTATTGCGCACTGTAAAGAAGACATTGAAAAGGGGGCGATCAAGTTTTTTAGTGGGTTGCTTGGTGGCGGGAAGGATTGTAGGGTTGTTGATTCTTCTGATTTCCTCGATTGCATCCTTGTATGTATTGGAGAAGCGAAAAATAAAATGCTCTGCACATCGTTTACTCTGGAAGAAGTGAAATTGATTGTCTTTGGCCTTCATCCTGACAAGGCGCCGAGGCCCGACAGCTTCACTACCAAGTTCTTCCATAAATGTTGGCATTTTATGGGAAAGGATATTCTTGCTTTGCTAGAGGACTTTCACAAGAATCGAAGATTCATAAGAGATATTAATAACACAGCGATAGCTTTAATCCCGAAGAAGAAGGATTACCAGACCTTCATGGACTTCTGTCCAATAGCATTAAGTAACACGATATACAAAGTGTTGGTGAAAGTGTTGGAAAATAGGTTAAAAAAGATCTTGGGCTCAATAATTTCAGAGGAACAAAATGGATTTACACTTGGCAGAGAAATAGTTGACAGCATAATCACCTTAGTCAAGACATTCCACACAATCACAATGGAGAGAATGAAAAGTATGTTGATCAAGCTTGATGTCAGCAAGGCTTACGACAAAGTCCAATGGAATTTTTTCAAGGATGTTATGTCCAAGTTTGGCTTCTTTGCGCATTGGCTTGAAATGATAGATTATTGTATTTCAACACCTTGGTACTTTATAATCGTAAATGGTTCAATGTGTGGTGTTTTCAATGCAACCAATTAGCTCTGACAAGGGGACCCCATCTCTTTGTTCCTATTCATAATAATGGTCGAGGCAATGAGTAGACATTTTAAGAAATTAAGAGAAAGCAGGGTTTGGAAAGGCATCAAGGTGGCTGACGAACTAGCACCTATAACAGACTCTCAACTTGCTGATGATACAATGTTATTTGAAGAAGCGACTCTAAAAGAGGCAGAAGTGATAAACAATGCATTAAACACATATACGGAAGCATTTGGGCAGCTTCTGAACAAAGACAAATCAGAAATAATCTTTTTCAACACAAAAGGCGCAATACAAAGGAAGATTGCGGGTATTCTTGGCTTCACCATTGGCTCCCTCCCATCCAGGCACCTTGGTGTACCACTCTTTCAGGATGTGTGTAGAACTGATCATTGGACCAAGACCATTGGGAAATGCAAAGCTAAAGCAAATGTGTGGAAGAGCAAGTAGCTCTCTCTAGTTGGTTGTATCCTCGTGATCAAATCGGTTGTTGTTGTTGTTGTTCCTATTTATGTGATGTCTTGCTTTGCAATGACGAACAAAGCCATTGAAGATATAGAAGGATTTATGAAGCGATTCCTTTGGGAAGGGGCCAAGGAGGGAAAACAAATTCGCTTAGTCAGTTGTCACACAAAATGCTTGCACAAGGAGGATGGTGGCGCTAGTCTAAGGAAGATGGAACTACAAAACCATGCACTTGGAGCAAAATTGTGTTGGAAACCATACAAGAACCTTGACAAGCAATGGTGCAAACTGGTAAGGAAAAAATATTTGGATAGTGAAGAGTCGGGGCACATTTTCATGATGGCAAACTCTAGTGATGGCTCATCGATTTGGAGATTCTTGTGGAGTTGCACGGAAATCATAACAAACCATATATCCTAGAAGCTGAGGAATGGGCAGAAGGCGGATTTTTGGAGAGATTCATGGAATGGGTACCCAACACTCTTAGAAACATTTGGCGATAGGGAATGGATGGTAAATGTTATGGGTAAAAAAGGTTATCAGGTGGTAAATTACGCACACAAAACCATAGTGGGGTGGCATTCAATGACTGAATGGATAAATAAGGAAGATTATGGAATCCTAATCGAAGATAAGAAGCCTCTAATGGAGTTGCTCATGCCTCGACGCATTTGGATTTTTGGGGAAGAGGATGAGGTAATATGGACAGGGGCAAAGTTTGGCCAATATTTAGTTTGGCTTGGATATCAAATTCAAATTGCACAACAAACTTCACTAGCCTGGCCGACAAGATTGTGTTAGAACTCGAGTCTTTTGCCAAAGGCCAGAGCATTTTTATGGACTACCCTCCATAAATGGATACTAACGGGGGATCGATTGGCCTCGATTGGAATATCTGGGCCTAGTCGGTGCCCACTATGTTATAAAGCTTCTGAGACTGTTAACCACCTGCTCTTAAACTATGAGTTTGCCATTCGATGTTGGGATTGGTTCTTGACGTCTCTGGAGTGGCCCACCCCTAGACAATTGGATCTTGTGGAATTCCTGAGTAGTTGGCCCATGGGAAACCCTAAGTCGGTATGGGCAAAGTTGTGGATTGCAGCGCCGTCAATGGTGGTATGGCACCTTTGGAAAGAACGAAACCGTAGAATATTCAAGGACTCAAGTCTCCCAGTGGAAATTGTAATCAAAAGGATCGTATGTGAGTTGATGAACTTGACCAAGAAGAAGCCCAAAGATACACAGTTCACAAGATGGGATAACCAGATTCAAAAATCGTGGATCAACCTCAAGCCACCAAATATAGGATTGAATGAGAAGAAGAAACTTTGATCTGACGTGCATTGGGTACCACTGAGGGAGGATTGCTACAAACTCAGCTTTGACAACGCGTCAAAGGGTAATCCCGGTGAAGCTAGAATAGGGTGCATAATTCATGACTGGCATGGCAAGTGTATGTGGGCACTCATTTGCAGTATCAGAACTGCCACTAACAATGAGGCAGAGTTTGTCACTCTAGCTCGCGGTTTGAACTTGTGCATAGAAAAAGGCTATAGGAAGCTAGAGATTGAGGGAGACTCTTTAATCTGTGTTAACATAGTATCAAAGAACATGATGCACAGTTGGAAATTGGAAGGTACTCTCACACGCATCAGTTGTTTGTTGGAAAAATTGGAAGCATATACCATTGGCCACTTTTACGCGAAGCCAACTCAACTGCAGACTACTTGGCAAATCTTGGGGTGTCGATGGGGATGGACACTTCCAAGGCGGTCTTCAATTCTGACACTTCCGAACGATCTACGTGCAAGTATTCACGCAGACATGCACAAACTATTTGTTGCAAGTAGATAAGGCTTGGATCCTACCACACATAGTATAGTATGCACGATTTGGCCATGTTGGGATTTGCCCTTGTCTTGGATGTGCCTTGGCATGGGCAGTCCTAAAGTGCAAGTGTTGGTAGCTGGTATGTGGGGTGTACGTGCTGCCCTCAAATATGGGCGAGATGAAACATACCTGTTGGAGTGCGTTGCAATCGACTCAATTCCTTTGGAATCGGAGTCAGGTCTGGCCTTGGGCATGCTCAACCTGAATGAGGAGAGAAAGAGGTAGAAACTTCAAAAGGCTTGGAAGCTCTACAAGAATGGAGTAGAAAAGGACAATAACATAGACAAATTCATAAAAAAAATGGAGTCCAATCAGGGCTTAATTGATGAGAATGTTCTTGTTAGGCTGGTAGATATTGCTGACAGTTTAGGTTACCTTTACCATTGATGTTGTATGGCTGATGTAACCATTTTGACAATTTAATAGAGGGAGCTACCCACTTTGGTAGCACTTACCCAAAAAAAAAATATTATACTAAAAATATTTAAATAGAGAATATTTATATTATATGTAATTTTATTTTATAACATTCTATTAAAATATTTCAATTAATTTACATTCCTTTGTCGTTAGATTAATGTCTCCAATCTCAAAATCAGATAACAGAGAAATATTTGTCTTTACCGTGGACTTCATTTGAGCAATAAAATTGACTTTCTTCTACGACTATAGAGCATTTTGTAGGGTAAGTTGTAACTAGATTTTATTTGTCAATTTCTTCCAAGATGTAGGGATGCAAGTCAACATCAACAAAACCAAGGTCGTGATATTTATGTTAAAAAGAGCTAGGAAACGAATAAATTTTGAGTTCGAGGGAAACACTTTGCAAGTGGTGAATGAATACAAGTATTTGGGTCTCAATTTTTGCAACAATCTCAGTTGGGAGACTTGTAGGACGAAAATAATTTAAGGGGGTTGGAAAGCTCTTTGCTTGCTCCAATATAGATGTAGATCACCTGAGTTATGGGATTGGAAAACAAAGAAGAAGTTATTTGGGCTGCTTGTTACATTTGTGGTTTTATATGGCTGCGAGATTTGGGGCTGCAGCATGTTTGCTGTAAAATGGAAACAAATAGAAAGACTTCAAAAGCACTTAATCACAAACAACTTCAAGATAAAAAGTAGAGTCTCGTATGAGATTGTTTTGGCTGAAGCTGGTGTCTTTCCAATGGAAATGGCAGAGTTAATTCATTTATTAAGCTATTTGCAAAGAATAGAGAATATGGGGGAACACCGATGGCCCAAAATTGAGGTGGAAGAAAAATTAACTAGAAGGAAGAGCACATGGATGAAGCAAAATTTCAAGTGGATGGGAAAATGGGGGATCAACATGCAAGAGTGACCAAACACAAAAGTTGAAATGAAAAGGTATGTAAAAGAGAAAGTCAAAAATACCATGTGGTTGAAACAACTTGGCCAAAAAAGAGAACACTATGTTTTGCATTTTAACCCTGCTTGCGATCACGAGCAAAAATTTTACATGGGGGCAAATATAAAGTGGAAGGCTAAAATGCTAATAGCCTAGTTAAGAACTAGCTCACACCATTTGAGATGTGAAACGGGAAGATGGAAAATACCCAAAGAGGTGTGGGCGGATAGGATTTGTTGTTTTTGCTCTTCAGGTTTAGTGGAGACAGAGTGGCACTACATTATGCAGTGTAAGGCTTAGGAGGACATCTGGTAGAGTTACTCAGATTTGTTAAAAGTCAAATCTTTAGTGGCCTAGTTTGAAGAGGAGAACATTGATAAAACAACAAGTTACCTAATCAAAATACACTACGGAAGAAACAAAATCAGCAAAGAGCAAGAAAACAACAAGAAGTAGTTCGGTGGGGTTTGCGGTTGTTTTGTTGGTTTGGCAAAGACAATTTTCGGTTTCACATCATGGGTCCCATAGACTCGCTAGTCTCGTGGACGTAATTAAAATCATTCATTCCGTGTTTGTTTTTGAAATCGACAAAGTTGGGTACAATTGTTGTAATTCATTCTACACATTCAATGGAATAGAGTTAGGAAGTACCATGCTTTTGAGTTTTTGTTAACTGACTTTGAGTTGTGTTTGACTGTCTTCTCATATTAGCAATGTCCTTAGCTCTCTCTTCAATCATTGATTGAATCACAAATCTAGGCACCCTCCGTTCTTTGCTTTTGTAGCAATCACAAGTTGTCTAGACTTAATTCCTTCTTGGCTGATAATCCCTTTCCATTTCTTGCCTTTGTACTACATTTCCACCTTAGGGACACCCACTAGGGCAATGCCGAGGTTCTCAGGGTTTTGCTTTTCCACCTGCGATATTTGCATCTAAAATTGGGAAGAACAAGTGGATGATGACTCAGATAAAGGAACAAATGAAGGTGAGATGTCATGAACTTTAGGCACTCCGGGTTTGGGTGATCTTTAGCCCTTGAATGCAGTGGTTCGCAAAATCTCTGGAGAACTCAGGCAAACAATATTTAGGTTCTGAAGGCGCCATTGCAGTGTCTATAACTAAGTGCACTTCCAAAAACATTGGAAATAGTAGATTCAGTTGGGTTCTCTTATGCCCTCATGTTCTTGGCTGATTGAGCTTTCAAATAGTTCTTAATTCTGCCATGTGGTTTCCAGGATCTGAAGTCCCATCTTAGGAAACTCATATGAAATAATATCCTGGGTCCTAGCTTGCAATGCAAGAAACTCGTGAAATTCATGACTACCTGAAATTAAGAGCAATTTAGGTATAACCACAAAGATTTAGCCCTCGAAAGGCTATGTTTCTTTGCTTTGTTCGAGGGTGTGTCCAGTTTCTTTCCACGAGCCATGCTCTTTCGTCTGAGCTATAGCCTCTTCACCAGTGTCTACATTTACATGCATTCATCCATCTCCTCATGAACATGATCGTAAACCAGCTTGGCTGATTAAGCTTTCAAATAGTTCTTGAATCTGCCATATGGTTTCCAGGGTCTAAAGTCCATCTCAGGAAACAGATATGCAATAATATCCTGGACCTTAGTTTGCACTGCAAAAACTCGTGAAATTCATGACTACCCAGAATTAAGGGTAATCCAGGGTAATACCCCCAAAGATTTGAGCCCTCTTGTTATCCCGTGTACATATTGACAACAAATTTTCATTATAGTTAACTTTATGGTACATAAAATGGAAACTGAAGTTGGTTTAGAGAAAAGTCCTTCAATATGAATCAGGGTAAAAGATTCCCATAGAGACCAACTGCTTATTATTTTAATATCCTCTATCAAGGATGCACGAATTTGAGGCATTTTAGTCAAATGCATTGTGCTGTAGACCAATGGAAGAATGTGATTTAAACCCATACAAAAGTTTTCCAAAAACTGCATGCACAGGTTGATCTACTTCTGGAGGTCATCTGGGAAAGAATCCACAGTCAAACGGTGGCATGCTACATGGCATGTCAATGGGATATGAACACATAGAAATACCTCCTTCTTAACCTCAGCAAAATGCTTTTCCATATTAAAAGAAATAATTTCTACCAACTGGAAATTTCTCATCAGTGACTATCATGTCCCGCAATGGGACCCATGCAACGTTGATGTTTTCTGTGTTTGAAGCACCACTAGATTTTTGCACTCCAAAAGGGCTCAAGGTTTGTAAAATGTCCTTCAGGTTTGAGTGGAACTTGTAAGAGATAACAGAGTTAAGTCTTATCTCCCCAAGTCCAGACAAAAAATTTGGTCATCACAATTATAATTCCAAACTGAATATATTAAAAGAAATTGGATGCCACTTTCTAAAAATGTTCTCTTAAATGCAGGAGAGAAAAATTAAGACTGCAAAACAACCATTCTAAGATACTTATAGCCTCGTGTATATTCAAGTACTTGTGCATAATGTGATCCATATGAAGTTCGATTCTCCTAAAATGAAAACTTCCCGTTTTTAACTTAAAATTTGCATTAATTAATGATTATTATACTTTAACTTGTTGAATCTCTTGCTGATTTTCAGTGCCAAAGATTCTGAAGTATTGTCAAGTTCTGAGTCCCACATTGATGTTTCTGATAACTATGGCTATCGGTTGGCATGACAGAACTCTGTTTTGTTTTGCATCTTTTATAGCTTGCTTGTTTTAGTGGACATTCTTTAAAGTTTATAGTTTAGCTCAGTTGCCAATATCTGAAATCAATGAAAAAGTGATTGATTATTAAACCCCAGATATATCCATCTCTTCCAATAATGAGGATTACATGTATGTACTTATAAAAATGGAAGAAATAGATACTTCAGAGAGATGGAAGCTAAAGGTCAAATCTTCCTTTGATCTGTCACTAACCTAGTAGATATTACTCATTTGAGCATGGAAAGTGCCTACCGGGAATTTAATCAATTTGCTAGTCTCCCATCAGTAAGGAAGTAGTGAACTTTAGACCTTTCAGACATGGTTCAAAACGTTGATCAACATTTCAATCTATCCGTAGAGAAAAGGGAAAATGAAAATCTGGATAAAATTGAATGAATACAAGAGATCTATCCATATGTATTCCACTTATAAAATCTTAAGACCTTTAGTGGCAGTCATTTCATTATTTGACCGTGTTTGTTCTTGAACTATGTATACTCTTTTAAGTAAGATTTACTTGGGATTAAAATGATTCAAAAGAATTTAGTGGGTCACACTGCAGTTCTGATGCAGTAGCATCGTTGGTTCTTCAGTGATCTGCATCATCCAAAAGAAAATAAATAATATAACATTTTTATTTCTAATCTTTTTTTTTTGCTTAGGCTGCAAGGATTAGGCGGTCCTTAATTGGAACCCCTTCCTTGACTGCATCAGTTTGATATCAGAGCGGATTACAGCTCTGGGAAATGGAAGAAAGTGAAAAGAAAGAAGCTAGTGAAAGTGGGAAAAGAAGAAGCTACAGCAGTAAGCCAACAAGTGAAGGATGGCAGTTTGTTCCTGACTATTGTCAATGGGTAGAGTACAGAGAAAGAAAGAAGAAAGAGAACTCTGTTCTCCACCAGAGAAAGATATTCAGACGTTAAGTGTGAAAGAAGACATCTTCCAGCAAGAGAGTTTGGTGCAGGTGTTGTAGGCAATAAAGAAATCCCTAGCAAGAGAGTTGGGTTGTCATGCCCCACCCACATAAGACAATACAAAAGTAAATTGCAGCAATGAAAAGCCTATAAGATCGCCGCTGGGAATGAAATTGGCAAGGGATCGATCAAGTCTTGACAAGACTAGCATGGGCGGCGATTCCAAAAAGGTATATGATTAACAAATAAAAAAAGATTAAGGCAGCGCTCAGGTTTAAAGGGAGTAATTCTAAGGGCAGCGATCCCTTGGAATTAAAGATATTCAAATTAAAATTAAATCAAGGCTTCAGACCAGTGATTAAGGGAATAGTTGTGACTCTTCTAAAAGGGCAGTAATAATGAAGAGGTGTGACTCCCAAGAATGAAAGATATAAGGATATATAGGGGAGGTCAAATCATGGGGGAAAAGGCATCAAGAAGGATGAATTAAGATGAATTAAGCAGATCGAAGGAGATCAGATAATAAATAAATATCTGCATTCAGAAAAGCAGCAGCCATTGAATTTAATAAGTGATTGGTATGCATCATGTTGGAGTATAATGATTTTATATATATAATCTCTTGTGTATCTTTAACCTAGTTACTAATGGAAATCGCTAATCTATTTAAGGCTCTTACAATTATTGATTTAATCTATTTGTTTCCCTATAAGCAATCAGGTATGGATTAGCAAGGAAACACGATTGGGAGAGGCAGCAGACCGGTTCCACAATGTAAGTAGGCCACCCCATGTTGGATAGTAACAGAAGTTCTTGCCACTTGTGGGCCAAGGGGTGTTATACGATGCTCTTGGGCTTAATTGTGATGAGCAATCTCCGAGCGCCCTATAGTGCTTTCCTCTCCAATCCTTACTATGGTTGGTTATTGGAAATGAAACTACAGATTAGATCCAATTAGACGATGTTATTTATCTTAACTGTCCATTTACTCTTAAGTTCAATAGCTTTTATATGATTAATTTTAAAATACTGTTTGTAAAACAAATTATATTGTTGGAATTGTCACTTCTGGGCAAAATCAGGCATACCCCAATTAGGGGACATTACATAGGTAGAGAACTGAGGGTCCAAAATAGAGGTTCTTGTATCCTCTATTAATAAAATAGTGTGTAGAGGATATGGGGAGCTATTATCCATCTTGTATAGGTGGGTAGAGAACAGGGAGTGAGAAAAGGCCAAGAGTGGTCAAGAGAGGAAGATATCTTGCATAGGAAGTGGGATAAGTGCATGAAAAGTGTGCTAGAGATGTATGAAAAGCATGCAGCCCAAGTGGTTGAGTTGAAAGCTGCATTAAGGGTAACACAAGTTCGAGTGGAAGCTAAGGCAAGAAGAAGGAAGAAGAGGAGTGATTCTATACCACCCATGCTATAGATTGGAGAGCTAGAGAAATTGTCAGAGGTTGTGCAAGCCACTACAGACATTCTAGAAAGGGATATTGTTACTACAAGGGAGCTAGAAGTAGAAGAAGATGGAGATGTAGTAATAGCAGACCCTAAGGAAGAGAAACATTTAGATGACTGGATTAGTGAAGATAAAGGTTGGGAACAGCCCCTCGAGCAAGAAAATAACTACAAGCAATTATGGTGTGGCTTAACTTCAGAAAGGTGAAGCAGATAGAAGAGAAGAGGGTACTTCATTAGACAAGAATGAAGAAGAGGAGGCTATGAGAGAAGCAGATTTGGAAGTTGAAATGGTGGCCCATGAAGGCCCCATAAATGATAGACAAATAGATGAAGTCGAAGAGAGTTGCCTAATGGAAGAGGAGATGAGAAATAGAGAGGTTATTGGAGGAAGCAATTTTTTTAAATGAAATTGAATCAAGGTCAGAATTTTATCATATTAAAGCAGTGAGAAAAGTGAGTATAAATGCTGCTAAAGATGACTAGGAAGAGATTGTATGTGCCCTTGAAGTAAATGGCATGCTTGCAGAAAGAGAAGAGAAAGAACATGAAAGTCCACAAATAGGAGTGGTGTTTGACCAAGCAGATGAAGCCGTCCTGAGTGAGTTGGGTGAGCTTTTCAATGAAATTATGAAGACTAAAATATGCCAACAAGATTTCGTTTCAGCAAAAGCAGGGGGTTTATTTGATTTGCAATAGAGATGGCAGCAAAGGAGGACTTGGAGATTCTTCTAAGTTTAGTAATGGAGGTCATGGGAAATCATGTGTAAGTCCTAAGGTATGATGAGACCATTGGCATGCAGGTTGCAAAGCAGGAGGAAGATGTTTATTGGGAATGGACAAATATAGGTGGGAAATTCACCATAAGAGAATGGCAAAAGAGGAGGATAGCCAGAAATAGGTGGAGTAGGAAAGCTAGTAAGTTGTTAAATCCAAAGCAAAGAGTATATGACAAAGAGATCAATTGGAAAGGTAGGAGACAAAAGCAATCACAAATGGAGTACTTTACATGATAGAAAAGGAACACTGTAGCCATGGCAGTTGACCAAAAGTCTAGTTCTATCACTTAGCCTATGTTTGTTAGCACTAGGTTCAAAAACTTTCTACCAAGGTTGTATAACTATAAGGTACTTGCATCCTTGGTTCTTTAGCCATCCCCGTCACCTAAAAAGAAAATAAAGAAAAATGATTTTTATTTCTAATCTTTTTGTTTGTGTTGTTCTGCTTCAAGTCTTGTCTTTTTGTCAAACAATTTGTTCACATGCATTTAAAGTGATTCCCGCAATTCCAGGGAGCATTCAGCCATTTTAGGGATCCACATAACTGCATTAATCCTCCTTAAGCATCTACTGTGGAAACAAGAAGACATGACAGTTAGAAGTCATATTTTAGGGGAGAGAAAGCGGCAAAACTTAACTGCAGTCCAGTTCCTCTAAAATTTTGGACATGATTGTAGCTTGCAGTTTAGTGAAAAAGGATATTTTGTTTTAGAGGGATTTTTCAATGGGAAGAAAAGAAAAAGGATTTGTTGCTCAGTTTTAAGAAAAAACCACCAGCAGTTAAACAGAAGTTGGCAGTGGTTAATCTGCTCTCTTTCTTGAATCTTAAAGAGGATTTGTGGATGGCACTCCTGACTTTCAACTGCTGCAGCAAAACCCTAGCTGCTTCCAATTCAGGTAACGGAAATTCACAAGCTCCTGCTATTGTGTGGTTTGTGGTTGATATGGCAGGCTACAGAAATTGTATCCCTGAGTCCTCCTTCACTATCATGATCTATACTGGGGCTTCAGTTTTGAATAATACTTCCCTTCTACGTGACATTTCTTCCAGTAAGACATTCTCTTCAGGCAATAACAGGTCCGATCCAGTTCTCAAGGATTCCCAGGTTCCAAGCTTGGGAAAACTCCAACCCCTATCCTGTGCCAAACATTCCTCGGTTTTGGATTTTGGAACTAAGGTGATAGAGGTAAACGGCTCTTTGCAGCTCACGGTCTAATCAGTTGTTTCAATCATCTTTGGCCGAGCCTTCCAGAGCCTAATCTATGGATATCTGATAACTGGCACCCTCTCCTGACTGCTAGTCTGGAAATGTACCCTTGTGGTCAGGGGTTTCTTGTTGCAGCTTTCGACTTGATCAAAGGTCATTAGTCAATTCTCTACAACCATTTCTGGATTTGGGGGCAACGTTCCTTAATATTAAAATTGTGGCATCTCAACTTCAATCCCTTCATAGAATCCTTCACTGTCGTTCCAACCTGGGTTTGTCTTCAAAATTTGCCACTCCAGTTTTGGATCAAATCATGCTTTCGCTCACATTTTGATCAATTTTGACATATCAAAGGATCTCCCTACATACATTACTTTGAAAGTTACAGATGGCTCTTGGATTCAATTTTTGGACTACGAAGGGCTGCCTTTTCATTTTTGTAAATGTTCTGACTCAGGCCAAGTTGTTGCAGATTGCCCTAACAACAAACATAAATCATCTGGTCATGCCTCATGGTGGAAAGATACTCTTCCCCACCATTTCTCTATTTCTGTCACAAAAATTGCTCCTAGCTTCCCTTCAAACACTCATAAAGCAGAACTCAGCTTCTCCCTAGGTCAATTGTCCCAAGCAGCGTGAAGATTTAGAATGTCAGCCACATAAAGCCAGTGATGCTGCACAACCATTAATCAATGAGGATGGGAATGAAAATGATTGTTAGATTACAGTATAGAGGGGAAAGAGAGCTCCATTTAGAAATGATTCAGATCAGCATCAAATGCTCAGCCACTCCCATGTCAAAACTGGGAGGGATGATTCAAAGTTAATATAGATTTTGGCACTTCTTGCCATCATGTTTTTAGGCTCTACTATTAGCCGCATAGTTGCCACGAGATGCAGGGTACTGGTACTGGTACGGGGATGGGGACATCAATAAAATTAGGGTACGTGAGTTAAATGAATAAGGAGACGGCTATTTTATATGTAAATGATTCACCGGAAATTTTGGGTACGGGGACTGGTACGTTGTCTATGTTCCCAAAATGGAGTTTCCCAGCAACTATAATTAGGCTTATCAATCATAGTCATGATTGCATCATGTGTTAATTCTTTTCTAGACAGATTTTGGGTTTGAATATTTTGTAAAATCATTTACTTTTAATAAAAGGGAGAGGACCCTTATCCCTCACTTGATCTATCAAAACAAAACAAGAGTTGGCTGCATGAGCCAATAGGATATGAGGAGAGGATGCATCCTTAAAGCATGGATTAGTGGAGCAAATAAATACAACTGGAGATTCTAGCGACTACTTATGGTACACAACAATTATTGATGTGGAGGATGATGAAGCATTTCTTAAAAGTTTGTATTCAACCAATTCTTCATGTAGAGTGTTTGGGACACCATCTACACAACTTTTATCTATTCTCCCTGGGTACAAGTCCCCTGCCTAAAATGACCCCATCCCCCTACAGGGGATATTTTGAGGGCGCAAGGATAGGTAGGAAACGTCCCCACCCCATCCCCATTTTTTTCAAAATTTTGGAAACGTCCTTGAGATATTAAAAAAATTGTAGGGAATGCTTCAGTACATAAGGGGATGGCTAGCCGTCCTATAACATACCCAAGCACATTTTAGTTACTTTTAAAAAAAACTTACAACCTTTCAATGCCTGTTTGGTTTCTGACATGCCCATCTAAGATTTACAAAAAAATATGAAAATGGTGTGCACTATGAAGGTTTGTGTGGTTTTGAAGGTCCTCATTTGGGCTTGGTGGTGGGGGCTCCACCTCTCAACCTCACATTGTATCACAACAAGGAACACACAAGGGGTGTTGCCCATCAACCCCACTGAGGGCATTGCCCCCAAACCCCCACGAGGGGCACTACCCATCAACCCCGCTAGGAGCATTGCCCCCAAACCCCCACCAAGATATAAGTTTGACCAAGTAATAGACCAATGATTAATTATGATCACAAAATCTACAAAATAAATATCCCCCGTTGCAAATCTCTACATCTTCACAATTGAAGTCGAATTCAAGGATTATAATTTATCTTGTTTCATACATTAGACAACTTGTTTAATATACAAGGATTGCCATAGATAAAGTTGGCATGTTGCAGTCATTATACTATTGAATATGAGTTAAGTCATAGTTGGCAAGAAATGCCACTTGCATTATGCAAAAATATATCAATCATACCCCATCTATTACTATCCCAATTGAGATCAAATTAGAATATAATCAGTTATCTTTTTACTTAGTTTTCTATTTGTTAATGAGTTTTACAACAAAACATGTAATCTTGAAGGCTTCAAGAAAACTTCAATAATATATCCCTCACCTAAATATACACACCAGTCAAACATGTCTTTATTAACCAATGCACAGAGAGAGAGAGAGAGAGAGAGAGAGAGAGAGAGAGAGAGAGTATAATTCCTATTCATTACCCACACTCGCAAAGGTTCTATAATGTCTATAATGAATTCTTGACCAATGTTATTGTATGAATATTTTAAATTTTCCTTATATTTTAAAAATTTCCCTATTTTTAATAGCAGCCCCCTATCATCACCCCCCAAAAAATGGCCTTAAAAACCCATCCCAAAAACATGTGCCCCCATCCCTACTATCTCCATCCTAAAACTTGGCAGAGGATAGGTTTTCATCAATGGAAAGTATGCAAGTGAAGTAGAGAAAATGAGTAAATGTCAACTTTACAAAAACACTAATTGAAAAGAAATAACTATGTTACAGGGTTCTTCTATTTTACCCCTGGCTCTAGTCCTAGTTCGCTCCCGGTTCGAGTACTAGTTTGGTTCTTCTGTGGGTTCGACCAGGGTCCTTCATTTTTGGGTCGGGTTCGCCCAGGCAAAACCCAAGAGAACCCAGACAAAACCCACATGCCTAGGCATCCAAAAAGTGGTTTTTCGAGCATTTTTTTAATGTTTTATGGAGTTTGACTTTGACTCACACCCAAGAGAACCCTAAAAGTGACCTCTAAATCACTCTAAACACCTTAACTACCTCATTCTTATTCATTTGTTTTGCACACAAGCATTTTCATTCCAAGAGGCTGAGCTTTCATTTTTGCTTGTTGGATTGAAAGCGGACTGTGACACAACTTTCTTTTTTCAAAAATTGTTCTACATCATTGTGGAGCTATATTAAGCTACCACTCTCAAGACCAATGTAACAATGATACAAAATAATGTTTGAGACTGCAAGAAGACATCAAAATGGCTAGTGTACTAAACAAATTCTTATGATTTCTGAAGAATGCTGATAACTCTACTCAGTTGGCTTCTTTTTTCAAAATCATACAAATTGAACCCTTTTATCAATAGACTTTGTATATCAAGCTACCACAATTCAAGTTTCAACAATGAATATTTATCGTGCATGTTTTAAATGACATTCAAATTTATGGTGGTTTTGTTGTTTATATGATGTTATGTGATATTCTAATCCTAATTCATGCTTCTAGGCTGCATATATATATAATAATGAACCCAAAACGAACCGAACTCACCCCCCAAAAAATTTAGCCAAACCGGCGAACCGAACGCCCAAACCGAAACCCGAACCGATAACTTAGAGAAATAACTATTGCCAGAATTGTTGCCATAGTTGAAATATTAAGAAAAGGAAAATATTGGTGTTGGGACTCAATTCTGTTGTGGTCAAGATTTAAGGGTGACTGGCTTCGACCATGTTTTGGCGTGGTTTCTTATCCACAAGCGGATGCTAACTGGGTTTTGGCAACCAATTTTTTTTCCAACATGAGGTGGATGGCATCAATATTGTTTCAAAGAGCATTTTGAAAGGGTTTTAGGTACCAAATGAATGACGTGATCTACTTACTCATCATTATGGCAGTAGCTATCCCAAGTTCCCAACTAGCTGCCATCCCACCTGCCAAAGTTCATTGATGTTGTCGTTTGATCTAAGGTGCCCATTTTGCATGGGAGTGCATTTGGGTCATGGATCTTCTTGGTGCTCCAGTGTTGCAAGTTGGGGCTTGACATCCTACTTTTGTTATAAAGAAGATTGTGGTCATTTTTAGAGGAGGTTGGTTGTCGTGTGGTTTGCAGACACCTATGTGGCTGCAGGACTTTCAGGAGCACAAACTTTACCAATCCAGATCATTTTGAGTGAGATTTTGTGTTCTTCAAGGACATACATGAATGTTTTATGTGGCATGTGTATATGAATGTCTCCATGGAAGCCTGTAGATCTTCAAGGGACTCTGCTCAATTAGAGTTTCTTTTACCACACTTGCTGGTATGATTGTAACATAAAATTGGTGAATGTAACAACAATATAAATAGTACAAGCTTTCCAATGGCCTTTTGCACGTCTCAAATGGATTTATGCAACATATTTATGGATGATTAGATATGTTTTGTACATTGATGCCATAATTCCGGTGCATATGAATGCATAGTTGTCGTCTCTGTCTTTTCAATTTGTTATCTGTGATTTGTATCCAATGAATAGGCATCAGTATGGGATCAAGCACCGATCTCACATCATCAAACAAAACAAAATAGAAGTGTAGAAGTAGTTTTGCACATTCATAACTTAGTAATATAACTAAAAATTTATCTTCAAGAGAGCTACTAAATGAACCTATCTCATGTGGGTTATGCTTGCACAATCACATCAGCTACATAGAGGTTTTGAGATATAGCTAGTTGTACTTGGTTCAATGACAAACTTTAGGATCAAGTCAATAGGTTGGGTTCGGCTATTGATTGGTTTGGTTTTTCATTTGTTTGATTGCAATACCTGTTAAGGTATACCCATGAGAACACCTTCTTGAGTCTAAGCTGAGCTCAGAGAGCAGGAGATGAAACTCACTCTCTTAGAGTTGGCCTTTAACCCTCCACAATCTCTGGATGAGCTGATTTCACTCGCATGACAACAACCCTGGCCTTGTGAGTGAGATTTAGTTCTAGGAAGTGGAGCAGCAGTTTTGGGGGCCAAAAGTTGATTGTAAAGAAAAGAATAGAAATGTCAATTGATTTGAGGAGCTGATGGATAATGGAGAGGAAAAGGTGTTTGTTGTTGGAGGCCAAAACATTCACGAGTAAGAGAGGGCAGCATAGGGCAGCGTTTGTTTGTTATCAGAGGAGGTCAGTATATGCTTATGTTGGCAATGTAAAACAAAGGATTTTAGTGGAACTATGCAATCATAAAAAAATCAATCTTTGTAAATGGTTTGTGTTGGTGAAATGCCTTAGGCTATGGTTCCGTGGAGGGGGAGGGGAGCTTCCTAAAACATTTTAGAGGTCCTGCTGATAATTTGTAGGAGCATTTCATAAGTAGGCAGTCCCATGGATTTATAACAATGAGCAAGCTTAAACTTTAAGCTCAGAAATTTTAGGAAGTTGGCAATCTCATGATTTTTTTTTAGCAATAGCTAAAGTTCAAAAATTTAGCTGAGCCACCTCTTTTGTGTCTGCTTTGTAGGATTTGAAAATTGTTTTGATCACGCCTTCTGACCAAGATGGGTTTGATGATAAGGGCTATGTGGAGCCACCTTCCTTTGTGGCTATCTATGCTCCTGACTATGTGGTTGACGGGGCAGTTGACAGACTGAAGAACTCCCTAGCTGGGAAGTTTGTTGTGACCAAACTCAATATTGATGATTTCAAAGCTTGGGCTCAAAGAACATGGAGGTTTTATGGTCAAATTGTTATGTCAGCCTTGCCTTCGGGTTTCTTCTTGATTTCTTTTTCAGCCCCAAGTGATTGCAACCAAATTCTCGCAGGTGAGCCACAATTCCTTGAATGTGTGTGGTTATGCCTCCAATGATGGTTTCTAGGTTTTGATTCGAGAATGGATTTTGTTAAATAGGGTTTGGTTTGGCTTAGATTTCCAGGTTTTGGTTCATTTGGCTTAGACTTCCAAGTTTGCTTCTAGAATATTGGGATGAGAAGTGTTTGTGGGCATTGCTAACTCGATTGGGCAATTCACTACTATCAATTCAATCACAAAATCAAGAAAGTGCCTATCATTTGCACAATTTTGTATCAATGTGGGTATTGGTAAGAAGCTTCCCTCTATTACTTTGTCTTTCAAATTGGGGACACGAGTGCAATAGTGTACTTATAAAGATTCATTGATGGTGTCCTAAAATTGCTTCAAAATAGGTCATGCTGCTACATGTTGTATGAATGATAAACAGAATGTCAGAAACATAATAGTCTAGGAGAGAATGTCCAGTCTATGCTTCCTCAACCACAATATCATACTTTCACGAAGTGTGGTGTGGAGGAGGTCCCCCCTTTGCCAATTTCTGCTCATTATGCTGGTGTTGGTCGCCTATCTTCAGATGACAGGCCTCAACCCAAAGCAATTGATAAAGTTAAGGTTAACAAAGAGTCAATCTCGGGCTGTCCTGGTTTGAAAGCTTTTCAAGACCGAACAATTCCTTTCCTCTTACCATTTGACTCCTTTGGGTTTGTGCTTGGCTTGTTATAGTAGGATCTCTGTCGAGTGGGATTCTTGCAAGGCTTTAGGAAGGGATAGTGTTTATGGTTTGAACTCATTGAGCAGTTTGACTTCTTACCACCTTGAGTTAGTCAATCTTTCTTGTGTTCAGGCGGCTGCCCAGATTGGCTTTTGCTTTTGCTTTTTGGGTACTGCTTTATTGTTGTTCTCTTGTTATTGTTTCATTGTTTTGACTGTGCTGCTTGGAGATTCTATCTCTATGGAAAAGGTTGTGGGCTCTTTAAAAAGACTATCGTTACCAATAATTAAAAAATTAGTTGAATTTTTTTTTTGGCCATAGTTGATGCCAAAAATTGTAGATGCATGGCATGCGTGGAAAAAAACTCCTAAATTAGTTGAGGAAATTGAGAACTATTTTCAAGGACAAGATTGAATTTATCTTGTACCAGATTTATTTTCATCTCATAGAACTCACATTCCATAAAAATAGATTTTGAAACCCCCTCCATAATGATAAGACCACATCCTTAAAAAACTGTTTATGCTTATACTCATAGCTTGATGTATTTTTTATATTAGAAAATTAACTTAGGAGGTGGTCCATCCATAAGACCGCATCCTTAAAAACCTGTTTATGCTTATACTCATAGCTTGATGTATTTTTTATATTAGAAAATTAACTTAGGAGGTGGTCCATAATTGCCCCTTCCTTGACTTAATCAAGTCCTCGAAATAAAAATGGCCAAACAATTGATTCAAATCATATACAAATTTCGTTAACATATTTTTTTTTTGACAAATATTCGAGATAAGCTCACTCAAATTTTCAGGCCACCAAGAATTTGCAAAGATTTGTTTACTGCATATGGCGTCTGATTTTTTATATGCAAGGTGAAAAATAATATACATTGCACCTCTGATGGTACAAAATAGTTATTTATAAAAGGACTACTTACTTGTAATCCTCCTCTCCATATCTTCGTTACAAAGAGTGGTCTCAAGCGTTTAATCAGTTTCTTATCCACCCTGAGAATGCATTACAAAGAGTGCCAACCGGACGAGAAAAATTGGTCCAAAACCTGGATCAAATTCTAGTCTCTGGGCAAAGATGAAATGGGAAAGCATAGAGAAAACTAATATACATATGGAACAAGGGCTCTTCTGGACTTAGGATAATCCCGAGGAAATTTATTAAGATACCAAGCATGATGAGCGAGGGCTCTAGGCCCCAGATTAGATGCAGTGTAAAGAAAGAAAGCAAGACCAGGCAATGAGCATGTCATGATTGCCCACCCCATCCATTCCACAATCTCCCCAAAATAATTAGGGCAACTCACGTATTCATAGAGCCCTCCTCTAGGTATCTGGTAGCTCCCATCTCCTTCCTTATTCTTCCTCAAAGATAACAAAATTGAGTCAGCCCAGATGTTGATATACATTCCAGCGATGAAGATGCATAATCCTAATATAAAGGCTGGGCTCCAGAGCCAGGCGGTGGTGTAGTTCCCGTAATGAGAGATCCAGCGTACTTGCAGGAAGGTGTTGTAGCAATTGAAGAGGAAAGCAAGGGCTGCGATGGTGACAGGAACGGGCTTTGCAGGGGAGGGGAGGCGGAACAGAGGGTAGATAAGGGCTCTCTGGATATAGTGTACGAGGAAAGGCGTTAGAATCAACAGGGATATTGGATTGGCAGAGCGGCCGAGGGGGAAGAGGAGGGCGCTAAGCGAAAGGGTAGGGGACTCCATGAGGCACCACCCCACCCGTCCGCCTATGCTGGGCCCCCACCCAGAGCGGGAGTGCCGGCCGTAGGGCGCTGTGATCATCGCTGTGGAAACCACGGTGAGCGCTGCCAGTGCAAACATGCCCTTCAAAGCTTTGTCGTACATCATCCTCTCAGCCTCCATCGTTACCATTACTGCTGCTGCACCACAATTACCCAACATAGCTTACACCACAGTCCATTTTTAAGTCTAGAAAATATTCAGATATGATTCGGTATAAATCCACTGGGTCTTCAAAGATTACCTGCCGCGTTTCTTTCCTCCTGATCACGTCGTTAGCTGTGTGAGGCCCGGCGAATAATTTGCAACTGCCTCTCTTCTTATCAGGCGGGAGCGCGCAGAAGTGGTGAAGCAGGTCCTCTATAGTTGGTAAGTGAGAACGACAAAGTGGGACCAAAAATGAAATGTGTAAAATATAATATATGTTTAATTAATTATTTAATTAGAAATTAAATTGGAAGGTTGAAATTTTTACAAAATGGGACCAAAATTTGAGAAATGTGTAAAATATAATATATGTTTATTATTGATTAAAGCAAGATTACAAATAATAGCAGCTATTAGCTAGTAGCTGAAAATGAAAAATAATACAATACAATGAGCGAATATAACATCATGTCTCAACATAACAATAAGCAAATACTTGAGCTGAGTCACTTTATATAGTTTCTATTACAACAGTTATGTCTGGAAATACAAAAAGTCAACATATGGTCATGACCTAACGAAACAAGAGACCAATACTTAAGCTGAAACACTCTACATAAGTTCATATTGCTCTAAAGTTGATTAACCTGCTCTTGAATTTGTTGAAGTTGTGTCAATAACCATTACATTTTTCTTTGACAATTCTTGAAGCTGTGAACACAAAAAAGCCACCTAAAAAACTATGTGAGAGTAAAGCATTAAAATACGAGTAAAATAGTTGCTTGAAAACATAGTAGTACATCTAACCTTCCAAATATGTCGTAAAATAACTTGTCTGATAGAATCAACAATCACATCTTTATGCAGCCCAAATCCCAAAAGAGTCTCTCTCCAATTCAACTTATGATGAAAAACAACAAGAAAATTATTAAAGATAGCATTTCATTGTTTCTTAGCAAAGGTGCAATCCCAAAAAACTATGTTTTATATTTTTGATACATTGACAAAAGGGACAATTAATTGGTTGAATCATGTATATGATGTAAAAATTTCTAGGCCAGTAGTTGATTTTTCGCATCAACTTTGGATTTCCATATTTGTGCACTCATTCATATTTGTGCACTCATTTTGGTCCATTTCTTGGAACTAAATCTGCACTTCCATTTATGATTGAGACGAGGAATTATTTAGATATTGAATTATAAGTTTGAAATTTTTATTGTAATGGAAGTAATTAGGTTTGAAAATGTTTAATAAATACAAAGTGGTTTTGGAATTGTACATTTTTTTCCTATAAAATATGATATATGTTAATATATTAGTAATTGAATTTTGGTGTGCAATAGGTATGATTATTATTGTTAGACGGGGAAATCGGAAAACCAAAGTAGCTATGATCAAGCATCAACCGCTCTACTAAAGATCAAAGCTAAAATCCCAAATCTAAAGCAAGCAAGAACAATCAACAAGAGAAAGTAAATAAACATCAAGAAGATAGCACACTTCCCATGTTGAACTTACATAACCTTCCTTGCCTCTCCTCAAATCTGCTTTGCAAACTTGCCCTCAGCTTCAAAGTGTTCGAACACTCGCAAGTGACAATGACAAGGTAGCATGAATGTCAGAGAATGTGGTTGTAAAGCCAAAATAATGGAGAAAGCCTTTTTTTATAGAAGAGCTATTTGAATGGACGGTTGAGATCGATCTTCTAGAAAGATGCCAAGATCAATAGTGTAGGATTCATGCACCACAAAGTAGTAGGCTAGGGACGACTATGAATGAATGGTCAAGATCAAAGGAAGACCAGAGGGAATCAACAAACTAGATTCGAAAGGAGAAAGTGGAGGGAAGGTAGTGGAGGAATTAAATTATTTAATTCATAGAAGAGAATCTTTGACCATATTTTTAATTTTGGTAAAAGATAAGAATAAATAATCATTTTAGATTATTTATTTATGGAGAAAGGGAAAATGAATATTTAATTTAAAAGTTATTATGCAACTATTTAAATTAAATATAGAGGCAAATGAAGAAAGATGAATTAAATAATAAAATTGAATTAATAATTTAAAAAGGAAAGGTGGGAAGAGGGAGTTAAATAATTTTAACAATTATTTAACTACAAAAAAAAGAAAGGATAAATGAATAGATAAATAACTAAGATTAATTATTTAACTATAGGCGGATAATGAAAAGCAAATAATTAAATAAATGATTAGTGACGCAATTAGATAAATACTTAATTTATTTTATTGATCAAAGGAGAATAAAGACAAAGAAATGAATTAATTGAATAATTAAAAATTATTTAATTAATAAAGGAATGTGAATAAAGGTCATAATTAAAATTATTTAATTACATAGGGAGGAAGACCAAGACAATGGAAAAATGACACTCGAGACTAAAACATTTTTCAGTGTCTACAATTATGATTGCATTAGTTGATTTTATTATTTTTTTATATAATTTCATATAAAAAACTAAAAATCTTTTAGTGCATTCATAAGTATAAATTGATTGAAGAAAAATTGGTAACATATTTGTTTTCGAGTAGGTGTGGGTGTGGGTGCATTGTGAGATGTACAGATCCTTTTTTAGCAAAGCCTTTAGACGTTCAACATCAAAGAACAATGATAAAAAAAAGTGATAGATAATGAGACCATATGAATGAGGTAAACATATATGATCTACTATTTGAGTTCATAAAGAAATGTCCTTAAGAAATGATTATATCAATTACATACATTTATTTTAAATAATATCTTATTTGTAATAAGAGTAAAATCAATTTGTAGAGATTGTGAAACTCATTACACAAAGAAAACAAATGAAGAACATTGTTTAATCAAAATTATATTATATATTTTATGTAAATTAATATACTATTATATATAATATAATGATAAAACTAGTTGATATCATAATGATATATAGGAGATGGTTGAAATTGTGCACCAGTTGATATCATATATAATAATAAATATAATTATATTATTTTTATATATAAAATAATAATTTAATAACAAATATATAAAATATATATATAAATTTATTTAA
This sequence comes from Sequoiadendron giganteum, assembly GCA_007115665.2. NCBI lineage: Eukaryota > Viridiplantae > Streptophyta > Pinopsida > Cupressales > Cupressaceae > Sequoiadendron > Sequoiadendron giganteum. The sequence continues at coordinate 604,346,264 of CM021102.1, forward strand.
AATTATGGAGCAGAAGGGTGCGAGCGTGGTTGAAGCCGAGACAACAAAAAATGGCAGGATAGCAAAGGAAGGCGTGAAGGGGTTTGGATTGAAAGATGCGACCAAGGGAAGATGGGCGAACGAGGTGATCAGGGAAGCACCCCAAGAAGCAATTTCACAGGAAGGAACTCATAGACCCCAATGTGTGTTCTCTCAAGGAAGGTGGATCGACCAATGCCATCCACATTGTTGGCACCAACCAACAAAACGCTAGGAGGGAAATACCAAAGGTCGCACATGGCATGATACACCATCTGAAATAAGCAGTGATAATCGGCGCAATAACAAGGATTGGAAGGACTTACGGCCTAAGCCTCATTCCACCAGGAAAGAACCACCACACAGGGAGAGGGTTAGGTGTCGCAATAGTAGCCAGGGGAAAAATGAGGCAGAGATGAAAAAAAAATTGGCTCAAAACCAAAACCCTAAAGGGACGAAGGAGAAGGAAATTCTGACAATAGATGTATCGCAAGAGATAAATAGCGATGTAGAAATCCTAAGGGACCTGACACTAATTTTTTCATTTTATTGGGGGCAACCCTAGTAGGGCAGCGATCAAAGAATGGATAGAAAAAAATTGGCAAACAAAAGTCATACCAAGGTATCACCCATGGAACATAAAATGGTATATTTTTGCAACCATATTTTCAATATCTATGTGTCTCTATGCCATTGGTTGCAATTTGTTATCTTTATAGGTAAATATTATATTTTTTCTTAAATATAGCTTAGTGTATTTGTGTTCTAGTCCCATCTTGTGGTGTGTTTTGTTGCACGCCTAATTTTTTATCTTCTCTTGGAGATATAAATTATTGTTGTTCCTAAAAGAGAGACACGTTCCCAACTAGGATGAATGTTGGCACTTCATTTTTTACGTTTCTCATCTTTTTTCCTCCATAAGTTATGTATTTGACCCCATCCACCCTCTATTGATAACAAATCTAAGAAATCTCTTTGTTGGGTCCCTTATGTTGAGTAATTGTCTAAGGGTATTAATTCAAAGTGTTTTCATCAAATATCCTTAGTAAACAAATTTAAAGGGTATGCATGTGGTCAATACCTTGCAATTGGCCTTTCTTTAGGTGATTTTAGGAAAATTTAAATTTTTAGATTTCATCATCTTGGCATACCTATTAGACTTGGTATGTTTGGAATGCTATCCCCCTAACTCCCTTTTGTAATACCCCATCTCTTGTGGTATTTTTGATTCTATGAGTCACTTTTGGTTATGTACAATATCTTATTTTCTGTAATTTTAGATACTACACATGAGTGATGGTTTTTTCCATACATCAAAGATGTTAATATTTTGATTGTTAGAGAATATGGAAAACTAACTAATCTTATCTAACTAATGGTTGTTGTGGGTTCATGTGATAGCTAGATGGGTTCCATTCCTTGTCTATGTAAGTATGCAATGATCAAGATGTTCAATTATTGGTAATATTAAGTGGATTTGTAATGCCCCGCCAAGTAACCCTAAAGGAAGTTGTAATTAATGACTTAAGGGAACCAATTTGTATTTATTTATAAAGTGTAATTAACATACAAATTCACTAACTAATTAAAAACAATCTCTAAGGCTACAAGGTTGGGATTACTTAAACCCACACATACATCTTACATATAACCATAGCATTAAATTACTTTAAGCAATCAGTATTACATCAACATAAATGTATAACATAACATAATGAGATAACCATCCAAGATACAATTTTCAGAATCATTAACATAATAAATAGTTACATCACTCATTCCCATAATGAGGCAATAGTACAAAAGTGTTACATTTACATAATTCCACCTCATAAATACAAGAGGGGTAAAACAACATATTACAATATGAAATATAACAATGCTTGAATTAAAAACAAGAACCACGAGCTGTCCATCTGGATGTCTTGCCACCAAGTACTGAAGATAAAGGGGGACCCAATGGTGTATGGTGCATGTTCCACCCAACCAAGTGGTACCCGAAGGCCCACCCCCCATGCTTGGAGATAGTAACAATGTAACATGGACAAAGATCTACTACCTCTAGCCATAGGCAGACTCATACTGACTCATACTGACACAACCAACCAAAGAACTAAAAAAGTACAACTCACACATCACTGACATAGGTCACATTGCTTCCAAACATAAAATAGATCAAGTATGTTCAGAGAACCATACACATAAAAAAATTAACAACTGTTGCCCTAGACAAAGTGTCATCACATAGTTAGTCATGAGATCTCCTCTAGGCATTCTTCATAGGCTCGGGATATCCCGGTGACCTCAACTGAACCTCGGCCCTCATGCTCACTCATGGAAAATCAAATACCTCTCATAAGGACAAGATAGATGAACATGCCATTTCAGGCCTTCTCACTCATCCCAAGTCTAAATGAGCCCTTGTGTCTATGAGTGAGGCTAAATTATCTTGATTAGTGTGAAATGCATCCTAATCATCTAAGTACATTAATTTAGTTATCACTTGATTAAACTACTTCCAAAGGTTACCCAGTTTTACCTCTTTGGGCTCCGACCCCTAATGGAAGCCACTCTTCTACTTGACAACACACAAACAAACTAATCACCAAGGGAATCACAAGTGCCTACAACCTAGGCATCATAACCACTCCATCTTTAGGAGGAAAAATAATAGAACTCACTCTGTCAATTGGAGGCAACCATAATACATAATCCACTCCTTCCAAAGGAGGCACAAATCATCCAAATCGGGTGAATTACTAAAAACACACCATGCACTACCCAAGGGAAAAACAATTGGTTGACATAATGAAACAACAACCCTCATCCTCTAAGATCCTCTGGAAGACTTACAATATTGGACTAACACTTAATCCCATATCCCAAAACACAACTTGATGAAAAAGTTACAATAAGCATTCAAGTCATTAATCAAATCTAATATTTGGATTTCTTAAATCCATCCTCAATCAATAAGTAACATTAACAAAATCAAAGGCACGATAACATGGTTAACTCAAATAGTCATATAACCCTATTTCCTCTTCCATTATAGAAATCTTAAACAATTTAACCTCACCTCCCTTTGTGAAATATGAAGAAAATAAATCTAAAAGGAAATCACGAAGAAATTACTATCTTTGGATATTCTAAATCCATATCCCTTTCAAATTCTATTCACAATAAAATAAAACTATTGCCCTTTCAAAATAGTTGAAATAATTAAATAAGTGTCTTAATTTACAAATAAAAGATAGACTAGTTCTAATAATTTAAATCAAATTCATTGTTTATTTTTAAAACCAACATAAGTCTTCTACAAGTAAATCTTTTAAATTTTCCAACCAAATCCTATATTTCTTCTAGTTTTCCAACTACACACAATGTCCATTTCATCTAATAGTTTACCCTTCCAAACTTTTATTGCATGCATCCAATTACTCAAATCATTAAATATACATTCTAATGTATATATTGCATGTAATATATACATCTCAAAATTTTCTTCAATTATTCTTTCTTATATCTTTCATTGCATGCAAATAATATTTTAATAAGACACATTAAATATACAACTTTATCTATAAATTTAATTGCACATGTAATCCATAACAACATTAAATATATATATATATAATTATATTTTACCAAATTAATCATATTGAAATAATATGCAATATCAATATACTACATATATACAGTAAAAATATATATACACGATATAAAAATTATGTTTATATATATACATTATATATTACACCCAACACAAATCAGAATAACATCCGGATTTCAAAATATAATAGAATTTCCATTATAATCGAAATCGATTTTGAATACAAGAGAAGCGAGTGAATTTACAAGAATCGTTGTTTTTGTTTTGATTGGAGGCGAATTAAATTAACCCCAAATGTATTTACATTGGGGAGGGGCGGACGAAACAAGCTTTTGCCAGCCTCATAGTACTGTGGGGAGGGGTGGCTATCCCACCGTCCCTCTCCAACCATGGCCACGCCGTAACAAAGGATGGGGAGTGGCTGTGGAGGTCTCCCTCCATAGTCGTCCCCTCATGGGGGCGGCTATGGAGGTAGCGCCTCCCATGCCTCCCCCATCATAAATTGGAACCCCCACACAGAAGCAAGATCCGGCGACAGTAAATAAAAATTACAAAAAAAATCAGTTATCACCAACCCTTAATTAAGGACATCGTACAAACGATGACAATATAATTTAAATCAATATTTACTAACATAAAAACTATATATATATATTATATATAATTCATTATATATATAAACGGATTTACCATATTACACAAATTGGGGAAATTCTGTGAAAACATTCACCTATAGGTGAAATTATGCAAATTTTCTAGAGAAAAATTCCAAAATTCACAGAGGTTTAAAACTAAACTATTTTAATCAATTTTCCCCCAATTCAAAGACAATAAAAGAATAAGAACTAAGAGGAATCTAAATTACAACGAGAAACTTTCAAATCCTCTAGATTTTTCCACCCAATTTCTACAGAGGTTTTTGGAAATAAATTTATTTTTCTACAGTGATTGAAATTTCCTAAAACAAATCTAAGTGTTGTTTTACCCATAAGTTTGATTTAATAACAAAACTAACAATTTCCTCAAATAAATTAAATTCTACAGAGGTTTCACAATTTCCTTGAAGAAATTTCACAAGAACAACAAAAGCTTTTAATATTATTTATTTATTTTCTTTCTTCTAACAACAAAATTCTTTTCCTAAATAGATTTAACAATCAAATCTTTAATCACTACTATTTTAAAAGCAAACCAAGAACAATACAAAAACACAGAAGAAAACCTGAGTTAAGAAGCTTCAGGAAATGAAAATTTGATGCAGAGCCTCCTCCAAAGCTTCCACAACTTCTATCCAACAATCCAGTGATTCCAACCAAGAAAGCAACCAACAAACACAACAAGATTTACCAGAACAACTCCAATGTAATTCCACAGCCAAGAATTTCCCCAAAACCAAAACCCCTGTGTATTTTTCAAAAATCTTCCTCCAAAAAATATCTTTCTCTTTCCAAAAATATCCTCTCCAAAATTCTCTCCGTGAATGAATTTGCAACAAACTCTTCTAATTAATTAAACTTACACATGTTGGCATAATTGAAAATATCTTCAACAGCCAAATCTAATATTGATTTCATTTAATAATTCCAAATAATAAATTAATTCCAAAAATTGAAAACTAATTTCCCAAATACAAATTTAATTCCAAATTCTAATTTAATTCCCACTAACTGAAATAAAATTCCAAAATTAATTTTAAATCTTTTCTTTCTTTAATTTTCTTAACATCACATTAATTAATTAATTTAATTATGTAATAACTAAATTCATCCCCATGGATTAAATTTAATTAATTAAATAAATATAATTAAATAAATTAATTAATTTAAATATAAACTTATACCCACAATTTCAATTTTAAATTAAATAACCATCAGCATAATTTAATGCAATAATTCTAAATATTTATTTCCAAATCAAAAATCCCTTCATAATTAAATAACCTTAAAACATGGCAAACAACGACTCGACACACATGTCTGACGACACACTATGGCTAGGGTGTAGACTTGACACAAGTTACCTAGCTACTATCTCCCATTCAACTTAACCATTGGATCGACACGCTCAAACCTGTGAAACGAGGTGGAGTCAATGTCATGTACCTGCAAACCTAAAAATCAAGTAAACAACAACATATAATAGAAACAACATAAAATACACACCGTGAAGAGGAAATCACGAAATCGCAAGGCGCTCACAAGCGAGTGATGCAAACCCGTCCCCTTCACCAATACAATCATTACAACTGACTCTTCCATAATACTTCAAATAAGCTCATATGCAATCACGTGTTATATCCACTAACATCATTACACCAATTAAAGCATGCAAAATAAAGCATCGAATAAACCAAATCACATCACACAAAATAGTTCGTCACTCTATAAATAGCGATCAAATACACACACAAGATAAAGTATCTAAATATCCAGAAACATAAATCAAAACAAAACAAGGGCACACTGTCCAGTCCAAAAAGAAAAACAAAGGGGTGTTACAAGATTACATTATGTTAGGAAATTAGGTACTATGGGTATGAGTAGGTGTGATTATAAAGATGATTGGTATTCAATGTTTGCAAGTTAAATAGATTATTGACATAAGTGATGATATTTTGATAGTAAATAGTATGGTCAATTATTGCTTGAATTTGATAGGTATTATGCAAGTAGGGAGTATTAAATTATATGTTACTTGTGTAGATTAGTGGATTTAAATTTCTAGTTGATTATTATTATTGGAATTTTTTTTTTCATATGTTATTGTTTTAATTATTATTAACCATGAGTAATATTGACACTCCTTTCTGGTTGAGCAAACAGGTAAAAATTGGCCAATGTTGTTCAAGGGGCCACATAACTACTTCATTTATTAATCCCTATGAATTTTTGTTCTTAGCAAGGACATGTGATTTATGTGTTTTAACCTTGTGTTGAGTGGAAGGAGTTGTGTGCATGTGAGAGTTATTTTATTTCCTTGAGTCACCTTTTTAATATGATAACTTATTTTATGTTTTATGAAGTCCTTATGTGGTCTTAATAGTTTGTAATTTTTCCTAGGTGGTAGGTCTATGGGTTAGGGTCCTTTTATCCCACAAAACCCTTTTAATAGAGTTGGGAACCCACTCTAATTACCCACTTATAAAAAGTGGCAAAAATCAGAGTTGTTGGGTGGTTGGGAAATTATGGAAAGGTGGTTGCCTTTTTCCTTCTATTTATTCTTTCTCCTTGAGAGGAGAAAGGGATTCTCTCTTTTCGGTTTTCCCTCTTTCTTTGTTCTTATTTCTTGGATATTTTTACTCTCTCATTTCGGAAGGAGAATTCTTGGTGGAGAAAGATGAGAGGATGGGAGAGGAAGAATGGAAGAATAGGGATTAGAGAAGGAGAGGCTCTCACCTTTTGGATTTGCACTTAGTCTGTTAAGGTCTATACCCCTTTGTAGATCTTTGCGTAAGATATAAAGGAATGTTGCTTATGTTTTGAATTTTATGTGCAACTTAATGCTATATCCTTTTGGGGTTTTTGTTGAAATTATATGTTTGGTTTTGTCTTGTTGGAGTTCCACCTTGTTTTAGTATCTCTTAATGAGTATAGATAGCTATTTAAGGGATAAGGTGATGAATTATAGTATGTGTGTTGGCATTGTGCATAGTATGTTGTGAAATTTGTTTAAGGAGCCCTTGTGAATAATGGTGGTGTGGGTATAAGGAAAATCTATGTGACCCTTAGAGCTCGAGGGTGGATTGATTATCAATCCTATGGTTGGGAGGAGAGATTTTTGGCCATATTTTGTGTGTGTCTTTTTTATCCCTTTTTAGGTTCAAATATTGAAATTGGAAAACAAAGGAAAGTCCATCAAATTCAGAATTCAAGAAAGTAGATATGAGTTTTATGAATTAGGAATAAGTTTTGAGTTCCAAGAGTGGAGTTGTAAAAAAATGTAATGGTTGTGTATATGAAGAATAGTTCAATTTTGTAAATGTGTGTATATTTCTAACTAGATGTGTAAATTCAAGGAAAACATTAGGCATGTTTCATCCTCTAAAGATAAAAAACTAAGGTTTGGAAAAAGTAACTTTATAAGTGCAATCATAGAAGCTATTTGTTTTAACCTTTATACAATAAAAGAATTATGTTGCCTAAATTGTTTGAAAAATTATTCCAAGAAGATTTCAAATACATGATCCGTTTCTTGTATATTGTATATTAATTTGTGATGAATAGTTGGGTCTTATATCTAATCTTCTTTGAAAATTATATATAGTATATAAATATAAATTATACATACATATATTACCAAGACATAAATATAAATATCCAAATACATGTACCTTATTACCTAAGATCTATTAATCTCAAATCAAATTAAAAAATCATTATATAATAATGAAAATTAAATATTTCTCTATACCAAAATTATCATATCTAATATAAAAAAAACGATTATCTATATTTGTTATATATATATAAAGTGAGTAATAATATATTAATAATCAAAATGACATAATTTTACACGTTGAAGTTTGAATAAAAGGGAAATATAAGTAACATTGAATTTATATTTTAAATTTCAAAAAATTATATATTTATAATAGTGTGTGTTTAGAGGGGTTCGACCCTGGTCGGTATGATATATGCGTATCTGAAATCTATTTCTTTTTAATGCAAGGAAAACTACATAAATTTCTTAATCTGAATGGTGGCATTATAATATGGAAACAAAAATGTATTTCGTGTTTATGCCTGCACATTAATTTTTTTTTATGGAAGTCCTTGTTAATTTCAATCCTCTGAATATTGTAGCCTGCAACTTCAAAGGGGAAATAAGCAAAATAAATCAGATTAAATAAATATTGAAATTTAAAGAGGAAATCAGGTCTGAAATTTGACGCCCATTTTATCTGTTATATAAAATTTTGTGACGGTTTGATAATTTAAATGTCTTTCATTTGACGTTTTATGAAAAATATAAACTGTCAAAAAAATAATTTATGATTTTTTTATAGAAAATCTTTTATATGAGAATATTTTTATTGATTTTTATTAATAATACATATTTGTTCAATAAAAGTCAACACAACAGGATGATTTTTTCAGATTTTCTATTTAGATTCCACATGCTCTAGCTTTGCACTAAGAAGACACCTGTTGTCCTCATTTTTATTACCATACAACTTACATACAAGGCCTCTAGAGATTTTCCATTTATTAAACTGTTTTGATTGTTGTTCAATAAAAGCCAACACAGCAGGATGATTTTTTTCTCCCAGTTCCTTTAGCCTTTTCTCAATGCCAATATATCATCAATACCTTCTAAACCTAATAGCATGGACATGCCATGGATATGTAAGGAACAATATTCAATGTACTATACCCAGTTACAGTAAACTATAAATCTCTAATTCTAAACTTCTAACATATATATCTAATATTCTCTGATGCTGTTAATACTCAGTCTTTCTTCTAACAGTGACTCTGAAGTTAATTCTCCACTATAAATTCTCATGACCAGATTTTTCTCTTTTCCTGCTTGTCCTATATGATATACATGCTGGCTTGCGATACATTCTGCTTGGTTTAATCTTTGATGATCAAAGATATTTTTGTTGCCCTGGACTATAATTATTGTTTTTTCTGTGCAGCTTTTTGTGGGTGTAGCATCTTCCTTTTCTATGATTTCTTTGTTTTTTAATGAGTCCTCCTGGGGACATTCTAACACTCTTCTTATCTACTTTTATTAAGAAGGAATAAAACACATAATTCTCTGAAATCAAAAAAATAAAGGGGGTCACGTCTAAACAATTACTTTTACTAAATGCACATTTCAAATTCGGAATTCCCATTCAAATTTGGTGTTTCACTCAACTTTGCTTAAAATTTTTCAATAGTCCAATATTGAACTTTCATTCTTCCCTGATCTTTGTGCTGGCCATCACTATATACTTCAAGACAAAAAGCCAAGCACATACTCACATCCCCTAACAAACCTCAGTTATTAAGTAAATAATGAGAACATTATTTACAGGACAGAACAAGGGGGTCATTGAATGAGTACTGAACATCTTCAAGTTGAGTGATACTGCCACAGGTTGCCTGACTCCTCTTTCTACTATCTATTGGTAATTAAATTTAGCAAGACAAATTTGACCATCACCATAAACTTAATGTTATAATGAAATTGCTCAATCTTCCCTGATGTGAGTGCTGACTATCACTATACTTTACAAACAAAGTGGCAAGCACATACACACCCCTGCCCCACTGAGGTTACTGTTACTTATGTAGCTTCCATTTTTCCATCACTCCTATATTATATAAGCATACCAACTTCAGCTAAGGAACCTGGATTTAAATGGAAAATGCATAATGATGAATTTCCTTGTAGATTGTCTTACTCTTGAACACTTCATTTCCCGCACTGTCAAGGTAGATCTAGTAATAAGTTGAACATATTATAGCAGCATCCATGGTAAAGAATACACAACTCTGAATTTCAAAAGCATTCCTATGGAAAGAAAAGGATGACAAGATTGCATGGGGCCATATCCCCTGGCATCCCCAGTACACCGGGACAGCAGGGGATGTCCCCTAGCTATCCCCTGTCACCGTGAAAATCAAGGACAAATCCCTGGGATTTTCTGCAGTCCCTAGGACAGATGGGGATGTCTAAGATATCCCTCAACCATTGAATGACTGCATTGCATACAACTGTAGATTGAAATTATGACGACGACAAACATTTGTTACTCCTTTCATCAATGGGAAATTGTATGACCGCATGCAACTATGGAAAGAAAAAATTTAGTTGTTGAGTGACTGCATATAACTATGGATTCAAGAAATATTCAAGAAATAAAAATGCACCCCAGTTGAATGACAACATACAGCTGTAGTTTCCATCAATGAGCAATTCTATTACTGCATACAACTGCAGGACAGACAGCTACAAAATGAGAGTAGACAGAGGTAGAAAGGGTAAATGCATGACTGCATACAGTTGTAAAGTGGAACCATTCATGTGTCAAATGAGAGAAGACAACTGTAAGAAATTTAGTGGTTATACCTTCATTTAGATTTTGTATCCTTGGCCTCTTGGCCTTTTGATGCAATGAAAACAATGAATAAAAAGCCATGGTGGCAGGGACTGTTTACTCAAATACTAACAACATACAAGTCTATGATTCCATAGAAAATTCATCTATTTACAACCAATCGTACAATGCGTAGGGTTTGATAAGGAGACAAAATTTCAGAGATAAGCACAACACATTCAAAAGGATTTGAAAGATAAATGAATACCTTCTTTGTTGAAGAGATAAATAGGTGATATCCATGCCAACGACTACACCGACTATCAAGAACTCTGTCTTCAGTTAGTCTTTTGATTTCAACGGGGATCAGTTTTGCAATGAAAATCTGATGACAAAGGTTACATAAGTATCAAACAAATCTAGCGATGAATGTAAGAAGAAAATATCTCATACGAACTTTGGCGGTGACAGACAGTTAACACAAGTTTCCCGATTGAAGGTAGCAGTTAATTACAGCGAATTTGAAGACAAGTCTGAGGTCTTCACCGGTGGAAAGAGTAGTTAAGACCAACAGACGCAAGTTCCTTCATCGTTGACCATCAAAAGGATCACAACTTTCTTCATTCTCAGAATAGTACCTACTGTTGGAAATACAAGAGGATACATAAATAGAAGGTACCCTAGGGCTGCTATAATGCCAAGAGGCCATGAATGATAGCATACAAGCATGCAGGCCACAAATAGAAATGAACAGACTTACACTTTCAATGTGACAAGCAGCAACACTTACAAGAATTGGAAAGAAAACAATGTACCTTCAAAGCCTAACTGTTTTTCTATTTTAGTTTACAATATCCTTCTTGTTATGTTATATTTATGTTTGCTACTTGTTTCCTATGCTACTACAATATTAAATTGATGCTGCCCCAACAAGCTACACAACTCAAATGACTTGCAAACAATACCAATACTAACAAATAGGTCTAATTATGCCATAGACTAAGTACTCTCATATAATTTACTTGTATGTTCTTAACTTACAATTTGTTGGTGTAAAAAATCAAATAACCCTCAATCAATTATTTGCATACCTTAGTAAAATATTTTGAAGTTATACTCATAGGAAAGGTTGTATGAACCATTTTCAACTTCATAATTACTACTGAAACATTTCTTTATTGTTTGAATTCCCTACAATCAACTTTCCTGCAGGCCAATCACTTCAAATGTCTTCCAACATCGTCATGCCTACATTAACTACGAATGCCATTTCTGACATGCTTTCAGGCATGTCAGATGTAGACCCCTTTCTACAAGTTCTATCTATCGATACCATTGAACAACCTCATGCAACGCTTGTTAAGTACCGTATCCAATTGTCAGATGGGACACACACACATCGTGCATTGTTGCCCACCCAATTCAATGAGCTTGTCGTGGAGGAGGCTCTAGTCAAAGGTTCCATTGTGCACCTCAAAGAATACGACTGCAAAAAATTTCATAGATTCACGTACGTACATAATTACCATATAGTTTTAAGCTCTTGTTGTTTTACAATGTACATTTCATTCACTTTCAAATTGTCCTTTTCTTGCAGGGCTATCGTAATTCATAGCCTACAAGTTGTCACAAACAATGCATCAATTATTGGAGTTCCAGTTGCTATTCATCAAGCTACACTTTGTACACCCTCTAGCAGCTCTCAAGGGCCATTAGCCACCCCTCAATCTCCCAACGGGTCACTTTATGAACCATCTGAACCAACTCCCATTGCAACCTTAACGCCATACCATAAGGTTTGGTCCATTCAAGGTCGTGCCCTTGCCAAAAGTCCAATTCATGAGTACAAAAACTCAAGTAATGATGGGAAAGTCTTTGGGTTCGATTTTGTAGATAAAGCAGGGTGTGAGATACATGTTACTTGCTTTAATGATCTTGTAGACAAGTTCTACAATGTCATCGAAACCAATAGTACTTATGTCATCTCCAATGGCCGCATCAGAGTTACGAACACAAAATATAGTAGTGGTACAAATGCTTATGAAATTTTCTTACACAACTCCTCAACCATAACTCCATTCACTTGCGTACACTCCGCTATACCAACAGACAACTACCATATCAAAAGCATTGAATCACTAATGTCATTGCCTATTAATTCCCTTGTAGATGTCATTGGAATTGTTTTATCTATCTCTCCTGCATCAACCATTCGCAAGAGAGATGGCACTGAAACAACAAAGTGTACAGCTACAATCATTGACATGTCCAGCCATACCATTGACATCACACTTTGGGGTAGTCATTGCCAAATTGTTGGGAAACAACTAGCTAACCTTCCCCTAGAACCCAAGCCACCAATTATTTTGATTAAAAGTGGTCGTATAACCACATGGTTTGGAAAGTCTATAGATAATATCTTTCCAACAATCATTCTAATCAATCCCAACTTGGTTGAAGCCTCAACATTATAGACTTGGTATACCACTATAGGGATTGCCCAACCTTGCCTTTCCCTTTCAAAGAGCCAGCTGCCGACCAAAAAATTTGAAAACCCAATTCCTATTTCAAGTATTGCAAAACTAACCTCTCTTGACAAACAAAATGTTTGTGTGAAGGCCACTATCACAAAGCTCCACTTAGACAACTTCTACTACCTATCATGCCCTCGCATGGTGGAAAGAAAAAAGTGTAAGAAAAAGGTTGTTCAGATTACCCCAGGTGCATTTAAATGCCCCAAGTGTTCTGCAAAAATTGCTACATGTGATTTAACCTACATGCTAAAGATGGATTTGCAAGATGTTACGGGCCATCTTCTTGATGTTACAGCATTTGATGAACTAGCAACAACATTGTTAGGAGTTTGTGTAGAAGACTTCCAACTCCTACTAGCAAAACCCAATGCAGCAAGCAAAATTTTGTAGACAATTGTCAGTTGTGATTTCTTCTTGGCACTTAACATCCAAACGAATGCTTTTGATGGACGTGAAGTACAAAGCATTGTTACCACAACTATTAAACGTGCTTAGCTTTTCTACTACAGGCTGTTGAAGTACACTTGTCATGTCATGTGCAATTGTGCATATTTGTAAGCACGACAAACAATTACATAAAACATATATATATATATATATTTCCATTTGTTTAATTGCAAACCACTCTACTTGGATTTTCCAATGTGTGATCTTCAACTTGAATTTAAATCCACTTATGTGCTGACATATTATTGCTAAAGGCAAAATATATGGGGCAAAATTGGATGTTTGCAACAACTATGGCCTGCTATCTTAAATATGATTTTTTTTTAGATTTTAATGCAATGTGGATGTGATCCTTTTAAGAATGATGTTTTAAGATAAAAAAACAGCAAAAGGAGGAAACTTATCCTTATCAAAATATCTAATGCTATTGGAGACTAATAGTTCTAATATGTGTATTGATTCTCTTAATTTAGTTTAATGGGACTATCTTTACAACTTGCTTTTCATGTGGTACACGATTTGGGTCAATTACTACTATTTCACAATAATAGCTTGCAAAGATAAAAGAAGTGAATACATACATACATGATTATGATGGTATTCTTTCTCAAGATTCAAACTACTATTTTATTCTTATTGAACATTCTTTAATCACACCAAGAGTAGGTTGTTGGAATACTCAAGCTACTCCACTTACTACGAGGACCCCATGACACTTAAATTAGAAATATGCATCTATTTGCCCTGCTTGATGTAAGAATAATGGTGTTTGTCTTCTCACAATGTCATGTTTTACATAATGTACAATGTCATTCATTCTCCATGCTCATCTATATATGCATGTAAACGAAATATTTTTTTTTCTAAGATTAGTAAATATACTTTAATTTGACTCAATTAATTAGTGAAGTGAAGAGCAATCAAGCAAGCTTCCTCACAGTTCTTCAACAATAGAGATGCCACCAACTCAAGACCTTCCAATAAAGCTAGGCCTTTGGTTTATTGTTTCTTTTAAACAATGGTAGATAAGTGATTGAGAGATAGCAAAATATAACTCAATACATATAACTAACAAAAACCTTGGAAAATGCTTCATGCAACATATAACTCAAACCCATGTAGGTGTCTATTTTCAAATAAAATTGCTATAACAAACTGCTCTTACACATTGCCATATCCAAAACTCTAAACATATTACATAGATGAAAAAAACAATGCGCCTACTAATACAATCCCAATCTTCATCCATCTGAAAGCCTTCAGGTCAAGAAATATTCCATTTGATGTAATTCAATTTATATTAAAAACATAAGTGCATGTAAAAGAGAAACCAAGGCTATCTGTTTATTTTAAAGCTCGTAAATTTGACAATTATGAGATTATTGATGGCTTTCTGATACCAAAATGGCTACAAATTATTTAGGCTATTACTTTTGTCAAACTTGCTTCTTGAAACAAATCTAGCTTGGTTTTCTCTGTGCTGCTTCCCATAGTTTAATTTGTCTTCTTTGACATAAACTATGATGTGAAACCACCGATTACCTACATGTGGTTTGCAGAGTGTTAATACCAAATGGTTAAAAATTCCAATCTTGTTTGGATTTAGATTCAAGTCCCCTGTGACACGAATTTGCTAATGCTCATTCTCTGAAACTGTCAATTGATCAGATAATTCGCTTCAAGTCCTTAATCCATTTAATATCTCTATCCCTGAAGCCATAGATACCTTACTGATCACCTATTTGATACTGGAGATGCTATTACAGATTCACTTTATAAAAGAAACCTTTTTTTCTTTGAGGATTCATTTGAAAGTTCAAAGATGCTCTACTCACTTTCACCATCAATTGACTTGCCTTCTTCTATTTCTGCATCTTTCATTAGAACGTCTATACACTCTTCTTCCATTTCAACATTTCAATGGAAAAAATTATAGCATTAACTGACACAAAGACAATCTATATGAAAAAATCATGTCTTTGCACCAACCATGATTGTTAACGTTAAAATGGAAAAAGAATGTATGTACTATGATGAAAGATAAAATCAGATTTTTTTTCATACTCTTCATATTTCTGATGGCCATTAATTTGTTCATTGTCAATTCCCTTGGACCTCTGAAGGTTAAAGTTGCATCAGAAATCATTTCTATCAAAAACAAAAAAAAAACCCAATTAATTGCAGACAAATTTCTCTTCTGAGCAGATCTATTGCCAATCTACTTCAGGAGGGTGAAGATTAAGATCTAAGAGCGACAATCTCCTTGCAGAAGGAGCATCTGCATCTGCTTCGTCATCTATAATGTCTGACAAGGAATCACAATCACTTTGAACGTTTTGCATCGAAACTTCCTCCAAATTTTTTCTCTTACAACGATTTTGTCTACTGTCAAAAAAATCGAGATCTGCTTTCCCACCATCAGACCAAAAATATTGCTTAATATGAGGAGCCTTGAAAGCCAAAAATGAAGCATTACCCTTTGTAACTCGCTTTATTGTTGAACAGGCATCAAATTGTTGGGTACCATTATGGCTGGTGCCGAAATCATATTCATAATAGTAATTTTTCATACGTTAACATGTAATATCTATCAGTAAATCAAATATGAATTCATTGATATATAATTTGGATCCATAATTCAGATTCCTTCTGCATAATTTTAATAAGCATAATTGCTAGGAGTAGCTTCAGTTTGTGATGATTATTGAAATCTTGTCAACAACATTATTTGCCAATTGACTTGATAAACACCTACAGACTCAAATGGGTTTTCCACTTGATGAATGGTGGTACAATTTAGCTTTGATATGTTAATCCTTCACTTAAAAGAAAAAAAGTTTTGGCCATCGTGGCACCATTGACATGCTCTAAAGTTGTACATTTTGGACAAATGTTATACCATTAGTAAGGAAATTCTGCATATTATTGCATTATACCTTCCAAAAATGTCTGCAAAAATAAAGCAACATTATAGGACTATGAATTAAACTAGTAGAGCTTAGAAATAGTAGACTGATTTCTTAAACCAGCAAAGCTTAGAAATAGCAGATTGATTTCTTAATTCAAGAGAGGATATGTAGCATACCTTACTATTTGAGCCTACCTTACTATTAGGATTGTTTGATTGATTGGAAACTTGAGAGTTATGGGTTCAATATAGGCACAATATGTTCTTGTATTTTGACACTCCAATGGGTGCGCTCAATGATACAAATCCTAATATCTTTTTATAAGATTTGGGCTTTGTTCTAAAAAATAATTATAAAACATAACGGTTCTCTTATGATTGCTCTTGCTGCATTTTATTATTTTCCATTGAAACTTCAACCATGTATTTAATTATGAAATAGTTTCCTGCAATGTTAAAATTTACATAATCAAGTTCATTGTTACAATTTGTGCACAAACATAGTGAAAATAGCTTAACTAGCGCCTGCATGGTTTGTATTCTACCCTCTGTTCCATTTCTTGTCATTTTATTTCATCATTTGCTTTAGCTTACTAGAAAATATATTTGAATGTTAGAATTGAGGTGGAATTTGTGCTTCAACAATTCGTTCATGCAATTTGTTACATATATAAATCAGATTGAGGGGCGGTTTCAGGACAATCCTAGATTTCAATTGACGGAAATAAAGCTATAGAAAAATAATAATAAGCAATTTCATAATTCCTTTGGAAAGTAGCTTAGATTATTTTTTGTCTTCATTGATTCTCTTATCTGTCTGCAACATCATTTGAGTGTAAAACATTAGGACCTCATATTCAGTTTTAAGCCGAGTTCATAGTCAAAAAGATCACCAAATTTGCAGAATTTCTTGTTTCATATATACTTTCATCTACACATCAAATCAAAAACAAATGAAGTTAGTATTTCAATAGCATGCATTTACCTCACTATAATTAGACCACATTGTTCCATATTCATGAAATTCGGATCAGATTTTCTAACATCCATATAAAAGAAACCTTCTTTTCTTTGAGGATCCATTTGAAAGTTCAAGGATGCTCTACTCACTTTCACCATCAATTGACTTGCCTTCTTCTATTTCTGCATCTTTCATCAGAACGTCTATACACTCTTCTTCCATTTCAACATTTCAGTGGAAAAAATTATAGCATTAACTGACACAAAGACAATCTACATGAAAAAATCATGTCTTTGCACCAACCATGATTGTTAATATTAAAATGGAAAAAGAATGTATCTACTATGATGAAACATAAAATCAGATTTTTTTTCATACTCTTCATATTTCTGATGGCCATGTAACCAGATTTCATTTACTTTGTAAATTATATTGTGTATATTTATACAAGCCATCTTACACACATGTAATGAAAAATTTGAAAGTTTCCTTAATTAGTAGAAATAAACACCGATCCTATGTTATCACTGATCCTTGATCTTCAATATTTCTGCCTATGTTTCCATTTTCCTAATCTATAGTAAAATTAAAAAGAGAAAATAAAATTACCATTTCCATGAGAAGTACCAACATGGTCCACTTCATTTGGTGGGCATGGTCCAATTTCTATACCTAATACACATTATAATGAACAATCATTAACAACATTGTTTGTATTTAACATTGCATTGCTACCAAGAAGTAATACAAAACCATCTATAAAACAAAAAAAATTAATATGTCTACATACCATACAAAGGAATACCAAAACCATACCTCCCAAATTCAATAATTTTGAATTAGTAAATGCATAGCTCATATATTTTTATAAATGAAGATGTATTTTAACAAAAGTTTCTAGACTTGTATGTGTATTTTAAGTTTGAACTCATATACATTACCATTACATTCTATTCAATAACTAAATTTTTAGTTATGTCTACCAATTGCTTCTCAAATATGATTGCATTAAACAAAATTTTATGGTCAATGACTTCTATGTTTACACTTTGATATCATGCATTTTCTTTATGTTTACTATCCTTTATGCATTTTTCAAATTTATTTATAAATTATATTTATTTTTCTATTTAATAGTAATGTAAAAGCTAATAATACTTTTCATGCACAATAGCAATATGTCAGATCAAATCCGTACAGCATGGGCACACAATTGGTTGTCAAAGTATCACCCATATCTTCCACTCACTGTCCTCCTTCGTATAGAGGAATTGAGTGTTTGATATTGAGTGAGAGATAGGATAGTGAGGAGAATACATAACAATGGACCACAGACTTCTCAAAATAAAAATCCCAATTATGCTATATACTTTAACTCCCTATATGAATCAAAGATCAGAATGTCCTTAGATGTCAAATTTCATCATCTACAACTTGAGATTCTAGATTTTTGTGATTGGTCAGTTGCTCTTTACCATGAGATTCGAGATCTTTACCTCGCCGGATGCATATGGAATATCACAATTAGACCAATGGTGAATATAAAAAAACACACTCTATCTGATGAACTCAGTATGAAGTTCATGAGATTTCTTAAGGGACCATCCAAAATTAGTAATCACATCGGCCCACCTGAGGAATGGATACTTGCAACTCTTAAGTTTAGTTACTCCATTAGATTTATGGTGCATTAGGTAATGCCATCATTTAGGTTGTTACATGAAAACTATGGTATACCTAGCTTACATGCTGTGAAGTCCAAATTGACAATTAAAGTTCGGAATAATCTTGAAGATACTGAAGATGGAGAGTTATTACCAGTGCATCCATGGTTAATTAAATGAAATTATTGTACATAAATTATGTGACAAAAGTTCCAAAACTATATAAGCATTGTATAGTTGACTATATTCAATTTTGATAATATTTTACAAAATGTGAGTTAGATTTATTAGTCATGCAAAAATGTTTAGTTAAGTGGAAATATTTTTAAATTGTATATATGAGTATATTTAATTTTGATAATATTTTTAAAAATGTGAGTTAGATTTATTCATCATGCAAAAATGTTTAGTTAAGTGGAATTTTTTAAAAATGCTTGATGTATTTAGTTTACACAAATATTGAAACAAACCTAAAACATACAATTTTTAATCCCCACCTCTTATTGTTTATGCCCAATGTATTTAGTTTACACAACTATATTGAGTATTTCTTAATGCTCGATGTAATCAATTTAAATTATCTTACTTATTGTTAAACATTTTATGTAAACATACAGAAATACATTATGGATTTGGAAAATTCAAACTTGCAAGATAAGCGAACCCATCGTAACCAGCAACAACAAGACTGCTACCATGCATGGAAAGACATCGTCAATAGAAGAAGACATGAAATCGCACAAAGCTCCGTTGCTAGTGCCTCCACATCTACACTCCCCTCCTCCGCTTACGCTGCCCAACTCCATCTGCCTCCAATCTTTCCTCAAACCTTTTTTGCTGCAAGAAATTATTTCAATTCTACTCTAGACAAGCTTGCACACATGTCAACTTGTCTAGTTTGCATGGAAAAATATCCAGGTATAAAGATAAAACAGTTAAATGGACTTTCAACTTGTTATAGATGTGCAGCTGAAAAAAATGGCCATCGCTTCTCAACATGGAATAACATGGACCCTGGTGAGCAACCTCTATGTCTAAAAAAACTCAGTCAAGTTGAAGAAATGCTAATAGCTAGGGTTAGCCCTATCCTTCAAGTAACCTATGCAAAGGGAGGCCAACTCAAATATACTGGCCACACTATTTCCTTTCCTCAAGATATTTCTAGGATTGCTACACAATTGCCTAGATGTATAGATGAATTAGACATCCTATTAGTTAATAGGAAAAACATCGACCAACAAGATTATAGCTTCTTCGTGAGTAGAGGGCGTGTTTACGATGCACTGCATTATAAAATCACACACGACCCATTCTACCAAAATGTGCACTTAAATGAGGTTGCATTAGCATGCCTACCAATTGCTTCCACTACCATTATCGACCTCTTACCTGCAACAACCACAATTACTAGCCCAACAACTGCAACCTCTGCGCATATAGATGCTACAACCTTTAACCCTTCTGAAGAAAATGTTGACCACTCGACTTCCTTTGTAGCTAATCTTCCACCAGCACGTATAGAAGTTGAAGAATTGCATTCTATACTGCAACTAGGTCAAGGTCGGCCAACCTTGTCTATGGACTGGCCACCCATTTCACCATCTCCTATCAATGAGTACACCACTGAAGGATTGTTTGTTATGGCTTTCCCCACTTTGTTTCCAAAAGGCATAGCTGATTTCAAACAACAACGCATGCAAGAAGTTAAATTACATGAATATGCTCTCCACTTGCTCAGGTACTTTGATAATAGGTTTGGCCAACACCCTCGCTTCAGATACTTCATACTCAATATTATTATGCGTCATCGCAGCCAAGCCACAACATTTGTTTTTGTCCATAAGCACATTGATACATGCTTGCCAACAACTATTTCTGATCTTCATCAGCGATTAAAAGACCTTCTAGATGAAAAACTTGTTGAACAACTCATGCGCTTTGGATCATCAATTCGTGGAACACGCCCTTTTTGGAACCGTTGTAGAGCAGAGCTCTCTGATATGGTTATCCAAGTTGGTTGCCCATCGCTATTCCTCACACTAAGTGCGGCTGATACAAAATGGCCAGACCTGCATAAGATCATGCCATCAACTGCACCTTCAAATATGCAAGCAGCTTATAAATGGAGGCTACAAAATATTGTTCAAAACCCACACCTTGTTGCCCAATATATGCACCATAGGTTCATTGCATTTCATAAAGAGGTTTTGGAAAAACTACTTGGCACAACTGACTATTGGTACAGGTATTTTTCTTTCACCCTCGTTCATTTCCAATGGATGCAATTAAAATACTTTCTAAACAAACAATCTACCAGGTATGAATGGCAACATAGAGGCTCTGCACATATTCATGGTTTCCTCTGGCTACCACAAGCACCTGATATTGGGAAACTGCAATGGAATAACCTTCAATCGGTACAAAATGCCATTCAATACATTGAAAGGCATGTCTCTGCATGGAACCCCCGAGGCTTACTTTCAAGGAACCAGGCAATTCATCGATCTCTTCATGATGACCCATGTTTAATGGACAGTACAATGATCATGCAATCCGACCCTCTCATTGACTACACTGAACTTGTCAATTGTGTTCAACGTCATACTAAGTGTACCTTGCAAACATGCCTTAGGAAAAAAGGCCACTTGTTACAATGCCAATACAAAGCCCCTTGGGCCATTCAAGAACTTTCAACCCTTCAAATTGATGAAGCTGGCCAACCAAAATTCACTACTGCTCGCAATGATGACCGCTTAAACCTACACAACCCTTCTATCCTCTCCATTTGGAGAGCTAACATTGATTGCCATCCTATTATCTCTATCCATGCAGTCCTCAAGTATATTGCAAAATATGCTGCAAAAGCTGAAAACAAGTCAGAAACATACCATGCAATGCTATCTCGTATTTCAACCAATACAGACTCTGACAAGCCCACCCCAATAACTTTAAAAAAAATGCTTGCTGATACACTGGTCGATCGTGATATTGGAGCCCAAGAAACTTGCCACCTCCTACTTAAACTTCCACTCATCCTATCAAGACGAACTTTTGTCTCTTTAAATGTGAACCACAAAAACTTTCAGCTAGTGTGCCTCTCATCCAAATCAACCACCAGCAAGCCAAATACCATTGATGCTTACATGGCTCGTCCAATACATTTAGAGTCTATGTCACTTCTTGAGGTCACCCAAAGGTGGACCTACAAGGCTTCTTGAAAGCACTGCCAATGGAAAGAGCAGTCCACTAAAGCCATTGTTCGTGTTTCCCCATGCTTCACCTCCATCCTTGCAAGAGATAACAACCAATTTCAATCATTTTGTTGGAGTGAACTACTATTGTACAAACCCTTCCGCAACATTCGCAACGAATTCACTTTGTCAGCCACTCCTATTATAGAACAGTGGGAGAGTTTTGCATCCAGTTATAATCCTTGGCATGTGCTCCGCACACCCTTACAGCCTTCCGAAGGAACCGATTCTACATCCTCTTCTAGTGAAGAAGGAACAATGCAAGATAACAACCCATCTGAATGGCAAGTACTATCAAGCCTATACCCAAGCATTCCTTTCCACTTTGATGAACTAGACATGCTTGGTCGCCGTGACATTGACTTACACCATGATTGGAGTTCTTCCCAACTCAATCCCCACCAAAAAGAATATGCTACAACCTACATACAATCCAATCATCCAACATTTGAAGTCCCCCATCTTTCGACTCCTACCCATTACAACCTCTCTGCCGAACAACAAAAAGCATTTGATATAGTTTTCATCCATCTAAATGCAAATACTTTCCAAACTCCTTTTAAAATGATTGTTCAAGGAACTGTCGAAACAGGTAAATCACACCTAATCAAAGCCATCCAATCTGCAATGCAAAAATCATCCCAAAATGGCCCATCACCATTACTACTTCTTGCACCTACAGGTGTAGCAACATTCAACATCAAAGCATCAACTATCCACTCAGCCCTACGTGTCCCTATCAAAGATATTGCCCCCCTACAAGGCCAAAAACTAGCAAGCTTCCAAGAAAAAATGCACTACATTCGCTACATATTAATAGATGAAATGAGCTTCATTGGTCCTAAGTTACTTCAAAGCATTGACATGAGGCTACGTGAAGCATTCCCCAGTCACAATCAATTGCCATTCGGAGGATGATCTATCATGCTCTTTGGTGACCTTGGCCAACTTCCACCAGTCGAGGACATTCCTATGTATGCCTCAACCTCATACGGGGGTTCTCTATGGCGCAACTTCACCATTGTTGTAACACTAAGAAAAATATTTTGTCAAATTGGTGACAAACCAGCACAAGTTACCTTTCGTACTATCTTGTCCAATTTGTGAAATGCAGAACCTACAGTGGAAGATTGGCAAGTTCTTATGTCACGCTCAAGCTCTTCAATGACCTCTACACAGCAAGCAAAATTCTTGTCCTCAACACACCTTTTTTCAACAAATGAAATGGTCTCACTTTATAATCATCAAATGTTATTATCCTTGGCAAGACCTATTGCCTTGTCAATTGCAGAGCAACGACGAGGGTCACCATGCACTGATCCTGATGAAGAACAACTAAAATCAAAGGTCCTTTTGTGTGTCCAACAAGAGGTAATGTTATGTTCAAATTTATGGGTCGAAACAGGCCTTGTCAATGGTGCACTTGGCCAAGTCCAAACTATAGTATACAAGGATGATGAAAATCCACCTTCACTTCCATTTTTTGTTGTATTTCACTTCAACAATTACATAGGTCCTGCTTGGGATGTTAATAATCCAAAATATGTCCCTATACCCCCTGTGAGCCGTGGACTTCGTTGTCAAATCCCCCTAAAAATGGCATGGGCTTTAACAATCCACAAATCACAAGGACTTACACTAGATAAGGCAACTATTGACATCAACAACATCAACCGACACGGCTTTACATTCACAGCTATTTCTAGAGTTCGTGCACTATCAGACTTGCGTATCAAACCAGGCTTCACATTCCAAAGATATGCACAAATGACACAGAGTCCATATGTAGCGCGTCGGAAGAAAGAGGAACAACGCTTATTGTCATTGTCAGAATTAAACTCTTGAATAAAAACTCATTAAAATAAACATGCTTTTATTGTTGATTATGTATTCAAAATCTATCTATTGTCTCTATAATATCAATAATGTCTTCTCTTTTGTACCAACACAAATATGGTTCATTATTTACAAGAACTCCTTAATTCTTTAATTCTATTGTGTACATTAATAACCCTTATGGTTAAGGTGTAATTAAAATGACAAGTATTATAAACTTTGGAGTAGATGTTACAATGCTTTATTGTTGATTATATATTCAAAATCTATCTACTATCTCAATAATATCAATAATGTGTTCTCTTTTGTACCAACACACATATGGTTCATTATTTATTAAAACTTCTTAATTCTTTAATTCTATTGTGTAGATAAATAACCCTTATGGTTAAGGTGTAACTCAAATGAGAAGTATTATAAAGTTTGGAGTAGATTATTTAAATCTTGCAATGACATTTTATTGTGACAATCTGGAATGTTATTTAAATTTGTACAATTAATATGAAAGAAGATTGTATGGGATTTCAAAATAATCTGAGCCTTAGTACCTATATTCAATACGATTTAATATCAAATGATGGATATGAAAATCTCAAAACAAAGATACTTTTATTATTCATTATGTATTCAAAATCTATCTACTGTCTCTAAAATATCAATAATGTGTTTTTTTTTGTAGCAACACACATATGATTGATTATTTAGTTTAATTAACATATTGGATCACACTCTACGATCTGGGATTAAACAAATATACACAATTTTATTTCAGAAGCTTTAGTTATAATATTTTATAAGTAGTCATGTGCTTCTATGAATGCCCTTTGATTTACAATTATTTGAGGGCTTAGGAAGTTGCCATAAACTGTAATTATGTGTGTTTTCCTGTATCTCTGTGACTTGCAATGAGATTTTATTCTGACAAATTGGAATGTTATTTAAATTTGTTCGGTTAATATGAAAGAAGATTGTATGGGATTTTGAAATTATTTGAGCCTTACTACCTATGTTTAGTAAAATTTGTTATCGGATTATGAATCATGAATATTATGTGTGGGTGCCCAAAGTCATCACGATGTGAATATTGTGGATACAAAACAATGTTAAAACAAGGCAAATATATGGTTATTGTTAATTTATAACAAATGTGAATCTCTATTTTTTCTATTTCTATGACATATTGTAATTGAGCTTTCGTGTAACTTTGGTTGCTATTTCAATTGCCACTTAATGTCTAAGTATTGCCTTTTCATTAATTAATAATAATATTAAAGTCAATAAATTAATAATATAAATTATAAATTTATAATTATAATTTTTATATAAATTATAAAAATGTAAAATATAAGAAAATATTAATAATAATATTAAAATCATTTTCTAAATGATTTATCAATTGATCTTATTTACTACACAAATGTATGCAAAAAATAAACCATTTTTTTCCTAATTGACCTTTCAGGCCTCTTCGGCGTACCCAATCATGAACATAAAATAATAAATAGATAAACGAAAATTTATGTTATTATAAGGCTATCTTACTCATGTATGCACAAGTGGATGCTGAGGCAAGGGCTTGCAAACCATTTGATAGATTGACTCAAGCAAGAAGTGGATACATAAGAAAATATAGGAAAGACACAAACTTGTTCAACATAATAAATTAGAGATGATTATTATATTACCCTAAAATGTTTAAATACATTTATAGACAAAGAATATAGTCCAAAGATACATTCCAAGGAGAGGGACAATAGTGTGCAAAGTTCATGGAGTAATAGAAAAATTACAATCCTAAGTTGAGAATTGGTATTTGAGAGGCAATGAATGCTGATGTTTCTCCAAAGTTAAATCTACAAGCCAAAGAAAGCTCACCAATTACCTTAAAACACACAAATGTAAATTTATATTCTTGAAAAAAAATGAAAATTCTTGTTATGTTATTAGTCATATGGATATCCTATACATATTGATAAAATAATGTAAAATTAAAAAATACTTATAATTAGTAATAAATCTAAAAAACATAAATTTATTCTTACAATTAATAAAAAGTTTCTAAATTCATATTAAAAATAAATCTTGTTAAAAATATTCTAAAAGTTAAAAAATAATTATATTCTATTTTTAAAAGATTTTTCTTTAATATATATTTTTATATTAAATATTATAAATCATATATATTAATATAAAGCAATGATAGCTATTAGTAAAAATGTGAAAATCTTAAATTTATTGTTAAAAATATTTTAAAAATTAGAAAGAATTATATTCCATCATTAAAAAGATTCTAAAATAATTTATATTTTTATAATAAACATTATAAAATTATATATATTTATATATATCTATAATAAATTTTTACGGTTTAATAATAATTTTGAAGTGTCACATATATGATCTAATAAATTTTAAAGTTGTAATATGTGGTCTAAAATGCAAAAAAAAACTAAATAGACCATCAAATTTCCTAGAGGAAACCATTTTGAAAGCACTTATGATTGCAACAATAAAATGAGAATAATAAAAGGGAAGGAGCAAATAGTTAAAGCAAATTGAGTTGGTTGAGAGTTAGTTGCTAGTTTATAATTATAATTATACTAGTTATTGTTGGATTAGAGTAGGAAAGAAAGTAAAATTCAAAATAATTAAAGATTAATTTGTTAGATGGGTAATTTAATAGTTAATATGGAGGGTTTAAAGCTTGGATGACACCAAGATTTATGAGATAAGAAGTTTAAAATATATATAATAAATAAGAAAACGTTACAAGAAAGTAAATGGATAAAAGTTAGGGTGAAGTACGATTCTTTTTTCAAAAAAATTGTTGAAATTAAATATATCTTGCAAATTCATTCAAATTATTTTCAAGGAATGTTAGTGAGATTAATTCATTATCCATTAATTGTAATAGGGAGGTTAATAAACATTTGTGAGAGAAAGCAAATCTTTGATTTAATGAAATAAAATAAGAAGTGGGGTCACCACTTTATTATTAATAAGTAAATTAGAAACAAGGGGTATAGTATCTTAGATAAAAAATATATATGAAGGTTAATTTAAATATGATTAAATTAAATAATAATCAATAACTAGAGTCATAAAAGAGTCGATTCTTAATGTTGAAGTATTTAACAACAAGAAATTTGATTGGATCTTGATTTCATATTAGGTTCACTAATTAAAGTATTCAAAGTGAGCATAAGGATATATATAATCTTTGTGATGAAATTTGGAAGTCTAATCCAATATTTTAGATGTTCAAGAGCGGTACTAATATTGAAATTGCGGAACTTTAATTCTCTTCTCCACTAATAGTTCTTATCGTTGGAAACCGTGGGTCTATATGAAAACTTTATTTTATTCACTAATTATCTTTTAGGTTTGTATTGTGTCATGTGGTTTAAATTCAAATCCTTATTAAAATGTACAACTAGTGATCATCCTAAGATTCCTTGTTCTCTTATCTAATGAATAATCTAGTTAAATAGCTATTAAGATAACACATTAGCTCCTTTATGTGTATAAATGGCTCCATGTGTAATTGGCTCATTACCAATTTGAGAGATCAATTATATAGTAATTAGGAGGTTAGTGGGTATAGTGTGTTTGTACAATATTTATTAAGAAGAGTATGAAATACTTTGTTACCAATAATATTATTATTGTGATTTTTTAATCATAATACTATAATCATTGGTTAGGAAGATAGTTAATAATCCTAATAATATTAACACGATAGTTTATAGTATTTAATTTTTATTTCAAAGATATTATTATAAATGTGTTAGGAAATAGTAAGTGGTATTTTATAGTTGGTAAAACCATTAGCAATAATAAGTATAGATATCTAATACTCTAGGAACAATAATCTTAACTTTACTAGAAGTAAAATTGGAGTTCAATAATGTTAGAAAACCTATTTTAGCTAACGATAATACTAAGAGTGAGATTGGTGATATTATCTTTGGTATTATAAGAAAGTGCAGTATTAAATACAAATATTGAGAAAGGTTTAAATATCAAACTTGGTATTTAATGAAAGTGGTATTGAGAGATATAATATTAATGTTTAGCATTAAAGATAATATCATTAAAATCTTTACTTATCAAGAAAATAATAGTGTGAATATTAAGGATATAAATACTGAAAGGCAATGATAAGGAATAAAGGTAAATATAATACTAATAGGAACATTTATGGAATCAATATCATTAAGGATATTTAATACCAACCTTACCATTAGTATGTTATCATTTTTGTGTGTGGTTAGTAATTATTAGTGTTTATTCACATTTATTTATTTTTAAAAATTGGTGGTTGTGTAATGTTTAGTTGTGTAAAATTTGGGGATGACACGAGCTTTTCCTTAAATTTTGGGATTCTGGGTTTGGTCTTCCATGAATCATTTCCTCAACTACCAATATCTTTCCCCTAAATCCAAATCTATAAATTTCAATGTCTTACACTTGGTCAACCCAATATTCTTGTTACACTTGGTATGCTTGGCATGCCAACCCCGAAGTCCCCTTTTATTCTCTAAGCCCCTTTTCCTTAAATTTTGAGATTATAGGTTTGGTCCTCCATGCATCCTTTCCTTAACTACCAACATCTTTCCCCCAAAATCCAACTTAGTAAATATTATATTTTTGGACTTGGTCATCCTGACATTTTTATCTATGCCTAACATGTCAACCGCCAACAAATATTTTTCACTCTAATCCACTTTTTATTAAAATTTAGGAATTTGGGGTTGGTCCTCCATGTATCCTTTCCTCAACTACCAAAATATTTCCCCCCAAATCCAACTTTGTAAAATTCAAAGTTTTGAACTTGGTTATCCCATAATCCTTGTTAGAATTCATATGTTCGACATGCCAACCCCCCTTTTCCACCCATAGTTCGTTTTCCTTAAATTTTGGGATTTTGGGTTTGGTCCTCCATGCATCATTTCCTCGACTACCAACATCTTTCCCCCAAAATCCAACTTTGTAAATTTTGGAGTTTGAAACTTAGTTATCCTAACATCCTTATTAGACTTGGTATGCCTAACATGCCAACCCCTCAACTTCTATTTTTTACTCTAATCCCATTTCCCTTAAATTTAAATATTTTGGGTTTGGTCCCCCATGCATCCTTTCCTTAAAAGTTACATCTTTCCCCCAAAAATCCAGCTTTCCAAATTTTAGGATTTCAAAATTTGTCATCTTGACATGCATGTTGGACTTTCCTTGCCTAGTATGCGAAGTATCAAAACTTCATTGTTCAATGAAAAAACCTTACCTACCTCCTTGCATGACCCAAGATGTCATCAATGGTCTCGAAAGGGACATGGTTTGATATATGAAGGATATAATACATCTCTTGGTACTTTTGGGCCTAGGTTCGAGGCATGGATGGTGTAAAAAAAGTATATGGTTGATGATGTAAAGAGCATGGTTCCAAGTGTGTGGCCATATGAAGGTGATACAAGTAAGTTCATGAGAGGCATGTAGAATTTTAGACAACCATGGTTCTTCTCCCAAGGTTGCTTGATGGTTTGGGAAGACATATTTTTTAAATTTTCCTTGAAGAGGAGAGGATAAATAAAATATGAAAAAAGAGTAGTTACAAAACTAGTAGAACAATGATATCCACAGGAAGCCCTTGAGTTTCAATTTTTTTTGATATTGCAACGATCTAGGTTATCCCAAATTTTTAATAAAATGTTGTAACCTTTATAGATGAAATGATTAAAGGCATACTCAACCTTAGTTGACTATCTGAGCCTTATGTATGATATATATTTTTGGATGTGTGTTGTTTAGTTGGCTAGCTATACATGACTATAAAAACCTTGCAAAGCCTTTGTAAGGTATATTTTCAACATAATAAAAGGAATGTATGGGAATGTTCATGGATTACTATGTAGACTTATTGAATATTATGCAACTGTTTATTATTTTTATGAATGTATGTATAGAGTTCAACTTGGGTGAAATCATAATACTGTGTTCCACTTTTTGGCCAAGATGGACATTTATATCAACATTTTTAACTGAATCTTCACCTTCTAATACCTATAACAACTAAATCGTTAAGAGTTTGAAGATGATGCAAACTAGTGATTTGTGGAAATTTGTGTGTAGCTTCTAAATATATATTTTTATTTTTTTCTGAAATAAATCTTGAATATTTTGAAACATCTCCTTTAATAACTAGATTTATACAGTAAACAACATTTTCATAAAGTAACGTTTATGCCGTAAAACATAACTTTTTTCTAGAAAGGATAAAATTCTAATTTTTAAAATATGTATTTTTAACATAATATCTAGGGCAAGGATATTTTTTCATAATTTTTTGTTACATATTTTTTAATTAATTTTTGAAGTCATCGTAACTATAATTTGGACATAAGTGAATGTCGTCAAACATAACTTGTTGTGTATGTATCGAAATCCTTTTTTTTGGTGAAACAAGGACATCAATACCTAGGGAAGAGGTATTTTTTGTTTTTTTTACAATGATTTACTATTTTTCCACCTCTGTAGAACAAAGAACTTGATGTTTGGTGATAAACCTATGTTCAGTAAAAATTAAAAATTAAATACATGATAAAATAAAAACATATCAGAACTATACTTGTTGGAAAGATTATTTTGAGGGCTACGATCATGAGAAATATAATTTCTAAATGACTATTTAATCCATCAAAAGGTAAAGAAAAAGTGGTTTTTTGCCATCATTTTGATAGGTGTAAAGGAGACTCCATTGTGGGTATGATTTAATACTAGAGGGGTTCTATCCAAGGGGATTTGATCTAAGGGGGTCTTATCTAACCATCTTCAATTAAAACCATTTTGATAGAACCTCTTAAGGATTAAATCATTAGTTTTTCTAAAAATGAGTGTTTTCAAGTGAAAATCAGGATGTCCCAAAAGTGGGATACACTATTGAGGTAGCACCCACTTTCTTATGCATTTTGAAAGACAATATTTTGTGGTATCTTAATCAAGGTATCACCTTTGGTTTTAGCTATTACATATTTTAGATGAAATCAAAGACTATGTTTCCTAACTAGATAAAGGAACTAGTCTACTACTAGATCCACCTCCCTATCATCCCAACACACTCAAAATAAATTAATGAAACATTTTTTAGTTTTATATATTCTAGTGTGTTCTAACTGTCATGTATGAATGTATATTATAACACAAGGGGTTGTTATTAAACAAATTCTAAGGAACTCACATGATAATTCATCTATTTTAATAAAAAAATTAACCTTGAGTTCCTCAAACCAACATATAGGCACAAAGTGACAACTAGAATAGGGTGCATTATGCAATTGGTATGGTTTGTGTGAATATTTTTCTTTTGTGTTTATACCTATTGTAGAATCCTAAGGAAACACCCCTTGGTTTAGCAAAGCTAAAAGTGAAAGAGATTTTACCCAACTCAATAATTGGTCCTCAGTTTCCCAACCTAAATATAGGTTTAGTGGTATTCTTCCTAGATTTGACACCCATGACACTTGGAAGACTATCCAACCTTAGGGGTTTGAGACTTACAAATCATATCACCAAAAAATTGGATTATCATGGATGAAATGTTCATAGATAGGATACTTATCAATGATTAGATTATAATGGATTTCACAATCATTATAGATAGGACCTTTATCAAAGATTTGATTGATGTGACTATCATGATCATATATGGCTATTTTCTAGGTAACACAATCTTGATTTATGTTGGATATTGTTTCATCATGCTTTTGAATTTTATCTTGATGTATATCCAATGGTTTATATAATGAAATATTATTTTGGATAAGGATATGGGATGCTTTGATGGAATCATGAATTTGACATGGTAATAGTGGATTTTGGATAGTGATGTCTTGAGTGAGCTTGATAGTTGATGGAGTACATGATAGTGAGATATATTTGGATGATTTAAGATTAGCCATGTGGTGGGAAGGCATAAAATTTATTGTTAATTTGAGCTTAATATACTTTTTTATTAGTCCTTAGAGAAAATCCTTCAAGGTATTTATATTAGATGGGTTTTTGGATTGAGATGGAGTGGACTATAATGGTTTAGACGATAAAGAATTGGGATAGTATATTTAGTGTTGGAAAATGTACTCCTTTACATTTTCACACTATTTTTGGGTCCCTTAATAAATTGGACATAATTAAGCATCTAATTGACCCAATTATGCATTTAAAAGCCTAATTAATCATGTTTTATGAAAGGGAAACTTGTATTAAACAATTACAAACATTAGTTAAATTGCCTTGGAAATTTAGTGTCCTAGATTTAGGTCCTAGAACCCATTTTCCAAATGGTGAATGGCTCCCCCTTAAGTTTAGGATCTAAATTTTTAATGTGGTTTTGGTGGTATTTTCATGATTCAAATTCAATTTTTAATTGTTCGCCTTTGATGTTTAATTGTCAAGAAATTAGAAAATTAGCTTAATATACAAGGTCTTTTTATCAATTCAAATCTAACAAAACTAGAGGTGAACTTGACAAGAGCTAAGATTATTGTTAAGTTAATTCAAGAGAAGATTTCTCAGTCATTTTTTGCAACATTCAAGATATCAAGAATCATGTCAAATTTATCTTCATTCATGCATGTTTTTGGAGCTAACATTGTGATGTAGGTTTCAAGCATTCAAGGCAAAATTCAAGCATCAAGATCAACATACAATAAAGCCATTTCATGCAAGATCAAGACCTTGGAGAGATGTATTATACTTCATTCCTCTAAGGATCTCCATTCAAGGGTTTGGTGAGTTGTAACATAGCATTATTCATTCATGATTCCTTCCATTTATGTTTCATTTTATTTCAAGGCTTTCCACCAATGATTGGATTGAATTTCTAATGTATTACTGGTTGTTACATGTATGAATCCATTATCCCAAAATGATGCATTGGTATTTTCATTATGTTATCCTAAATATGAATGAGTTAGTCATATATCTGACCAAGGGCTTGGAACGAGAATTAAATCATTTAAAATACTTTCAGCTACAATGTACCAATTTGAAGTATCACCTTATTCCTTGCAATAGATAGTATTTTGTTTAAAGGTCAGCCAAATCCTTAATGAATGTTTTCTATTTGCACCTTATAGGAATTTATCTATGTGAATGTGTTCTTGATCAAGGATGATTACATGAGCAAGATAAGAATTACCCTCCTAGGTTTCACAGAGCCCGGAGAGTAGGAGTAAGGGCCTAAGAATCCTTACTCATTTGTTGGCCAATCCTCACCCTTGTTGAGTATTGGGTTTTGGCAGATCTATAGGGAAGGGTTGAGATTAAGTTTGGTTCCTAAAAAATCACCAATAGGTACCATGCTCTGGGAGATCATCCATTGTTGCATCTGCCATCATTTAGAAGGTCCCTTCAGTACTTGTGGAAGATGTCGATGATGATGATGATGATGATGGAAAGGCAGTGTCTTATCATTCAATAATGTCTTCAATGTATTCAAAAAAATCACCGGTATCTTCTTTGTCTTGTCCAGTTGAAGGGATTAATCTTACTTGGTTATCTCTTAGCCTCCACATTTAGTAGTTTTGACTTTGTATAGTAGTGGTCTTGCACAATGTTAGTATAATTCCTGGTGTTTTGAAGATGAAATATAACAATCATAATGTTGGAAAGGAAAGTTAACTATGAAAACTATAAGAACAAGTCTATGAAGATAGCACCATCCTTGACAATGACACCAAAAATGTAGAGTCTAAGATAATGTATTGTAAAATTGGTAGAATTTACTCAATCTAGAGGGTTAACTGGTTGAACATTTCACTTCACATTGATAAGAATACATTAAATTATCAACCAAGGTGCATAAAAATATGATGGTACTACAATATATGTGCCTTCACAAACTCATTTTCACCTAAATTATCTTATGCAAACTTATTCAAGCTATTCTACTTTGTTGGAATCTTACAAAATTACAAAAAAAATAAAGTAGTTATAGAACCTAATGGCTAGGGTACCTACAACACAAGTTGTAGATGACTGCTAAAGACAAGTAAGTACAAAGTTAATCCAAAACTATTCAAAATAACAGAAAAAATAATTCTAAGCTCCAGAGTGTTACAATTCACCAATTACATATCTGTTCATGAGAAAAATATAGTATAACCAACTATAAGCTATTATACTTTACTTTGCAATTCATTTATAAAACAATGAAAATATAATTAACAAGAATGCATAAATGAACAAGTGAATAGATGAAGCGAGGGGTAGTACCTTGAGTGGATAGCTCAGGGAACTGTATCACTTAACTGAGAACCAAATCTAACTCACATTCTTATGCATCCATGTAACATACAAATCCATTCATTGCATACCACTAGATATTCAAACAAAATCCTTCTTGCAAATTCTATTCAATAATTTCATTTTGACATGTTTTTAGATTACTTGAAACTGAAAAACAACTAACTACTTAATAACTTGTAACAACCAACTAACTTTGCTACAAACTCATCCCCTGAATTTATACAAAAATGGGGAGAGATTTATTCAAACTACTAACTAACTGCAACCATTAATCCCACTCCTAGATACGAGGATATGACATTAAGATCGACTTATTCATTGCAATTGAAAAGGAAGAAGAATTCAACTAAGAAATTCAATGAAGCATCTTGCAGGTGAATCATGTTAGAAAATATTTAGAGTTCTAGAACAAGTATCCTTCTTCAATATTTATTCCTTCCACGATGGTTCATGTTCAACTCCACAACTTCCTACACTTTAGGTGAATGAACTCCACTGATCCCCTATTTTGTTGCTTTGGTTCTTACTACAAATGCTCTATTCTTGTTACCACATGCTGAGCTACAATGATGTTAATCCACACAACATACATATACAACTAACCTTCATAATCAAATCATAGAGTTCTATTCATGTGCATACGTTATCATATTTAAATCACGCAATACTACAAATATTATCACCATATTTCATATTCACAAGCTAGGTTCAAATTTGCAAGATATGTTAGGAAAGGATAGCATATTATGGAAGTTTTTGTCTAAAAGATACTCAGAAAAGATATGTAAAGTGTTTGAAAGAATATAAAAAACAACAAAAAAAGTACTAATGATCAAGCCCATCATATATGAAATGGGGCTACACACCCATATTCCTTATTTTACTAGGAAAAAGAGATCCCCTAGGATAAGATTGACTTTCAACCCTTAGGTGAGTTAACCTTAATGGAGATCTTTTTATCTTCCTTATATTGAGGACGAGGTAAATATGAATGAAATGCACTTTTGGGAGATAAATGAAAAATACTAAATGAATCCAATTATGCAATGTAAAACTTGACTAATCAATTTGAAGCATAAAAAAAAAAAACAATCAACTTCCAATAGATCTGAAAAGGGTAAGACTTTATGCACTTGTCACCAAAAGCTTCAGTTGAGTGTCCTCCCTGGATAGATTCACCCTAGGGTGAATGGGTCCTGCTACAGGGATGCAAAATTTGTTTTGATAGTCCTCTTCTCCTAGATCTACACTCCCAATTCCTTTGGATCTCATAGTTGAAAAGTTAGAAATAAATTTTGTAAGTAAGTTTATGTGGCTTAACAACTTTGACAACTTTACAAAATTGCACTTTTGATTAATCTTCAATCCTTCTTCATCTATAAATTTGCAACACACAAAGAGATGGAAAAATTACTTTTTTTGGTGAATGAGGGTTTACCTTGGTCAAAACCCGTTGCTAATTTGTAATATTCAAGTCACTGTGCCTAAAACATAACTACTCATTGATCCTATGCCCTTTCCTCATAAACCTATGACCTTATTTTAGCATTTAATCAAGTCTTTGAATTGAAGCAGAAATAAACTCACTCATTCAATCAAAACAACTGAAGACAAACGAAAAGATCATTAACCATTTCATTCGTAATTTGAAAGAGAATTACATAGGAGAGAATATGTTTCAGAACTGACATTTTCTTCTATAACTGCTATTATTGTAAAACTATTTTAAGATCATTACATAATAACCATACCCTTGAATCCCCACTAACCTATTCATCAATTCATCTATCTACAATTCGCTCCTTCATGAGCTTCATTTTTCTACCTAGACCATTTTGAGACCTAAAATTTGAACCCCTATAACCAACCATGAAATCCCTTTTATAGAACAAGGGAGCAACACACAACTGACTGAATTATAGTAACATTTCATTTGAATTTAAAAACTCATTTCACCTAAAATGTGAAATATTTCCCCAAATAGTCACATGTAATCATTTGCAAAGTGGGGAAAATCAAAATTTCACATAATTCTTCGAAGAAGAAGAACGAGCTTGCCAAAAGGAATCTTTAGTCATTGTAATAGCTTCCAAGCCTCCAATTTTGCACTAAGGACAAAACCAAATATATGCTAAGAAGGAAAAAAAATTCCACCAAGGCAATGCTATAATCAAAAATAAAACCAGGACCAAGAAGCAATCCTGCTCTATTAGCACTAGAGTACGCATGTCCACTCCGAGTCTTTCTAGAAACTAAAGAAACCACCACTTCATCGTCACTAGAGTCGATCATATTTTCCATGGTAAGTAGGTATTGGCAGTATCCTAAATCTATTTCATCCTCACCGCCCGAGGGACTATCCAGGATTTCAATGGGAGAATTGTGTCATCCCATGTAGGCTCAGTGATTCTTATTCCTCTTTTTGCTTCCCTCATAGATTCCATCAACTCTTTGGACTTGGTCGACTCACCCAAAACAACCCTTTTCCTCATATGGTAAGTGCTCTCAACACCACCTTGCACAAATTTTTATCCATGGGCACTCCTATTGCCCTTTTTCTTCAGAGCTATAGGAACTCTAGGTGTGTCTAGTTCACTCTTAGGGATACCGTCATGAGACTCAAGAAAACCAAGTCTCCTAGACCTTTTGATTGGGGAGGCAGATACATTTGGTTTACTCATCTTCAATGAAGAAACTTCACAAGCCCTGCATGACATGGACAATCCTAGGAGAGAATTATTTACTACCCTTGCAATATCTTGATATAGTCACTCACGTCACCCTCACTTGGGCCTAAGCATCTAATTGCAATTATGCATAAAAGATGACCACCACCTCCCATTTATCAAGCAACTTGAGTATGTCGACCATTAATTCTCAAGGGAAGCCAACACGAGTGAGCAAATGATCAACAGGTGGATTTTGAATCACAACCATTAATCTCCTAGATGCTTTGAAATTTGTTTATCATCTTCAATTATTGTAGAAAATCAATCATTCACACACCTCAGGATTGGTTTTGTGTAACCTTGCAAGCGTCTTTTTCCATTACTGCTCGCTTGTGCGAAGAAAAATGGATATCATGTCCATATCTTGATTTCAAATGACAACCATTGATCTCAATCTAAGATAGCTCGTAGGACGACTTAGATCGAGTTAGTCAAATTTGAAAATCTATCACCATCATTCACCAATCCATCAACCCACAAAATTATGCTAGCTGGATGTCAACTTGTCTGCCCTGTAGGCTCCACCATCTCTTTCCAAGTGGAAGAATAAAATCCATGTATCACAATCCCACTAACCACACTACTTTTAGAAAAGAATTATTTTATTCTCACGGGGTTAGTGAGGAACAAACATGATCAAGTCTCAACAAGATATCTCAACTGTCGGTTCCAAGCTCATAGTGCTTGACGTGTTAGTGGGAACTGAGCCCCACCTCTTTGATTGGACACATGTCAACAACCCACTGACCCTGCTTCCTTCAAGAAAATATTATTTTACTCCCGTGGGGTGACTAGGGAATGACTGAGATTAAATATCAATGCTACATCTCAATTGTTGATTTGAAAGCTTAAAATGTTGGGTATGATAGTGGAGATTGGGCCCCACACTTGTAACGGTACATGTTTCACTAGCCTATTGATGCTGCTACCTTCAAGAAAATATTATTTTAATCCCACAAGGCTGATAGGGAGTGACAATTGGCAATTTGCACACACATAAATGTTAGTTTTAAAAAAGGGGACTCGATTAGGTCGACAAGACTTAATCCCTTGGGAAAAATGACCTAAGACATAAGTCATTTTAACATGAAATATTTTGCTCAACTTGGGAAGAATTAAAGCGATGGAAATGTATTTAGTGACCAACAAACCTAAATCAAGGGGCTGATAATACTATGTTTGTGATGGATCAGGTTGTAACTAGAATGACCTATAATCAAGTAGAATAGGTCAACAAAAGATTAGAACACCCAAGGGTTTAAGACCATAAAATTTGAATTGAGGGTTTTCTAACCAAAACCCTAAACCCTACCCTTGGCCACAGAGAGAATAAATCAGGACAAAGCAAAGAACCAACTCAAATTTCTACAAAATTTTAGAAGCTCTACTAGTGTCTCATGCTCAAGGATGCATACCCCTAGTGGGTATGGCGAGAATTCAAATCTCATGGTGAAGTAAAACAACACAAAAACTAAAAAACCTAGGAGCCTTCCAGGATAGGGAAAGTAGACACAACCAAAAGCAAACACATGAAACCTATATACACTAAGTACATGAATATACAATATGTCTTATTTTGAATTTTTTAGAAGCCTCCTCTATGTGCAAACCCTTAAGCCTACCTCATGCAATTCCATAGGCTTCAACCCTCAAATTGGTGGCCCCAGGCCCCCAAAACTTAAAACCAATTCTTACCTCTATCAAAGACTTTATTCTCTGTTGTTTGTAATGGATCAAAAGTTCTACCAAGCATGTCCCAACCATCAATCCCATTGTGATTAACACAATCAACCATACCTGATTGAATTGGAAAAGTGAAAAATTCATTTTCAACTTGTTCATTGACATCATAGACTTTGACATCATATTCAGTTTGCACATCAAGCTGAAAAACCTTCATAAAAATCTTGTTGTGCACTATGCAAACAACCCCCAGGTGCATCAAAAAGAAAGAATGAATACTCAAGAGACTCCTTGAATTGGGAATCATGGCATAAGCACATATCCAAAAATTTTGATTTAGCTGCATCAAAACACTCCTTGGTGTCATGGAAATGGAGATTATATGCATCATCAACATCCTAGAACTAGGTAAATACACCCATCTTAGGTTCAATAACATATTTTGATTCATTTTTCAAACCACCATTTAGCTCAATGCAGAATACTTCAAAAGTAGGCTCAAACAATTCAGCACCCATTAGGTCATCAAAGAGACATTCATTTGCAATGGTAAGTCCATGTGCACCATTAGATAAACCAAAAAAATATTCAACATTATCAATCGGTAATGATGTTGATTTAAGATCCATATACTTGTCACAATTTATAAACTGATCATTCAAAAAAGAGATCCTTCTTTCATCAATGTGTATATCATTATATCCTCTTCATGTATAGCTGACATTTCAATCTCTACTTCATGAATAGTAGGGACATGATCATGTTCATTGACATCTTTATCATTTTTAGCACTGTCCTCGGTATCAACATGCTGAACACATACATTCTTATCTTCAAATTATTCATCGTTCACACAATTAATGTGCTCCATTGATGGAAAACCCAAATTACATTCCATGTTTGCATAAAATGCCATTTGTTCATTCACTCATGGAAAAGTGACTTAATAAATATTCATATCATTACATCTTGCTTGTGAACAAAATACCTCAAGATTTTTTTTATGAGAGCAGTCACAATCCTCAGAGAAACAATCAAAAAATTCAATCTCATCCTGATCCTCAATCTTACCTACAACATCTGCATCAAATGTAAAATAACCATAGGCAATTCCCTCAAGGATCTCATCAATGTGTTTCCTTGCCTGCTCAAGTCCACATGCTAACCCTATGTTAGATGCATCATCAGAGTTTTTAGCAAAGAGTGGATTATCCTTGCACCAATAAGGATCATCATTTCTATTAACTGATGAATATGGGGGCTCATCAAATAAGGGGTTTGTCGCACATTCATTGTTGTCATAAAAGCTTCAATCTCCTTAGCATGAAGATGTAAATATCCCATATCATCATTATATTCAAAATCATTATAAACATATAGACAAATTTTCAACTTCATTCACATCATCAATAGTTAACATCTTTGACTCACATTATGAAAACTCCTTATAGGAAGAAAATTGTTCCTCCTCAAGAAAACATATATTTACATTATCATTATCATACACCTTATTTGAAACAACGAATTCCACCTCCACTTCAAAAGGATAATCATAATCAATAGAGGAATGGCCATACTCAATACCATCATAGTTACTAAGGCTAGGGGACCCATCAATATTGATACTATGTTCAGGTTCTTTAGACTGAATGCTCAAATTTTCATCTCCAATATCTTGATCATTGATTTGCAATGAAATATCAAAAATACATGCATCACTATTATATTGATATGCATAAGTGTTGCTTGTAAGATGTCTACAATCAATATATTCATCTAGACAAGATGGGTCTTCATTTTCTGATATACTCTTTTCATCCATGTGCATCATGTTCTGATCTATCTTAATTGGACAGCCACAATCTTTATTTTGAGAAACCATACCTTTTGTATAGTCACATCGAGTTCCTTCAACACTCTTTATCCAATCAAGTACCTGGTTAAAAGTATGAGGCTTCAACTCCTTTGGAAAGGTACTCAGCCCGAGCTTATAGATTTCACAAAAAAAATTAATGCACATTGAATCCTTAGGTTTGACATTTTCAAGGGCCTCCAACAAGGAATCCAAAAACCTTGACAAAAAATCACAAGGTAATTCTCCCTCATGTCTCTTTATTTCATACAATCTTTGAACAAGAGACATTTGATTAACATTGCTCACATTTTGTTGATGTTCAACTTGGAGCTCGCTATGATCAACAAATTGTGATGATGGAGGAACTAGAACAACAAGAGAATTATCATCTTGACAAGCATTTATACCTTTTGATCCATGATTTCTATTTGCATGAAGTGTGATAGGACAATAAACACTCACAACCATATGTCCTTTCATCATTGAATATTTTAAATTATTTTCAATATCCATGGAAATTTGATATGCTTGATGAAATCTTGTGGGTTCTTTATCTCTTAACCAATAGCTCATATCTTCCTCAAATGCACCTAATTATACCACCAAACATGCCACATCATTTGGTCTTAGATTCTCTAGAATGTCCCTTATTGCTTTTGCAAATCTAAGATTGAAAGTCGAGACTATTTCCTCTTCATCTTTCTCAATGCTCATAATTTTTTGTCTCATTGAAATGAGATCAAACCTTTCCCCAAATCGCTCCATGAATACTACTTTGAACTCCTCCCAGGAATAAATAGAGGATGATAGTAAATAAGAGAACCAATCCCTTGCATATCCTTTTAGAGATTGAAAAAAAAGCTTCATAACAACATCCTCACAATCGAGTTCATTGTCTCCCATCATATCTAAAACCTCTTGCAGATGCCTACTTGCTTATTTAGACTTCTCACCATTGAATATTGGTATCTTATCTTTGATTTTAGATGGTATGAAATTTGGAAACCACATATTCCATTGAAATTTATGGCTCTATATCTTTCAGTGCTGAAATTTCTTTGACAACCTAACTAGGGCTGATCACAAGCCATGGTTGCACTAGGAACCATACCAGGATGCATATATTGATGCATTTTCTTACACTTTTGCAAGTTTTGTCAGATCAACCTTGCAGTTACATAGGGTAACTCAAACTCCCTTTGCAACATGATATTAAGCCTTTATAATGCAAATTTTTGATCTCTATTTGCTTAAGATCCTCTGTTGGGTAAGGTTTAAAGATAAACATACTTCTTCATCATAATACACAAAATTCAAATTACACCTTATAAGTATGTAAAGTTATCACTACTATTCCCTTTCTTAGTGCTATTTCACCTAATAGGGAATCATTTATCATCTTAAGTCTTGAATACTTCTCATAAACTGCTTTTAAACATGATAATACTTTCTTTAGATTTATGAGAATACCTAGAAAATTGTAGCAATTGTTGACCTTTCTTCCTGGTTTGAAATCTTTGTAGATCTAAAACTTTCTTCACATCTTCATCAGGTTCTTTAGATAGAGTCGCCACCTCTCTTCACAGAGTACTAAACTTCAAGTAGTATGAAGCTCTTTCAAAGATAAATCTCCTTCTGGGTCTTCTCCAACAACAGAGTCACACATAAATTCTTTGAACTTTGCTGCAACAAAACCTCTTCCAAGTCCAAAAACTTCTCATCAATTGAAATAGATGTTCATAATTCACCAAATGCTTGAATATGTGATACGATAGTCTGCAATTGGAGAATTAGAATTCTCCCCAACAGATTCGCCAATTTTGTTGGTGATTTTTTAGGAACCAAACTTAATCTCAACCCTCACCTATGGATCTTCCAAAACCAAATACTCAACAAGGGTGAGGATTGGCCAACAAATGAGTAAGGATTCTTAGGCCCTTACTCCCACTCTTCGGGCTTTATGAAACTAATGAGGGTAATCCTTATTGTGTTCATGTAATCATCCTTGATCAAGAACACATCCACACTGATAAATTCCTATAAGGTACAAATAGACAAAATTCATTAAAGATTTGGCCGACCTTTAAACAAAATACTATGTATTGCAAGGAATAAGGTGATACTTCAAATTTGTACATTGTAGCTGAAAGTATTTTAAATGATTTCATTCTTGTTCCAATCCCTTGGTCAAATATATGACTAACTCATTCATCTTTAGGATAACATAATGAAAAGACCAGTGTCTCATTTTGGAATAATGGAGTTATACATGTAACAACTAGTAATACATTATCAATTCAATCTAGTCATTGGTGGACCATTGATATATTACCTTGTAATATTCAAATCACTGTACCTAAAACACAACTACTTATCGATCCTATGCACTTTCCTCACAAACTTGTGACCCTATGTTAGCATTTAATAAATTATTTCAATTGAAGAAAAAATAAACTCACTCTTCCAATGAAAACAACTGAAGAGAAATGAAAATATCATTAACCATTTCATTCATAACTTGAAAGAGAATTACATAGGAGAGCATATGTTTCAGAATTGATATTTTCTTCTATAACTACTACTATTGTAAAACTATTTTAAGATCATTACATAATAACCATACCCTCGAGTCCCCACTAACCTATTCATTAGTTCATCTATCTACAATCTTCTCCTTCATGAGCTTCATTTTTCTACCTAAAAAAATTTGAGACCTAAAATTTGAACCCCTGTAACTAGCCATGAAATCCCTTTTATAGAACAAGGGAGAAACAAGCAACCAACTAAATTATGGTATATTTCATTTGCATTTCAAAACTCATTTCACCTAAAATTTGAGGTATTTCCCCAAACAACTACATGTAATCATTTACAAAGTGGGGGAAAGCAAAATTTCACACAATTATTCGAAGAAGAAGAACGAGTCTACCAAAAGGCATCTTTAGTCATTGTAATAGCCTTCAAACCTCCTGTCCACGTTGAAAAAAATATTCCCCATCAAAATATCCAGAAAGCCTCCAAGTTTGCACTAAGGACAAAACCAAATATATGCTGAGAAGGAAGAAAATGCCACCAAGGTAATGTTATCATCAAAAACAAAACTAGGACCAAGAATAAATCCTACTCAATCAACACTAGAGTATGCATTTCCACTATGAGTCTTTCTAGAAACCAAAGAAACCACCTCTTAATCCTCACCAAAGTCCATCATATTTTCCATGGTAAGTAGGTTTTGGTGGTAGCCTAAATCTATTTCATCCTCATTGCCCGAGGGACTATCCAGGATTTCAATGGGAGAATTATGTTGTCCCATGTAGGCCCGATGATACTTATTCCTTCTTTTTGCTTCCCTCATATATTCCATCGAATCCTTCTCTTTGGACTTGGCCAACTCACCCAAAA
Source organism: Sequoiadendron giganteum (assembly GCA_007115665.2). Taxonomy (NCBI): domain Eukaryota; kingdom Viridiplantae; phylum Streptophyta; class Pinopsida; order Cupressales; family Cupressaceae; genus Sequoiadendron; species Sequoiadendron giganteum. Next base: position 604,390,497 of record CM021102.1, read on the forward strand.
CAACCCTTTTCCTTAGATGGTAAGTGCTCTCAACACCACCTTGCACAAATTGTTTTCCATGGGTACTCCTCTTGCCCTTTTCCTTTGAAGCTACAAGAACTCCAAGTGTGCCTTATCCGCTCTCAGGGATACCATCATGAGACTCGAGCAAAATAAGTCTCCTAGACCTTCTGACTGGGGAGGTAGATACATTTGGTTTACTCATCTTCAGTAAAGAAAATTCACAAGACTTGTAGGATAGGGACAATCTTGGGAGAGAATTATTTAATGCCCCTGCAATTCCTTGACACATTCACTCACATCACCCTCACTTGGGCCTAAGCATCTAATTGAAATTGTGTAGAAAATATGACCACCACCTCCCATTTATCAAGAAACTTGAGCATGTCGACCATTAATGATCAAGGGAAGCCAACATGAGTGAGCAAACGATCAATAGACATATTTCAAATCAAAACCATTAATCTCCCAAATTCTTTGAAATTTGTTTATCATTTTCAATCATTACAAAAAATCAAGTATTCACATGCCTCAGGATCAGTTTTGAGTAACCTTGAAAGCGTATTTTTCCATTACTGCTCATTCACGCAAAGTGAAACTGCTATCATGTCCATATCCTGATTTCAAATGAAAGTCATTAATCTCAATCTGAGATGACATGTAGGACGATTCAGATTGAGTCAATGAAATTTAAAAATATGTCACCATCATTCACCAATCCATCAACCCAAAAAAAATTTCCAGTTGGATGCCAACTCGTCTGCCCTATGGGCTCCACCATCCCTTTCCAAGTGGAAGAAGAAAATCCACGTGTCACGATCCTGCTAACCTTGCTGATTTTAGAAAAACATTATTTTATTCTCGTGGGGTCAACAGGGAACAACTAGGATCAAGTCTTAACAAGACATCTCAACCGTTGGTTCCAAGCTCATAGTGCCTAACATGTTAGTGGGAACCTAGCCCCACCTCTTTGATTGGACACACGTCAATAGCCCACTAATTCTGTTGCCTTCAAGAAAATATTATTTTATTCCCATGAGGTGAGTAGGGAATTATTGAGATTAAATCTTAATGTTGCATCTTGATCGTTGATTTGAAATATTACAACACTGGGTATGATAGTGGAGAGTGGACCCCACACCTACAATGGTACACGTGTCGCTAGCCCGCTAACTCCGCTGCCTTAAAGAAAATATTATTTTAATCCCATGGAGCTGGTGGGGAGTGACTATGATTTAATCTCTAAACCAAGTGGCTGGAAATCTGCACATGCATAAATGTTAGTTTAAAAAAGGGGACCCGATTAGGTCAACGAGACTTAAACCCTTTGGAAAAATTGACCTAAGACATAAGTCATTTTAAAATGAAATATTTTGCCTGACTTGGGAAGAATTAAAGCGATGGAAATTTATTTGGTGACCAACAAACCTAAGCCAAGGGGCTGATAAAAGTATGTTTGTGATGGCTCATACTGTAACCAAGTAGAACAGGTCAACACAGGATTAGAACACCCAAGGGTTTAAGACCATAAAATTTGAAATGAGGGTTTTCTAAATAAAAGCCTAAACCCTACCCTTGGGCACAAAGACAATAAATCAGGACAAAGAAAAGAACCAACTCAAATTTCTACAAAATTTTACAAGCTCTGCCAGTACCTTTGAGTTCCCCATTACTCACCAAGCTAGAGCTACTATACTAAAGAACATTCCACCATCAACATTACCAGTATTTTATGGCTTGGTGATTCAAGACTCAGATACCTTTCTCTTTGAGTTTGATGTTTTGTGCACAAGTTATGATTATAATTCTAATTCCCATCAGCTCAAACTCTTCCCTGCTACTTTAAAAGATTTTTCCCTTAGATGGTTTATGGGGCTTGGCAAGGATGTTGTTCCAGATTGGGATACCATGAAGACAATGTTCTTGGAAAAATACAAGGATTATTAGAGAGGATTAGACTGAAGAAGAGATGACATTTTTAGCATGTCACAAAAGGAGGATGAACCATTAGAAGACTATGTGGAGAGATTTCAATTTTCTTTGAAGAAGAACCCAAAGAATAAATTATTTGAGGAATCCATTAAATTTGTATTTTTAACGGGGGTTAATGAAGAATGCATGGATGCCCTCAATCTTATTGGGGTAGGAGAAATCTCTCAACTTTCATTTGAAGAAATTAGTAAGGTTTGTAGGAATTAATCTAGGACCTTTTCAAGAAGGCCAAGGGGACAGAGGACATTCATCACAAGTCATCTAATGGGGTTTCAAAAGTAGAAATCAGAAATTTATTGTCCAACATGAAAGAGGATATCATCAGTCATTTGGAAACACAGTTGGACACCCTCCACATAAAGAAGAAGCAAGAGAAAGAAAAATCTATGCTCACAAAATACTTCCCTAACTATAGGTAGAGGAAAGCTAACTATAAGTGTAAGAGAGGCTAGTATTTAACAAGATAAAGTTGAGAAACCTGATTTCCAACCAATTGAAGGATATGATGGAAAAATATTTTATATAGCACAAAGGAGGCCATGGCAACAAAGACAAGGTATTTTGCAAGACTCCCTTAGCTTTAACTCATCTTTTCCTATTGGAAACCAAAAATTTTCTACCTGGAACTCTCATCCCTGGCAAGTAAATCAAAATGAGTGGAAAAATCCTCAACGAACAAACCCTCAACCAAATTTGAACCAATATCCAAATCCTTGGCCATAGTATAATTTTCAAGGTTCCAATTAAAATCCACAATGGCCAACCCAACGAAATCAGTGGCAACCTCAGTGGCAGAAAGGCCAACAATGGTGACAAAAAAATATGAATTATCAGCAGCCCATGCTCCCTCTTCCACAACAAAAAAAAGCACTAATTCCTCCTTCAAATCTTGCATCCTAGCCACCCAAGCAAAAAATACCTGCCCAACCTACACCTAACCCTAACACTAAGCCTATTTAGCAAGCTTACACTAAAGAAGCTATGCAATACCCCACTTATGGGGTAGAGGTGAGTGATGTCCACCTCAAATCAGGAAAAAAACTTGTTGGACCTTCATCTCCCTAAATCATAGAAATGGAGGATGAGGAACTTGCAGTTGAGGCTTCCCATAAACCATCTTTGGAGTCTGAAAAAAATCAAGTACACCAAACTACCTTAAATCCTACGCCACCTTTTCCTGAATGCCTAGCTATGAAAAAACATCACATGTAGGTTGAGACAAACCTTTTAGGGAAATTGAAAGAAAGAAACATCAAAATACCACTTATCTAAGCTATAAAGACATCCCTATCTATACTAAAATTTTAAGGGATCTCTATCTTATGAAACTAGATAGGAAAAGGAAAGATCCACATACAATCCATGTCTTGGGGAATATTACATATATCATGTTGGGAAACATTACAATCCCTAAGTCTACCAATCCTAGTAGTCCAATTATGGATGTTGAAATCAATGAGACCCTCATTAAGAATACTTTGATAGACTTGGGGGCAACCATCAATGTCATGACAAAAGAAACAATGGAGTTGCTTCAGTTGGTCAACCTTAGGCCCACATAAACTATTTTGCAATAAGGTGATAGTTTCACGGTCAAGCCTGAGGGAATTATTGAATACCTAGTTATTGCATTGAATTATTGGGAATACCCTGCAGCCTTCATAGTACTGCAACCCAAAGTTAATCTGGCGGGTTACCCACTCATCCTAGGCAGGCCTTGGTTGGCAACAGTCGATGCATTTATAGTCTGTAGGTTTGGTAAAATGATCATATCCAATGGGATAATTACAAAGAACTTGGCTCTTTATCCACCTGCCAAACCATATGCAGACCTTGAGCACAACATTTGGCCCAATTTGGGCAAGGAGGAGGAAGATAACTATTCTTTGCAAACATTGATGACTATAGAGTGCAACCCCTTATTGGATGGCTAGGATGAAGATGAGCTTATTGCTCATATAATCCAAAATGATTGTGGTATGAGCTCACAACAATAGGACTGTCTCATATGCCTACAAGACCCCTTGCAAAGTATTTTACCTACTGATTCTATATAAGAGATATCACAACTATTTCATTCGTTACTTCCTCAACAATGTTTTCCAATCATACCAAGCCTTGATCTCTCATTAGTTCAAGAGTCATCAAAGGAGTTGGAAATTATGCCAGGAAGGAAGCTAAATAACAACAATGCCTTGACAAAGGAACAAAAAAAATCTCTGCAATCAGTGGTGTAGGCACACTCAGTTGCATATGCATGGGATTACCATGATATGAAGGGTATATATCCTTATATATGCATGCACCATATTTACATTGGTGATGGCTACAAACCTATAAGACAACCAAAGAGATGCATGAATCTAGCTCTAAGAGATATAGTGAAAGCTGAACTACAAAATCTTTTAGATACAAGTTTTATGTACCCTATATTAGAAAGTGAATGGGTTTCACCATTGGTAATAGTTCCCAAGAAATGTGGGAAATGGAGAGTTTGTGTTGATTACAAAGAACTAAATGCTGCCACGAGGAAGGATCACTTCCCATTGCCTTTTACTGACCAAGTTCTTGATTCTTTGGCGGGGAAGAAATATTTCTCATTTCTTGATGGTTTCAATGGTTATAACTAGATCAAGATTGCACTAGAAGATCAAGATAAGACCACATTCACCTACCCTCGGGGAACCTATGCATATGTTGTCTTACCTTTTGGTTTGTGCAAGGCTCCAACTACCTTTCAAAGAGTAGTACTCAACATATTTTTTGATTTTTCACATGAATGGATGGAGATATACATGGACGACTTCACCACTTATGGTGAAAGTTATGAGGAGGCTCTTAGTAACCTAATAAAAGTGTTAAAAAGGTGTAAGGAACACAACCTATCACTCAACAATGAGAAGTGTTTCATGATGATGACACAAGGAATATTATTGGGACACTTTATATCCAACACAAGAATCTAGGTTGATTCACACAAAATTGAGATAATACCTACCTTACATGTTCCTCAGAAACAAAGAGATATTATGAGATTCCTTGGTCATGCAGGCTACTACACACAGTTTATCAAAGATTTTAGTAATATTACTACACCTTTATTTATTTTTCCGAGTAGGGAAATTGAGTTTGAATGGACCTCTAATTGTCAACAATCCTTTGAAGAACTAAAGAAAGCTCTGACTCAAGTACCAGTGTTGAGAGGGCCAAATTGGACTCTCCCATTTCAAATTCATAAAAATGCTTCATATTTTTCCATTGGTGCAGTCTTGGGTTAGAAGGATGGCAACAAGGAGTATGCAATTTATTATACCATCAAGAATCTTCAAGGGGTAGAATTAAACTACATTGTAATAGAAAAAGAGATGCTTGTTGTTGTTTATGCTATTAATAAATTTAAACACTATATTACTGGATATCTAGTATTTGTCCATACAAATCACACAACAATTAGGTATTTTATGAACAAGTCAATAGTTAGGGGTAGGTTGGTAAGATGGCTACTTCTCTTTCAAGAATTCAACATTACTATTGTGAATAAACCTAGAAAATAAAATGTGGTGGAATATTTCCTATCCGGACTACCAACACAATCAACTGAAGGAGTGGTGGATGATTCATTTCTTGATGAACACTTGTTTACTTTGCAAGTGCAATTACCCCGATATGTAGATATTGCTAACTATTTGGTCATAGGGAAGATTCCACCAAATTTCTCACCAAGAGATAAGAGATAGTTAGTTCATAAATATTTGCCTTACTCCTGGATATCTGGTTTTCTATTTTATACAGGGCTTGATAAAATTATGAGAAGATGCATCAAAGAAGATGAGATTTTTGATATCATGAAAGCATGCCATGATGAGCCATGTGGAGGTCATTTTGTAGCAAAGAGAATATATTTTAAGATCCTCACAACTGGCTATTATTGGCCTACTTTATCTTAAGATGCTGTTAAATACACCGAGAGTTGTGATAGGTGTCAAAGGATGGGAAGACCAACTAAGAGTGATGAGATGCCCTTACAACCTGAATTGACATTGACACCTTTTGAAAAATGGGGTTTAGACTTCATTGGTCCAATCTCTCCTACCTCTAATAACAAGGAATATATCCTTGTTTGCACTAATTACTTGACAAAATGGGTGGAAGTTAAGGCCCTACAAGTTGCAAGATATGGTAATGTGGCTAAGTTGTTATATGGAGATATTTTTACTAGGTATGGAGTATGTATCAAAATAGTCACTGACCAAGGGTGCCAACTTAATTTTGATCTAATCACCAAGTTGGTTGAGGAATACCAAATCAGACATAAGAAATCAACACCCTATCATCTGCAGGATAATGGTTAAGTGGAGGTCACAAATAGGGAGATTGAAAGTATTATCACTAAGAAAGTGCATTTGCATAGGAAAGATTGGGTTTCCAAGTTACTTGAAGCAGTCTGGGCATATAAAAGCACATAGAAAACAAACACTAGGTTTACACCCTATGAGTTAGTTTATAGAAAGACAACAATCCTTCCTATTTAGTTTGAATATAAAACATTGAGGACAACAGTAGAGTTGGGAAGGATTTAATAGAAGCACAAAAGGAAAGGCTGCATTCTTTCAATGGGTTGGATAGGATAAGAATGGAAGCAGTCCATCTTACAAAGGTAATACAACAACAAATGAAATGGCATAATTAGTACATTAAAACAAAAGATACCATTGTGGGAGATTGGGCACTATTATATGATTCAAGGTATAAGATTTTGAAGGGTAAATTCCAGTCTAGATGGTTGGGCCCCTATGAGATTAGCAAGGTTTACCCTAATAGAGCAATACAATTGCATACTATTGATGCAGTCTAGTTCTCAATTCTTGTTAATGGCCATAGATTGAAGTTATACAAGAAACCAATGCAACATGATGAATTCATCTTTTAATTGATCCACCAATATGGTGCTCTCAGTGAACCTAAAACTAAAATTGATTCACAGAGTCCAATACAGGACATACCCAACATGTCTGGTGATCCAAAGGTTGAGTTATACAACGCAACCCTTGAAATCACCTAGGCATAATTTATCACACTTTGAAACAACATGCACACACAACACATTATTCATGCACACACAACAAATTATCCATGATGTAAAAATTTTGCCCAAGAGGGACATGTTCTTCAGTTTATTCAATATTTATTGAGACTTGTTTGTGCATGGACCTGGAAAGTAAATTTGTCAAATATAGCCCTGTGCTTGGAGTACCCACAACAAAACCCATTGACAGTACACTGCATTACATTGGAAAAGTTTAAATTTTTTTCCCACATTCCATCAATATCATATGCCTCATTTATGTCCCAATACAACGCCCATAGCAAGTACATCTCAAATCACAACTGCCAAATTTCCATCCATTCCCATGCATTTAATGCAAATCAAATTAATTGCATGCAAAATTAAATGTTTCTCCAATTCCAAATTTCTCTGAGCGATAATTACCATCACACATGTATGACAAATAAATTTTCATAATTAAACTGGACCTCTTTTTGTATTCATTATTATTCTTGGTTTAAGTTAGCATGCGAAAAATATTTCACCATTATTTTCAATTATTATCCCATCACCCCTACCAAGTCATGCATGAAATGAGGTCACTTCAATTATAGTTGGGGGAGGGGTATACTAGTCATGATTTTTGATTTTCACCACCTAAGTTTGTTAGATAGCATTTTATGCCGTCCTCCTAAAAGTAAAACGCCTCTTTGTTGTTTTCGATAATACAATTTTTGCCCTAAAGATAAGCTAAGATACATAGATTTGATCTTAATTGAGCTAGGAAAAAGGATATTGTGAAGTTACAATATTGGGTATAAGAGAAGGCATTGTAAGGAACAATGAAATTGGAGGGTTTTAAAGGTGGTGGAGTTGAATTTTGAGCAGAATTTGAAATCTTCAAGGTTGCAGAGTATCAATACAATGGGAGGTGATGTTATACACATGGAACCATCTGTGCATAAATAAATATTAGAAGATACAATGGTTCTACCCCTCTTTACCAGAGTGGGATGGTTGGAATATTTCTTGAAGTTGACGGAGTATGATAATGAAATGGCAAGAGATTTTGTAGAAACATTGAAATATGACGAGGCAATAGTGAGAGTGTTGGTAGTGGATGTCTCCAAAATGGTATTTTCTCAAGTCATAGGACTACCTCAGACACGGTCTGAATACCCAACTCATGCAGATGTAGTGGTGGCAAGGGAGGAGTGCTATGAGCGAGGAGAAATTCTAGACTCCACATCACAAGGTACAAAGAAGCTTTCCCTTCCATTCTTTTGGGTAAAGTGTGTTAGTTATATCATTAAATATATTACTTTTGATGGTTGTCAAAACCTTTTATACACTGTGCATTCTAAGCTGTTAAATCATTTATGACATGAAAAATTGGTGAATGTACCCAATTTCCTGTATAATATGTCAAAGAGAATGGAAACTGAATTCCAAAGGAAAAAAATAGACACCACACTATCCCATCATTGCTTAATAATCCTACTACTTAAAAGGAGTATGAGAATTCAACATCCATAGGTCAATTGGGATGATTTCAAAAATTGCAAGGATATCACCGAATTGCTTGAAGCACTTGAAGTAGAGGGTGAACCCCAACTTGGGTTTGAACCAAAAATTGAACCTGAGCAGAATGAACATGAGAGAGAAAATTCTCCTATTATGCCATTGGCTTCACCTACCTGCAACCATAGCGGGTCTTAAAAACATGATATATCAAAGCATAGGCATAGGTCGGTGGTAAGATAAGAGTCCTCATCCTCTAAAAACCCTCGATCTAGGGGGGTACTACATAAAAATATTCTTAAGGGAAAAAGGAGAAGAAAGGTATTGAGAAGCAGAAGAATGTTGTAAAGGAAGGGGATGCAAAGAAGAAAAAGGGGAGTGAAAGGAAGAAACAAAGAAAATTTACACAGGAAAATGTTATTCCTAGACACTCGAGTAGGTTGAGAAGAGAAAATGTTGAGAAAAGAATCATGGAAGAACACAAACAAGATGAAAAGGGTGAAGTACAACACCATGATGCAATGATGATAAACATGGACACAAATAGGGAAAGAGATGTCCTTGAAATTTCTTCTACAGATATTCATAAAAATGTTAATGTTCCTATTAGGAAAAAAAAAATATATTTCTTCTTCCTCTGATTTTGATTTAGAGGATACCTTTATTGTAAAAATAATAAGGAGAACAGTCCCTAGTAGCCCCATTAGGGATATATTTGATATTACAGGGGACGATGGTGATGATCTGAATTTTGAGAAAGAGGAAGAATTTTTGGAAGACAAGAATATAAGGAAATAGATTCAAGAAGCTCTTGATAGAATAGAAAAATTGGAAGCACAAGTGAAAGGGTATGAGCAAAGAGACAAAGAGAAGGAGATAAGAATTCAAGAGTTGGAAGAGAAAATATAGACCTACGGTCATGAAGCTAAATTGGAATTACTAGCACAAATGACGGAGGAAAAAATAGGAGTTGAGAATAATGTAGCATTAAATCCACAGCCTATTATTATAAGAAGACCAACATAGCATACTACTTTGTATTTAGGTTTTGAATTGTTGAAAATCACCAACCAATTCAAACAAGAGAAAGGAAACTGGGAAAAGGAGAAACAAACTTTGAATGCATCACTAGAAAGTAAGAATTTGGAACTGAGTAAATTGGAGGGGAAATTTACAGAAGTGATAGATAGAGCTATTCAAATTATTGAGTGTATACTATTACCTATTTTAGCTACCAACTCAAATAGGTAGAGTTGTTTATGTTTTACAAAGTGAAACACAAGGTACATTCTACTCTGCTATGTTATATCCATGTGCATAAAGAAATGATCAAAAGATTGCATTATTATACTATGCAAATGCATACAACAGAGAAGAGAGTGAACATTTTTTGTAAAAAAAGGGTAGTATTTATTGATAAACATAAATGTATGGTGTCCCACACAAGTCGTGGGACTAACTATTTGATTGCAAATAAAGGAAAAAAATATACATTTATAGATACGAGAAAGAAAGAATGCATATATAAAGAAAGGGGACCTGTCATTTCCTGAATGAAAAATCCCAATTGAGTTGCTTTGCATGTGTTGTTTCCTTTCTTTCTTGTTCAAATCCCTTTGCTCCATGCTCTAGAAGGTTGCTTAGGTGCTACAAAAATTCTTGCATGTGTGAGAAAGAGTTGGTTAGAGAAATGAAAGATCACCAATCAATATATATACAAACATCCATAAACATATAGCCCAATCCTCATAAGCATCAAAATAGTTTGCATACCATAGATGTCCAGGAAAATAGAAAGGTTATAAAAAACATTATCATATGCTCTGTTTTATCTAACATGTTTGTTCACTATGTAGGTATAGGTTAAATCTTTCATTGCTTGATCATCTGCATTTGATATTATAGCATGTGGAGTTAAATGGGTTACCATAAGGGTTGAGCCCAACAAGTTGTTCCCCTTGGTTCATTGAAAGGGGTAGGAGTGTAAAATAATCATGTCTATCTTATTTGATTAAATCTCCATCACCTATGATAGTGAGTTAATAGACCTCACTATCATAAATGAAAAGTATTCACTCCATGAAATATCACAAAAAGATAATAGACTACACAAAGGCAATGATATGCTACTACCATCAATCATCAATAAGTTATGTGCATGATGTTTCAAGGTCTCATTATGACATCACAAAAAAATAAATGTCCTAAGATTGACTATATAAACAATGCAAAGAGAACACACAGTGATCACTCTAATGCTTGAAAATAATCATCTCTGTTAATGAGGTTATGTAGTTCCTGATGTCAAAGGAGTAGCTACAGGTTGGTATCTTAATGTTTCATTTTGTTATTTAAAGTCACATAGTTCTCATTATGTCATAGACCTGTACAATAGAAATGAAAAGATAGAGAGATCAACAATAAGCAACTATCATGAAGAAAGGTCACTTTCAAATGCTTGACAACAGCCAGCCTTATACATAAAAGTGTTAAACATGCTACAATAGTGGGTGTTTTCCAACTGTGATGATAGTGATCAAGTTTGTAAATGGATGCATAGAGAACCCCAAGTTTTTTCACTTGCACATTTATGAGAAAATAACACAATTGTGAGTAACAAGATCATGGTCAATTAAATGCAACAGTAGATGCTCAAATGCAAAAATATGAAGTTCTCATCCATGGTAGAATAGAATGCCTTTTTATCAGCAAACCCTAGCGGCCATGAAGTGAAAAGGCTGAGCCATGGCCATTTCTAAAAGAAGGAAAATGTGCAGAGAAGAACAATGAAGGCATGGGTTTTGATAACCCAAAATGACTATGGAGTTTTTGAAGCTTGGAGGACCCTTGGACTTGCAAGTTTATGGGGATTTGAGTTACACCGGTACTATGCAAGGGTTTGAATCATTTAGCAAACCTATTTTTCCCTTCGTGGGGTAGCATTTTCTTGTGGAGCAGTCAACTAAGATAGGTCTTGTTTCAGCTGTCAACCCTCTCATGATGTCTCACTCATATTATGATCTTGCACGATCTTATCATAGCAAGGGTGATTATGACACCGTTGGTCGCTATTACTTGGTTTCATAGAAAAAAGTACATTAATAGTAAAAATGAGGAGGTTGAGCCATGGCCTATGTGTTTTCCCAAAACCCTCAAGTCATATGCAACAGATATAAAATGCATAATATACGTGAAAAATAAGGGTTCTAAATCTGCAAATATTGTGAAGTCGTAGCTTTGAGGAAAGAAACTTAGAATGCAAAAGGATAAGTGAGGATGAGCCATGCTTGAAGATGACATTTTCTTAGAAAAATAAAGTAAATCCCTTGAGCTTCTAAGAGTATGAACAAATCAGAAGAAAAGAATGCTACATAAATGCCACAGGGGATGAAAAAGAATGTATACACAAGGAGCTTTTAATTTGCAAGAGATAATGGAATCCAAAAAATCTTTTATACCAAATGGATTCAGAACATATAGAAAGGAATTTTATTCTGAGAAACAAAGAAATGCTCAAGAGATGCATAGAGAAATCAAACATATTGATCATTTTTCTTCTTTACAAGCTCGTGTTACTCAAGAAAATTTGAAAAGGTGCAAGGTTTGAATGTCCAGGGGCTTACCCAAGATTTTCCTGTCGTTTCCCTATGAAAAATGCATACAAACTTCAGTCGAAATCTCCATGAAGAGCCTTTGTAAACCCTATGTCAACACTCTTAGTTTCCGGAAGACTTGAGAGTTAAAATGAAAATGTATTTGCAATGTTTGGCTGCCATTTTGTTTCTAGGGATTCATAACCTTAATGAATGCTGATGGGTAAAAGGTATTTTTTACCTTTTATTTAAATTTTTGCAATGTAAACCAATATGCCCATGGGTTTTCATGCCTAGTGAACTTTATAAACCCTCTTATATATGCTTAGTGTGAAGGATTTTAACAATTTGGCTTTTGCATTGACTCATATGGCCAAGTCATAAAATTATAATGTAAAATATAGTTAAAATGATGTTTTAGAAATCATTTTGATTATGTTGTTTAGTGAGAAAAAGGGTGTTATGGCATATGTTGCATGCACTTATGAGTTTTTGTTTAGTATTTATGATTTGCAAGCATCTTGTAGTTAGTTGAAGTAGTTGGTCGACCAAGGGAGAGAATACAGGAGTGTTTAATCACCTTTTTGGAGGGAATGAGGGTATTTAGGAATTGGTTTCTTATGCCTTCATGATGGACTTGGTAAAGCTTGAACTTTTCAGCATTTTGGAGCTCTTTTGGAGGAGATTTGGTTGCTATATTTTTGGATTTTTGGAAGCATACGACCAAGAAGCTTCTAGTGTCTATTTTGGTGGAGTATCTTGTATTGAATTCACTTTTCATTTGTGAAGTTAGTTCTGATTATGCTCTTTTTCTACTTTGTGAATTTTTGGAGTCCTTAGTAGAAAAGACTGTATTTTTTTGTAACTATTTTGACATGTATGACAATGGATACCTTAGATATCAATGCAGTTAAGTTATTTTTCCTTCTTAGTTTTTCTATTCTACTATGTTCAATGTTCAAGGGTATGATTTATGTAATTACTTGTGAAGAAATCTATTTCCTTGTAGTTTTTTGTTTCATTGTTATCACCTCTTGTAGAAAATTGTGTTTATTGCAAGTTATAAGTTGTGTTTAAATACAAATGCTTCTAGTTGTGAAAATATCTTTCCTTCTAAGAGTTTTTGGCATTAAATCCTTCTTATGAAACACTTATGCAGAAACATATCAATACCGAGTTGTTATGTCAAGCTTTGCCTTTGATTGAACTGTGTGTTTGAGCTGTTTTACAGGTCCTAGTTAATTTTAAGGTGCATCACCATAGTTGTTTATTTTCAGTTTATGCATCCTTTTACCCTTTTCCTCTGCAAGTTATTAGAATATTTTAGGTGAGTACCTTAGGATCCAACCTTATTTGGAGGTCCATTCCAAGTTTAGGCAACCCACAAGCCTAGGAATTTTCCCATGTTACTCCAAGATGCTAGGTTTTGCAACTTAGCAAGGATGCAGTTTTGGTACACTCGATGGGACTAAGAGCTGATTTCCAGTCTCTTTTGTACTACACATTGCTACAGTTTGTTGTCTACATGAGTAGTTTCTACCTTTGGAGGTGATTTTTCAACACACCTGGTGAATCTAGAAGAATATCTATTGGTTTCAGGTAGAAAAGTGCTAATATGTTTTACTTTTGCAAAAAAAGAAAAAAATAATCTTGATTTTTCTTGCTTTAGCAAAGATTTCCATAAATTTACAACTTGTTAAGATGCTTCAACATGTCTTCATTTGATAAAAACATGACTTATCATTCCCCATTTTATGAGGGTGTTGTCTATACACCTTCCTATCAACCATATCAAAGCAACCATACTGTTGGTTTCACTAAAAATGACCCTATTACAAAATATTACTAGCAAGCTCAATTTTCTCACCACCCACCCACCCCTACTCAATATTTGTAGCAATGTGCCCTTTCTCATCAAAAACCCCAAGAAGGTTATTTCATTTCCAACTAGCAAATTTACTTTTCTAATGAGCCTCAAAATTTAGATAACATGGGCATAAAGGATATGACTTTGTACTTCCAAGAATAGTTTGAGGTTATCAAGAGAGAACAAGAGTATCAAATGAAGTAGCAGGAGGTGGATCATCATGTTCACTATCATCAAAAGGAGATGGAGGCACAAGTAATGTATGAGGAAGAGAAAATGAAGCTAACGCTTGTTCAAGCTCACAATTTAGAGGTAGATTCAACACTTTTTTTTCCAAACCCATTCTTCGGGGAAGGGGTTTCGAGGTTCAATGCATTAAGCTTCAAACAAGATGAATCTTCTTTTGAAGAGAAATCAGACTTGTTACAAGAAAAAGATGAGAATATAGAGCTTGGGCAGAAATATGAAGAACAAGAAGAGGGCGGTGAAAAGGAGGATGCTACAATATGGTTCAATGAGTTGCCTCCTTTTGTTGAATATGATAGAGGAAAAATAGTTGTGGACACATCACCAATAGGATTGGAGTGGAAAGAGGTTCTTAAACACAATGATGATTTTCTCATCCTCAAAAATCAAAATGACAATCAATATGACTATGAAGCCTTGTATTATGATAAAGAGCATAAATTTGAATCTGACACCATTTTCAGAGGTATTAGTTTTGATATCTTTGAGCATGTTGTGAATGAGAAAGCTAATGTTGAGCTTTATGAAGAGGTGTGCACAAACACAATTGAATAGTTTTTTTCAAAGTCGGATAACAAGGAATTAAACCTATTAGAAGAAATTGACAATCATGATGAACTAGAATAATAGGTTCACAAGCTTGAAAAACTGTTGAAGAAACAAGAGGTATATGGTCTTGATAAAGAGGAATCCATTCTCTCATGAAAAGAAACTTCTCATGAACCTAATTTGCAAGGTCTTAGCTAGTTGGAGGAGTTTCCTTTCTGCTATACATAAGAGCTAGAGGCTAATATATTAGTTGAAATTTTGTTTCAAAAGGCTACTTCATTGTTTGAACATTTTGCTTCCTTCAATGAAGAAGAAAATCCTGATTTGGAGTGTATCTCTTTGAGAAATAATGAGGAATTTGAGCTTGAGTCAGCTATTCCTAAGAGCCTTTCAAGAGCTGATAGCTTTGATGAGTTATTATCCACCCTAATGGAAGAGTATTGTCCATTGACCATGGAGGAGGAATCAACATGGAAGTTATTATGTAAGTTGAAGGAAATACTTCTATTTCTAACCATTCAAATTGTCCTCTCTCTAGTCCAAACTTAGCCACAAAGAAGGACATCCATGAAAAACAGGAAGAAAGAGAAGCAACCAACAATGGGAGTCCAAGTTTTATCCATTCAAGAGGCAGTCCTATCATATTTTTAGCCAGTATGGAGGCCACTAAAGTTCCATGGGTCATGCTTGCACCCAAGCATGAGGATGCAATCGAAGAAAAAGATAAATTTAGAATTGCAGTTGAGAGTGATCAATTTCAACCCACTTGTCCAGTCCAAGAAAACATTAGGCATGATCAGAATCAAAGCATAAGTGAGTTCATTCACATTTTTTATGAAGCATTGCAACAATATATTGAATATCTACTTGTGTTTCATATCTTTTCAACAATGCATGATCATGCAATGCATCTGTTGTTGGTTAGAAGGGGGTGTTATTTTACCAATCCAGTTAATGGGTTTGTTTGACAAATTTCTTTGATGTTTAGAGTAGGTTATAGTAAGGTTGTTTTACTTTTAGATTCCCAAAATGTTGTTCAACATAGTTAAGTAGGTTTGATCTAAAGTTTTGGTATTTGGAATAAGTTTTCAAGGTGTCATGCACTGTTAAGATGTGTTAAAGTAATGTACAAGATTGTTTTCAAGTCTTGTTAGGTTTCTATTGACTCCATGCCCAATGGATAAGCTTCAAGAAACTGGTCAAGAAATTTAACAAACAAACATATAAAAGATGTCACTAATAATGTTACCTATTTTAGCTACCAACTGAAAAAGGTAGAGTTGTTTATGTTTTACAAAGTGAAACAAAAGGTAAATTCTACTCTACTATGTTATATCCATGTGCATAAATAAATTATCAAAAGACTGCATTATTATATTATGCAAATGCATACAACAGAGAAGAGAGTGAACATTTGTTTTAAAAAAAAGTTAGTCTTTATTGATAAACATAAATGTATGGTGTCCCACACAAGTCATGGGAATAACTATTTGAATGCAAATAAAGAAAAAAACTATACATTTATAGATACAAGAAAGAAACAATGTATATATAAATACAGGGGACCTGTCATTTCCTGAATGATGAATCCTAGTTGAGTTTCTTTGCATCTGTTGCTGCCTCTCTTGCTTGTTCATCTCCCTTTGCTCCAATGCTCTGGAAGGTTGCTCAGGTGCTCTAGAAATTCTTGCATGTGTGAGAAAGATTTGGTTAGAGCAATGAAATATCACCAATCAATATATATGAAAACATCCATAAACATATAGCCCAATCCTCATAAGCATGAAAATAGTTTGCATACCACAAATGTCCAAGAAAACAAAAAGATCATCAAAAAAATCTATCATATGCTATGTTTTATCTAACATTTTTGTTCACTATGCAGGTATAGGTTAAATCTTCCATTACTTAATCATCTGCATTTGATATTATAGCATGTGGAGTTAAATGGTCTCCCATAAGGGTTGAGCCCAACATGTTGTTCCCCTTGGTTCATTGAAAGGGGTAGGAGTGGAATATCATGTCTATCTTCTTTGAGTAAATATCCATCACCTATGTTAGTGAGTAAATGGACCTCACTATCATAAATGAAAAGTAGTCACTCCATGAAAGATCACAAAAAGATAATAGACTACATATAGGCAATGATATGCTATTTCCATCAATCATCAATAAGTTATGTGCATGATGTTTCAAGGTCTCATTATGACAACACAAAACAACAAATGTCCTGGGATTGACTATATAAAGAATGAAAAAAGAACACACAGTGATCACTCTAATGCTTGACAATAATCATCTCTGTTAATGAGGTTATGTAGTTTTTGATTTCAAAGGAGCAGATACAGGTTGGTATCTTAATGTTTCAATGTGGTTATTGAAAGCCACATAGTCCTCATTATGTCATAGACCTATACAATGGAAATGAAAAGACAGAGAGATCAACAATTAGCAACTATCATGAAGAAAGGTCACTTTCAAATGCTTGACAATTGTCATCCTTATACATAACAGTGTTAAACATGCTAGAACAATGGGTCTTTGCCAACTATGATGATAACCATCAAGTTTGTAAATGGATGCATAGAAAACCCCAAGTTTTTTCACTTGTACATTTCTAAGCAAAATAACACAACTGTGAGTAACAAGATCATGGTCAATTAAATGCAAAATTAGATGCCATAATGCAAGAAAATGAAGTTTTTGACCATGGTAGAATAAAAGGCCTTTTTATTAGCAAATCCTAGTGGCCATGAAGTGAAAAGGCTGAGCTATGGCCATTTCTAAATGAAGGAAAATGTGTATAGAAGAACAATGAAGGTGTGGGTTTTGATAACCCAAAATGACCATGGATTTTTTGAAGCTTGGAGGACCCTTGGACTTGCAAGTTTGTGGGGTTTTGAGTTACACCGGTACCGTGCAAGGGTTTGAATCATTTAGAAAACCTATTTTTCCCTTTGCAGGGCAACATTTTCTTGTGGAGTATTCAATTGAGATAGCTCTTGTTTCAGGCGTCCACCCTCTCATGAAGTCTCACTCATATTACGATCTTGCACGATCTTATCATAGCAAGGGTGATTATGACATTGTTGATCTCTATTACTTGGCTTCACAAAAGAAAAAAACATTAATAGTAAAAATGAGGAGGTCGAGCCATGACCTGTGTGTTTTCCCAAAATCCTCAAGTCATATGCTATAGAGATAAAAGGCACAGTATAAGTGAAAAACAAGTGTTCTATATATGCAAATATTGTGAAGCTGCAGCCTTGAGAAAATAAACTCAGAATGCAAAAGGAGAAGTGAGGTTGATCTGTGCTTGAAGATGTCATTTTCTCAAAAAAATAAAGCAAAGCCTTTGAGCTTCTATGAGTATGAACAAATCTAGAACAAAAGAATGCTACAAAAATGCCATAGGGGATGAAAAAAGAATGTATACACAGGGAGCTTTTAATTTGCAGGAAATAATGGAATCCAAATAATCTTTTATACTGAATGGATTCAAAACATATAGAAAGGAATTTCATTCTGAGAAATAGAGAACTGATCAAGAGATGCATAGAGAAATGAAACATATTCATCATTTTTCTTCCTTACAAGCTTGTGTTACGCAAGACAAATGGAAAAGGTGCAAGGTTTGAATGTCCAGGGGCTTACCCAAGCTTTTCCTGTCATTTCCCTATGAAGAATGCATACAAACTTCAATTGAAATCTCCATGAAGAGCTTATGTAAACCCTATGCCGACACTCTCAGTTTCCAGAATACTTGAGAGTTAAAATGAAAATGCATTTGCAATGTCTAGCTACCGTTTTGTTTCTAGGATTTTATAACCCTAATGAATGCCAATGGGTAAAATGTATTTTTTACCTTTCATTTAAATTTTTGCAATGTAAATTAATATTCTTGTAGTTTTTCATGCCTAGTGAACTTTATAAACCCTCTTATGTATGCTAGGTGTGAAGGATTTAACACTTTGGATTTTGCATTGACTCATATGGTCAAATCATAAAATTATAATGTAAAATATAGTTAAAATGATGTTTTATAAATCATTTTGATTATGTTGTTTAGTGAGAAAAAGGGAAATATGGCATATGTTACATGCACTTATGAGTTTTTTTATAGTCTTTATGCTTTGAAAGCATCTAGGAGTTGGTTGGAGTGTTTGGTCGACCAAGGGAGAGAATATAGGAGTGTTTACTCACCTTTTTGGAGGGAATGAGGGTATTTAGGAATCAGTTTCTTATGCCTTCATGATGGACCTGGTCAAGCTTGACCTTTTCAAAATTTTGGAGGAGATTTGGTTGTTATATTTTTGGCTTTTTGGAAGCATACAAACAAGAATCTTCTAGTCTCTATTTTGGTGGAGTCTCTTGGTGAAGCTTATATTGAGTTCACTTTTCATTTGTGAAGTTAGTTCTGATTATGCTCTTGTTCTACTTTGTGATGTTTTGGAGTCTTTGGTAGAACAAATTGTATTTTTTGTAACTCTTTTGGCATGTATGACAATGGATACCTTGGATATCAATGCGGTTAAGTTATTTTTCCTTCTTAGTTTTTCTATTCTACTATGTGCAAGGGTATGATTGATGAAATTACTTGTGAATATATCTATTTCCTTGTAGTTTTTTGTCTCATTGTTAGCACCTCTTGCAAAAAATTGTGTTTGTTGTAGGTTATAAGTTGTGTTTAAATGCAAATGGTTCTAGTTGTAAAAATATCTTTCCTTCTAAGAGTTTTTGGCATTAAATCCTTCTTATGAAACACTTATGCATAAAAATATCAATATTGAGTTGTGTATGCCAAGCTTTTCCTTTGATTGAATTGTGTGTTTGATTTGTTTTACAGGTCCCAGTTAAATTTTAGGTGCATCACCATAGGAGATTATTTTCAGTTTATGCATCATTTTACCCTTCTCTTCTGCAAGTTATTAGAATAGTTTAGGTGAGTACCTTAGGAGCCAACCTTCTCTGGAGGTCCATTCCAAGTTTAGGCAACCCACAGGCCTAGGAATGTTCCCATGCTACTCCAAGATGCTAAGTTCTGCAACTTAGTAAGGGTGCAGTTTTAAGAGCTAACATAAACCTCCACCTAGAGTGTATGTATTATTCTTAAAAGAAAATTTTCTTAGTTTTTAGTTTAGTAAGTTTATTAATGATCAGTCTTTTTCTCTAAACAAGAGGCACAATTTTCTTATTTTCTTTAATACAATTAATTTAGAGGAGTAGGATCAGTTGTGTGAGTATTATCTACACAAATATGTGATGACAGAGGAAACTGAATGGAATCCCTTAATCTATGTTGTGGATTTGCAAGTAAGGGCCATGGAATCCTATTTTAGGAATGAGAAGCTCTGAGGAGAACTAATGGAAAAATATGAAGAAAGAGAGAAAATAGTGGCACTGTAGCTTAGGAAGGAAGCAATATATCCCAAAAGAGTAATCACTCAATGGTTGACACTCCTTTCTCATCAAGGTCCAGGAAAGATAATTGTGGACTTAAGACTTCAAGATTATAAAAGGATTCAATAGCTAGCAGTGACCATCCTCTAGAATTGCCTAAAACATGTGGAAAATAGGTGGAAAATCTTGACTCTAGAATTGCAGAAGAAAGAGCCTCACTCTTTCCATAATTTTATGAGTATGTTTGAGAGATTGCGAAAGTATATCAAGGTTTTAGGAATAAGAGGAGTGGAATTGATTCCACTTGCTTATCACCCTCCTATTCTACTTCATCCAGTACCACATTGGACAAGAGAAAAGAATGATCAGTGTGAGAATGTAGAATCAGTGAAGCTGGATAGAATTGCATGTGATAATGGATTTGATCTCAAATAGGGACAAGGATTCAATACTGTTATGGATCTTAGGTAGATTTATTTGTATTATAATCTTCACCCTAGGTGGTTTTAGTTAAGTATTTTGCTTTAGGGCGAGCAAAAAGATAAGCTAGGGGGAATGATGGGCTTGATCATTAGTACTTTTTCTGTTGTTTTTACATGCTTTTAGACACTTTACATATATTTTCTAAGTATCTTTCAGACAAAAAATTCCATAATATGCTATCCTTTCATAACATATCTTGCAACTTTGAACCTAGTCTGTGAATATGAAATATGGTGATAATATTTGTAGTATTGCATGATTTAACTATGAGAATGTATTCACATGAATAGAAATCTATGATTTAATTATGAAGGTTAGTTTTATATGTATGTTGTGTGGATTAATATCATTGTAGCTCAACATGTGGTAACAAGAATGGAGCAGTTTTAGTAAGAACCAAAGTAGTGAAATAGGGGATCAATGGAGTTCAACGGCCTAAAGTTCAGGAAGCTATGGAGCTGAACGTGAACAATCATGGAAGGAATAAATATTGAAGAAGGATAATTTTTCTAGAACTCTAAACATTTTCTTATGTGTTTCAAATGAAAGCTACTTCATTGAAGTTCTTAGTTGAATAGGTCTCTTCTTCCTTTTTAATTATAATGAATAAGTCGATCTTAATTTCATATCCTTGTATCTAGGAGTGGGATTAATGGTTGTAGCTAGTTATGAGTTTGAATAAGTCTCTCCTCATTTTTTTATAAAGTCAGGGGTTGAGTTCATAGAAAAGTTAGTTGGTTGTTACAAGTTATTAAGGAGTTAGTCAGTTTCCAATTTCAAGTAATCTAAAAACATGTTAAAATGCAATTATTGAATACAATATGTAAGAAGGATTTTGTTTGAATATCTAGTGATATGTAATGAATGAAGTCGTATGTTACATGGATGTGTAAGAATCTCAATTATATTTGGTTCTCAGTTAAGTGAGACAGTTCCTTGAGCTAGCCACTCAAGGTACCGTCCCTCACTTCATTTGTTCACTTGTTCATTTATGCATTCTTGTTAATTCTATTTTCATTATTTTATAAATGCATTGCAAAGTAAAGTTTAATAGATTATAGTTGGTTATAGTAGTTTTTTTTCATGAACAAATGTTTAATTGGTGAATTATAACACTCCAGACCTTAGAAATAGTTTTCCTATTATTTTGAATAGTTTTGGATTAATTTTGTACGTACTTGTCTTTAGCAGTCATTTACAACGTATGTTGTAGGTACCCGTAGCCATTAGGTTTTGTAACTACTTTTATCTTTTTGCAATTCTATAAGATTCCAAAAAAGTATAATAGTTTGAATAAGTTTGCATAGGATAATTTAGGTGAACATGAGTTTGTGAAGGCACATATAGTGAAATACCATAATAAGTTTACGCACCTTGGTTGATGATTTAATGTAGTGTTAGCAATGTGAACTGAATTGTTCAACCAGTTAACCCTCTGAATTGAGAAAATTCTACCAAGTTTATAATACATTAGCTTAAACTATACAATATCCATCAAAAGCCTATTTTCCTTTGTTACATTTTTGTGAACCCGACATTGTACATCTAAAATTCTGAAATTGGATTCCATTCAAACTCTAGATCTAGGATTTGTAATAGTTTGCATTGCATTGTATTAGTTTGCATTTCATTTAGGGTTGTTAAAATTGCATTAGTTTTCATCTCATTTAGGGTTTTAAATTTGTATTTTGCATTGCTTAAAATCTAAAAAATCCAAAAAAAATTACATGCATATTACATTGATTTTCCATAGTACTTGCATATTAGTGTATTTTCAGTCATTCACATTCAAAAATTTGGTCAAAATTGCATTTCAAAAAGTGTCACCTTGCTTATCATTTTTCACTAATTTCACTTGCATTAGGACACCTAAATTTGGAAAATTCTATCATTGAAACCACAATTAGCAACTTGAAATTGGAAATTCACACTTTGGTTTTTTAGAACCCTAACCTAGGACCCATTCGCCCTAGGGAGAATTAGTCCCTGTATAGGTTTTATAAAATATCTAGGTAGTAATTTGTCTTTGTTTGCTTCATCTGATCTGTTGTTAATTTTGTGTTTCAACTTCAAAAATTAGAAAATTTTGTAATTTCTTGCATTAAGTTCAATTGGTCAAATTAAGTGCATTATTTGAAATCAAAATTAGTATTAAGACATCAATTTTAGGATTTTTCATAGAATAATCATTAGATTATCTTGTTTCAAATCTGAAAATTGAAAAATCATTTTAAATACTTGCATTGCACTTCATAGTTTTGGGTGTTGATTGTATTTGTGTAGTGCCTATTCTCTATTTTTGGGTGCACTTAGGTTTGGTGAAACTTGTATGAGCTTCACAACCTGGTGTCCTATTACCAATACTGTAGTGAAACGTGGTTCAAGACTCATTTCATCCCGCACTACTACATCTACTGTGTATCTTGAGTTTTCCAACTCATTCCCTCATAGTGTTGATATTAGTCAACCCACTATGGATCATAGCTCTTTGCTACCACATTTCCCATGCCCACCCTACCCATAAAAAA
Source organism: Sequoiadendron giganteum (assembly GCA_007115665.2). NCBI lineage: Eukaryota > Viridiplantae > Streptophyta > Pinopsida > Cupressales > Cupressaceae > Sequoiadendron > Sequoiadendron giganteum. The sequence continues at coordinate 604,413,723 of CM021102.1, forward strand.
TGTGACTAATGTTGAAACAATGGTTTCATTAATATCCCTAAACCTAAAATAAATGGATGAAGCCTTAGAAAAATTGTAAGACTTTGTGAGTTTCAAATACATTGCTAGTTCTACGTTTCCTGCCATAGATAACATGAGGAAAATGCTTGATAATAAACAAGGAATAGAAATTGTGCATAGCCTATCTCATATCATTGAAATCCATGTCCCTACAATGGAACTTTAGGGTACACTCAAAGTCAAGGTGGAAATTCCATTCCTTCTTCTACAATTGTGGCCTCTTTTCCTACATGTACCAACCCACATGCTACTACAACAATAAAACCACCAAGTAATGTCAATACAACCTTAGGTATTTCCAATGGGAATCCTCTTAGCTTTGTGCATTCAAGTCTCATATCTCCTAATCCATCTCCCCTCACAAACTTACAATTCACTTGTCCTCAAAATACATATACACCTCCACCTTATTCACCTCCATCACAAAACACAACCAATGATTCTTTCCTCAACCAACTCTTACAAAATGTATCATCCATCCAACAAAAAATTGCCACATTAAACCAAAATCAAAATGGCCAACCTTCATAATATGTCAAAAGAAACCCCTTATCCTTGGAGATATTTAGAGCACAAAGACCACAAGGCATAAAGATTTCTAGTTTTGAGAAATATGGAGGTAAAGGAGATCCTAGTAACCATGTTTCAACATACACAACCTTATGTAGTGACTTCATTTTTGAAGAGAAGCCTTGGCTAAAATTTTCCCTAGGTCTTTGAAGGATACAACCTTGGAGTGGTTTTGTTCTTTACTGAATAACTCAATTCATTTATTCAATGAACTTGTTGATGCCCTTCTTAACCATTTCCAAGTGCACATGGGTCCCAAGATGAACTTAGTTAATTTAATGCAATGTAAGCAAAGGGATGATAAAAAGGTCACATAATTTATCACCCATTATTAATTTCTTTACTCACAATTCAATATTAAGATTCTTGATGTTGATCTTCAAAGAATCTTCATTGAAAATTTTCAAGACAAAATCCAAGAAGAACTTGGGATGATGAAATTTCCCTCCTTTACACACTTGTGCATGACCCTTCGTGCTTATAAAAAATTGTCTAGTCATTGTGAAACAAAAACTTCTTCCAACCATCTTGAGAAATATGAATTTGTGCCCCATAACAATTTCCAACCTTTCAAGAAACAAAATAAGGGATTTTTACAACTAAATACACCTCAAACAAGTCAACATGTCAAGTCCCAAGTGGCTACTATAAAAATGACAAATCCATATCCATTTAGGGAAAGGAGTAGATAATTTACCCCGTTACACGATACCCTTCACTCCATTGTATTGGAGATTATAAGTAAGAACTTAGTTACCTTACCTCCTATTAGAGCCATTGACACCACTAAGCCCTTACCTCCAAACTTTAAGTCAAACACATTTTTCCATTATCACTGAAAAAATAGACATGCATCAGAACAATGTAAGCATCTTAAAAATATTGTGCAAGACCTCATTGATTCTAATCAAATCTAGATTGGTGGTTTTAATGATCAAGGAAATAAGTTAGTTGCCCCACCCAACCAAAATTTTCAAATATTAACCAACCCCATTACAAATCATAATATCTCTTTTGTGAAAGCTAATGATGCCAAGAATGATGTGATGAATGCTGACAAACTTCAAGATACAAATAATGACAATATGACTGAAAATGAAGAAGACTTACAATGTATGGTTGACTTCATCGATGTTCAACCTTGTAGGTCCAAACCAAAATGTCCCTTGACATTGATTTATCACAAAATGACATAATTATATGTGCACCCAACGGTCCTCTTTACATCATCAAAAGAATCAATGACAAGCCTACTAATGGGATATTAATCGATCTTGTATGTGCAGAGAATGTGAGCACCAAGGAATTATTATAAATGTGCATGCAATTTATCAAGATTCTTATGAACAACCAAAATAATGGATCAAAACAAATAATAGTTTTTCTTGCCCTACGATAGGTTCAATCACTCTTCCTTTAAAAGTTGGAACAAAAAAATCGAATGTCTCATTCTCCATCATCCTGTCATCAGACCAATTCAGTGTGAAGCTTGGTTACCCATGGCTATGCTCCATGAATGTCATCCCGTAGGTAGTGCATAAATGCTTAAATTTTCTTTTTGGAAATGATATCTTTATTGTGCATCATAGTGGCTTTAATCCTGTGTCTTCTCGTGGGAATTTCTCATTGGATTTATTTTGGCCCGAACCTATGGAACCTATTAAGCCTCGTGAAGACTTATTTTTCAAATCTTATCAAAAGTTCAAGGCAAAGAACATAGCAGAATTATCCCTTAGCAACATGCCCCAACCCATGATTGAACCAAAAGCCCTTCCAAGTAACCATGGCTAACTCATGACAAATCCTTCACCTATTTCCTATAAAAGACTATGATATAACCAAATAAGTCCTATTGTCCCTCTTAAGATCAAACAAGTTTATAATTCCAAAGAGAAATTGGTTGAAAAACCTTCCATGGTTCCTTTTGTTCCTCCCTTATGGGATGAAAAGAAACCGATGGTTGATAAACCCACTCCTACACAATCATAACTTGAAAATTGTACAAGAAGAAACAAAAATGCTAAAGAGTATAGGTGTAGATGTTGTGCTATTGCTCATAAGTTAAAAGAAGAGAATGAAATAGAAAATCAAGATCAAACACCAATTGAAACAAAGTATGATGATTCTCCATCTTTGCCACAACAAAAAACACATGAAACTTCTATGGAAATTGTCATTAGGCCTCTAGTTGTGATTAACTTGGATGATGATATGAGATTGCTAAGATTGATGAGGAAGTGAATGATGATCTGAATTTATTGTTTTCCTCTTCCATGAGCTTATATGATAACAAATGTGATGATCCTCCTAGCAAGAGTGACTCACCACATGTTGAGCTTGGTGATGCTCCTAGTACAACACTTGTCGTTGTCCCTTTGGTTAGTTATCTGCCTTCCATATATGATGAACAAGATTGGGATGTAGATGACTTGCTATAGGTTGACTCACATGTTACATACTAGTCTTTTTTTTTATTTCCATGTTCTTTGTGATTGCATGTGTGTAATGTGATCCCCATCCAGTGTTGATTGGTGTGTATTTATAGGTTTTTGAGCCTACTTTGGATGACCCTTGTCACTCGGTTGGTGCAACGATACAAAGGAAGTAAATCTATTGTGACATTCTTCTATTCGTATCTTCATTCTTCTGTTTGTATCTTCATTCTTCCATTTCTCCTAACCATTTATCTTTATCTTTTGTCTTGTATTTTCCTTTTGGGGATGTCATAAGGCATTGATACATTTAGGTGTCTTCCATGTTGACCCAAAATCTTTTCTTTGTTTTCTCTCCATATGTGTCATTCTTCCTTTGTGCTTGTTGTTCCATGAGTCATTTGGGGAATGATGATGATTATGAGCTTGATTATATCACTGTAGCAAAGACATATGCTGACCCTAGATCCATGGATCCCTTATGTGTTATCTCAGGATTGCATATGGGGGGAAAACCTCCTTTTCATGATGTAGCTCTATTCGAAAACATATGTTTTGCATAGGGCTTTCCAAATAAAGTTCTCATGTATTGGAATTTATTGTGTTCTACTTTAAAGAAATTTCTTACAACATGGTGTTTAGAAATTTATTTAAAGTGGGGGCATACGAGTCCCTACTCATTGTTTGCTTTAAAGTGTGGTCTTCTTACTTCACTTGATGTGTCTTCTTGGTGGTGACATTGGGTTTGATGTTCCTCAAGAGTGTGAAATTTCTTGGTATATGAAATTCCTCTTAGTGGTGATGCTACGAATTACATTCCCTAAGTTGTGAATCTTTTATCCTCGACTAGTCCTCTCTTAGTGATGTCAAGCATGATGTTCCCTAAGGTGAGACCTTTCATGGATTAAGAAAAACCCCTTTGAATAACCTATCCTATTGTATTTAAAATGGCCACCAAGAATAACACAAATTACTTTCTAGTGGAGCCTTTAAGTTTTTCATGGCCACCAAGCACAACACAACTTGATTGCTAGTGGAGCCTTTGTGTTTTTAGTGGCCACTAGGAATAACATAACTTGCTTGCTAGTGGAGCCTTGTTTTTCATGAATGCTCAACATAACACAACTTGCTAGCCTTATGACCATTTTTATGAGGCCTTATCAAAGTTATCAAGAGGTATAATTTTGGTATGGTTGATACATGGGAGCTTGTAGACCTAGCATGACTTTCCCATCAACCACATTTTGGGGCTCACCTAGTGGACAACGGATTTCGCTAGCCCATGTGAGTATATTTTGTTTGCATAGTGGATAGTGGATTTCAACTTGTGAAATTTTTTTGGACAAACAATAAGGCTTGATCCATACCTATTAGACAAAGACTTGAGGCTTGATCCATTCCTCTTTATTTTTCATTAATTTTAGCATTGTATTCTTGTGTATCTTTTCTCAAGCTGCTGCATATTCAACATAGACATGTGTCTCTTTGTGCCATTATTGGCTTTCCATGAGATCTTAGATCTTGGGGACTTGATCATCCTCCTTGACCTTTGTTCTCTTATCTTTCTAATAGTTATACAATTAGACCTCTCCTGACGCTTGTTTGTCTACTTTAATGTGAGTTTGAGTGTAGGGCTCATCCTCTAACTGAAGTAGGGGCTAAATGTAGTGGCATAAAATGTACTCCTTTACATTTTCACACTATGTTTGGGTCCCTTAATAAATTGTACTTAATTAAGCCTGTAATTGACCCAATTATGCATTTAAAATCCTAATTAATCTTGTTTTCTGAAAGGGAAACTTGTATTAAACAATTGAAAACATTAATTAAATTGCCTTGGAAATTTAGTGTCCTAGATTTAGGTCCTAAGACCCATTCACCCAAGGGTGAATGGGTCCACCTTAAGTTTAGGATCTCAAATTTTAATATGATTTTGGTGGTATTTTCATGATTCAAATTCAATTTGCAATTTTCGACCTTTCATGTTTAATTGTTAGGAAATTAGAAAACTACCTATAAATACAAAGTCATTTTATCAATTCAAATCTAACAAAACTGGAGGTGAACTTCACAAGAGCTAAGATTATTTTCAATGACATTCAAGAGCAAATTTCTCTGTCATTTGTTGCAACATTCAAGATCTCAAGCATTATGTTAAAGTTGTCTTCACTCATGCATTTTTGGAGCTAACTTTGTGATGTAGGTTTCAAGCATTCAAGTCAAAATTCGAGCATCAAGATCAACATCCGATCAAGCCATTTCATGCAAGATAAAGACCTTGGAGAGATGTGTTAGACTTATGTCCTCTAAGGATCACCATTCAAGGGTTTGGTGAGTTGCAACATAGCATTTCTCATTCATCATTCCTTCCATTCATGTTTCATTTCATTTCAAGGTTTAATTACCAAAATGGGGTTTGACCAAGGCAAACCCCCATTCACCAAAAATAAACAAAATTTCCCTCTCTTTGTGTGTTGCAGATTTACAGGTGAAGAAGGATTGAAGATTGATCAAAAGTGCAATTTTGCAAAGTTTTAAAGTTTTCATCAAAGTTGTCAAGCCATGAAAAATCGCTTGCAAAATTTATTTCTGACGTTCTGACTATGAGATATGGAGGAATCAAGAGTGCAGATCTAGAGTAGAGTACTATCAAAACACATTTCGGATCCCTATAGAAAGACCCATTTTACCTAGGGAAAATATGTCCCAGGAAGACACTCAACAAAAGCTTTTGGTGACAAGTGCATAAAGTCTTACCCTTCTTAGATCTTTCGAAAGGTGATTATTTCTGTTTTTGTTATGCTTTAAATTGATGATTCAAGTTTTACATTGGATAATTGGGTTCATTTAGTATTTTCATTTATCTTCCAAAAGTGCATTTCAGTCATATTTACCCTGTCCTCAAGCAACAATATCTCCATTAAGGTTGACTCACCTAAGGGTTGAAAGTCAATATTATCCTAGGCGATCTCTTTTTCCTAATGAAATAAGGAAGATATGTGCATACCCCCATTTCATATCCATCAAAACCCTATTTTCCTTTGTTTCAGTCTATAGAGGTTACAAGGCTTTTATTTTTGGTGATGGGGATGATGATTTAGGATATGGATGGGAGATAGGGATTTGGGATATGGTTTGGCATTGAGGAAGGCTTTGGGTGAATGATAGTTTTCTCCTGTAAAATGTAAGGGAAGGACAACCAATAGGTGGTGGTTTGAATTGATATGTTAGGGGAAGCTTACCTCCAATGCTTACGATATACATAGCCATGACATCCTTGTTTTTGTTTAATACAGTCTATGATCTATTTTTTAAGGGAAGGATCAATGGATAAGCAATTAGGATTGATGGGGAGTTTTCACTAGTAAGTTATTGGATTGGAAATAGGGATGAGGATTTGAGGGATGAATTGGAGATGGGGATTTGGGATATGGGTTGGTGTTGAGGAAGGTTTTGGATGGAATATTGGTTTACCTTGTCAAGATTGGGATGAGGATGAACAATGTATATGCATTGAGGATTAGGGGTATAGCTTGTGCTAGCTAGATTGATATTAAAGAATGATGGATGAGTGATTTAAGCTTGCAGGTTCTTGGTCATGAGGGTAGCTGTATGGTTTGTGCACGAAATATTAAGCAAATTTGATAAATTTAAACACCTAAATTGAGCAACACAAAAAATAAACAAACAATTAGATTAGGCATTAGGAAATTTAAAAAACATGAAAGAAAATAATGTATCCATATTTGATCACCTAGTTGCATGAAAATGGTTGCGCCCTTTGATTAATTTGATGTGTGTTCTTCAATTTCACAACATAATCTTGCATTCCAAAGTGTTATGTTTTTGCATGTAAAGGATGATTTATATATTTTTGATGAATGAGATCAATGGTGAGGATTGAGTGAAGAGATTAAGGGCTAAGATTAAATAGGATCTCTCAAGCCATGGGATTGTGCCAAGTGGCACAATGTGATGGCTTGAGAAAACCTTGGTACTTATGAGGATACCTTGGAGTATGGGAAGATCTTACCATAAAGGCAATACTTGTCCCACAATCCAAAGGGGATGGAGATGAGAGGAATAAACAAATTAATTCCTTGAGTGGGCAAGAGGTATACTCTTGATACAAGGATCCATGTGGGGTTCCTTTCCAAAAGAGGAAAGCCTTTAAGTCTAGAGTACAAAGAGGTTTAGTAATAAATGGAAAGGGTTTGACCCCTTTCCTAATCATGGATTAGGAATACGCATAGGTTTAGGTATGGGATTAGGTGGATGATTAGGATTAGAATTAGGAGGCAAGTGGGAGAGTTGAAGGATGTGACATGTGAGGATAAAATTAATTAAATAAATTTATTTATTTAATTTATGAGAAGAAGGGGTAAGGTAGGATAAGTAAATAATTAATTTTTTTACCTAGGTTGGGACTTAGGGAGATAGATGAAATAGATTAGGAATATTAATTAAATAAAAATATTATTTATTTAATATAGAAGATGGGATTTAAATAAGAAATATTAATTAAATAAAGATATTATTTAATTAATATAGAAGGTGGGATTTAAATAGGAAATATTAATTAATTAAGAATATTATTTTATTAATATAGAAGATGGGAACATACAAAGTAGGATTAAATTGACCAAATGTAATGGTCAATTTTAGGTGTCTAAAAATGGGTAACTAGATCTTATGGTAAATTTATTAAGACAATATAGTCTAAGGTTTGATATCATTCATCTTGATCCACAATAATCTCATTATCATCATAGGGTTCATATTCCAATTGATCAACAAGGCTAGCATCATCCTCATCATCATTAAAGAATTAGGGGTTGTTAGCTTGAATAGGGAACTTATCAAAGAAAGGTGGAAGGATTATTAAAAATTGGGATTAAGATGGACAATGGGATGATATATATTGTGTAAGGAAGATTTAGTTGGATAAGTTGGTGGATTTTAGGATTTGGATGCAAATTATGGTTCAGTTAGTGGATAATGATTGGTTTCTAAACCTTAATGAGAGGTAAAGACAAACATTAAAAGAATTTTTTGGATGTAAAGTGTTGGGACTCAATCATTTCATGACATTTTTTATCGATTCCATTCCCTTTCATGTGCCTAGTTCATGGTCCATCATAAATAACCAATCTAAGATAGTTCATCAAGGTCACCATTTTGAATTTGTGCCTTTGGTTGTTTTTTCCCCTTTATTTTTCTTAGTTAATTCCTCAAACTCAAAAAATTAAAAAATTGGCTAAGTAAGAGTGGTCAAAGCTTCCATAGGAACTAGGAACCGAACCTCTAATAGGTTCCTATTGCCCCTCTATGCTTCACCGAGTGAAGTGAAAAAAATGAGGCAAGGTGGAAGATGATTTTCTCGACCCTTGACAACTTCCTCATGCTTTGTTGAGGGTTTGATAGATTTAATTAAAAATGATGAATTGAAGTGGCTAAGGAAGAAGGCATGTGGTAGGATTAATTCTTGACCTCCAATAGGAATGAGGAAATTTTGTGAGGATATTGTGTTGTTGGTTCCTGTTAGGTGTGAAATCATCGAAAGAAGGGAAGTGTTCCCACAACATTTATTTGTAGTGTGCATGAAGGAAACCCATTAGTTTCAAGTAGAAATTGAAGAAGACATTTAGAGTAGAGGGGTGGTTAGAAAGATAATGCAGATATATGTAGTGTCAAAAATTACATACTAGTGCAATTTCACAATCACATAGCAAACCTGTGCATATTTAAGGATTAATGATAAAAATTTATGTCTCAAATTCAAAGATTTAATCTCATGATTGATAAAGATAGATTATTTCTAGATTATAATTTGAAAATTGATAAAATTATCTTGGACTACAATGTTACTTGCAAACATCCACATGTTGTACTAACATCCAATGAATTTTTGAGGTTCAGAATTATATTTTTCATGTGGCTTATTTATGGCTTAGTTAATTACGGAGGCAACTGGTCTGGAAAACCAGGGAATAAATGTCGTTAAGAAGAGTGGAGTTGAGTACTAGGAATTTGTAGACAATTTCCTCCATGATGGTGAGAAACTCATGAGGTTTCAGAATGGGTACACATGGCTCAAACTTTCATTACCCTTTGCTCTAGTTAGTATGTTCGTTATGAGATATTTTACATTAGAGGGTAGATATATGATAGTCCATGCTTAACACTTCACTTTGATTAACCACATTCATCGTGCAATGAATGCATAAACCTACCTTTTTACTTACTTTCCTCATTACAAAAAAATATAGAAAATGGTGTGAACCCCCCTCTGCACCAAGGCCTCATTCTTGCTCTCTATAAACATGCCCTAGCTCTAAACCCCCATGAAAAATCCTCTAGCTACTAGATTGGATATCCCGAATCAAAATGTAGGGGAGGATGAAAAACCCTTGGTTGTTGCTAATCCAATTCTAGAGCCTAACCTTAGGCCTTTGCCCCAAATTATTGCCCACAAGGTGATTCCCCTTGTTAATGTATCTACCTCCACTACTAAAAGCTCCAATCCCTTGACCCCTGTGGGTAATAAGGATCCTGTTAAAAATTCCCTTGAACTTGAATTGGTTAAGGCCACCTTGGAGAAGCGGAAACACTCACCGCACTTCTCCTTGAACCTCCGAGGGCCAAGAATTTGAAAAATGACCTAAAAAACCAGAGTGTGGTCATTACAATAAATGAAGACAGAGGGTAATCAAAAGGATATTTTGGAGGGAGGGAAGCCGGGTATGTTTAGTGGAGGCCGAAGATTGGCATGTCTTGCAAAGGCTACCTCTCAGGAAAAAATGGGCAAATAGAAGGCCATAGTCCAAGAGGAGGAGGAATTGGAGGTTGAAGAGTTTGAGCCACAAGTGGATGATGACAGTGAGGACATGGACTTTGAAGAGAATGCGTATGATATGGGAGAGGAAGAAATGACGGAGGATAAAGAAGATAATGAGGAAGAAACTTGAAGAGAAGAGGAGCAAAGGAGTGATTTGTTGAAAGCTACTCAAACTGAGAATAATGCCATAGCCACTAACTCTGTTGAGGATTCGAACACTGATTTTCTTAAATGGAGGATTACTTATATGCAGGTCCAGATGGATGATATGGAGAAATATATCATTACATTGATGAGGGTAACCAATGGTCTCATGCATAGGGCCATAATGGGTGTCATTTTGGGTTAAACCAAGATAAGGAAAATGCTCAAGAAGATGGGGAAGAGTGAAGAAAAGAAGGACCAAACTGAAGAAGAGGGACTTGATTGGAGGGAGTTTGTCTCCCAAATTGGTGAGTACTAGGACCTGATAGCCAATTCCAACTAATAACATTGTTTCTCTTTGTTGTTTATGGCTGCTCTACATTTTTTGGCTCTCTGCTTTATAATCCTAGGCTACTATTATATTATAGTTTTTTATGGTTAAGATTTTGTTGGACTTTGGTTGAACTTATTAATGGTTTGCATATTATTAGCTGGATTAGTAGGGGTATTCTATTTTTTATTAAGTTTATCATGGTTATGTGGTTACAATTTTGGATACTCAGCCTGTGAGCCACCTTGGTTTTTGGTTCTTTTCTGTTCCTATTTTTTGTTGTTGGTTGGTGTTGTTCTTCCCAACTTGTTTCCTTGTTTGTTGTTTTGGTTGTGTAACCACAGGATTAGGGCCCTTCCCTTCTTAATTAATAAATAAAAAAATCATAATGATTGAACAAGAAATTAATAACCTCTCCCACTTGTTCGATGACACAAAAATCTATTTCTTCTCATTTCACAAGGAGATTTCTCACTCTAGCAAGCAATAAAATATCAAGCTCTCTATTGAAGATAAAATTGTTGAAATATTTCTAGCCATTATAAATCTTCTACAACAATCTCTCAAGTGATTGTGATATCTTTACATACTACAACTCAAGATTTCTCCATACGCATCACAATGCTAAATCAGTTTAGAAAATATTAAGGGAGGAAGATCAAAGTTGTGGTAACACTCTCCATTTATCTATTATTTTGTAAATTGGTAGAATAATCTTGAATCAGTTTATATTAGTTTTATCATTTATCACTTATCAAATCTCATGGTGGTCTTCTCGTAGACCAAGGTTTCCACCATATCCATAATTTATCTTTATAGATCTACTTTTAAACTCCTAATATCGTTAAGATTTAAAAGTGTTCATTTATCATTTTTATCTTTTATCTTTGGTTGTTTATGGAGGTGGAAACACCAAAACCAAGGTTTGGCTGAGGCAAGACCCAAAAACAACCCCCAACATTTTTCATTTTCTTCACATGTGTAGGTTTGGTGAACTACAATAACATAAACAAGCCTTTTAAGAGTCTTTTGATATTCTATTTTAGGACAAAAAAATGATGTAATATGGTCCATGCTAGGTGATGTCGTTTGAGGCAGAGAGTCTCTCCCTTTTTCCAAGTTCCTCTTTGCAAATATTTTCATTTTTAGTAATAGTTAGATTTTTATTTTCTCTAAATTTTAATATATTTTAGTCTTATCTCCAATTAGTAACAAAATCTGTTATTTCTTTAGCACAAATCATTTCTACTTTACTTTCTAGTGAGTTATTTTCAGTTATGTATTAGGTACAATAGTTTGATCCATATCATTTGAGTGTAATGTTGAGATTTTTTATTTATATAGTATTGTTTTCTTTAAGTAGAATGTTTCATCCAATAAAACATCCAAAATTAATACACCATCATTTTAGCTAATTAATTGACCATTTCCTCTATGATGAGTGAATAAATACTTATTTATTTAATTGAACAATATCTTTATTAATTAAATAATATTTAATTAATAAAATCACTATTTATCCACTATTCATCACTATTCACCTAATCATATTTCTAGCCTTTAAATCATTGATCATCTATCTTCTATAATCCCTTATATTCATCCCCAAAATAAAATAAATCTCTATTTATTTAATCTTGTTTTTCCATCCACTTTTCATTAAGTGGACTAATTACACTTTCCTAACCTTAGTCAAATCCCCTCAAATCATGCACATCTTCCAAAAGTGTACATAGGCATGTGAATTTGTACACATGGTATGGGTCTTTGTACACATGACATGGGCCTTGGTACATGTCACATGGGTCAAAAAATTACCCATACTCCCGAGGTACTCTAAAGTACCCATTTCCATATAATCTATCAAATTTATCCAAGGGAGTCTCAACCATTGATCCCCGTTTGATCTTGGACCCCTTCATCCTCATCAACTATGTGGAGAAAATTTTCCTCTTCTCATAAAATTAATCCTCTCAACCAATTCGAGTCCTTTATTTCTCCAATTGATCCTAGCCATCTAATCCTTCATGCAAAAATTCATAAATTGAATGCAACTCAATCCATTTATATATTGCCTCAAAATGAAATTTTATGCTATCTAGGTAGGCGAATTCACATTCGTTAAATTGACCATATTTGAGCACAACCACCATAGCTTGGTCCATCAAGGGTTGGTGTTGGTGAGATTAATTGTTATTTTCATCAATGTTTGTTAACCCTTATGCTTAATTGGAGTGTTGCATATACTATGAGTAGATTAGGTTAACTTAGTTTAACTTATTATTATATGCTCACATTTTATATGTACATAGAAGGCATGACTAGTGGAAAAAGGCTACTCTTTGATTGAGCAAGTTGATTTTAGTTGAATTTTATCTCTTGCTATAAAACTAACTTCTATTAGATTCCTTTTTTTTATTATTGTTGCTTATGATTAATAGGTAGAGAAAATGAATGTTAGAAATAATTTCTTACATGGATATCTCGAGGAATAAATACATGAAACAACTTGATGGGTTTTTTTGGTAAAAGGGAAGAAAATCTTAGTTTGTAGGTCCATGAGTGGTTAAACATGTTTACTTTACTTGGATGAGGTATGAATTAGATGAGTATGTGATAACCTATATTTATGTTGTTTACTACAAAAATTAGAGTACATGGATATGATGCATGCTTGTAAGGAGGCAATATGGTTACAAATCTATTATTTTCAAGTATTTTCTTTGAATGCAAACATGTTAGGATTAGATGCAATAGTTAGAGTTTCATTTGCTTTGTAAAGAACTTGATGTACCATGCCCATACAAATCATATTGATGTTCAATATCACTCTCATTAAGATGGTTGAGGGTGTTAGAGTCATGCTATATAATATTGAAACCTTAGTTAATGTTATAGATTCTCTACTAATCTAGTGAACATAAATAAATTTAGTTGGTACAAAGAGGCCATGGGCCTTGCCTATTCTAAAACTTGATTTATTTTTAGTTTTATGTTATGTCTTTCAATGCAAATGTTAAGTGAGAGAATTTTAGGATAAAGGGTATCATTCACCTTTCAATCCTAAGTCCTTATTGATTGTATTAATTGTGTAGATGATAAGTAATGTATGATCTTTAAACATGTTGGAGTGGACTAAATGGGACATTCGTGTGTGTGTGAAAATAATTTTTATTTATTATTTATTTTCTAGATACTTGTGATATTGTGTAAGAATACATTGGCTATGAATTTGTTACATTGAAAAACTTAAATTTTGGAGTTATATTACATCTTTCCAGTGGTTATAGTCCACATAAATTGAATGCCCTCATTAAGTGCTTGGGATTGGGATTTTAATCAATATGATTGTTATGAAAAATATATGACATCTATGATGTGTAAACAAGGTATAAGACATGTAAGAGGAGTTACATGCTATTTTGAGAACATGACCACATGACCATATGCACAATGATTTTGTGATGACTCAAGGTTTTAGATATAGTTTGATGGTTTCTAGTTTCCTTTTCTATACATTGGAGACATGAAATAATGGATTGTAAGGTTCTTTTATAGGTGCTCTTATGATAGTTTATTGTTAAAGAGATAAGTGATCAAGTTTTGGTGTATACTTTTTTGAGATTATTACAAGGTTAGGTTTGCTTAGTGGTAAGAGTTTCTTAATAAAATTTCTCCATAAAAAATGATGCTATGGTTTACATAAATGTTATGTTTACCTTCTCATTGGTTTATTAATTTTATTAGCTTAATCGCATGCTTTACTAGATTAAATCACTACTGTGACAATATTTTCCTTGTGACGTTTACCTTGTTATTCATCACTATATAGAAGTATGTGTATGGATGGAGGTGCAATAATCAATACAATAAATGAATAATAATCGCATATATACGAGTAAATGTAAATAGGAATATGAGAGTAAATGTAAATAGGAATATGACTAACACGTATATCTTAAAATGTGTTTGTTTAAAAGACATTGAGATATATTAAACTTGAGTTGTCTATTGTATTTGTTAGATGCCTTGAGACTAATATCTATCAACATCTTTTAGATAGACATATTTAAGATATTTATAGTGTATTATGCTTATTATTAAATGACATTAAAATTACCTTTATTATTAAGTATTAATAATTTGACATATAAATGACTAACAAATTTAAATTATGAAGTTTGAATTAATGCATCCACACCATTATAATCCATCTAAACTCGAATATATAAATTATATATAAATAAAATATTATAAAATGAATCAAATAAATCAATCTATGTAATTTTATTAAAGATTCCATCAAAACAAACCTAAAACTAAATAAAAAATAATATTAATTACTATAATATCCCTACCAAATCAGATACCAATAATAAGTATGCCGAATAAAATAAAATATGTACAGATGAAAATTCAAAAAAAACGGCCAGAACTATTTTTGATTAGATAAAAGGAGAAATACGAGGACAGGGAGGACTGTTACGCTTTGGATTCTTCTCGTTTTAAAATAAAATAGTGATCGAGATTGTCAAAGATAAGCATTAAACAGAATTTTTTTCTTTTCTTTTCAAAAAGCAGTACAATCATTCTGTCACTACAATGGCGACCAACCGACTAAAGGCGTCACAATAGTCACAGAAATCTTGAGAGTATAATGTTGATTTACAGCTGTAAAGCCCATTTGATGTTGATGGAAAAGAAAAAAGAGTGTTAGTGGATTCCAACTGTAACCTAAATCAACAGACAAATTTACAGACATTTTCTGCAATGGAATTAAGGGGAGTCCTGGCATGCATTTTGGTGGTGCTTTTGGATGTCATTGCAGGAATTTTAAGCTTACAGGGGGAATTAGCTCAAGACAAGGTAATTTTGTTGATTAAATCTAGTTCATTTGGTTTTCGAAAAAGAGAATATAATGTAATACCAATCTTGAGTGTTTGTAAATATTTTTGGGTCGATTTTTATGATAATCAATCATGAACTGTGATCACAAACATTGATTAAAAACTGTCCATACAAATTTATATGAAATGTGGAAACATTGTATCGATTATTATATTTAAAACTCTTAATGTTGTATTTCTTTCTTAGATAGGTCTGATCATATGGAATATGGAAACATTGTATCAACTATAATATTTAAAACTCTTAATGTTGGTATGAGTTATCCACAGTCCATGAAATTGTATTGTAAATTTTTGGATTTAACTGTGTATGTTTTTCAATCGACTTCTGGATCACACTCAGTGATCTATCATCAAGAAAAGGAAACATCGATTGTAAAACATATACAGTTAAATCCAAAAACTTGCAATACATCCTTAATGTTGTTGTATTTCTTAAATAGATCTGATCATGAAATGTGATCACAAACATTGCATTTCTTGTATGGATGGATTCAGGTGAAATTTTATAGGTCTTTAACATTTAAGTGCAAAGTAGCAAGTAATGCTGCTTTTTGGGCTGGAGTAGCAGCAGCTTCTCTTTTGTTGGTGGCTCACATTATTGCTAATTTAAGTGGAGGATGTAACTGCTTTGCTTCAACACCCAACCACCATCAACACTCCTCACTTCACAAGCGAGTTGCTGCTGCCTTTCTGCTGCTCTCTTGGTAAGCTAATTTTTAACTAAAGTACTACTTTGTAGTAAACAGCTTTTCTGTTCTAGTAGACTACTAAAGTTGCCATAGGATGCACCTATCACCATTTCCTTGATGATTCCATAGTAACCTTTGACAGATATAAGATGGGGAATAAGGGAATGGACTGGGGGCATTGCTTATCTATCATGTTCACTATTTCTATTGCCTTCACTGAACAGACTAGGCACAACCCACATAATTGAAATTACAATTTATGAAAAAAAACCAGTTGGGTCTTTTTCTTTTAAAATTATTTGACCATATATAACATGCCATTGTTCCTGGGGAATCCATTATTTTTGGGTTTTGGTTCAGAAGGCATTACAATCTAAGGTCTTCCTGGTATTTCTATGCAGTTTCCAAATTCTTGAATCTCCTATGACTCTAATTTATTCTGTAATGTGGAATCTATCTTGATAATTTTGGAAGAGCAATTATTCCAACTGTATAGCACATTTTCTTTCAGAAAACTAAAAGAAAACATTATTTGCCCTCTGTAAAGACTCCATTCTCAGCTGTAAGATTATACTAACTATGCTATAATTTTAGTTTTGGTTAATTTTTCAAAAAAAAAAGAAATGACTACATAAAATAACTAGAACATTTCATTCTATTCAAAAGTACAAAGTAAATCAATGTAATCTGTTATCACAAATAATAAGTTTGATTTTGACCTTCTCCCATCGAATTAGTTACAACTATCACACACATACGGCTAATATATTTGTAGTCTTTACAACAATCATAAATAGTACAAAGACTTTCCTTTCTTACTCTAGATAATGGTAATATTGTTAGGAATATCTTAAATATATTTATTTTTAAAAAGTTAGAAATATCAATTTAAATTATTTTATTTAAATATCAGTTATTTTATTTTATTTTGGAACAATTTTATTTACTTCTGAATTATTACATTCTATTTTGGAACTAGTATATTTATCTCACAATTATTTATTATACATAGACACATAAATTTTAATTTTTAGTTAAAAAATATTCTATTATACCAACATTAGCTTTTAATTCTTTCTAAAACCCATCATTTATTATTTAGATAATTTTACTGATTCTTAATAGTTTCATTTGTAAGCCAATTGTTGGCCGTGAATTCGTTGATATATATATATATATGACAAAGTCAAATAAAAATAAATATTTGTATGTTTTAAATCTATATTTAACTATGTCCACTATATTTTTAATTTTATAGTTTTTATTTTTGTAGAATATGTTTATTGTGTTTTACTTTTATGTAGTTAGTCAAGACATGGGGCTCAATTACCTATTACCATTGTAGTTTACCAATACCTCTTTATGTAATTAGATTTAATCTAAAATTCCAAAACAATGGACTAATCTTTTACAATCCTATCATTGTAATCCAATCTTGTTTTGATTATTATAACATATCCACATGATGTCATAAATTAATACATACATTTTGAATATACCACATCATTAGACTATGCATGCCATCAACTAACAAATAGTAAATTAATGATAATTAGAGTCGACCAATTAAATACTTATAAGTATATTTATATAGATCAAAAGTAAAAATATAAATTTAAACAAAGTAATATATATATAATACTTGTAAATTCATAGGAGAAAGGGCCTTGAATAGAAGCACTTTCCCCCAACCATAGAGTTGAATTGAGTTGGTCAATGCTCCACCTTATTTAGGTCGTACCCTTTCTTTACAAATGAAGTCATAATAGTAACCTACATAGGGACAAAGTGATTGGAGTCTAGTATTAGGAAAAGTCATTAACATATAATTGAATAACCTTAGAAGATTCAACATTGGCCAAGGTTTAGGGGTTAAGGAAATAATTCTATATCACTAATTCCAGTAGTATAACCACACAATATTACTGTACATGCTTAAGTCCAATGTGGGCACAACTCACCTACACACATTAGTAAAATACAACTATATCTAAGGTTTAAAGGCTCAACTCGATACCTCAAGTTCTTTGGAAATTCTCACCCTTAACATTAATTGTGTTTAAATTTCCCATTCACAACTCAAAATAGTAATTAAGGTATGTATAGGATGAACACAAATAAATGAAGTTATACAAGCTCCTTCATGTCTTGGATAATTATGTAACTAGTGGATCAATAACAACTTGGCTCAAATGCATCATATCATGAGACTAGTATTGAAAGATGGGGCATCTTACTTTCTAGTCATCACATGAGTTTTACTTGAATAAAAAAAATAATAATTTCATTTGTAACACTAAATAAAGTTGGATAAGGAAGGTATAAATGCTAGTTAAAATCACTCAATGCATTGATTTCATTATTAATGCTAGTCTCAAGTGTATATAACTACCTCATGCTAATTTTTTATTCAATTTAAACCTTGAAGGTTTACACTAGTCTTTCATCAATTATGTGTGAACAATAAAAATGTATAAAATAAAACAAGCACTTAAATATGAATTTTTTAAATTCTATTCTACACCTAGTTGCACCTCAATTTAAACAAAGGAATTGAAAAAAAGATAAAAGATAAAAGTTTTCTTTCATCCACAACTCCTTGTTGCACATGAAATATGTGTGTGCTTGTGCTCCAATGGATTCATGCTCAAGATATGGTATGTGGGTTTCTCTTCAAACTAACAACATGGATTATAATTCAGTCTCCTATAAAAATAACTACCTTGAGGGTCTATTTATAGATTAGGAGGTTGATTGATCAAGGGTTGAGATTAACAGAAGAGAACAAGGGTTAAGATTGGTTGAGAAAATTGGAGAGAGGAGGATCCTCCAAGTGGCACCTTGTGATTAGTGCACTTGAAGAGGTCAATGATTAAAAGAATTTCAATGGTCAAGATTGTTTTGGAAAGAGATGAAGGGTGAGGATCAAAGAAATACTGTTTGGATACTTCTTGGAGAAATGAATGGATAAGATTTGATGAGAATATTTTGTGGGGAAGTGAGAAGGTTGGCCATGGTTTAAGCACATTTATGAATGTGCAAGGGGATTAATAGTCTAACTAATTAGTTTTAGTCAACTTAATTATTTGAGAGCGATTTCAGGAGAATTAAATATATGTGTATTTATTTATTTTTTTGGAAGGTAAAGATGAATGAGTGCAGGATCTTGATTTTTAATATAAATTTATTATTTAAATTTAATAGGTAAATTGTAATGATTTTTGACATACAATTTTTCCATAAATTTATTTAATTTTAATACTAAGAATACAATCGAAAAGGTTAATTAAATAATTGATCTTATTTAATTAACACTAGAAGAGGATAAAATTAGGCTTGGTTAGGATGTGGACAATTCTAGGTGCCTACACTATGTGTTAGCATATTGAGGATCAAATTGAAACCGTTCAACTTGATATTATTTATATTCAACTTTAGGATCAAGAATATAATATCATTAATTATTTGCTAGGTCTCCACTTGGTTTATCTAAAAATATTTTTTAATAACTTTTCAACAATAGTTGAATTTGATACATCCAACCTTCAAAGTTATGTATGCAACTAGTATCAATATTCTAGTTATCTTTTAATAAGTTTCCCTCTTTTAGGTTTGAATGGATAAATTATCTTTTGTGTTCAAATTGAAAGAACAATTTAATACAAATTTTCTACAGTTTCATCAGATAATTCATCACACTAATTCATGATAGAACACACTATTCAACTAAAAATCTACATAATGAAACAATGTGTGAATATTTTATGAGATTCTTCTCTACATGATAGTAGTTTTTGCATTATACTTCCAAAATATAATTAAAGGAGATATAGTTTTTTTACTACTACTTTCTAGCCCTTAAGTCTTCCCTCTAAAATGAAATTTCTTATGAGAAAATAAAAGATACATGACACAAGTTTAGGATAGTACTAATCATAAACAATATTAACCTTCATCAACTTGATCCATCTAATACAACTCAACCATATTATTAATAATATTCTATAACTATACAACATATTGAGTAACCAAATAAAACATAATATACGTGTAGGGTCTTTCAACTTATTTTGGTTTATACCAACTACATAGGATAACCAATGAATGTTCATATGATAAGGATAATGCTTGAAAGGTTGACTCAAACCCTTTATTGCAACACAAAGGAAAAATTTGTGTCGTTGATCCATGGTGATGGGCTCAACTAGTCCAAATCCAATGTACCACACTACAAATTTTGAATGCAAATTTAATTTACAAACCCAAAAATCCAAGGTTTAACCCATTTATATTAGAACCAAAATCATAGATGTTCATCATAATCCTTCAATAAGAATCCATTGAGAATTAAAATACATTTCATGGTGCCAATATATTCAATTCCTAGGTGGTTTATGGGTAGTCATGATTTTTTAGGTATTAATGAACAAGATTAAATATAATATACATAGAAAATAAAATGCAAAGAAAAAATTATTCAATGCACCAAGGGATTTTGGTAGATATGGATAAGACATAGCTAAGTTTAAAGCTCAAAATTGGTTTCATTTTATGTGGCGTGGATGTTGTTAGGTTTATATATATATGGTGCCAAATGTTAAACTACTATGGTGGCATTGTCTATGACACATAGGTCAATAAGTGTTACACACATATGGTGGAATTTATTGTTGTGTATATGTCCCATGTGTCACACATGTATGGTTTGATTAAGAATAACCATATGTAGCCATGTTCAATGTTGCACTATGCATAGAAGTAGTGTTGTGTGGTTGCAAATGAGCATTGTCCAAAGAACTATATGAATAGTGTTGCATGGTGTTGTGTGAGCACTACAATAATGAGTTCATTGATGAAATTGGTGAATGAGGCTACACACCAAATCTAAAATAAAATAAAATTATTTTACATCTTAATAATCAATATGATATCCCCTTTACAATCAAATTCTATAGTCAATTTCTTACAACCATTTTTATATACAGATAACTTAAAATGAGGGTGGATTACACTTACCAATAACACTCAACGAAACCAAAATAATTTTAGAATATGGAAACTTCCTATCACGTATAGGCCTCACTCAAATAATCTATAATTTAATATCTTTAAATCTTCTATAAAGGACAAACAATAAACCAAAAAACTAACAAAGCCAAATACTCCCCCAAAACCACTCAAAATCTATAAAAATACTTCACACAATGACCCTAAATTGGGTTTAGATGCAAGTAAAGTGAAAAGACTAAAATATAGGATAAAATAAAAGGAACAAAGCATCCATTGTGAATTCTACCCTATGTCGAGAAAGCACCTCAGATTAGAGAAAAACGATTGCAAATAATGACAAAAGAATAAAAAATCTTACCATGTAAACCTTCGATGACCTAGGTGATGTTCTCCAAGTGATGGTTGATGGTTGAAGTAGAGTGTGGTTGCCCAAATTTATTACATAAATTTATTATATCTAATCTTCTTCCTTGAAAATGGATTGGGGGTGGTTTAATTTATATATTTGATGATGATAGATAAAGGGTTGAGATTTCTTTAGGATGGATGGATAATATTTCTTGAGAGGAAATTTTAATTTTAATGTGGGAGGGAGAAATGATTTAATACTAGTGGTTGGTGATGGAGGGCTAAGATTGAATTGATTATATGAGTAGTTGGAATTAAAAATTAGTTTGAAGGTGGTTGGAGAATACCTATTTTCCCCATTTCTTTTTACTCAAAAAGAAAAGAAACTTAAATTTCCCAGCTAACATCCATTTATAATATTTACAAACCTTTCTAAGTCATTCCAAGGCCTACTCCTAGTAACTCTTGAATTAGGGAATGCACATTAGGTTCTATGTAGAGTTAATTTTCTTGGTTGTGTACACAATAGCTAGGTGATGATTATTTAATAACACACTTATTGTTTTAATTTATAGTTCAAGTGTGTGATAAAATAAACTAATGCTAGAATTTATAAAATATTGACATATCCACTAGAATAAAATCAAGAGGGAATTGGAACAACCAACTAAATTATTGCATCACTCTACCCACAAAAAAATAATTTAATTATTTTCTATCACCAGTTTAATTTTTTTCTTTCATTATTTTGCATTCCTTTGATTTAATCATTATTTATTTTTCTCTTTCCCTTTTCTCTTGTCATTTCCTTTTCTATTTTCTAAAATTTACCTCTCCAAGTCTTTTCAATAAAATTTTAATTTTTGTTATCTTTGATAAAAATGGATTAAAAACCCTATATTAGTCATTAGCTCAAGAATAGAGTGATAGTGTGTCCATGTTGATTCCATAATGAGCCAAAAGGTTAGCTTTATCAATTACATTTGTAGAAGTTATTTTAAAGTGGTGGTTCCTCAAAATTTTGATCTTGATCTATCATCTTGAAATATGAAATCAATCTTCTAGATTGGTGTTTTTTTTTTTCTCAAAACTATTTATGATCAGGAATTCACCTCCATAAAGACCTTTTAGGCATATATGCTAGTTTAATACCTTCCAAAGTGCAATTGCCCACTCTTCATTATTTCTTACTCTTAAAATGGATAATGAACCCACTTTAATAAAGATTCTATTGTGGCATTCTACAAGAAAACCAACCCATCCCACTTATAGAGTCTCACAAGAACTTCCATATGATTTTATTAGATAGTTCTCATTAGAGGCACAATCCATTTGCAAATCTTCATGTAATTTTTTCTATTGTAATAACATTTTCTATAATTCGATAAATGTATGTGTATAATAACACATTAAAAAAAAGACTAAAAATTCACATACATACATATCACAAAACAATAGTAATCCATAAGCTAAACAAAAATTACATATATTAAAATTCAAAATTTTAAATTTCATCTTCTTAATATTCTATAAAAAATTACTATTTAACATTTTATTTCCACTTCATAATATTGTATTCAATATAATTATACAAAACAAAGAATTGTTTTTGATTAGAGGTAAAACAGGTTTTGAAGAGGCCCCGAAACCCTTTACAATAAAGAGAGCTGCCTCAAAAGATACATATTCTTTAAAATATCTGTAGCCTCCATATCATTGTCGATTATCTTCTGATGCATTTTCATCACTTTAGTGATCTCTTTGGTAGCTATCCCATCTTTCAGTTTAGTTTTATTGTGGGTATGAGTGCAAGGACCCTTTTCATTTACCTCTTTAATCAAAACACTTGGCAGACCAATATCAATCCCAACAGCGTCCATACCACCTAAAGATTCCTCCATCCATTGCCTCGCCTTCTCATTGACAAACTTGCTGATATCCACAACCTTGTTCAGTTTCAGATTAACCAGTTCCATATTCTCTTCGAGAGCCACAATTCTCTTTGCAAAAATTTGCTTCAATTTTAACATTTCATCAATAACAATTTTTAAAGCATCAAAGAGATGATAAGTTTGAGCCTAAAAAGAGGAATTTAAAGGGTTAGTAGATTCCCTTGCTTTGATAATCGCCCCACGGACCTTCACACTAGTAAGGTTTAATTCATGAAAAGCCCATTTGAACAGCCTGAACAGAGAGATGAAACCCTCTTTCACCAAGCCCATCACATTAGGAAGATCCTCCTGGTTGAAGTTAAAAACATCCAACGTATCCACCTCATCCTCCTAGGAATCCTCACTCAGATTTTCATTGTCAATAACCTCTTTCCTATTTCACCAACAGCCGAATTCTTTATTTTGTAAAGAGAGCTAACAATTTCACCAGGAATAGTTTTATTATTCACCTTCAAACCCTGATCTCACATACCCATATTATCCTATCCACCAACAAAATTTAGAGGCAACTCTGCACCAATAGAATCCTCATGGGCTGGGCTATTAGTCTGCTTAGCCATCTTTTGAATACTCCTACCCTTTGAGCCCTTCTTTCGCTTAGACCTCAAAATAGGAAGCTGCCCACTCTTCTCCTCAATTTTAGATTTCTTTCCTTTCTTCAGGGTAGATGTTCACCCTTCCCAATTTTACCACCAGTGGCCTTATCACCCTTCACTGCCAGTATCATACTCCGCAGAGACATGCATTATTTTTCCTTTCTTACCACTCTTAAGAGGAGCAGGAGGCTCTGAGTAAACTTCCATTTAAGCTTCTGAGTCAGGTTCATAATCTTCATCAGCAATAGACCTGATCTCATACTCCAAATCCAACTTCTTCTGCTTACCCTTAGGAGCCTTCTTAGGGTGACTAGGAAGACAAAGAAGTGTTATATACAACCACCTAAATATATTTTTAATATAATTATTTAAATTTTTTACTCAATTGTAATTATTTTTCCATATATCACTTGTCTTGAAATTACTGATGAACCATCTTGAGTGGGAAACAAATTAGACACCTCCATGTCCAACTTTCATTATTAGGTATACAAATATGAAAATAATGAACTATGTTAGATTTTATAATTATAATTATGAGATAAAAAAACTTTTATAAAACAAAGTTTAACAAACATTTATAGATATTTGTATATTTTATTGGATGAGTTTTTTTTAATATATTAATCATAATCTTTATTTTCAAGAAAAAATACATCTAATTTTTTTTTTTTAAATCAATTTATTTTAATAATAATTAATAGTAACTAAAAAAACTTTTAAATACAAGATAAATAATTTATATTTCAATAGTTCTTATTATTTATATTTATTTATTACAAAAATTATTAAAGAACAAATTGAATATATTATCAAAAAAATATATATATATATTAAGAAAAAATTGATTGTTCATACATACCAACCCTCTAATCTTCAATTTTAAATCTAAAAAATATTGATTTTTTTTACTAATAACAAATCAATTGAAAAGACATAATACATATTTTTAAATTTAATGACGTGAAAATCTCTAACATGACAAAGAGATTACACAATTAAAAATTGTGAAATTTAATTTATTGTCATTTATGTATAATTTTTTTTCATGGCTTAATAAAATGAGGGTGATGCAGGATACTTTTTATCATAGGATTGGGACTATTAACAGCGGGAGCAGTCTCTAATTCTAAATCCAATGAATTTTGTAGTTTAACTAAACATAAACTTTTGGCAATTGGAGGTTTGGTGGCTTTCATTCATGCTATTGCAAGTGTAGCCTACTATTTTACAACAAGGGCAGTGAATGTTGAAAAGAATCATAATGATATGGAAGGTTCTACATGAAAAATAGATAATATATTTTGAATATATATAACTTTGTTTATTGATTTATCAATGCAAATAGTGTTCAATGTCAATATTTTTTTGACTATTTCATTTGAGATATATATATATTTTTTTTTCCTAAGTAGAATGATAATGTATATATTGTTGGATTTTTAAATTAATATTAAATTTATGTATAATTTTTTTTAAAATATTATATTAAGTATATTGGTTATAAATATACATTTGATTAGTGAAAAATTATTGAGATGTGATCTTTTAATTGTTTATTTTTAAAGTAGATTCTAATATTATAATTTTAATATGAAAGAGGAGCAAAATCAACACTATAAACATTTATTAGTGAAAACCACTTTATGAATATATATTTTAAGGATGCCATTGAAATCATGAAATAAATTGATAGTACAAAAGAGAAGAATAATGGATGATCAACAACTCGTGAATATCTTTACTTCATAATCTTAAATATGATGGTGGTGGTGGTAGTAGTAATAATAATATGAATTAAAATGAGTATAATGATATTAATAATAACAATAGTAATAAATGAGGATGGAGTGCACCCATAGAACATAATTTTATTAGGGATCATACACTTATAACATTTATAAATTGTTCTAACATAATGTTATAAAACCTTATATATTTTATGCTTTCTTGAACATATACCATTTATTTAAGAAGGTTGTATCTCATTTAAGAGTGAGAATTTTGAGATTTATAGTGAATTATATCACCATGTGGAAGTATTGGGAGGATTGTCCACAGATTCACTCTATTTTATAATAGACTATTTTGTAAAAGTGTTTTAATAATATGATGTTTTATGAGATTTTTTATTTGAAAGGCTTTTCCCATGTATATCTTGTGTAATGTGTAAAACCTATGCTTGTATAATTCTTATTTTATTTATTTTATATTTTGTATATAATAATTAATATCATAAGATCCTAATTTATAACATGGTATTGAAGCAGGTTAGGCTATACTAATTTCTAACATGGTATCGAAGCGGGTTAGGCTATACTAATAATTTATATAGTTTATATTAGAAGATATGCAAAATTTGATGGGAAACCACTTTATGCTCAAACAACACGTATGTAACCTACCATTTTTGCAATGCATCGAATGTGTCTTTTGTATATTTTCAAAAATCAATTCATCATACTAGATTAGAAAATTCTAATCATTTGTTTAAGTGATATCTGAGGAAAATTTTATTTTTTTTCTCATGACATGCTTCTTTCTTTTGCTACAAAAAATTATAATTTTTTTTAGTTATCACTAGATTTGTGAAATTTAAGATATATTGATAGATAAATAGATAGACGTAAGTCAATAAAAAAAAAAAGGTAACAAATAGGCTCACCTTATGCCCCTCTCACTTTCATGGAAAGTTTCAACACCATATATCACCACACTCTTCAAAGTGGGCTTCCTTTAAAATAGAACATATAGAAATAGTTAGAATTATTTCAAAAAGCCTTGAAAATAACAATACATTGAATCAAACATTGAAATCTAATTCAAAATAACTCTTGATAAGAATTAAAAATCATTATAAATTAATACACAAACAACAATTACTTGGTTATTGTTAACAAGAACCCCTTGAATTTTCTTAATAAATAGATTAGGACTCTAGGTCCATCTTTAGAACCTTGACATCAAGTTGACAATTCTCAAATGGATAATATTTTTACAGAAGGACAATCCAACATGCAACCTCAATGATTATACTAATACTTAAGATCTAACATTACATAATATGTATTTGATACTTATCAAATTTTATGATAATATTCAAACTTTGTCAATTATCAACATTTCACAATATTAGTTATGCTCTGCAACGGCTCCTCCGCAACAGCTCCTCCGCCTCTGGCTCCTTTGGATCCAACGACTCCTCCTTTGGCTCCAGGGGCTCCATGGGATCCTCCTCTGGTTTCGATGGCTCTTACGGCTCCTCCTTTGTCTGTTGTGGGCCCTGTCGCCTCTCCTCTCCCTGTCCCATGCGTGCATAGGAGGAGCTCCATGGTGTCCACTCCACTGGTTCCTTCTCCTTCATAGCCTGCTTTGCCTTCGCCCTTGGCTGTTGTTCCTGGCAGTGGTGCTGCCCCTTGCGCGCGTGGGATTCCTGACGGTGGAGTGCATTCCGCCTCGTGGGTGTGCGGGCCTACTGGTGTGTCTTTTCTGATTGGGTCTAGGCCGATTGGTGGGTTTACGTGCAAGTCCTTTGATGCTTTGGGGGATTCGGCTATGTCTGGGCATCCTGGGCCTGTTGCTGGGGGTGTTTCGGGTATGGTCAAATCCTTCTCCGATGCTACGCGATTGGGTCCTTGTCCCTCTGGTCGGTCTCTTCCTTGCGCCCGAGAGTCCCCTGTGGTTGTTTACGGTCCGGAGATCATGGAAAATGAGGACTTTTATTCAAAAACTGGTGTGGTTTGCAGGTTCAATGGCTTGTGGCCCTCCCTCCCCAATCTCCACGATTGGGTCTCGGGTTCTTGGAAGCCTTTGGTCACCGGGGAGATCAAGCTTTACCCCTGTGCTAGAGGTTTCTTGATTGCTACGTTTTCCTCCCCTCTTGAGTGGAACAACATCCTGGATAGGGGGTGGATGTGGGGTATCCATTCTCTATCCATCAGGCCCTAGACTCGATCCTTCAACCCCCTTACGAAACCTTTGAACACCAGACATGTTTGGGTTTGTCTGCCAAATCTTCCTCTTCAGTTCTAGGAGGAATCATGTTTCGAGGCCATTGGCAATACCATAGGTCGCTTCCTAATGGTGGATTCCACAACTGGGGAATTTGGGCATACTACAATCGCTCGGTTGTTAGTTGATTTGGACACCTCCAAACCTCTTCCTGAAGATGTTGTTTTGTTGGTAGAGGACAAACCGTGGAAATAGCTCTTGGACTATGAGGGTCTCCCCTTTCGATGTAGGAGATGCTTTTTGGTGGGACATTTGGCCTCTGCCTGTCCTCATGCTTGTCGCAAGGGCGTTGCGACTTGGTGGAAGGACACTCTCCTAGACCATCTCACAGTTGGTTCTTCTTCAAATGTTTCAGATGTTTCTTCTGAGGAGGTAGACCCTTTGTCTACTGCTCCTGTCTCGTCTTCTTTGCAACCACCTTTGGACCTTTCTACTGACACTGTTGTGCCTGACCCTATTGTCACTGCTCTGTCAGACCCAGTTCGCCCTTTGTTGGGAGCTTCTATTGATCTGTTAGTGGGTTTGATCTCTTCTGCCTCGCTACTGACTCCCTCACTACTTGGGGGCTCTTCGCCTGTGTTGGCTGGGGTGGAGCCAAGCCTCTCACCCTTCTCTTCGTGTCCTGGTTCTGAGTCTCCTTGGTCGGTTGTTCTTCGAAAGAAAAAATCCACGTCTGCTTCTCAGACTCGGGTCCATGAAGCTAGTCTTGACCCCTCGGTGTCTGGGGCTGCTTAATCTCTTTGTGGTTTCCACAGCTGTCAGTCAGTTATTTTTGTTCGTCCCTAAGTTCAATTCTGGTTTGAACTTTGTTTTCCTTTGGCCCTTTGGGCCCTTTGTGAAGGGTTCGACGCCCTGTAAATGTTGCTTACCTTTTCAAAAACATTTCACAATATTTATTTAATATTTACAATATTTATAACAATACTTAAGATTTTTCAATAATTTACAAATAATCAAAATTATATATACCACTACATTCCCTATTAAAAAATATCAAACATTTAACAAAATTCTATGAAACAACATAAATTGTTCTAAGCCGTGTCTGCTTCTCGGTCTCAGGCTTGTGGAGCCTACTCTGAACCCTTTGTGTCTGGGGTTGCTTAATTCCTTGTTTCAGCTGTTTGTCAGCTGGTTTTCAACAGCTGTCCGTCAGTTGTTTCTGGTTGTGCCTATAGTTCAAGTTTTGTTTGAACTATGTTTTCCTTTGGCCTTTTCGGCCCGTTGTGAAGGGTACGACACCCTGCAAATGCTGCTTAACTTTTCAAAAACATAAATTGTTCTAATATAAATATAAATGTTCTAAGTCATAAATAAGTATTAACATGATCAATCCATTTTTTTATTTGCATAAAAATTAAAACACTAGATAAAGACACCAAAAGATGTGATCCAAGATAAGAAATATGCAACCTTAGATATAAAAATCACTGGATAAAGACACCAAAAGATGCGATCCAAGATAAGAAATATTCAACCTTAGATATTAAAAAGTATGAAAATGTAATTCAAGATGAAAATGTGCAAGTCACCATCCATTAAATTACCACTAATGTTGCACAAATGAATTTACAAAGATGTAATATAGCTATTTTTAAGATCTATCCATTGGGGAAACTCTGTTTGACTTGTGGGAATATCCATGTTCTTCCTAGGCTGCAATAAAGGTATTCCATGAAACACCCAAGTTCTCTATTGTGTATTTATGCCTTTCATGTCTCAAAACAAACATAGACGACATACCTGTAAATAATTTTGCTATGAAAATTTGTTCATATATCAAATATTGAAACTTTCATGGTATCTTAGAGCGTTCATACATTTGCATACCTATTTGACTGCAATATAAGGGATCAAAAATAATGAAAGGTGCTATACTTCATAGAAATGTTGGATGAACCTTTCCTTCCATTCAAAACAAATATAATGGCTCCCTGCCATCTTTCATGAAACTAAGCTTTTGTCACATAGACATTAGGCCACATCATACCTTCAAGTTAGTACTTTGTGTTCATGACTCATGCTGGAAATTCTATGATATTAACAATCAAACAAGAAAATAGAGTTGATTTTCCTTGAGAGTCAGGTCCATCAAATAAAAAAATCTCATAGCTTGGATAATCTAAGAATCTCATCTACTATCACAGGTTTTCTCAACTTTATCACTTGTCTGTCCATCATCGTAAATAGAATAAATGATGCATGCCTCAAGAACAACTCATGTTAAATTTGTACAATGTGTCTCATTTTGAATCCTTTGCCAACCGTGTGCCTCTTTAGCATGACCATGTTGCTGTTTGAATAGTTTTGATGCATCACAGAATGGTAGGGGTTGTGGATATACATTAGGAAAGGAAGATTCATAGCTTGGGTATTTCTCACCCATTCTAGAGTCATCCCACATTGCCCCACCACAAACCTGGTAAAGGATCGCTCAAGAAAATTATTTTAGAGGCATGAAAATCTAGCCTTCATGGTGAAATTGACTTTGAGTTAAAGACATAATAGTGTAAAAGATTATCTATAATGTCTTTTTGATCTTACCATTAATTGTAATTATTTTATTCAATTTGATGGTCATAAGCATGTTCAGAGGATCATCACATGTCCTCTTCACATTTACATTGAACCTATACATCTTCAAACTAACCTAGCCAACAAATGTCAAGATGATTGGGCCAGAGTCTTTCATCACACCTATAAGACAATGCTTGCAAGTTTATGAATCTCAATTTTGATTATATCAACCTTCGGTGGCATCCTTTTGACTTAGTATGGGACTCTATATTCAAATTATTAAAATTTTAAATTTAGCTTCATGCTATTAGAATTTTATTTCAAGAAACAAGTAGTCTTGTTTATACAAACCTTGCGAAACATTCATTTTTGATACGGTGAATATAAAATACTTGTAATGTATGGGCAAGGAGAAACTCTAATTACATTATGGAGAAGTTTTGATCTTTCCTTTGTAACACCTTCATGTTACTCTTTCTACACAATTTGACATATGTATTGCATTTTTCAATTGCACAAAGATATGTTCATCTATTATCTAATATTGACAAGATGTAAATCTATCAATATGAATTCTTATGATCATGTATCAACAATTTTATAGATCAAATTTGATATATTATTGAATAACCTAAACCCTAAATCTGAATGTTTTCTCTATAAACATAGAGGATTCCCTTCTATAATGGATGTTAACAAAGTCATCACCTTTAAAGTAAGAGATGGAATAAAACTTACACATAAGATCTTATCATATGTGTAGACTCTAGGTTTAGATGATTATCTTAAATGTGAAATAATTGATAAGAGCAATGTATAAATTTGCATAGTTAGGGGATTGAAAACATTTGATTTTAGTTATTTAATTTTTTTCCTACATATTATGGAGAAGAGAGATCTATTAAGGGGTTATATCTCAAACTAAAGGTATGTGCAAATGGGTAAAGACATCCAAAAATATGACAATTTTTTTTTTCACAACTATCTAAGGAAGTTGATATTTCCTCTAAAAACTTTAAATTTCATGGATCTAAAACTTCTATATACAATGGGTGACTATCAGCCTAATAAAATGTCTGGGGAGCAAGCCTAGAAATGATAACTCGCCCATTGCTTAATTTTATTTATTTTTATCATTAATATATATTTAATAGCATGACTATTTTTTTCTTTAACGAAGCATGACAAATTATACATACTTATATTCATGAAAATATCATATGATCTCCTTGCTAATGATCAGAGAATTATCTACAATCAAAATTCCTATATTCTGATTTATGTGGAATACTTCATGCTCATTAGAAAATGACAATAATCACGGTCTTTATTATTCATACAACAATAATCAAATTATTGTGTTATTGACTAGGCTGGTGATTATATTTATAGGAAATCTACCAAAAACTGTCCTCAAAATAAATGGTGCAGGTGTTATTCCATGGATGAAGTAATACGTAAAAACATAATCTTTTATATTTTTTTAATTAGAAAGTTAAACAAAAAAAGTAGCTCTAGAAGAATGAAAGTGGCTTAAAAATTTTATGGTAGAGTTTCAATTGGATACTTGTAAAAGTAGCACCTTACTATATAATTATTAGAGCTATGTTATCCTTACCAAATAATCTATTTTTTGAAGAGAGGAAAGGACCTTGATGGTCATGAAAACTTCACTCAAGAGAATGGATTTCATAGATCAAAAAACAACTCTTGAATTTATGTATTTAAACTCGACACAAAGGAAATCACATGGTTTTATAAAAATAATAATCAAATGTAATAAAAGCTTCATATCGAATTACTTCTAAAGTAACTAAAGAAGCTATCTAGATTAACTAAATTCTAAAAGAAATTCAAAAGGAATCAAATCCTAGTACCACACTAGACTATGTGATAATCAAGTTGTATTGCACTTGCTAAGAATATTTTTTATCACCAAGGATCTAAGCATATTAAAATTCAAGTTCACTTGATATGTGAGAGCATTAAAAAGAGATATTTTTCTTTAATATTGTCAAGCTGAAGATCAATTTACATACATTTTTTTACATCATTTATGCAATACAAAATTCTCCAAATTTAGATGAATGCTTAGACTTAAGATGATGCCATTGAGGGGAAGTGTGCATGTCAATGACACCACCTAGTGGTTACATTTAATATTTAATTCCTAACAGGTATAACATAAGATATCTAGAAATTAGTAAGTCCTTTGGGCATATTTAATTCCCAACATGCATAGCATAAGACCTCTAGGCATTAGTAAGTCCTTTAGGAATAATATAAATTTTATAAACATATTCTAAAATTCTTCTCTATAAATCTTCTACTTGTAAAAGCATTGAATTATATAATTCTTATGAGCACTATGTAATGAACTTGGGGTGAGGCTAATTTGAGGAGTCTCGGGCTCCATAATAATTGTTTATAAGACCTGATATATAACATCTTTTAAAACAATGAGATTATAAATTATTATAAGATAACTTGTAACGCCCCGCCACGCAATCCTAGAGGAAGTTGCAATTAACTACACAAACGAACTATTTTTTTTTTTGTTTAAATGAAATTAATATGCAAGTTCACTACACATTGCAACAACCTCTAAGGTTACGAGACTGAGATTACTTATTAACACACAACAACAATAAAGAATTGAAACCACAAAATTTAATTAATTAAGAAATTAAGAACACATACATTCCATACAAGATAAATTCCAGCATAAAAGTGAAACATACCATAAGATCTTATTTAACAATAAGGTTAAAACTCTCATTCCCCGAATGAGGTAAAACCAAAAGCATGATTACATATTACAACTTCCACCTCGATAACAAGAGGGGTAATAAATTACAAGCTTAACTGAAATGAATAAAAGCATAAAGAGTAATTGGATCCCACGAGCTCTCCAACTGGAAATCTCATCAACACAAACAAGAAGAAAGCCCAACGGAGAAAGGTGCACACCACCCGACCAAGTGGAACCCAAAGGCCCACCCCCGTGCTAGGAGATAGTAACAAGGAATCCTAGACAAGACCAACTACCTCTAGACATAGGCTGAATCATAACTGAACCAAACTAACACAACCAATCACTTGCACCACACAAGTACAACTCAAATACGATTACATTGCTTCCAGAAATAATAGATCAGGTATGTTAAGAAAACCATACACATAACAATCAAGTACCAACTACAAGTACACCATTTCCAAACTGACATGGAATACATTGCTATAGTTATCATGCAAATAAACTTCTTCGGAAGGTTACCCAGTTTACCTCTCATGGCTCTGGCCCCTAACGGAAGTCATTCTTCTACTTGACAACATACCAGACATAACCAATCACAACGGTAACCCAATTGCATACAAACAAGACATTGCGACCACTCCAACTCTAGGAGGAAACATTAAAAGAACTCACTCCAACTCTAGAGGTAACAACGATATCAACGCCACTCCTTACAAGGAGCCACAAATCACATAATCCACTCCTTCCACAGGAGGCACAAACATCCCCGTTCGTGGAAACCGGGTAATAATAATGACATGACCTCAAGCACTAACCAAGGGAATTAACAAACGGTTGACCTCACAAAAATGACAACCCCCATCCTCTAGGATCCTCTAGAAGACTTACAGATTAAAGACACTTAACCCATTTCCCCAAACATGAACACATAGGAATCAATCCCATAAAGCATTTGCGAGGAATAAACTAATTTTGGATATATTAAATCCATTTCCCTTAACATTCATTTCACAGTAAAGAAAACAATTGTCCTAACATAATAATTACATAAAATTATTCTTTGTCTTTCTAAATACTGATAAGGGAAAACTAATTTTACTAACTAATTCAAGTCCATGATTACTTTTACAAACAACATAAATCCACTACCTTTAATAAAATTCAATAGTTTAATGTCTCAATCAGACTAATCTAACAGTATCTCTTCCAGACCCATGATGTAATTTAAACTCAATATTTAATTCCTTAATAGCTTTTAAATAATCATAAAATAAACATTTACTTATGAAATTCAAAACATATCCTTTAAAAATAACTCTATGTCCTTTGCAAAATAAATCTTTTCTTAAAAGACGACTAATCTTGCTATTAAAACATATTACTTTTAGATCCAAAACATATCGTTTTAAACTAAATAACTATTCCTTCTACTCGACATACCCATTTTAAAAATACTTAACTAATCTTAATAAACATGTTATTACTGTTTTCATCAAAATATATCCTTTTAAAATGACTTCATTAATTCGACTATAACATGTTAATTTAAAAATCCTCCAATTTAATTTAAAACATACCATCATTTAAAGCGCCAACTCAATATATAAAAATCTATTTAAATAATTAAATCATCCCTTGAAATATTCGAAATTTTCTCAATTACATTAAAATATGCCATTTAAAAAAAAAACAACCATTGAATATATATATATTTAAATATATATATATATATATATTTAACAAACTATATTATAAAATTTTCAAAACTAGAATATCATTACAATATTCTAATATTCTAATATTTTGTATTTTAATATTATAAAATATAATATTAAATATTTATTTTTAAATATTTAATATTATGAAATGTAATATAAAAATATATTATATTTTTTTTTATGCAACAAAAGCGGGTTGAAAGAGTCAAACCCACATTTTTGGGGACGCGTGCACGGTTAAGGGTTTGGGCGGCGGCTGTGTTGTGCACAACCGACCACCATGGGTGGTGGCGCGGCGGTGCCAGCGGCCGCGGAGGGTGTGGGGGTCACGCTGGGCGTGGCTCCCCCATAGCGCCTCCCATGGGGGGCGGCTGTGGGGTGAGCCCCCAGCCCCCCACAAAATTTCATTTTTAATAAATTTAAAAAAAAAAAACAATAAAAGAACACTACGGATTTTGAAATCCGTACCACTTGCCAGGGAACTTTCATTTTAAATTTTTTTGACAGCATGATTCCACAATAAAATCCAAAAAACAAAATGAATAATTATATATGTATGTATATTTATATTTTTAACAATATATATATATATATACCCAGATTAAATAATTTTGCTTAATCAGCTGAACAAATAATAGCAAAATGAACAGATACAGCTATATTGCAATCTTATTTTGAGAAACACAGATTGAATAAAGAGGGTTTCTTCAATTTCCTACAAGATTTCATAAGCATGTAGAAAATTATGAATCTTATCAAAATGAAATAAATTAAATAAGTAGAAAACCTGGTTTCCCACAGTCTGAGAAGATGCCAAAGGGTGCACTAATCCTTCTTTAGATTCCAGTTCCTCCAAGCAAATTCAAAACCCACAAAACCAGACATTTCTTCCTTCTCCATTTTTCCAATTTTCATCCTCTCAAAATTCATGAAAAAACCCAATAATAAAGAAAAATTCCAAAATATCTCATCACCCACCCTCATAAATTTTGAAAAACAGAAATAGAAAATAACTCTAATTTTTTTAATTTTCATTTTCAAATTTTCAAAAAAGGAATTTAAAAACCCTTTTCAATTTTCAAACTTAATTTCAATTCAAAAAATCTATTAATTTCCCAAAAAGAATAATAACTTCATTTCAACATAACTAATTTAATTAATTAATAAAATAAATCTAATCCAATATTAAATTATTTTATTAATTAAATTAAATTAATCAATAAATAAAATAACATTTTTCACATTATAACCAGATTAATTTAATCAACAACTTAACTACATAGGCCATTTATTTAACCTTTTCTAACTTGCAATTTAAATAGAATCAAGGCAAATGAACAATATTGAAACAACTGAACCAGACTACAACCGACGGCACACTCAAGACTAGGGTGATGACTTGACACGAAAAACCTAGCTACTATCTCCCAATCGAATACCATTGGCAATGGACACGCTCAACCCCGTGAAATCAGGTGGAGTCGATGTCCTGTACCTGTTAACCTGCGAGCAATAGAATATCGCACATGTATATTTGCATCATAGAAAACACACCGTGAAGAGGGAATCACGAAATCGTAGGGCACTCGCAAGCGAGTGATGCAATCCCGTCCCCTTCACCAATACAGTATTACCAACTGACGAATCTAACATCAATAATATTATCCAAACATAAAACATCATTAATTCAAATATTCACAATGCTAATCTAAAGCATGCCATAATAATAACATCAAAATAAATCACCATCACATCAAAAGAGCAAAACGGAGGGGTATTACATAACTTTCATGTACTCTAGAATATATGCTCCTTATGTTGGCATATATTTGTGTCCTTATTTATCATTGTCAAAGAAGACCTATTAACATTAACATTAACATTAAGGGGGAGTGTTAGAACATAATTTTATTGAGGCATACACTTATAACATTTATATATCATTTTGATACAAGGTTATAAAACCTTATATATTATATTCTTTCTTAAGCATATCCCATTTAAAATAATTATAGTCTAATACTATTAGATTATTGATTATTTATGAATGTGGTTGTTGAATAGGCATGACTAATACCCCTTTCTAAGGTATTTTTTCCACCCTTTCTCCTATGTTTTAAGAGGTTGCCTCTCACTTGAGAGTGTGAGAATTTGGAGATTCATAGTGAATTATATCACTATGCACAAGAGGTATTATTGGTCATGTGGAAGTATGTGGAGTGTCCCCAGGTTCAATCTATTTTACTAGCACTTGCACTAGGGGGGTGCAAGGGTTATGTTGATATAAAAATATATAGAAGTAAAAATGTTAAGTGTATTATTAAATATATGCATTCTTGTTTGCACTATAACAAAATGTTTGTAATACATATTTGGAGAGTTTTGAAATTGAATGAAAGATTTAAAACAATTTTAATTGTGATTTGAAAAATCTACAAGATGTCTCTATTACATATTATTAGATTGAAAATTGAACAAAAGATTTGTAGTTATTTCAGCTTGTGTTGAATTTGTGTTCAATGATTCCTTGTGCTAGTACGAAATGAAGTTGGTACTTTCTTTTTTTTCCGTACACACTCAAAGAAAAAGTTAGCAGACCCACATTGCAAATGCTAAGCTAGCAATATATAAACGGTAAAAGTTCCATTAAAAGTGAAAGTAGTTGTTGGTTAGAA
This sequence comes from Sequoiadendron giganteum, assembly GCA_007115665.2. NCBI lineage: Eukaryota > Viridiplantae > Streptophyta > Pinopsida > Cupressales > Cupressaceae > Sequoiadendron > Sequoiadendron giganteum. The sequence goes on from CM021102.1 coordinate 604,451,282, forward strand.
AATAATTTATTAGTAGTATGATCAAAGCAGTTGATGTAGAACTATGTGAATTTACAAGATCAACCTGCATTTGATGAAGTTGTGTGTTAGTATAGGAAAATTAATTTATATTGTATGGAGATGGTAAGTAAAATAAAACAAAAAAAGTTTATGCAGATAAGAGTGAAATCCCATATGTGTACTTGCACTCATCATAATGAGAGATGTTATAGTCATACTTCCTTTTTCCTAATAATTATGTATGGATTATTTTTCATTCTTGAATATCGATCGAAGGAAAATGGTGGATCTATCCTAAGGCCATCTATTGATTTCACTCTAGATATAGTTGTAAAAGTTAAGCCTTGTCTTTCTTTTTTACCTATATCAATTGTAGCTTTGTTGAGTGTTAAACCTTGGGATTTGTGTATGGTAATTTCCCATGCCATGCATAGTGGTAATTGTCTACGTGTACCTAGATATATAGTAGTTATTGGTATAGTTGGTGGGGTATTTACATTCCAAGGTTGGCCATTGTAAGTATCAATTTTTACCACTACATACAATGATAAATCTGGTGGTTTAGAGGTAACTATGTAGGCAATATCTAAGACCTCTCCAAGAGAACCATTGACAAGGACCATTTGAGTCCACAGGTTTGTAGTTAACATGATGCATTGGCCTCTACAAAGTAAGAGTTCTTGGGGAAGCTGGTCAACATCATCATCAATGTTTGATTTTGTGGATGTTTTTATTGCAAAACTAAGTGCAATAGGAAGATTTATCAGTTGAAGCATTTTTTATTGTGTGTTCCAACTAAATCAATTGTAGGAAATAGGTACATTGATTGGTCAAAAGATTTTTTATCATTGTTTGATAGTAATGTGTTTGTGTGATTCATTAGTAGTTCCCAATCTTGTTCAGTTGGTTCTGCATTACGAATGTTTTGTAGAGTACACTAGAAGTCAATCTATGTTTGAGCACATCCCCCTATTGACAAAAAAATAGTTCTAATGTAACAATTATAGTGAATTGTTCCCAAAGGTCTTTGGAATTTGTATGTGAGGCGTATTTAGGTTTGTCCATAATAAGGGAAATTTTCACCAATTCACCTACAAGAACGATAAATGTCCCATCGAAACACAAGTATTGATGGTGGGGGAAAGCTTCACGTAGCCTACTATCTATTTTCAAGAGTAATTTTGGGCCTACAAAGCTCATCTCATAAATAAGGAGGTTTTTTATGTGTCTCATGTTCTATTGAAAAATTATAAGTGATTGACCCTTCAATGGTTGCATTTATTTTATTGGAATCTTTAGGGCTGAATGTATAGTCGATGCATACATATGTTGAAAGTTTTGATTCCTATAGGAGCAACAACAAGGAGTGGGCTATATTCTTTTGATACTAAACTGCAAAGTGAATGTCTAATGTAATGAATAAGATAACATTTTCATGTACCTTATGTTCCTTGTATGATCATGTGTAAGGGTTTATTGAATGATCTATCATTGTAATATTCTAGAACAATGGTAAGAGCTAGTTGTTGTTTGGGAGAGAGTGGATATGGGAGCTCGTTAAATTCAAATGTTTTCTGGTCATCTTGTTGGGTCATCTTGTTTGTGCTTATGAAATGTTTTGCATCATCATGTAAATTTTGAGGGATTGTACACTCATTCCACTTGTTGATATTATCAAAGTCACATCTTCCAAGCATTTCAATGGAAATAAGGTTTTCACCACCAACAAGACCCATTTGTTGGTGGTGAAAATGAAATGTTTTGAGCACTCCTCTGGAATAGCACTAAATCGAGGGAAGACACCGATAATTGCCTTATGTTTCCTTTTGTAGACATCTAAAATTGACCACTTCCACATGGTCAAAATTGTCTACTCTATTCGTCTATTTAGTTAATAATGATTAAATAATTTATTTAATCATTATTTCATTTTTTGCCTAAGGTTCCTAAAGTATGTAATTGAATAATTAAATACTTTAACTTACACCTTTTCTTCTCTAAATTAAATAAATAAGTCAATTTACTTAATTTAGTCACTTACCTTTTGATTAAAAATCAATTTTTAATTCCTCACTTTCTCTCTCCTTGTCATATTCTCCATAATCTCCATTTAATTTGGATTAAATGAATTAATCCATGATTAGGATGTGCACCACTTAATCAAGATTAGTGTCACATCCTCCATAACCTCCCACTTTCTTCTAATCTTTCATTAATTATCCTAATCCTGTGTTTGCACAACCTTAATCAAGGTCATTAGCCACATTTAGCATGCCTTTTTTAGTCAACCTTTTCATTTGCCTTTCTTGGTCTTGACTCCCTTTCCCATGTTAATTTTTAATTCACATTTAATTCTCCAACCACCTTCCCATTCCCCATGGAGATTTTTGAGGAATTCTAAAATTCCTCAAATGTCTTTTTCACTCTCATTTGGGGACAAGAAGTTCCTTTTTGAGGAAATATTCTCATCCCCCAAGGTACCTACAAGGTACTTGTCCTTCCTCCACATCATGTACCTTTCTTCCACCTCACTTCCACATCATCTCATCCTAATCCATCTCACATTCCACATGTCAAGATGTGAGAGCTTGTGAGTCCTCAACTCACCATAGCCCTCCATCTTGGCCTTGTTGGCTTAATATCAACCGTTGAATTCTCTAGAGAATTCAAATTGCCCTATAAATACCCCCCTCTCTTCTCTCATTTGAGATACTTAGCCATTTGTACCCTTATGCTACCAAATTGCTCATTCAAGCCATTTAGCCAAGCCATTTAGCCATTAGAACTTGCATTGATCACATTGCACATCTTGCATACACCATTTCAATAGCCATCCAAGGAGCACACAAGCTTTCAAACATCAAGGGCCAACCAAGGGATTTCTACAACAAAAAAGGTATAATCACTTGTCTTTTTATTTCATCTTATTTCTTTGCATTATCATTCCTTAGGCTAATCTTGAGGTGTATCTTTTGTTTTCTTCAATTAGTGCATATTAGTTAGATTTGGATCTTTAGAATATGATAGACATTTAAGAGATCACACCTTTCTTTCCACTTGGTGCCTTTACATTTGGAAGAAAATGAAAATGATCATGCAGATTCAATGAGTGGTATTGTCTCCATTTGAAGCAAACGATGTATGTACGATTGGAGATAGCTCAACTGCAAAGAGTGTTTGTCTATGTTTGTTCTAATTCGATGGAACACTTTTCAGCCAACTTTAAGTGTCATAAATTCATGATTGCATAAAACAAGTGGCAAATTTTGTAGCATACATGGCATGTTTCTTGTGCACCTATTTCATGGTCTGCAATAATATCAGACATGAATTTTTGGTAAGTTGCGAGGGCTTGGTCTCCCGATGCTTGATTTCTACATATGTGTGTCAAAATTTCAATACAACTTTCAAATTTTCTTTCTGCCTTTGATGCATATTTCACAATGTATTTTAAAACAAGTTTTTTCAAAATGATAGGTTGACAATTCATATTGGCTCTCCATATGGAAATCATTTATGGACTATGTATGTTCAACCTATCATCATTACGTGTAGGGGAAAAGCTTTTTTTCTCATTTTCATCACAGTTTAAGGAAGAGTTACCACATTTAGGCCAAGGATCCCTATAACGACACTCTACATTTTTTCCTTTTTTGTGAAGGCATGTTGATTCAGAACATTTTGTGTGTCTTTGGACATGATTGATCAATTCTTCGTAGTCAACAATCAAATTTGTAGAGGAAATTTTAGGTGTTTTTAGTAATCTCACGGTTCATCTTGTGAATATCGATGGCGTGTGTTGTTTCTTTTGGCAAGAGTGTGAGGGTTCCATGCATTGACATATTTTTCAAAGAACATTTTTCCTATTTCTACATTTACATTATTGCTCCAGTCAAGTTTTTCCATGTTTGGTGCACCTTCAAGCCAAAGAAATCAATGTACATGTGCATACCCTCGATGTTTCCATTCATATCTATACCAATATTTAGTTGCACAAATAAACTTCTCTAAGACTTCTTCACAAAATATTGTGAAGCGTTGATGCAAGTAGAAGGATGTGGTGTGTGGATTATTAATAATGTTATCTATGCGATCTTTACTATTTTTTATTTTTGATCCTACACTCTTAGAAAATAGTTGGTGCAAATCAGGCCACTTTGTATCTACAACACTCAATGTGAAGAGGAGCATGGGGGATCCTATTTGTTTGATCATGTTCGAAATCTCACCACAACACTTATTCCAATATGCTCATGTACCTCTTAGGGACGATCCAAAATGCATCAATTGTTCAACTAGTTGAGTGCTAGGAAATTGTTGCATGTGGAGACGAAGACTGTCAATGGTTGTTGGTATGTAGTCTACCACATTTTTCTTGAAAAAAATAGAGGCAACACCTTGGTTTCAATGGTGCATCAAAAGGCTCAAAACAAAATATCTAAATCTTGGATGGCTTCCAAATCTACTATCATTAAACCTCATTAAGTGCAACACATATTCATGCATTTCAACTTGTCTATACTGAGGTTGCAACTGTAATGCGATACCTTTTGGAAAGAGTGAAGGAAAAGCCATGTCTAAAAGGCCCTCAGTATTATATTCATTTACTATCTAGAGGAGTCAAGTTGTGGCCAATCAATAATGCTGTCATTTTCATTTCTAATTTTCAAGTTTTCTTTGATGATTTCTATCTCATGGCGTTTATTTGGTAATTTAGCCATAAATGATGAGTAACTTATTTCATTGTTAGGTTCATCCTCAAAAAACATAGATGCAATGTTTGTTGCCACCATATTTTATTTGTTAGCATTAATGTTATGAAGCATACTGGAAACGTCTATACTTGTATGAGGGAGTTGTTCAAGCGATGCAAAATCTGCCTCAATCTCTTTGTAGTATGGTTCATATGTGATTTTATATTTTAATGCAGCCCAGACATGGCTTCTACTTATGTAGCAGTCATAACGGTTACCTTTTGTATAGAATCTTTGAACTATCAACACATCTAAGTTGCAATTTTATGTGGAAGGTATTTTTCTATTTTTTTGATATCTTGTGGGCAACAAATTGTGTGACCACTATATTTGTATTAGCCTCCATGAGCATGGGTTACTTGTATTATCGGATTAACTTGGGCTATAAGCATTTCTTCCACTTGTGTAATATTTTTTAACTCGTATGGTTGTACTCATGGGTCCATAAAGTTAGATGATGAGAAACAATGTCTACCTTTCTCACGAAAGCATCTAATACAAATTGGACCACTATTTGTTGATTTTTTTTGCATTCCAAGGTAACATTCACTATAAATTTTAAAAGTTTGCAAGTTTGATAGTTCATCTATTCGCGTGTGAAATCTTGTAGAAGCTTCTATAAATTTATTGTTGGAATGTGGTAAGCTTGTGGATTGATTTTCAAGATTATACAGTGTTTGTTGTGAACCCATTGACAAACATTGGGTAGAAGGGTGTTGGTTTGACTAAATAGAGGTTGATGTGTTGGATTGTATTGTCTATTTTTCTATGCGGTGCATACGACGACGTATACTTATTTTATTTATTTTGAATATAGTAGTCATTACTTCTTTTACGAGATTGTATGTTTTTAGGGCTAGAGCTCGTCATCTGTAAAGGAAATAGGCACTACCATCATCATATGTACAATTAAAAATAACATAGAATTAAAGAAGATAAATATGAGTGGGGGAAAAATGTCAATTGTATTGAAAGAGTTCATCAAGCATTCTAATTTGATAATTATAATTAAGATATGATTAGTATGTTATATAATGGAATAACTTGATGGAAGATATCAAACACATTATTTTCATAATAACAATATATTCAAGTAAGTATGTATACATGTGAATTTGAACTGACATACATTCAAACAAAATTATACAAAGTATACTATATAACATGTTAGAAAATTTGAATGGGAAACCTCTAAACAACGAGCAACATATTTGTGTGAATGGGAGATCTTCAGACTATGCGCAATGGGAAAGTGTGGTTGTTGCAGGGAAAGAATGTTTGGGTGGGGGATATGTTCCCTCTCCTCCTAAGACTGGAGTTGTTGTGTGGGTGGGCATGGGCTATGTTCCCTCTCCTCCTAAGTCTAGCGATGCTGCATTGGTGGGTGTGGATGTGCCGGGGTTGGACGACCCTCCCCCTATTCCTTATGTTGTTCCACCTTCTGCTTCATTTTTTGGTGGCATTCCTTCTTCGGGCCAAGTGAAGTCCTTGTTTGAGGCTGCTAAAGTTGGTGCTCAATCTCCTGCTAGAGTTCGGCCTTTTCCCTATGCTCGTGATCCCCTTATAGTGGTCTATGGACCTGAGGTTGCTGAGAACAAGGATTACTATTTGAAGCAGGGTGTGTTCTGTAGGTTTAATGGCTTGTAGCCCTCCCTTCCCGATCTCCATGATTGGGTTTCTATCTCCTGGAAGCCTATAGTCTTTGGACAGATTAAGCTCTATCCCAGTGCAAGGGGGTTCATTTTAGCAATCTTCGCTTCCTCCGCGGAGCGAGACTGTGTGTTGGATAGGGGGTGGATGTGGGGTATTCATTCACTATCCATCAAGCCTTGGTCTCACTCTTTCAATCCTCTTACAGAATTGCTGAATACCAGACCATTTTGGGTCTGACTGTTGAATCTCCCTCTCCAGTTCTAGGAGGATTCATGTTATGAAGCTATTGGCAACACCAATGGACGCTTTTTGATGGTGGACTCTATGACTCGAGAGCTTGGTCATACTATAGTAGCTTGTATTTTAGTTGATTTGGACATCTCCAAACCTCTCCATGGTGATGCAGTCTTGTTGGTGGAGGACAGACCTTGGAAGCAACTCTTGGACTATGAGGGCCTCCCTTTTTGATGTAGGAGATGTTTCTTTGTGGGTCATTTAGCCTCTGGTTTCCCTCATGACCATCATAAGGGCACTGCTACCTAGTGGAAGGATGCTCTCCCGGATCATCTCACGGTGGGTTCTCCTCCTTCAGAAGTTTCTTCCGTGGAGGATGACCCTATTGAGTCTTCTTAGGAGTCTATGTCTTGCCTAGATCCTCTTCCGGCTATCCCTTCCGTGGAACCATTGTTGCCTCAAACTACTGTCATTGTTCAAGATGAGCCTGCTCGACCCTCGTTGAATGTCTCTGCTGGTCCTTCGATTGCTCTTGTCTCTTCTTATGTTTTGTTGACTCCCTTGTGTGATGGCTCATTGCCCATGGTGGCTATTGTGGATCCACTTCTCTCGCCTTGCTTGGTGGACTTTGATTCCAAGTCTTCATGGTATGTTGTGTTGAGAAAGAAGAAGGGTCTCCCTCAATATGCCACAACTTTGTGGCCTAGGGTTATGGGAGTCAAATTAGTCCCCTCAAATTCTAGGGTTGTCTAGTCCTCATCTGTGGTTCGATAACTATCTGTCAATTGTTTCTTTGTGTGGCCTATCCTCTTTTCCTAGTTCATTCCTGGTTTGAACTAGCTTCTTTTTGGCCCTAAGGGCTTTCTGTGTAAAGGGTACAACACCTTGTAAATGTTGCTTATTTAATAAAAAAAAAGTTACAAAATTGTATGTACATTGCATAAGCAATGGACCTAGATTTAACTGCTAGTATTATTACACATATCAGTGAGTCCATCCAACATTAAGGAATTTTCTCCAAAAAAATCTAGCTCATCAACCTTTGTGATTGTTGATTTTACCCATCCTTGAACACCACTTGAATCATATGAGTTTGTGATGGTGAAGAGAAATTGCTTGAATTACACTCCCTTGATTATGGTCTCAACTTCAATTTATTTTTCATGATTGAATTGTAGCATGTATAAATCATCTGTAGACATTCCAAGAAGTTTTTTGGTTAGTTCTTCAAAAGAAACAACCCATAATATTTTTGTATGATTTGCTAGATTTAGTTGAGGTATGTATCTATAAGTGCATTTGAAAGATATAGCTTTGCACTTTGAACAGTGTCATATTTGATCATTATTTTGTATAACTTTTTTTTTACGTTGCTTTCCATCTAATTCAAGGGGACAAGACTGATAGAAAAATGAATTTATTTTTATGAATTGCACTATTGCTTTTAGAGTGCATTGGAAAGTTTTTTGCACATTGCTAGTTTTCTCTTCAATATTAGCAATTATTTTTCTCATAATCAAGAGAGGTGCATCCAAAGGTTGTGTATTTGATGGCGTAACATCTTTCCCATTTTGTTCAAACCATGATTTGAGTTGTTCTGCCTCCTCTATGCTTATGTTTATAAATAGGTGGGTACTTGCCAAAGTGCTTATGACCTTTCCATTATACTCAGTGACACAACCATTTTTTATTGCAAGTACAACAACATGATTTAAGTGATACATATGTTGGAGTTGTTTACCTTCCTTTTCAGTAGTTGGACCCCATAAAGTAATATTAATGGTAGATGAAGAGATATCTATCAACTTGATGCTCCTTTGAAGAAATTCAATCCCATCCCTCCTTATGGTTAGCTCGGGTCCACATATATGACTATTCCCATAACATCAACAAGGATATTATTGGTAATCTCTATAATGTCCTTGAAGTCCATGAAAGAGAATTGGTGTTTGGGAATTGCAAGGTCATCTTCGAAGAGAGTAATTTTTGAATCATCCACTAAACAAGTTTCAAGTTGGCTATTCAGTTTGTTGTACAACCTATTAGCTAACTTAATAGTTCCACCAGATATTGTATGTACTTCTCCAACCTGAACATGCATGTAATGAAGGTTTGCAAATTCATTAAAGTAATTTGCATGTATTTCAGTGCACTCACAATCTATAATATCAAATGAAAAGACCTTCCCTTGTCCCTTTTGTGTGTTGAAGTGGTGCATTTTTTTTTTCATGGTAACACGCCCCTTTATAAGCCACCTTGTCTAGAATGGATTCAAATTTCTAATAGGAGTAATATTGGAGGGAAGGTCTTTCTTTTATAGGGATGAGCATATTCCAAAAAGTTCCCTGCGAGGAGGTGGCTTTGTTACTCTAACACTACCACCCAGGCTTGTAGATGGGTTAGTTGAGCTTATAGAATGTACTTGTTGGGCTTGTTCTTCAAATAGGTAGGTGGGTTGACCAATGATATCCTATTGCAAACATGTGATTTCTAATTCAGAGATGACAATCCACCTATAAAGGTACAATAAATATGTATTATGAATAGGAAGAAATGTGACATAATGGGTTCAAGAATGCTAAGCTATAAGCTATCAATTGATACTTTGCAGAAGAGCATTGAAATATGGTGGCTCACCTTGAATTGCAAATAACAGGGCAACTATATCCTATGAGTTTAAGTATAGATCCTTTATGTAGTTCTTCAAAATCTATGTAGTGATTGTATTTTTTTGAAAGTGTATCCTTTTGCTTATGAACCCCATCAGAGAGCTCTACTCTATAGCGACCAGTTGATTCAGGGCCATGGCCAAACTTCAAAATGCCTAATACTTGTAGATGGGGTTGCAAGTCTAGGTTTCCATCATTGATCATCTTGATTGCATTCTCAGTCAAAGAATACATTGTCAGGAGAGGTGGTTTTGTTACTCTAACACTATCATCCAAGCTTGTAGATGGATTAGTTGAGCTCGTAGCATGTACTTATTGTGATTGTTCTTCAAATAGGTCGGTGGGTTGGCCAATGATATCTCATTGCAAACATGTGATTTCTAATTCAAAGATGACAATCCACCTATAAAAGGTACAATGAGTAAGTATTATGAATAGGGAAAAATGTGACATAATGGGTTCAAGAATGCTAAGGTATAAGCTATCAATTGGAATTTTGTAAAAGAGTATTGAAATATGGTGGATCACCTTGAATTGCAAATAACAGGGCACTTGTATCCTATGAATTTAAGTATAGATCCCTTCTGGAGTTCTTCAAAATCTATGTAGTGATTGTACTTTTTTGGAAGTGTAGCCTTTTTCTTATGCACCCCATCAAAGAGTTGTAATATATAGCGATTGGTCGGTTCGGGGCCATGGCCAAACACCAAAATATCTATTGCTTGTAGATGGGATTACAAGTCAAGGTTTCCATCAATGAACATCTTGATTGCATTCTCAGTCAAAGAATACATTGTCATGAGAGAATGAACTAGTCCTAGCAAAAGTAAATTGCAATCAACAACTATTATTTACTAAAACTCAAATATACATGCATACTTTATGAAATAGAAATTGAATATGTAGTTGAAACAACATAATGTAGCTGAATAAATTGCTAATAAATGAAAAGGAAATAATCTATTCATTAAAAACATGCAAAACAAAGCTAAAAAATTAAATTGGAGTACCTTTACATAGGATATAAACAATTTTAGAAGAATACTTGTAAGTGTGATTGTGTTTAGGCTTGTATATCAAAATAGTGGCTTGTGGTAGTTAACTTGGTGCAGTTATAAGAAAAATTAGAAGAAATGGGAGTGAGAAAAAAGAGCATACAAATTTACAAACTATTAAATGTAAGTTGAAAGCAGTGTAGATGTTTAAAATATGCATTAAATGTTATAAGCATAAGTGAAAAAGTGTTTTGGAATCAACTGATATAATGTTAGCATAAGCATAAGTGGAAAAGTGGTTTGGAATTAGTTGATATAATATTAGTGCATTATTAGAAAGGTTAAAACTTCAAAGGAATGTACAATAAAGGAAAATAAGTATTTGATGAGCAAATGTGTCAATTATTTAAGGTGCAAATTATGAACATTTTTAAGTAAAATATATGGTGTTACATTTTCATTTTTAGTGAAACCATAAATAATCTTAATATCTTTGGAAAACCATATTTATAAGTAAAATATATGGTATTGAATTTACATTTTTAGTGAAACTTCATATGGGAAGATGTGTTGTATTTTTTAGACATTTTATTTTCTATTTTCATTTAATATACTTTAATGTGGTATATTTTAAAACATGGAAATTTGTTTAAACTAATTATTTTAGTGAAAAGGGTTTGCGGTTGACCAAGATTTTAAGATATTATAGTTCTACTAACTTAACAAATTGTACGGAATGTAGGTATTGAAAAAAAGTCAATTATTGTAGGAGACATATTGCATTGATTGCCGATATATTTTAAACAAGAATTAAAACGTATATGACATGAACACATATTGTTAGATGATAAGTAATTCACATGAAATGTGAAAAGGATCGTGATACATGTGAGGGATAGTACTAATTTTTATTATATATAATAAAAGATGTCAATTATTTTTGGAGAACAAGTAATGGAAATGTAACATATGAGGCAAGTAAAGATAACAAAAATAAAATAAAAAGCTAAGAACAAAGTTATAATATTATTACAATACCACATAGTGTATATATATTTCTCAACCGAAAGTGTATTACATGATATTCTAGTACTTTTCATGCAAGGCAAGCTGCCTTGTTTGTAGTTTTTACAACCTTACATTCCTTGTAGGGATTCAAAAAACAACTTACAAGGCGTAGTTACATGTTTACTTCAAACACTACATACACATCTATATAGAAAAAGTATATTAGACATCACTTAATAATTTTGAAATGCTTCTTTAATGTACCCAGAATCACCTTGTGCTTAGTACTCATCGGCTTGCAATTCATGAAAGAAAGTATAGAAGGAAGCCAACTTCTCGCAAGTTGAGTGGAACTCATGTACTTTCATTTCCATCGATTGAATGTCATTGTCCTTCACACTCTACACATTCAGAACTATGGTCTTTGCTTGTTGTAGCAAGTCAAGGCAACTAACTGTTATGCTACTTGCAAAATCCTGCACGGGGCTTATAGAAATGCTATTCAAATTGATTGATGGGGATGAGTTGGTTGGTAGAATAGGGGAATTTTCACTACTCAAGATCTCAATAATATCTATGAGTTGATGAGAAGTGTCCATTCCTGAATGAAATAAATTCTACAAATTGGTAAACAATATACTATGTAATTTCCCTTTTGAAAGACAACTATTTTTTTACAAAAAATAAAAAAACTATATTAAATTATTTTTCTTTAAAAATGAATACCTTTAACCTTATAATATACATTATACTCCGATTCAAATATAATACTATTAAAAATAAGTAATTAAAAGAAATGCATATTTTCACAAAAATATAATTTGTATCATCTAAATTAAATAGATTAAATGAAAATATAACCTAAATAGTAATCAAAGTGAACATTAAAATTCTAATTAAACTAAAGCAACACAAATTATCATATTCTTCAAAGAAAAATTAAGATATAACACTAATAAAGCAAAATTCAACAAATTACTTATTAAAATAATGAATAACAACTTTTCTACAAATAAATTTAAAATTACAAAAAAAAGAAATAAAAACAAAATACATAATTGTTAACTAATAATTAAATTTATGTATCCATCAATAGTAAAATACAGCATGACACAGTTTGTGTAGAATCTTAATTTAATTTTATTTCTATTACAAAGAAATGGATTGAATAACAAGGACACTAATTATTGTTTATAGTCATATCAACACTATTATTAGTTTTGGAGTTGGTATTCCAGGTAGTTGGGGTATGGGAAGTCAAGTCAGATGGTACAGGTAAATATAAAATACTATGTTAAAAAAGCTCTTTTCCTTACTAATATTTTTAATATGTTTAGCCTAAAATCCATTTGATTTTCATTCAATACAGACAGATGTTGAAGACATCTACACAACTGGCATTATTTCCATCTGAAATGACAAGTTCAAGTTTCCCTGGTTTTCAAATTTTAGAACATACAGAAAAGAGTAAAACGAAATACCACCAAATTGAGATGAACGTAGATTTATTGCCCGATAACATGAAATTTGAAAATAGCTTCTTTCAAAGGGGGCGGCTTAACGAGCACACTCTAAGCTTTGACAGCCAGCTTTGACTTCCTACGTGGCTCGTGGGCCCGTCTCTTACTCTGTTTCATCAGATTTTTTCTCATTTTCCTTCCGTCCACCGTTCTGTTTTCCGTTGCGCTCCTCTTACTTCACCGCAGTCACTATCACCGTAGCAGTTAAATTTGAATATACACTCCCGCCCAATCTATTGAAAGTTGCAATAGAGGATCTCTTTAAGCCCAGTTGTGGAGAGTGAACGTGAAACATTTATCCGCTTGCAGCTGCTGCAATGCTTCTGATAAATACCTTATTTACCCTGATAATGAAGCAATATGAGAATAGCTCTACGTTTGCGGTTGGGCAGAAGCATGTGCTGGAACTGGGGATAATTTGAACATGTTTCTTGGTTTTCTGACCTTTATCTTTCTTTTATCACCTCTGATTTGGAATATTTGATGGAGCGTGTGACGAGGATTGAGAATATGGATCCACATACAGGCCAGACTCAAGGTTGAGGGAGAAATTGAGAATAGCCTTAAACCCCATATTTGGAATGCTGCACAGTATGCGCCTCTGTAGTTTCTTTGGTTGTATCGAAGGTACCAAGCGAAAGTATTGAATAATTTTTCTCTGGGTTTCCAATTTGTGCGTCATATTTACTGTTGCTCTTCTGGTTTTTTGTGAAGGATCAAACAATCATTTAAGCATTATATCAATTTGCATTAAGAAGCAATAGATGTAACTGAACAAAGAGATTTTGAATAATTTAAAAAAAAGTGAATTTAATCATTTCAATTCAATGACTTCCTTTTTATAAAATTTACACCACATTCTCTCACAAAATTGTTTCCATCGTTTTACAATCTTGCATCCAATAAATCCACAAATAATTGTTTTCTCACAATAAACATTTTCCCAAATTTATGAAACCACTAAAAATTTAAGTTTTCTTTTGCTGAATTAATAATTTGGACTTCTCTAGTTCAAATTTCAGCACTAAGTTTTGATGCTTTAGACTTGGATTTAATGACAGTTTTTTTTTTTTTTTCTAAGAGATGGGTTATTCACTTTGTACCTTCTATAATTGAGTGTATAAAACTATGAGTTACACAATCATTTAACATAAAAAATATTAAGTAGTTTTTTATATGAAATAATGAAAAAATCAACATGCTAATTTGTTTGGTTATTTCTTTTGAACCACACATCCTTTCCAGTAGATGGTGGTTGTTAGCATAGTATAGCTTTCTAAAAAAAAATTATATTAGCAATAATAATCAAGTTTAATGTGGAAGATTTAGTTGAGATTTATTATATGATCATATCTCTCTTATTAGGAAGAAACTAGTTGGGTGCAAGAATTATTATTTTTACTATGATGTAAAATGTTTCTTATAGATCATGATCAAGTTCACATCAGGCAAATTCACTTCAAAGAAAATTCATTGCATTTTTTTATTATCATAAATCCAATTATTCTTTTGCAAAAAAAATTCTAAGTTTTGGAAATATATATTAAAAAATATTAGTGAGATTAATTAATTTTCAATTTTCCCACGATGAATTGTTGGCGGTTAATTTTCCTAGAGCGAAAATTCTAGTATATTATCTATTATCTAGATATTCAATGGATTATTACCCAACTCATAATTTCTATTATATGAATATAAACTTATAAAAGGTTTAATATTCACATTGAATGAAAGAGTTTCACTATGTGGTTGCAAGTCATCTCAAAGAGTAAAATCGTGCTAGATTTTTATAGTTTTATTCTTAGGATATTTCTTATAGTCATTTTCTTGACATTTCTAATTGTAGATTGTCCACTACAACTATAATTATAATTATCTAGGATTTTGATTTAATAATAATAATTTATATTTTATCCTTGATTTCTATAGTAGTTGGAGGAATTTCCTTAAGCTTGTTATTTATAAAATAATGTGAAGGACATGTAGAACTAACATTTAGAAAATATAGCACAATATAATGGAGATAGTTAGTAGTTATAGTGTATAACCTTATCTATGCCACAAATCACCTTGTTTGTAGTAACCTTTTTATTGGACATTATTTTGGGCTTCACAACTCTTAGTTAGAATAATTTTTAAAATGGGAACCTAGATATACCTCTTGCATCTTGAAGGCCTCGTAATCTAATTATTCATAAAATCGTAGGATGAATATAAACACAAATTTTTAATTGTGATTGGTTATTCTAAATAAATGGGTGAAAAAATCATTTGAATTCATTTGGTGTGATCATTAAAAAATCCAACCATCCTTAATAAATGACAAATTCTATGGTTCATCTTGAGATCCCTATAATCTGGGAAAAATATTTGGATCTTGCAACCCCATCCCCTCTAAAATACTCTTAGAAAATAATTAAGAGGTATTAATCATCTATCGATGGATGAGGAATGATTTCTACATGGTTTAGAATAGATGTTAAAGGATGAGGAATTCTTCATGGGGTGAGAAGGAAATTGATTTCTCAAAATTCATTGATGGAGAAGGTGATTTATTCCATGTACTAAAAGAAGAATCATCTCTTAGAGCATAAAAAACATCTAAAAAAAGTTGTCTCTCTAGTAATTAGAAGAAAGGGAAAAAACTAAGGAAAATATTTCTGGATAGAAGGAAGAGATTTTGTTAATGGTGACACTCAATAGACTATAAACACCCTCCTTGCTAGGAGTAAGAGGAATCTTTCTACAAAATAATCATAATCCCTTCCATTCCTAAGGAAGATAGATGTCCTATTGATTCATCCACATCCTCTCAAATTTTGGTTTTCTCTAAGTTCAATTTTAGATTCATAGATAACCCATAACTTTTTGACTTTCTCTAACATATTCTATTTTTCATAAGTCTTGAAAAAGGTTTTTCTTGTTATCTCCTTCATTCTAAGGTCAGAAGTTTATTTTTCTTTATTTTACATTTTTTTAATATAGAGAGTGTTATCCAATCCTACATTGAACTCATTAAATATATACATAGATATACAGATGTATATATAATGTACTTTTATTTACTGAAACCATTGTACTATTAAGTTTTACATAAAATATTTAATTTAGACAATTAATTTTATGTGTTTCTTTTCATAAAGGGACACTATTTAATTTAATAAATGGATAAATGAAAGGACTAAGTTTTAGTTTGAAGATGAAATAACCTAATGAGTGCTAAAGAAGTTTCTAAAACAAGATGGAGTTAACTTATGAGATATAAATTATAAATTATATTTTAAAATAAATAATTAGAAATATGTAATGTTTTGGATTCAA
The DNA here is from genome assembly GCA_007115665.2 of Sequoiadendron giganteum. NCBI lineage: Eukaryota > Viridiplantae > Streptophyta > Pinopsida > Cupressales > Cupressaceae > Sequoiadendron > Sequoiadendron giganteum. The sequence continues at coordinate 604,467,436 of CM021102.1, forward strand.
CTGTGTAAGTTTTTATATCGATACTTCATATCACACCAAATGATTGGCATTCTCCTCTTCCCGATGATGGATCACTAGGTGTGATATGAAATCTTGATCTAAAAACTTACACAGTTGAATCCAAAAGCTTACATATTTCTAATTGATGGATTGCGGAAAACTAATAACAACTAATAAATAATTAGCTCTCATTTAATTTGATAATAAAATATTGTTTAAATAAATATATAAATAATAATAATAATTAATTAATATGTTTAAATTAATCTAAATGATAATAAATGATGATAAATGTGATGAAATTAATAAATGCTAAATTAATCAAAAAAATGTTAAACTAATTATGATTAGTAATTAATAGATTACATGATGATAATTAAATGTTGATGATTAGGTGAATAATTTTAGTGTCTACAAAGTCTATAAACACTTCTTGCTTGGACATTTGACATAAATATTTTAGGAAAAATGTTTAGATTGATAAATGCATAATCAAGTGTAAAATACTAAAAGGCTAAAGGGGAAATTTTGATCCATGGAAGGATAATATTTAATAATTTTAATATATTTTTATCATTTCATTTCAAGATGTTCTTACTCAAATTAAATTGATATAATGCATGTATGTATGTATATGGTTTATAAGAAACAACTTTTGTCCACTTTAAAGTTTAAATTATTAAATATTAATTATTTGGCATGCAAATGAGTATCAAATTTGATTTAAGGAAAATTTAAGTTAATGGGTTTTAATTTACAAAGTCATGATATGAGAGTACTTATGCCACTATAGAATGCATCTCAACATTAATTAATAATTAAATTAATACTATATATATTTAAAATTATTACATAAAACTATTATTATATATAATGTTGTTAAGTATTATGTTTTTGATAGCAAAAGCAAGGGAACGGGACCCTAAACCCACTGAGAAGATGAAACTAGGCCTATAGGCAAGCAAAACAACCACTAAACAATAGCAAGGGTATAAAACCAACCAACACCCCACATCAGAACCATCAACCTAAACATACAAAACAACAGAAACTACATACCGGCAAAAAATAACAAGCCCAAAAATAGAGCCAAGTCCAATAAAATGAGGGGCATGTAGGCCCAAAAAGTAACATAGCCAAGAAGACAAAAAATAGAGACTCAAAAGAACCAAATTACTCTCTCGAATAGTAGATTAGGCTCCATTCATTGCCAACTACTCCATTTGCTCACTGTACTGCTCCATAAAACTGGTAGTCCCCTTATCCAATTGTACCTCCTCATCCTGAGAGGCCTTCATCTTTCTGCAACCTTTCCTTAAACCTTAGTCACACCATTCACAGTACTGAAAATATCCCTTCACATGATGCCCAAAATAATAGTCGTTAACTTATTAAAAGCTTTGTCCATCTTGTCCACTTTTTCCTACAATGCCCTGAATTGTATGACATAAAAATCAAGGGACCTATATTTATCCTGCACATCTTCTTCCTTATTCTCCATGGCCTTCTCTTCCATTTATTCCAACTTTCATAACCACTTCCTCTACTTCTCTTTCCATATCTTGACTCCTTCCACTTCATCGTCCTTTGAGTCTTCAACCACCTATTGGTTGTTACCCTCCAAATCTTCATCCTCATCATTGCTAGCAGAATCCTCTAAGAGGCCTTCACCCAAAACCACCGATAATTCCTTTTTACCTAGATTAATGGAGGTTGAAGCTTCTTTAAGGTTTCACCAAGTTCTTTAAAGCATAGATTTTTACCCTTGGTCGATTCGCTGACAAGCCTCACAAACCTTCTTCCACCTTTCCCACTGCTAGAGTTGCCTATTTTACCTTGTTCCTCCTCATCTCTAATCTCAATAGTAACATTTTTAGCCATTTTAGATTTATCACTGCCTAAACCCTTCCTCTTAGCTCCAATGAGGTTACCCAGGGGGTTCGAACTACTCTCCATACCTTTCAAATTCTAAGCGATAGGGTTTCCCTTAACAAGGAGACCTTTGATAGAGGATTGTTTCAAACCAGAGGGAACAATAGGGGGTTTTCGGGAGGAGATCTAGCAGTGGAAGTACCCTCACCAAGAGTATTGACCTAAGAAAGGAAAGGGAGGTGGTTTGGTTGATTCTCGAGGGTGACATTAACAATAGGATTACTACCAGAAGAAGGACATGAAAGGGGAGTAATGGCTAAGGCATAATTATAGAGGCACTAAATTAGACCCTGGTGAAGGAGGGGAGAGAAGCTCCCTTAGCCTTGCATTGTTTGAGAGAAGAAAACAAAATGAAAGGTATATTAATATTTTCATTTCTACAAATATGGAAAAGAAAGGGAAAGTGGTACTTGTGAATAGTAGTTTATTGAACCTTCAGGGTAAAATAATTCATGATATGCACACTGATCCCCCCATAAGGGGCCAAAAGTCGTTACTATAATATAAATACTTATTAATAAATATTTGTAGTAAATTTTATTTTAATATATTGATATTAAACTATGTTAATAATTATATATAAAAGATATTTTTAATGATTATATCATAAAATGATACATATTTGAAGTAATTATATAAAATTGATATAATAACAAATTATTGTATTTAGTAATATAGTTTAGTGTGTTCAATTTTATATCAAACTAAATTAATGGTGAGAAGCAAAAGGAGAGTAGCAAAAAGGAATATGCAAGCTAGGATGTGCAAGAGGTTTCGAGTGAGAGGAGCAAGGTGATAATTATTGTTGCCCCATAAGCAATAGCCAAGAAGGTAGGTAGTGAATGTTCACTTATCTCATTGCTTCATTAACTATCACCTAGATAAGAGGGGAAATCAATTCCCTAATTGGCCTTCAGTCATATGGCGTGCCCTACAAAATTGCCACCAAAGAGGTGCTAAATAAGTGGTACTAGTTGAAATAATGTGAGAAACTATATAAGGCTTCTCCTTTTGATTTCAAATTCAAGATATTCAAATATATTCCAAATGATTTGATTCACTCTATGGTTAAAGACTTGATGAAAAATGTGATAATTAAAAAACTCATATGCATATGGCTATCCCATAATTGAGTCAAGTCCTATCTAGGAGACAAAATGGATTGATTACCCTAAACAAAGTATTAGTTCTCTCCCCTATATATTTATTTAAATCACCTTTTAGTTAGAGAATGTTGGAAGCATCATTCTTAAAGGTGACCAATGGTCTATGGTAATAATAGGCCTTTACTGTCATACATAGTCTCCAACTTTTTACCCAAGAAAAGAGTTATAATATGATGTATTGGTGAGTGTCCACATCTATAAATTGCTAGGAATATTGAGTATGAAGAAGGACTGGAAGAAATTAGAAACTATCTAAGTTCATATCAATACTATTTAGATGCTACAAGTAGTAAGGAGATTACCATTTATGCTAGGATCTACATTAGGATAACTTTAACAAGGCCAACTAAGTAGGTTGTAACACCCCATTTTGGCTACTAGAAACTTAATATATATTTTTCTATAAATTACTTGCTTGGAAATATTCAAGATTATCATTACTTAATAAGAATATCACAAAGACACAGTATACAATATCATGTATAGTCCTTAAGTATATTTCAAGAATATCTTTACATTAGAAATATGCTAGGTCATGGAGTCCTCTTAGAGAAGACTTTGGAGGTATTAATTAGCTATTAAAGAATGACAAAGGATTTATGAATGGTTTGAACCAAATAAACTAGAGCATGATGACTTCTTCATAGGTGAGTAAGAAATTGATTTCTCAAATTCCATTAATAAAGAAGGAAATCCCATTCCACATCCCAAAAGAACCACTATCTCCTAAACTATGATTTAAATCTCCAAACTAAATTGTGGTCTCTCTATTAAAAATAAATATTGAAAACTTGAGGCAAAAAATCATGAAACAAAGGAAGAAATTTTGTTGATGATGACACTTAATGGACTATCGATGCCCTCCTTACTAGGAGAAGAGGGAAGATTCTTTCCAAATGGTCATGATACCTTCCTTTTATAATGGAAGATTTATGTCCTACAAATTCATAAACACCCTCTCAATTTTTGGGTCTCTCTAGCCTACAAATTGTTTTCTTTCTCTAGATTCTTCTATTTTTCATAAGTCTTGTAGAAGACTTTTCTTGTTAGCTCCCTGATTTTGAAGTTTGAAGTTTACTTTTTGTATTTAATTATAATCTTCAAAATACAAAGAGTGGGCCCTCATCCCACACTTTACGTATCAAATATGTATATACATATGTACATATTAAGATTTTTCATAACACACTCATGCCATTACAATTTACTCCTTGCTACAACTATACATCTTTTTATTATATTATTTTTATTAAATTACACAATATATAATATCATATAATTAAAATATTTAATTAAATACTCTATATGTGCTCAAGATTGAACCCAAATTTTAAATCTTCAAATTTAAATTCCAAGCCTCTACCTCTTCCTATATTTACCATTATGAGCCAACTTGGTATATGTTTATACAAAATAATTCCATTATGTTTTAGTATATAAAGAAATTCATTAATAGAATGCATCCATATCCTTAGAAATCATTTAAACACACTTTGATCTTCTAAATGACAAAAGAACCTCATTCATAGGCCATGTCGATGTTAGTGAATATTGTCATTGAATCTTCATTTCAAGTCACAATGAGCTAGTAAAAAGGGGTTCTTACCAAGAATAACTTAACCCTAGCAATCCAAAAGATCCCCTAGAGGTCTATATAGACATAACCATCCACAAAAGCACTTTAAATATTGAAGATTAGAATCCATAGGTTCCAATAGGTTGTATTTTTTTAGTTCATGTTTGTACCATAAAAGTTCAAATTTGTGGTATATAGTTGAGATTGTATTTGTAATAGTTGACATCAAACTCCAAAGCTTTTTGCAACTATTCTAATTTTGAAATTGAAACAGCGAGCATACTAAAGTTGTACTAAAGTTATAAATTTTTTAGAGATGGCAAATAAATTCATAGTATTATGACCAATGATTCACTATCATTGGTTTTAGAGTTAAGCCCCTCTATCCTTCATTTAATTTTTAAATATTTGTTGCAAGTTTATCAACCTAAATTTGTTGGTGTAGTCCTATCCCATTTGATAGGATTGTTGATATGATCTCATCTCACAAAATTCAAATTAATTTTTTACATATTAGTATCTAACTTTGCCCAAAAGAACAATTGTGATTTTTAAACTTCAATGCCAAATTGTATTAGTTGAGGTGTAAATTGGCATATTTAAGAATAAGCCTAGGTCAATTAATTCCAATTCAAGAATGTATTCATGAAAAGAAGATGAGATTATGATCAAATGTCATGACCATAACAATCATTTTATCCAAAAAAATCAAAGCAACAAAACTAATCTATAACAATCACCCACACATCTCTCCAACATCTCATTTATTAAAATATTAATATTAAAATTAATATTTAACAATCACATTCAAATTCACAGATAAATAAAATTTCTTACAAAGAAACATTATATTTAATAGGTGTTTCTACCATCCTGCAAAAATAAATCAAACTTACTGCATACTCTTACATGATTCATGCATCCTCTAAATACAGTCTAAAATCACCAGCCCCCTTAATGCATCTCTCATTTAAAATAGTTGTTCTGAACAGACCGCCTAATATTCGGCCTTTCTAGATGTTGAAGTGCAGTTTTAATTGTAGGATATCAATATTATATGGGAATGCTGTGGTTCTCAAACAAAATTACGAGGAACGATTGAAAAATCCATATTTGTCAAGTAATATTTTAAAAAAAGATCTGAGATGATCAAGAGAACACCACCAAGGACGAAGGTAACTTGTTTAGTGTAGTTTCCCACTATTGGTCTGGGTATCAATACTCCTATAATCGTCATCCTTTCAAAAACAGCCTAAAGAGTAGTAGTAAATATGTTGCACAGATTAGAAACCCGGAGAAAAATTATTCAACACTTTCGCTTGGTGCCTTTGATATAGCCAAATAAACTACAACAGCATGTGACTGTATGGCTCTCCAAATACGCGGTTTCAAGGCTATTCTCAATTTCTCCATTAAATGTTAAGTCTGGATTGTTTGTGCCCAGTCACAAAGGTAGAGCTATTCTCATATTGCTTCATTATCAGGGTAGATAAGAGTTTTATTAGAAGCAATATTACAGCAGTTGTAAGCGGATAAATGTTTCACATTCACTCTCACGACTGGGCTTAAAGAAATCCTCTTTTGCAACTTCCAATGGATTGGGCGGGAGTGTATATTCAAATTTAACTGCTACGGTGATAGTGACTGTGGTGAAGTAAGAGGAGTGCAACGGAAAACAGAATGGTGGACGGAAGGAAAATGAGAAAAAATCTGATGAAACAGAGTAAGAGATGGGCCCACGAGCCACATAGGAAGTCAAAGCTGGCTGTCAGAGCTTAGAGTGTGCTCATTAAGCCCGGCCCTTTCAAAGTATGAAGAATAAGATAGTCAAATGCTGGATGAAGATAAAAAATATTAAATCGGGCAAAATGACAAAGGTAAAACTTAAATTTGAAAAATAATGCAAGTCTTTCCCTTCAACCATTTCAGCTAACTCTGTTAAATTTGATTGTCTACGAGGAAGGAGATTCACTTCGTAACTAAGTATGATCCTAAATATCATCATTCATTGAAGTCACTATCTGCTATGGATAGCAATGGCATGGTAAATCTCTTTAATGAGAAAAGCTTCAATATTACCTTTGGTTCTAATCCTAGCAGTTCGATTGTATAACTCCTTCCTAATTTTCATTCTCAGTTCAAAAATTTTACTAACCCTAGCTTATTTTTCGACACCACGTACCACAGAGTCAGGGTGGGTGAATATTTGTATTAATAGGTAAGCAATATTGTAGACATCACTTAGGTAATTTAAATATAACTAATTTACTTCAGATATCTTGCTGCAAACAAAATATTGCATACTAGATAGAATTGTAGAAGGGCATTGTAACACGAAATCCCCACTTTAAAAATGAATGCCTTACATTAATTGTGGATTGTGTAGTTAGCGTCAACTTTGGGAAGAGCATCGTTCAACAAGCAAGGATACAAATTATGCATTTGTGTTTCAAGAAATTTTTTTTTTTAATTTTGATTTTATTCTAATACTTTGTATCCACATCTCCAGAAATACAGGAGTGAAAGCAGAAAATAGTGAAATTTTAGATGGAAATCAGTAAAATAGTAAACATGTGCATATATAACATAACTATCAACCTTTCATTGATAAAATTCATGGTCCTGACCCCAAGGTCATTGGTTATTTCGCTAAACATTGGAATAATGGTGATATCATTCTCTCTGGGAAGAAGGCTACGGTGGATGAGGCTCTTATTGGGGAAATTACCGGTCTTTCTACTGATGGTGTGAAGTTTTATTGTGACAGGAAGTTCTCAGATGAGGTTGTTGTGAGCTTCCCTAAGTCTAAGGAGGAAAGAAAGAAGCTGGTCAAATTCTCCAATAGCTACTTCAATGCTGAGAGAATCAAGAAAATTTGGAGGGAGGTGGTTAGGGTTCTTATGGAGTACATCACACTGAATGGTAGATTCACTAGAGTCTATGGTCACCACTTTGTCCTCCTCAATCATTTTGGATACAAGCTAAGGGTCTCTTTTCCTTATTACCTACTTTGTTCCATGAATAATAGCATTGAGGAATTTAGAAAAAACCCTAAAAAGAATCTGATCTTGCATGTTGGCCTTATGCGGCTCATTTATGAGCACTTTAAAAACATGTCGGTTGTTCCTAACCCTATTTCAGCCTCAGCCGCAGAAGGTTACGAAACTGAGTCTAGCTCGTCTAAGGGTAATGAGGACGCAGACTCGGAGTGGGCTAAGAATGTCACTCCCCCTTTCAGGAAGAAAACAAACAATACCCCTTTAGCTAAGCCCTCGAAGAAAAAAGCTAGCCCTGTGAATACCCCTCTTGGTATGCCTCAGGTGGAGAAAGATAAGATGGAGGAGCCCCCTATTAGTAAATTGGTTTCCTATTCAAGGGATTCCCTGGACGAAAAATTTTCTGACCCCAAAGATAAGGAGGATTTCTTAGCCTCTTTTCATACCACTGACAGAGAAAATAGACGCAATTCCACTAGTGACCTTAACCCTGAAGACCACTTTTTTAAGCCGGATAGGGAATTTCATCAAGATATTCTTACTATGGAAAAAAATGGAGTGGTTGGCCATTTCATAATTTTGAAATGGGCTTTCCATGAGATAAAGGACCTCAATCTAAAAAACATGGCACTCACTAGCAAGCTGGACTTGTTGGAAGCTAAAGCAGCTTTTCAGAATTCGACGAAGGTCTTATGGATTTTTGAAGAGAAGATGGATATGGCGAAATGATTCCAAAGAGTGGTAGAACTCACTGAAAATCTGAAGAAGGACAATGAGGATAAGTTCAAGAACTAGGAGAAGGAAATTAGCAAGATTCGGGAAACAATGAAAACCACCCTTGAGCATAACCACAAAATTATTAAAAATAATGCCACTATCCTGAGCGCTTTGGTGGAGAAAATGGAAAACACCCAGTAGGGGTCGTTGATAGTGGATCTTGAAGCTAATAAGAACAAAAACAAGCAGGAGCATTCTGGACCTTTGAAGAGAACTAGAGCCAATTTGAAGAAAAAAGTGGATTTGTCGCCTCTAGAGACTCAAGACCTGAAGAAGGTGACATAGGAAATGTGTAACCTGGAAGCTGAAGTTGCTGAGACTTTAAACTCTCTTAGTTAGTTTTGGTTGTGTTTCTTGTTGCTGGCTTTGTGTTGTCTTTTTGCTAGCTTTGAGCTGGTGGTTGTTGTCCTTCTCTTCTTTTCTTTTTTTTTTCTGTCTTGCAGCCTTCCTGCCTTTGGGTACTCTAATGGTCTATTTTATTTTGGCTTGTAAACTTTGTGGTTTCAGGTCCCTCTAAAACCTATTTTTTCCTCTATCAAAAACATAACTATCATACCGTGATTTTTTCTAGAACGTCATACAAATTCTCTACTAATTGTTCTTTTGCAATCCTTGTTGCTAGCAAACTTTGTGTAGCATGTTAACTCTTTGCAATGTTTAATTCTTCGTAAATACAGTAGGCTCTCGGTAATTTTATTGTTACAGTATGTAGTATTTTTTTACAACATTTGAGGCGATGAATGTCGAGGCAGTGGAAAAATCTAGAACATCGATAGTCTTAGGTGGTGAAAGTTCCATAAATGCAATTGCTAGCTGAATGAAAGGACTAGCAACATAAAACTAAATCTTCCAAGAAGGATTTCTTATATTTATTTGAAAGAAATATCTATGCACTTCATTTCATTGACTTATGAGTTGGTTCGAGCCATTAAATGCAATGGAAAAAAATGATTACTTTGCACTTCTGCCAATCCCATTAAATTGATTGTGGAGGAATCTCGACTGCATACAACCAGGTAAACCGATTTCACCAGAGTGTGAGACAGGTTGGCAATCCCATCAAATTATTTTTGGAGGACTCTCGACTACAAACAGTCTGGTAAACTGGTTTCACAGGAGCGTGAGATAGGTTTTGTTGAACATCCATACAATATATAGCCTATTTGCTAATAATATACTATTTTTTGTAAGTGTTTTATAAAATGATGTTTTATGGTTCTTATTTTATTTATTTTATATTTTATATATAATGATTAGTATCTTAAGATCATAATTTCTAACATATTATAACTTAAATATCTTTTATATTTTATTTATAATGATTGCTTGACATCATTAAAACATTGACTAGGGCATGAATCCTATATTGAGTGGTTGGTGAATTTGTAATGGTTTTGTAAAGTGTGCCAAAAGGGGGAATATTTATTTCTTGCATGTTGCACATAACAATGCATTTTTAAAATATTTTGAGGTCATTTCTTTATGTTGAGGAAATGAGGTAGTATTTGATCTCTTTTATGGGTGGTGGTATGCATTTTATGTTCAAGGAAGTTAGTATGAGGGATTTTGGGAAAATAATCTAGAAGAAATTGTTCACGGTGGTATATTAGATGTTTGTAAAATTTAGACATGTTCATTGACTCTATTTCATATAAGATTACCAAGCCTAAGCTCTGTATTTGGATGTTGCACATATGGGGGATGACTAAGGAAATGGATAAAGATGAATGTGTATTAATTAAAGAGGCCATGGTTAAGCTAATGATTCATCTTGGTCAATTAATAGGGTGAAGGAATAGGTTTGATGTTTCTCATTCCTTCAATAGTGCTAGAATGTTATCTTTGTCCATGAGTTCCTTCATGTTGCATGAGGATATTGAGAATAAAAAATAATTGGTGAAGGTTCACCTAGAATTGTTGGTTGATAACCTACACAAAATATTACATAACCAAGGTAAATTAAAGTGTCTAAAGCTGGGGGCAATATTTTAAATGTGATCATTTTTAAATTGTTTTTTTGTAGAATAAGTCATGTGTTATGATGAGGAACTTTAGGGAACTAATCAATCCTCTATTTAAGTTAAGATTTATATCCTCTTGGGAAATGGATAACTTGTGTAATTTTTAGTCCACTTTTAACTAAGGGCTTTAACAAAAAAAAAATGTTTTTTGTTGTGTTTGGTGAACATTGTTTTCTAAGAATTGATATAGTACATGGCCATGAAGGAGTTTTTAAGTTTATCATGCATATATTAGTTATGTTATAGTAATATTGAGTAGACACTAGAAGATAATCAATATGAATTAGTATGGTTTCTATAAAATTTTATTCTTGATAGGTTAATCTAAATTAAATTTAGATGGATTTAGTGAACTTTGGTTACTAAAATCTAGAACTTGTGCTCTTTTGTGGTCTGTAGATGCCTAACCTAGGATTTTTAGCAAAATAATTGATGATGGAATGTAGTGAAGCTCCAAAAGTAGTAGATAATTCTGGCAGGAGAAAGGGTTTTAGTAATATTTTGATTAACAAGATTTGATCTAGGTGGATCCTTTTGCATTTATAATAGACAATGTCATCACTAAGGAAGAAGAGATTTATTTCTAGGTGTCCAATATAAGGCAAATGTAGTTCTAATTAGGAATGATAAGTTTAAGAAACTTGGTAGTGTTATTTCTTTGTATTCCTCTTGACCCTTGTTAGTTTTAAGTGAAATGTATGAAAGCTGGATTTGATAGATCTTGGAGTTGAGTAGGACATTAGAGGGCTCTTTTATTATGAAATCATAAGATTCTACCTAGATAAGTGATTCTCTAGCATGTTCTTAAGGTTTGGCTCATAATATTTTTCTCCTTTCTATTCTAAACTATTTTTGTTGCTCTATTTTCTTCCAACAAGGATCAATATGAGGTGCTCAATTATCCACCCAAGAGGATTAGTGTGTTGGAGTGAAAATACACTGAGAGGGGGGGGGGGTGAATTAGTGTTTATACCTTCTTAAACAATTTAAACTGAAGCTGAAAAGAGCCATACATATGTTCTCATTTTTAATGATAGTGTCATTCATGTAATTGAATGCAATCATATAAACTGAAAATGAGTAATGTAACATTGCATTTTAAAGCAGTAAAGTACTGAAGAAAAAGAAACATAGAGACACAAGATATGCCGAGTGGAAAACCCTCCTGGGGTAGAAAAACCACTCCTGAACCTGCTGCCTTTTTCAGGCTTTCATTTCTATAATTTATTTTGAAAAAGCCTCAAAGGTTGATTTCTGAGCACCAACTCAAGGAGCACCAACCCCTTTGTTTAGAGACACCAATCTCAAGGAGAACAAACCCCTTTTCTGTTTAGAGACACCTATCTCAAGGAGCACCAACCCCTTTCCTGTTTAGAGACACCTATCTCGAGGAGCACCAACCCATTTCTTGATTTTAATAGAACATACAATAGTACAGAGGATCTCTCTGTTTCACTTGATTTATGTCAAGTGTCTCTTGACAGACAAAACATTGAATTTTCAAGAGTCAGAATTGACTCTTTAGAATTCCATGCATTATCTAATCTCGATGCATCTTGAGGAAAATCCTATCTCTGTTACAACACAGTCTCATCAAACTGTTTTACAATCATACATACTTTCTTTCTTTTTCACTTTTAGATTTTCAATGTTTTCCCATACAAAAAACTACAAATCTGAATACTCACTGTGTTTTCCAACTTTCAGTATAAAAAACAAATAGACTTCCAGAACTCTTAATAGTAATACCCTTATTTTTCATTTTTGATATTCTATCATAATTGAACCCTAAACCACTGGTTTTTCCTTTTTCAAAAAAATCATTACACTTCGGAAGTATTACAACTGTTACTTGAGAGTTTCACATACCAAAAGGTTATTGCAAGATTGTATTTGAGGTTACATAATAATTGTCAGGACAGATCTGATGTTACAGTGTTCACAAAGGAGATATTCTTTCTTTCTCTTGAGGATAGGACAACAATGACCAAGAATAGAAGAGTGACTGAGCATGTCTTCACTAGAAGCCTGCACATGTAGAGCTTACACAAAACGGTAAGAATACATCCTTTAAAAAATAGAATAATAACCATTTTACCCTGGCTGTAACAACAATGTAACTGAAAGCAAGTAATAATGCATATGTTAGCCATTACCAACGAATCCAGGTAGGAAACTGAAGGATTTCGAAGCATTTAAGCTAACCCACAACCAAAAATCACAAACCCTTTTAAAACTGTCATGATGATCTTTAAAATAATTACAGTCACGTTTTTTAAAATAAGCATTTCAAACTTTTCTCTTCAAAGGAATAGACGTTTTTCATTTTTTCATTTTGCATAAGAGAGAAAAACTTAGCTCGTAATAACCTTGACTGTAAAGAATGGATCTGCAAACCAGTCTGGAGATGAATACCTGACAATAGTGATGAAGATGCTGCCAAGAAATAGATTACCAAATCTGCATACAAGTGAAACGACCAAGACATCTTCCAAAACCATGCCTTCACCCAGTTGTACGAAACAGCCACACAGAACGACCATTGTGATGGTCTTCTTACAAATTCCATTCGTTGTCCAAAAAATAGTCAACCAGCAACATGCAATGTGAAATGACCAAGGTAATGATTCCATGGTGGTGGCCAGTAGGGTTTCAAACCCTTCGAGCAACAGTAATAATGTTTTGCCCTAAACTACCAAAAAGAGACGAAGCGAATTCCTTTGCAAAAAATGAATCCCATTTGGAGTCCGAGAGGACAAACATTAAACATTCGAAATCGCATAAAATACTTTGGAATCCATGAGTAGATCTGACATTTGTTTCCTTACCGCACAACCGCAGCCTCCTTTTGAACACCCTGCGGTATAGTGGTAGCTCCAAGCTAACCGCTAGATATTTCCACCGCGTTACCGCGGTTAGCTACCTAACAGCTCGTAGTAAAGCGGTAACAATCTTTCAAACCGCTAACTGTTTCCATTGCGTTACCGTGGTTAGCTACTTAACGGCTCGCGGTACAATGGTAACAAACTTTCCTATCGCTGGCAGTTACCACCACGTTACCGTGGTTATCTTTCTGGCTACCTGCGGTATAGCGGTAGCAATTTACTAACCACTAACAGCTTCCACCGCATTACCACGGTTATCTTTCTGACAGCCCGCGGTATAGCGGTAACTGTTTGGCTTGTTGCTAGCGGTTACCACCGCATTACTGCGGTTACATTTTTGTTAGTGCGCGATATGGCGGTAACAGTCTTACATGCCGCCAACGGTTTCCACCGCTCTAACACGGTTACTGGCATAACTGCTAGCGGTAGCGCGGTAAGCTTTATACTGACAGTCAACGTTTAAGCCATGATAAATAACCATGATGAGACCCGATATAAATATAAGGTGCACTTCAAAGTAAAATGCCAAATAATATTCAAAAATAAATATCAAGGTTAAATTTCCACCTTAGAATGTCATGAAAAGCTTAAGGACTTGTAATGAGTAAAAATAGACTTTTGTAAATATCAAGAGCATGTAGCGAGAATTGTATCACTTGTAACCAGAATTGTATCACCTGAGAAAATGGCCAATAATCAGAATACCTCAACAACCAATTGTAATCTGCACATGAGGTTAAACGATCAGAGCCACCAAGATAATAAATAATAAAACCAATGATGTGAATGTGCCAACCAAAATATGAATCAACTGAGAAGATAACCATCAAACCATCAAGATGCCAGATAACCATAAGATGACATCAAGGAAAAAACAACATAAGAGGGATTCAACAAACTCCCCCTTTGTCCTTGATGGAAAAACTGAGCCACCAAACCAAGGATAAAGAACTATAACCAAATGCTCAAAATTCTCCCCCTTTTTGACACAAGGATAAAGGGAGACCAAAAAAAGATAATCCAAAACCAATTGTGACATGCCATCAAACTGCATAAAGAACCTTTGACCAACAAAGTATAAGTTGCAGGAAGAGCTAACCAACTCCCCCTATCACCAAGATAGACTGATTAAGATAACAAAGATTGAGAGACCACTCCCAATTGAGACCGAAGTCTCTCAAAGACATCTTTGGCCAATGGTTTTGTAAAAATGTCAGCAACCTAAGCTTGTGTAGGAACATATTGCATAGATACCTCATTAGCCAGCACCTTTTCACGAAGAAAATGAAACTTTATAGCTATATGTTTAGTTCGAGAGTGCATAACTAGATTTTTTGAGATATTTATTGCACTAGTATTGTCACACATAATAGTAATTGGTTTTGGAATTTCAATACCCATATCTGATAATGTCTATGACATCCAAATTACCTGAGTGCAGCAAGAAGTGGTAGCTATATATTCTACTTCAGCAGTAGAGACTGAAACAGATTCTTTCTTTTTGTTGTGCCAAGCCACTAAACGATCACCAAAAAAGAAAGCAACACCACTGGTGCTTTTCCTATCATCGAGACATCCTGCCCAGTCAGAATCAGTATAAGCTATTAAAGAGAAGTCATTGATTTTGGGATACTAGAGTCCATAATCTATTGTTCCTTGTACATACTTAAGAATTCTTCTCACAGGATTGATGTGGGATTCTTTAGGAGCGGATTGAAAATGAGCAACCATGCAAACGGCTTGCATTATGTCAGGTCTTGAGGCTGTTAAATACAATAGGCTACCTATCATTGACCTATAGTCAGTTGAGTTTACAGCAGGGGAGTCATCAACTTTGCTAAGTTTACAGCAAGTAGCCATTGGGGTGCTTACTGGATGACTTTCATCCATTTTAAACCTTTTTAACATTTCTTTAGCATACCTTGCTTGAGATAGAAAGATGCCAGAGTCAAGTTGTGAAATTTGGAGACCTAAGAAAAATGACAGTTCTCCTAACATTGACATTTTGAATTCAGATTCCATGATTTGAGAGAATTTTTTGCTCAAGGCAACATTGTTGCAACCAAAAATGGTGTCATCAACATAAATTTCAACAACAAGAATATCAGATCCTTCAATTTTAACATACAGATTGTTGTCAACTCCTCCTCTAGTGAACCCTTTTGACAGTAAATGACTGTCCAATCTAGAGTACCAACCTCTAGGAGCTTGTTTTAGGCCATATAGAGCCTTTTTCAGCCTATAGACATGATTTGGTTTGTTTTTACATATAAACCCTTCAGGCTGCTCTATGTAAACTTCTTCTTCTAAATATCCATTTAAAAAGGCAATCTTTACATCCATCTGATATATAGTGAAATTTTTGAAAATAGAATATTCCAAGAAAATTCTAATGGATTCAACCCTAGCAACAGGAGCAAAAGTTTCACCGAAATCAATACCTTCTTGTTGAGCATATCCTTTGCAGATGTATCTGGCTTTGTTGTGAACAACCTGACCATTTTCATCATGTTTGTTTCTAAAGATCCACTTGCCACCTATGACATTTTTGTCATCTGGTCTTGGGACTAGATCCCAAGTCTGATTTTTCTCAATTTGGTCAATTTCTTCCTACATTGCATTAAGCCAGCATTCATCTGTTAGAGCATCATCAAAGTTTTTGGGCTCAAACTGGGTGATTAAACAAAATGCAGTAAGCTCAGCTATGTGAGCTTTTTCATCATAGTTAATAGATTTTTTTCTTGTTTGAACTCCTGCAGATCTATCTCCTATAATCAGATCCTTTGGATGATTTCTAGCAAGAGATTTTGAAGTAACTTTGGGTTCACATTTTTTTGTGTTGATTTCAACATCTTCAGATTGTGCTTCAGCAAGTTTAGAGCTTGCTGGTTTTGGTTCAGGCTTTGCAGTTTCAAAGCTCTCAGTGATTATATCAAGCTCAAATTCATCCTCTTCATCATCCTATAAAGGTTCAGCATCTAATAGAAGATTTTCATCAAATTTAACATTGACAGATTCAACAATTTAGTTCAGCCTATTGTTAAAGCATTTATAGGCTCTGTTGTGTGTAGAGTATCCTAAAAAGATACCTTCATCTATTTTAGATTGGAAACTGCCTAAGTTTTCGTCATCTCTTTTGATAAAGCACTTGCAGCCAAATATTCTAAAATACTTAATTTGGGCAGATTTTCCATACCACAGTTCATATGGAGTGAAATTTGATTTCACTCTAATCTGTACTCTATTCAAAATGTAGACAGCTGTATGAATAGCTTCTTTCCAGTACATATTGGCCATATTTGCTTGATTCAGCATGGTTCTTGCCATTTCTTTGACAATCCTATTCTTTCACTCAACTACCCCATTTTGTCGGGGTGTTCTAGCAGCAGCATACTGTCGTTTTATGCCATGTTTGTCATAGTAGTCTATGAATTCTTGTGAGGTGAATTCACCACCTTTGTCAGATCTTAAACACTTTAGTTTTAAGTTTGTTTCTCTTTCTACCAATTTTCTAAAAACTTTAAAGCGTTCAAAAGCTTCTGATTTATTCTTGAGAAAAGTAACCCATACCATACGAGAGTAGTCATCAACAAACAGCATGAAGTATTTCTCACCATTTATGTATCTAGTCCTTGTACGACCACATAAGTCAGTATGAACAATTTGCAGAGGCTTTGTAGAAAAATGTTCCTTGGACTTAAAGCTTACCTTGGTTTTCTTTCCTTTTAGACACTCTTTACAAACAACTTTGTCAGGTTTTCTAAGAGGGGGCAGACCTCTTACATTTTGATTTTTGCTAATTCTGACCATATTGTCAAAATTAATGTGGCCTAGTCTCTTGTGCCACAGCCAGCTTTCTTCAACCTGACTCATTAAGCATATACCGTGACTGTTCTCATGTCCAGAGGTTTCTAGTAAGTTGTAGACATTTCCTTTAGTCCTCCTTCCAGCAGCAACAACTTTACCTGACTGGTTTTTGATTTCACATCCTTGTGAAGTGAATAGGACTCGATAGCCACTGTCACAAATTTGACTAACACTCAGAAGGTTATGTTTTAATCCTTCTACATAATAAACATTTGAGATTGGAGTGTCTTCATTCAGTAACAAAGAACCTCTTCCTCTGATTTGAATTCCAGAGTTGTCTCTGAATTTCACATATCCGCCAACATAGTCTTCTAGATTAGTAAATTTTTCTTTGTCATCGGTCATGTGGTTTGAACAACCACTATCCAGGACCCATAGGTCCTTCTTCTTAGAGTGAAAAGCAGTTTGAACAAGCATAGTTTGTTCAATGTTGTTGACCGCTTTGGGTTTCCAAACTTTTATGGTTTTCAGCTTTTTAATTTGCTGATCAACATTGCATTGCTTTGTTGAATGACCCAAAGATTTGCAAGTAAAGCATCTAATTTGTCTTGTAAAACCATGATTCTTCCTAAAGCCAAATCTAGGAGTTCTAGCATTTACAAATCTGCAAGAATTTACTTTGTGACCAAATTTATTGTAGAAGTAACAGTACCCATGAAGGAGAGGGTAGGATTTGTAAGCCTTTCTGTTGCTCCTAAAAGGATGAATGTGATCCTTGACAAACTCAGAATGTTTGTATTCAGGCTTTTTGTTTTCTGCAACAGGATTGTTCTTCTCATTGTCATTTGAGCATTCACCTTTAACAAAGTCAATGCCAGTTTTGTCTTTGTTTAATTTATGTTTGCTAAGCATGTCATTTAGTTTAAGAGTGTTTTCATACTTTTCGATATTCTTCCCGAGATCTACAATCTCATGTTCAATTTTATGAATCTCTTGTTCTTTAAGACTTATGTCAACTCGAAGGCAATCTTCAACTCTCTTGGATTATTCAAGATGAGTTTTTAGAGAAATTATCTCAAGATTAGTGAGTTGCTCTTGTGAGTTATCTTGAGCAACATTCTGTTCTTGAGCACGCAACTGTTTCTTAATTTTTCTCAGCTCTTTTAGAGCACACTTTAGTTCTCCTTCATAGTCCACTTCACCTTCTTCAACATCATTGTTGTTTGTTTCATCTTGCTAAATGATTTCAGCCATGAAGAGATTTTCATCTTCTTCATCTAGAGAGTCATTAGATTTGGAATCTGTTTCGTTTTTGCTGAACAGACTTTTCTTCTTTTTGAAGTTGAATTTTTGTTTGGGTCTGTAGGCCTTTTTCTTGGCAAACTTTTCAGATTTCTCGTTATCACTATTTGTGTCACCATAGGGACACTTTGCAGCGAAGTGACCTATCTTGCCATAGTTAAAGCATTTGAAGGGAAGTTTTCCCTTATACTTTCTAGAACCCTTTTTGAGATTCCTTACAAAATGGGATTCTTTAGAATCAGAAAATTCTGATTCAGAAAGCTCATCTCTTTCTTTTCTTTTAGCATTAAATGTTGCTTCTTTTGTAGAGGTGTTGTTTTTACTAATCCTCATTTCATAGGCAGTCAACGTGCCTTGTAAATTGTCAAGGGTAAGCTAGGTAAAATGTTTCTTCTCTTCTAGAGTAGCTACCTTAGCTTCAAATTTTGTTGGCAAGGTTCTGATGACCTTGGTTACAGCATCAAACTCCTTGACTTCTTCTCCCAGACCCTTCATAGCATTTACTATTTCATCAACTCTTAGAAAATAGTCAGCAACTTTCTCATCGTCCCTCATTTTCAATTCTTCAAACTGATGTTTTAAAGTGAGGACTTTGGACTGTTTTACCTTTTCATTTCCTTTATAGATAGTTCCAAGTTTAGTCCAAATTTCTCTAGTAGAACTGTAGTGCATGACTTTGATGAAGACATCTTTAGTCAGAGCACATAGAAGAGCATGCTTTGCTCTTGCATTAGTTTCATATCTCTTCTTTTCATCAAAAGTAGTTGGCAAAGTAGCTAGTACAGTGTACCCAGTCAAAACTATGCTCCAGACATCAAGGTCTATAGAAGTTAAGTAAGTCTCCATTCTGATTTTCAAGAATACATAAACAGTTCCAACAAATAATGGAGCTCTAGTCATGGAAGTACCTTCATGAGCTTGAGACATTTTGAATAGACTCCAAGTCCAGAATCAATCCTAGGATGGGAAGACCTATCAAAGGACCGTAGGCTCTGATACCAATTGTTGGAGTGAAAATACACTGAGAGGGGGGGGTGAATTAGTGTTTATACCTTCTTAAACAATTTAAACTGAAGCTGAAAAGAGCCATACATATGTTCTCATTTTTAATGATAGTGTCATTCATGTAATCGAATGCAATCATATAAACTGAAAATGAGTAATGTAACATTGCATTTTAAAGCAGTAAAGTACTAAAGCAAAAGAGACACAAAGACACAAGATATGCTGAGTGGAAAACCCTCCTGGGGTAGAAAAACCACTCCTGAACCTGCTGCCTTTTTCAGGCTTTCATTTCTATAATTTATTTTGACAAAGCCTCAAAGGCTGATTTCTGAGCACCAACTCAAGGAGCACCAACCCCTCTGTTTAGAGACACCAATCTCAAGGAGAACAAACCCCTTTTCTATTTAGAGACACCTATCTCAAGGAGCACCAACCCCTTTCCTGTTTAGAGACACCTATCTCAAGGAGCACCAACCCATTTCCTGATTTTAATAGAACATACAATAGTACAGAGGATCTCTCTGTTTCACTTGATTTCTGTCAAGTGTCTCTTGACAGACAAAACATTGAATTTTCAAGAGTCAGAATTGACTCTTCAAAATTCCATGCATTATCTAATCTCGATGCATCTTGAGGAAAATCCTATCTCTGTTACAACATAGTCTCATCAAACTATTTTACAATCATACATACTTTCTTTCTTTTTCACTTTTAGATTTTCAGTGCTTTCCCATAAAAAAAACTACAAATATGAATACTCATTGTGTTTTCCAACTTTCAGCATAAAAAACAAATAGACTTCCAGAACTCTCAATAGTAATACCCTTATTTTTCATTTTTGATATTCTGTCATAATTGAACCCTAAACCACTGGTTTTTCCTTTTTCAAAAAAATCATTACACTTCAGAAGTATTACAATTGTTACTCGAGAGTTTCACATACCAGAAGGTTATTGCAAGGTTGTATTTGAGGTTACATAATAACTGTCAGGACAGATCTGATGTTATAGTGTTCACAAAGGAGAGATTCTTTCTTTCTCTTGAGGATAGGACAGCAATGACCAAGAATAGAAGAGTGACTGAGCATGTCTTCACCAGAAGCCTGCACATGCAGAGCTTACACAAAACGGTAAGAATACATCCTTTAAAAAATAGAATAATAACCATTTTACCTTGGCTGTAACAGAAATGTAACTGAAAGCAAGTAATAATGCATATGTTAGCAGTTACCAACGAATCCAGGTAGGAAACTGAAGGATTTCGAAGCATTTAAGCTGACCCACAACCAGAAATCACAGACCCTTTTAAAACTATCATGATGATCTTTAAAATAATTGCAGTCATGTTTTTTAAAATAAACATTTCAAACTTTTCTCTTCAAAGGAATAGACGTTTACCATTTTTTCATTTTGCATAAGAGAGAAAAACTTAGCTCGTAATAACCTTGACTGTAAAGAACAGATCTGCAAACCAGTCTGGAGATGAATACCTGACAATAGTGATGAAGATGCTGTCAAGAAATAGATTACTAGATCTGCATACAAGTGAAACGGCCAAGACATCTTCCAAAACCGTGCCTTCACCCAGCTGTACGAAACAACCACACAGAACGACCATTGTGATGGTCTTCTTACAAATTCCATTCGCTGTCCAAAAATAGTCAACCAGCAACATGTAATGTGAAACGGCGAAGGTAATGATTCCATGGTGGTGGCCAGTAGGGTTTCAAACCCTTTGAGCAACAGTAATAATGTTTTTCCCTAAACTACCAAAAACAGATGAAGCGAATTCCTTTGCAAAAAATGAATCCCATTTGGAGTCCGAGAGGACAAACATTAAACATTCGAAATCGCATAAAATACTTTGGAATCCGTGAGTAGATATGACATTTGTTGCCTTACCGCACAACCACGACCTCCTTTTGAACACCTTGCGGTACAGCGGTAGCTCCAAGCTAACTGCTAGATATTTCCACTGCGTTACCGCGGTTAGCTACCTAACAGCTCGCAGTACAGTGGTAACAATCTTTGAAACCGATAACTATTTCCACCGCGGTTAGCTACTTAATGGCTCGTGGTACAGCGGTAACAAACTTTCCTGTCGCTGACGGTTACCACCGCGTTATTGCGGTTATCTTTCTGGCTACCTGCGGTATAGCAGTAGCAGTTTACTAACCGCTAATAGCTTCCACCGCATTACTGCGGTTATCTTTCTGACAGCCCGTGGTATAGCAGTAATTGTCTGGCTTGTCGCTGGTGGTTACCACCGTGTTACCACGGTTACCATTTTGTTAGTGCATGGTATGGGGGTAATAGTTTTACATGCCGCTAAGTAGCAGTTTACTAACCGCTAACAGCTTCCACCGCATTACTGCGGTTATCTTTCTGATAGCCCGCGGTATAGCGGTAATTGTCTGGCTTGTCGATGGTGGTTACCACCGCGTTACCGCGGTTACATTTTTGTTAGTGCACGGTATGGCAGTAACAGTCTTACATGCCGCTAACGGTTTCCACCGCTCTACCGCAGTTACTGGCATAACTGTCAACGGTAGCGCGGTAAGCTTTATACTGACAGTCAATGTTTAAGCCATGATAAATAACCATGATGAGACCCGATATAAATATAAGGTTCACTTCAAAGTAAAGTGCCAAATAATATTCAAAAATAAATATCAAGGTCAAATTTCCACCTTAGAATGTCATGAAAGCTTAAGGACTTGTAATGAGTAAAAATAGACTTTTGTAAATATCAAGAGCATGTAGCAAGAATTGTATCACTTGTAACCAAAATTGTATCACCTGATAAAATGACCAATAATTAGAATACCTCAACAACCAATTGTAATCTGTACATGAGGTTAAACGATCAGAGCCACCAAGATAATAAATAATAAAACCAATGATGTGAATGTGCCAACCAAAATATGAATCAATTGAGAAGATAACCATCAAACCATCAAGATCAGATAACCATAAGATGACATCAAGGACAAAACAACATAAGAGGGATTCAACATAGTGGTCAATTCATTGAGTTTAGAAAATAGTATCATAACTTTATTAGTAATGTATACTACATTCTTTGATATATGCTTGCTCCAAATTTTTGGGGTGAGAACAAATAGGAAATGATCATGAATTATCTATGTTGAGTGTTTAAAATTTATCCTAAATCTCTTTATAGATCCCATATAGGGTATTCTCATATCAAGATATCCCATAGTTTGGATCTTCCCCTCCCAAAAAAGATTATTTGGTCCTTATATGTAGGAATTTTTATGAAATATTTAGACTGAAAAGGGATTAATTATCTTTTTATTTTTTCCTTAAATTTGGTTACATTTCAAAATTATACAAAAGTGCTCAAGTTAAATTAAAAAAAAGTTAAAAGAATATATTTTCAGCTAAAACTGGGTTTTAGTGAAAACAAGACTATCTTCAAAGAAAGAGAGAAGAGTTTTTAATTCAAAGAAATAATCTTTGGTTCCATTTTAACAAAATTGATCCAATCAAATAGAACCCTATCAAGGACATTTTTTTAATAAAATTACATAATTGAAGAGTTGAATAACATGCAAATATATCATATCCTTAAGATCACAACAACAAAATGGAGAAAATTATTTGAAATAGACTGACCCACTTCAAGGAGCAACCTCCCAAAATATTTGAAAATAACATAATTATTAAATTATCTCCTACACAACTAATTATTACCTTGTATATATAAATGTAGACTCCTAATAACATAATGGAGGGGTAAGCCATTTATCCCAACGTATTCCTACTATACCTACAATTATTATACCTATGAACTATCATAATATTAAATTAAGTATTATACATATGTGGCTAATTTGTAGACAAAACACACCTATGTACATATAAGAATGCATGAAACCATACATAAAAACATCCATAGAAATATACATAACATGACTAGATGGCATAGTTTGGGGCCTGTTAGACGGATGATAAAAGTGTTGGAACTAGTAGATAAAAGGAAAAGTCATGGTGAGGAAAGTGAGGAGGAATAGATATTTTTGAGACAAAAATATAGGAAATTTGGGTTATGGATGAGAACTATGAATTTAATTAACTCCATTAGCCCATCGTGGCTCATTTAAGTTAAATTATAGAATTAAAATTATTAAGGATAGAGTGGTCCCTATTTATTCTAATCCCTATGATTTTAATGAGGAAATTAACTCCCTTTGAGGAGATATTGCTAGAGTTGTTAGAGGAAGAATATGATCTTGATACAATTATATCCTTGAATTTGTTCCTTTGTTTATTAGTGATGATAAAAATCTTATTATTCTTTAATTCTTTAATGTTGAGGAATTGTAAAGTATCATTTATCTTTGCAAGGTAATATATATCCTAGGATAGATATTTTTCAATTGGCCTTTTTTCAAGTTTCTTGAAACATATTGTAGGAGGACTTGAATATAGTGATTTATGAAACAAAATATCTATAATTTTTTTTGAAATAATTTAAATATATTTTCTAACTCTTATCCCCAAAATAGATAATCCCTCATCTCTCATCTTTTTCTAACTTTTGGATATTTTAAATCTATTATACTATCATAAAGATAGTTTCTAAAGAAGTAGACAAGAGACTTAAATTTTATGTAGAACAAGGTGGGTTTGTGAAGTGCTAGTAGAATCTAGATTGAATTATATTAATGCATGAGATTAAATTCTATCAAATTGTAATGACCATATGTTTATGCTTTGGGTTGGATATTATCAACATTATGTTTCCAACTATGTATCTTAGGATGCATAACTCATGCTTGTGTATGTTACTTTAAGTGTTTACTAATGTTTCAACTTCATCATTTTCATTAATAGATTTTATTATGTATTTTATGTCCTATAATGCTAGTTTTAGATGATTTATAAGAGATTTGATGACTTGTTTCATGTAATGATATTTCATGTTTTGGTTGGTGTGTTTGTCAAATGAGTTATTGTGTGCACTTTATGCCACATGTTAGACAACTTGTATGTCTAGAGGGCATTTGTCAATATATCGGTTGTTGGTGTATCGCTTGTATTAGGATGTCTTATGGTGTTATAATAATTTCCTTATGAGAACTTCATGTATTTATTATCATGTAGTTCTTATTGAAGGTGTGAGACCCCTTATGCAAAAATATGTTTGAAATCAAGATCATGTTTTTTATTGGAGATGCATATGTTAATGTTTCATGATTAGATTATCACAATGTTCCCATTCATGTATATCCTTAAAGACTTTTGGTTTATAGATGTGATTATTAAATGATATCAATATCCTATATTTTAATTAATTATCACGTTTCCATGTTTGGATGATGTACATTGACATTGTGTTATTTGGATGGGATGACTATATAATTTATGTGGTGTTGTACCTCATTGGGTGATTTTACATTGCTTTGACTATTATGTATGGAGTAGGTATGATTGATGTGTGATATAAGTATGTAGGTGCATTCTTATTTACCCATTTGAATATGTAGATCTTGTTTTTTTCCCCCAATAATGATACTAGAGATGTCATTTTAGGTCAATATGCTTGGTGAAATCTACCACACTCAGTTTGAGTGCAAGATTGGTCATGTTTCTTATGAGTTTGAACCCAAATTAGTGGCTATTTAGGAATCCATGTGCTATGAAAACTTGTAAATTTGTGATTGCAATTGTGGTTTATTTTCCTATTTACATTCAATTATAGTTTTAAGGTTAAATCCTTGCATTTTAATTAGTGATTTTTTTAGTGGCTAATATTTTCCAATTGACTAATAGTTGAAATTTAGGAATAAAAATTGGCTAATAGTTCGAGCTATAACATGATCTGAACCACCACATTTTTACAAAAAAATATTTTAGTCCTATTTAAATCGCCAAAGAACTTATTTAAAAATAATAATAATAACTCAAAAATTTGCCACAGTATTTGTTACATGATTAGATCATATTCGCCTAAATTTGATAATTTATAGTAGAAATCTATATTAATTCACTAATTGTATATCATAATTATTAGTTTCTTTAGGCCCATATTTCCAATCTTTAGTTTCCACCATTGATCTAGAATATAATCTAATGGTCCTCATTGTATTTTTAAGGTAAAATGTACTCATGATCTATAATGCTCATGGGACCCAAAATTTATTTTGGATTGTTGACTTTAGAAGATCAATGATCCAAGATCAATTTTGGGCCCAATGAGAATTATAGATTATGGGTACATTTTACCTTGTGGAACACAATGAGGTCCATTAGATTATATTTTAAATCAATGGTGGCAAGTAAATATTATAGTCTACCCTTAAACTCATTAATAATTTCCACCCTTGGGCCCCTATTTTTCCATAAGATTTTTTTTTAGATTGAAAGGATTCACCATCATATTAATTAATGCTTTTTCCTATTATTTTCTAAGATTCACCAATAGAAATTAATATTTTTTCCCAATAAAATGAACGATTTACCAAGATTTAATATCATTTTTTGAGAGGGGTTTCTTAAAGTTATCATTGATTTTAATGACATGAGATGCGTTGTGAAATTGAAAAATTAAAAAAAAAATGCTAAATTAAATTAATTAGAAAATATAATTCAGTTATTGTAATTATTTTAAATATGATTGAAAAAAATTCATTATTTGGAAAAGTTAGCTGAATTATTAAATCCTCTAAAAAAATAGTTAATTTAAATTAATTTATTTACCTTTGAAAAATTAGAAAATGATTTAGGAGTTTTAAGTTGCTTGCAAAATGTATTTTGTGAAAAGAAAAAAGAGAAAAGAGAAAATAGAAAAATAAAGTGAAAATGAAAATAGAAAAAGGGTATAAAGGGTATAAAGGGGAAAAGACATGTATTTTTATTCATTCTTACATATTTGGAAGCAAGACCCTCTCAAACTCTCTCTCTTCCCCTTATTGAATAAAGGTAAATTATTAATTTTAATTTTATTTATATGGAATTTATTTCAATTTTCATCACCACATTAGGTGGAGGGATATGGAATTACTATTAGAATAATAAAATAGCTTAATTTTGTAGTTTTAATTGTTTTTTGAAAATGGGGATTTTGAAGTAAAGTTATGAGAAAATTTCTTAGAAATTGAGAAATGAGAATTTTATTATAAAAGAGTGTTGTTGTTAACATTTGAACCAAAAGGGTATGTTTTGTTTTTAGAAATTTTTAATATTTAAAATATTAGTATTTTTGAACATTCATCAATGGTGGATTGGATCTTTCATGGTATTACACTAGAAAAATAATTTATTAAATTTGAAATTGGGATAGTTTTAGATGAATTAGATTGGGAGAAAATAAGAATCCATCTTATTTTTCTTCTAGAATTTTTTGGGACTATGTCCATATTGTTGTCCCAGATTTGTGAATTGATTTATGTGCCACACATAAATAGAAATTAAATGCATGAGAAACCTAGGATTGAGGTATAGTAGTAGGGAGTGGCTATTGATGTTTTCTTGAGTCCAAAACTAACTCTGATGGCTACAATAAATGAGAGTTATACAATTAAGTGATAATTTGATTTAGGGTGGTATATGTCACTTAGGTACCCCCTTGCCTTGCAATGAAGATTCATACTCAAGTTCACATAACTATCCCTTCATGCTATAGCAATGACACTCCTTTCCTTCCTTTAGGATCCTCGTGCTTGTTTTTTATTAGATTTTCCATTTGATGAAAGACCCATCTCTATCCATGTATGTGATTGGATAAGACCTTGATTATATTCATGCTTATACTTGTTTTGTATACTTATTAGTGGTATGTGTATGCTATGTGATGTAGATTATATACTTATTCATGTGATGCTTATTATTGGTGATGTTTTCCCTTTAAGAATTTTTTTGATAAGGTAAGCAACATTTACAGGGTGTTGTACCCCTAACACATAGAGCCACAAGGGCCAATAAGTTCAAGTCCAAAAAATAAAACACAGACTGCATATCAACAATAGATAGCCAAAACACAGACACAACAACAACTAACTGGCATTATCCCATTTCTTTGACATGAGATCAACAACATCATCCCCAACCCATTCTTGATCATCATCAACATTCTTCCCATCCAACTCATCTTTTATAACCGCTGACGGAGTGCTAGTAACAAAGTGGACCAGCTTAACAGTAAAGCGGGTCAAGCCACAAAATCTCTTATCCAATTTATCCATTCTATCCTTCAACACACGACGCTCCTCCCCATCATTAGTGGCCTTCTCAGTCACAGTATGCTCCACATCCAACGAGTGCGAGGATTGGGAAGATGAGTTATCTTTCTACTCTTCACTATTATCGAGAATGGTATGGGGCCCTCCAACATACTCCTCCTCCTCATCCCCAGACACCTCATCATCCTTATAATCTTTGTTGTCAAACCACTCCTCCTCCGAGTTGAAATCCACTTGCCTTTTTTGTTGTTCTTAGCCAATCTCCCAGACCTTCGGATGATGGTCTCTCCACTAGTCACAACCGTCACCTCAACCACCATGTCACCCTTAGAATCCTTTCCCACCACATTTTTACCTCTGTTGTCCTTCGTCGGAGGCTCCATCAAACCCTTCGTGTCATCTTTTCCTTTCTTCTTCGAGGTGGGTTTGTTAGCAATTTTGGTCAGGGTCAACTTGAGATCACAAAGACTAGCCACAACACTAGTCTAGGCATTTCTCGCATTCCCCTTAAATATTTTTAGTGGTAGGCTCGGGCTTGTGAGTATCAACAGCTCCCAGATGGGTTTTTTGAATGGGACCTTTGGACTTGGTCTGGGAAATATTTGTAACAAGAGGTTCGATTTCCTCGACATAGACAACAACTATTGGTTTGGGTGGGCATAATGCAAGATGGAAATGATAGAGTCTCATAATGAGACCTTGGTGCAGTGGCAGGGGAGGCGTATCATTAGGGTTAAGGCCAGCGGCTTCAATGCATTTTTTCACAGAGCTTTCTAAATCCTTAAGCAGGAAGAAAGGAAAACTTAATAGAACTTTATGCCTAAGGTGATTTAAAAGAGGGAAATGGTAGAAGAAGAAGGTTTTGTATCTACCTTTGAGAGTCACGTACTTCATAAGGGCCAGGCAGACTTGGTCCCATGGTTGTGGAAGGGCCTCCTGCTTGAACCCCGATTGGTTACGAACTGGCTTCTCATTGCCACAGAAAAACGCATTCATGTTGTCATTATCCTGGGTCCTGGTATGCTTCAGATACTTCTTACCATTACTCTACAGCCCCCTCGCCTACGCAATCACATCTTTATTCAATTCAAAAAAAATCCCACCCAGAGTCACTCTTCGGTCCTTCCAAGAGTTGGAAAATTACACAGACAAATTAGGTAATGACCCACCAGACTCTCCATCAGGAGAGCCAAACCTCCTTCAACATGTATATGCCACACTAGTATATTTTTGTGGAATTCACCATAGTTGTTGGGCTCCATTTGTACACACTCACCATCTATAATGCCTCTTTGCACAAGAAAAAACCAGAGAACCTGTGAGATTAAAAGGTTAGATAAACTAGTTAGGAGAAGGGTCTCCCGCACACAATGGATATTTAGTCGAACAAAGAAATGTTGGTTAATCAAGGCAATATGCAGGACACACGTTTGAAGAGATAAATCTCTTAACAAAATATTGGCAGTATCATAAATGGGAATCTTCAAGCAATTGCAACTAGGTAAGCAGGACATGATGGAAAAGCATGGTTTTCCAGCCACTTTGTCCTTACATAAAAAGCTAGGCAGGATATTTGTGGGGCCAAATTTAGTAATAACAAGGAGCTGGGGTTTTAGAAGCGAAGATAAGATAGCGGAAAGGAAATATCCAAAAAGGATCTTTTCCTCATAATGAGCAGTCACATCATTATTTAAATCAATGAACTTAATGAAAATATGATAGTTTAGTGCAATCCCTAGAAGGAGATAACGTAAGGTACGACCCTACCAAGTCTTGATCACAAAGTACCCATCATACTTCCTCATAATGCTCTTTTTTTCAAACATAAAATTAACCTCAATTTTCAAATTCTGCCACTTGTAGGCCACCTCAGCTTTTATACCTATCCAACCAAAAGGAAAAGCATGTGGACTCCCCATAAAACCCCAAAAATCACATGTTTAGTTATCATCATATTAAGTAAGGGCTTTGTTCTTTCAATACTAGGCCTTGAATACTTGGCGGTAAGTTCCCCAAATTGCACTAGCACTTAGAGCAATTCCAAAGAGTGACAAAGTTGGCTAAGGCATCAGCCACTTGATTGCCCTCCTGATAAATGTGGGT
The DNA here is from genome assembly GCA_007115665.2 of Sequoiadendron giganteum. Lineage (NCBI taxonomy): Eukaryota > Viridiplantae > Streptophyta > Pinopsida > Cupressales > Cupressaceae > Sequoiadendron > Sequoiadendron giganteum. The sequence goes on from CM021102.1 coordinate 604,497,212, forward strand.
AATATTCCTTAAACTTAACTTAGACACTTGAATAGCCTTATGTCTAATAGGATATCCTTCATACTCCACCCAAGTAATATGCCAAAGTTAATAGGATCAATAATGGCTTAGAGTCACCTTCAATGTGAAGGTTCTCTATCCCCAAAGAAACAACAATTTGCAAGCCCTTGAGTAGTGCATAGGCTTTCACAATCATAAAATATTGAAAACCAATTCCCCCAGCATAACCAACCACAAAATTTGCTATGGAATCTTTGATAACACCCCCTATACTCGCTCTGCTTGGGTTGCCTTTGGCAGCCCCATCAAAATTGAGTTTAAACCAACCTCTATCCAGAGGCTTCCAAATAGTGTTACTACTAGTTATGGTTGGTTGATCATACGTGTTAGAATGTATGTTATGATATCTTATCTTACTAATTTTTCCATGGATGATATGATGGTTTTTAATATTGATTGACATGTGTGTAATCCATACTCCTTTGTTTTGCATGAGTGTCTATGTTATGCCCATATCACTATCTCCTAGCATAATGGGGTGGAGCTATAGGCACCACATGGTTGGGTGGCATGAAATCATTGTTGGGGTCTTGTAGGGTCTTGGAGGAGCTTTGGATGTGTACAATGGGAGTTATCTATTCATTTCCTTCAATTTTCTCATTATTGCAATATATTTTTAAAAAAAAATTGAAGAAATTTGAGTCCTTTTATGTTTTAGTATTAGTTCTCCTTATTGGATGGATTGTAAGCCTCCCACATAAGTGGTGACATTGTGATTATCACTTTTACTGTGTTATGATATTGGTGTCAAATGTGCATATTATTTCATATACTTTTCTTAAACATCTCTATGTTAGTTAAAATGAATTTAGATCACCTAAGTTATATTTTTTCTTAAAATAAATGCAATGTGGTAGAAATATTCCATTTTTTTATCATTGGAATGTATGTTTTATTCGAGTTCTTCTTAGTCTTCGTTTGAGTGTGAGAACTAGTATTAATATGTGTCATTTTGGTTCTCATTGTGGTGTGAGAGTGAGTGTAGCATGTTGAAAACATTCCCATTAATATTTCATGTCCTTAGATTTTTTTGGAGTCCCTTGTATACCTCCCATTCTGTGGGAAGTGTGTCATTTATTTTCTTGTGTCTTAGAGATTGAATGTGGTTGTTCACCTCAGTCTCCTAATTGTTTGACACTATTTTGGATTTTTTTAAAGGTTTTAATATTTTTTTATGAGTCATAGGTATTGTCATTGGTTTTGAGGTATAGAAATGGCCATCCATTCAATCTATGGCTAGGACAATAATTCTTTTTTGGACTACACTACAAATAGGATAATAGTGTAGTTTTTGGACTACATCATAGTTTTTGGACTCCAACACTTTTTAAGGAATCCAACAATTTGTTTAATACATTTGAGTACTAATGTGCTAGAGTTATTTATAAGCACTAGTGTCCTATTTTTGTGCTAGTGTCCTTATGGTGTGATATGTTTCTTTGGTGCATTGTAGTCCTCCATTTTGTTGGACAACAATTATTTTAGGCCTTTTTGAGGAAAAAATTGTATACAAAAGTTTTTCTCCTTGGCCCAATGTGTCCTCTTATGTTTTTTATTCATTAAAAAGTATCATACTATAAGAGTTAGTCCATATTTTGTATTGGGAAGTATTCCTTTTCACAAAAGTGACATGCATTCATCCCAATTGTTGGAAGGCTTCTACTCTCTATTTATAGTGGTGAAACCTCTTGTGGAGATTTGTCCCTTTAGTTTGGGTGTTATTGTTGGGATATTTACCACCTTTACTTTGGTAATTTTGGCATGTGTCTAGGGAAATGATAGTCATCCTATTTACTCAAGATGTGATATCCCCTAGTTTACCCACCTCTTGCTTGGGTTTCTCATGAAATTGTGAATGCTTTCAAGTGTGTGTAGGGGATAGATTGGTGGTATATAGTTCTCTCATCTTATCCTTGTGTTGTGTTCATTAGATAATCTGATTGTGGGTTAGAATCTAATCATCATCATAGTGTAGTCCTAGTCTCGTGTAGGCTCATTAAAGTGACTTCATATTGCAATTAGTAAGTCTTACACTTATGCCACCTTTCTTGAAGTGATGTTGAGGTCACTCATTTTTTCATTGTCATTGTGTTGGTGTGCTTGATATGACACTTGTATATAAATTAATATGCAATGCAACACACCAATTTCCTATCATGAATGATGAAGTTGTTCTTATATGGTTCTTTCAAGAAACATGTTCCCTTGGCTTATGTATTGGTTGTGTGGCTTGAGGAATTAGAAAAAATGGCCAAGGAGAAAGGGATGGTAATTAAATTGGATATTTATAATTCTTATGAAAGAGTAAAATATAATTTATTATCCTCTATATTTATGTCCTTTAGCTTTGATCTCACTTGAGTGAAATGGGTTATGAGTTTCCCAATCCTAGTAATGGTAGTCCATCATGTTTCTTCAATCATTCTTGTTGAATTTTTCATGGAAACCCTCTTTCTATTAACTTTTCTATTGTTATGATTGAATCTTTGGGTCATTTTATATGTAGAAAAAAATAAGAGGGCCTTCTTAAAGGCGTCACTATTTCCCAAAATATAGACTACTCACTCATTTAAAATATTTTGATGAGACAATTCCTTTAGAATTATTTTTTATGTTTTAAGAAACAAAGTATAATCAAGAAAAAGTTCAAGATTAAGCATTTGGATTTAATATGCTCTGGACTCTTACTATTTAGCCACAATAATATAATCAAATTAGATAAATCCAAAATATTTTTTATTAATTTTTCCCCCACACACATAATCAAGGATTAAGGAAGTTTTGTGATTTCAATCTAGAAATCCCTTGAGTGAGAATGTAAGCGCTCCCTTATTCATAGAATCTTGTTAAGCTAATTTATGCAAGGAAGTAATGGATATGTAGAAAATATTTGGTTTCCTAGAGTGATAGTTGGATTAGCCTAGATGGAAGATTGATGAAAACCAAGGCGATGCTCTAGGATATTTTGTTTTATATGCTCAAGGTGCTCCAAAATTCTAGAGTTATTTTAGAAAAAAATGTCTATGTAGAATATTTTTAAGGAAATTTAATGCAATAGAAATAAATTTCTCTATTAATCTAGGTAAATATATGTAGTAAAAAAATTCAATATAGTGTTGTAAAGTATTCAACAGAACGTAAAAACTATTTGTGAGGTAAATTATCTTGGATATTGTTAGTTGAAAAGGATATGACTTGATATGTTCTTATTAGAGGTAAATAATTAGATTTGTATAACTCTCTAATTCTCTTATCTTCATTTAATTTACATAAGGTATCCTTTGTGTGGATTTATATAGTCAATTATCAAGATTTTATTCATTAATATATTATGATTTTTTTTTCATGAATAAAAGATTACTATATACAAATACTTATGTTGTGGTGATCTTGTATCCTTAACTCTATATAAAATTGACAACATATTATTGTTCACCAAAAAGTTGTTCAAGCACAAAACCATATGCTTATTTTATAGGAATAATAAAAAATAAAAAAGATAGGGGTTTTTTAATATCATGAAACCAAACCTAAGCACTCCACCCCATGCATATAAATTCCAATGCTTCATTTCATTTAAATGCTTCTTCCAAGATTCCTTATACTAGCTATTTGTAGTCAATCAAAGGTGCCTTCTTTTAATATACATTGTAACCCCCCATCATTGGTGCTATTATAATGTAACTCTTGCATCATGGATTATCTTACACATAATAAATTCTCACACCTCTTACATAGTCATAGATGTTTTTTGAATTGGTGATATTATTATTTCAAGATAATTCTAATGATTCTTTTTCAAGAGTGACACCCCATCTTCTATGAGGGGTAAATTTATTATGATATTAAATTATTATACAATATGTTTAAAACACATTTCTAATAATTTCACAATGATAAATTGTATATGAATGATATAAAAATAAATATAAATTAGTAGTTAGGGATTGCAATACGCATAGCTTTCCTACACCAAGAAAATTTCATAGTGCTCAACATTTTCATTAAAGAATTTATAGAATTATCTAATATATAAAACTTTTTTATAAATACCTTCTTATCTTCAACCATGTATTAAATAAAATTATACAACATATCAATGCAATATTTTTGAGTATGAAGTTATATTCTTGGAAAAAAATTTAGCACGCCAACTATTGCAATCTATCATTGCTAATTTTTTTGTTAGAGGCCAACATCCAAACATAGTCTATGAAACCAAATTGAAATGGAAATACAATATTTCCTCTTTTCATCTAGCTAACATATCTACTAACCAAGGAAAATACATAAGCACTAATAGATATTCTAATATCAGTATCTTCATCCCAATCATCTTTCCAATCTTAGGTATTTCTTGGTAATAGATTATATAGTTTGAAGTTCCATACAAGTATCTACATACTATTTTAACTAAAATCCGATGCTATTTTCCTAGATTAGACATGTGTACATGTGCTCAAAAACAACATTTCATGTGCAATATATCTAGTTTTCTTTCCAAAAACTCACATAGGGAACATGGATCATGATCTTAACATCCTTTTATTTCTTGCCACACCTTTATGTAGATAAATTTGCACTAGTATAAATAGGAACATTAATAGGTCTATAATATTGCATCCTAAACCTTTACGAATATAATTAACATACTTCTTATGATGCAACCAATTTTTTCAATTAAAATAATTTTGTCTAATTTCCATGTCTAAAATGAATTTTGTATCACCTAGACCCTTTATGTAAAATTATTATGAGAGACTAGGTTTCAAATATTTAAAAATTTATTTATTATTACCAATAAGACACATGCCATCAAAATATAAACTAATCACCAATTTACTTAAAGTACAAACATTGATAAGCTTTGCTAAAAATAATCTAAGACTCAAACCATAGGTATCACATTTTAATACCACATTTTTGGTGAGTACTTTGGTCTGAAGAGGCACGTCTTTAATCTACAAACCAAGCCTTATTTTCCTTTGAATAATTTTTTCAAGGATGTAACATATATATTTCTTCTTCAAGCTCTCCATGCAAGAAATTTATCTCAACATCTATCTATTGTACTTAGATAAAAATAAACAACAAAAAATAAAAATAAAAATATTTATAATTCAAATTAGCAACTAGGGAAAAAATATCACTAAAATTAATTCCCTCAACTTATGAATTACCAATTGATCTCTATATATTTCTACCTAAACTTCTAATTAACTTATTTTAAACATTGATTTGCAACTAACGAGCTTACTTTTGGAAAGTAACAACTAATTCTCAATTTCAATTCATATCTAAGACCTTCATTTATTCATCATGACCTTATTCCAAGAATTACTTTCTTTTGATTCAAATACCTCAAAATTTGTAGGATCATCATTATAGTCAATAAAAGAATAACAAAATAGAAATAAAAAGGGCTATACCTTTTATTATTTCCTTCTTTACCAAGTAATCTTCATTTTCTTCCACTTCACCTTCTAGTTCACCTCCCTCCTATACTTCACCTTCTACTTTCGGTTCATCTCTTGATTCAATTTCCTCATCTCTTGTTTTAAATAATATCACAATTCCTTATTTTATTTTATTTTAAAAATTTTAAGCTCTCTCTAATATTTATGAAAATCAAATTACAACTATAAATAAACCACTTTTTTATTGGACTCTAGATCATGTATCGTTCCACAATGTCACTATGCTAAGTGAAGATATATTTCTCTACCTTATTATTCAACTTAAGTATTGTCTCCTTTGGAATTTTACACATATTCATCACAATTAAATCTTGATATTTTGAAGAGGGGGCTTCTTACTAGTCCAAACCTCTTGTAAGGTTTTATCAACAAGGGATGATGTTGGTGATCTATTGATAAATTAACAAGTAGTATTCACCAATTCCTATAAATTCTAATATAAAGCAACACCATTGAGTATAATCTATTTTGTTTTTAATTTAATGGAGTTATCCTCTACCTTGCTATTCTAATTTTCTTACAAAGGTATTCAAACACAGTTGATAAAAAAATTCCACCATTGTTTATCCTTAATATTTTGATTTTCTTATTTTGTTGGTTCTCAACAAAATCCTTAAAATCCTTGAACTTGCTGAAAATTTCATTTTTATTAGAAAGAACACCCAAATTTTCCTACATAAATAATTTATTAAAAACATAATTCAATTTTTTTTTTTTTGATAAACCATGAATAGTTTTGAATAAATAACTATGTCCAAAGATAGAATCCCATCAACACTGACATGATATTAATATTTGAATACTTAATTTGATTATACTTACCAAAAAACAATGCTCACATAAATAAAAATATATGGAACTATTAAAAATTCCTTTGGTCACTTTCACAACATTGTCTTCTCTACATGCAACTTAAGGTTATTAGTATTAAAAATCATGAAACTATTGCATCTACCAATTATAGTGCTAGAATATAGTTTGTATAGAGTATCAATGGAATCCCCTTTCCAACACCATTTATCCTTTGAGTATTTTATAACTATCTATGGTAAGATCACCTACACACATACATCATTCATTTTATATATAGAAATAAAATTTCTAGCCATTTTCCAATAATATGAAATATATTAGGGAGAGATATAACCCTCTCATATTTGAACATCAAATTAAAATATTCATAGATGATGGTTTGGTATGTATTATCTCCCAAAAATATGTCACCTCCACTATACATTTCATAGATAGATAACCACTCCTTGTGAGGATTCATATGAAAGAAATCCCCAAATTATTTAACCATATATTATCACATAAATGAGTACTTGAAGATGCCAAGTACACAAATCTAGCTTCTTTGTTGGAGTTTGTATATGAAGAAGATACATCATATCTATCCTCTAAAATGTGCATTGCTTCTTGAAATTCTTATATTTCCATATTTATAACATTTATTTTTTAATAATATTATTGAAGTTCTATTTAAGGGCCCCAACCCAAAGCATACCATATAGAATACAACAAAAAAATACAAAATTCTCATGTGAGCAACCCAAATAGGGAATAATAGTCTAAAGAAAGGATAATGTTATAGCCTCACACCATCAAGTAGGAAATCAAACCATAACGATCATAAACAACCTTCATTGGATGAGAGGACTCAAACCTAACAAGCTTAAATACTATACAACAATGAACTATACAAAAAATTAGAAATTAACCATAGACCTTATAATCACACATTTTAGAATAAGGAACAAAATTTAGATATAAAATTTCTATTATAAAGCACATGCAAACCTCACGATCAAGTAAAAATGGAATTCTTAATAAAAAATTTAAATAATAATAAAAATGTTCACCTGATGAATTTCATTGATAATATAGATGTGATCAAGTGGATGTGATTGTTTAAAATATCTTCAAAATATATCTATGAGAGACAGTTGATTGATTTGTATAGGATGATGTATTAATTTGTAGATTTTTGGCAAAGAGGATGGAGGGTGAGGATTTGATTGTAAGATGGACAATGGAGATTCAATGAGAGCACTTTCCTAGGATCAAGAAGAAAATATTGGATTTAGATATAATTTGTTTAAGATGAATGATTAAGATTCATTTGCTAAAAATAGTAATTTATTGTAACCATAAAAGTAAAATTTGAAATTGAAATTGAGAGGGAAATGCACTTATTTTGTGATGATGTAGGAATTATAGATAATTAAATAATAAAAATCCTATAAGTTAATTTAACTATCCATGTGAAGTGTAAATTGAGATTATTAAACAATAATATTATATAATTAGATACGAGGTGAAAATTGAGGTAAATAAATAATATTATAATTTAGTTATATGTGGCATTGGGCTATACTAAGTAAATCATATTTAATTAATTAATAAAAAAATATATTATATCATTTAATCAATTGGTGGCAATAAAACTTAGTATGCAATGATATCAGGATGATTTAATGTGTCTACATTTTTCCCCTCCTTGAGATGTTGTGTGAATAGTACAAGTAATGCCATTTTAAAGAAGATAAGTATAAAAATGTGGTGGGATAGAAATTTTAGTCAGATACCCCCAATCATTTAGAGGAAATAAAGTTAATAAAATGGGTTAGGGATACCCTTCGATAGAGAAAGTTGATTGGAAAGACTTGATTGGTCTCCCAAAACGAGAACCAAGTCTAAAGGGATGAACAATGGATGGGGTTTGAAGAGATATAAAGCATGGGAGAAATTTTGATGTATAAAAATTAGGATACATGGGGAGAGGAAGAGATGATGTTAGTAAATAATAAAATAAGGATAAGAAGGATAATATAGTAGGTGATTATGGTGGTGGATTTCATGATGTAGGAGCATTCGAGTGAACAAGAAATCCATATCACCCAAAAAAATATTTCAATTTGGTTTTGGTTTTTATTTTTGGAGTGCAATTTAGTTCAAGTTCGTGGTTGTTTGAGGAAAAACATATTGACATTGTTGTCATTCCACTTGAAAAATTTCATATTCGACATATGCTTCAATCTGTAGATTTTGTCTTATGGAGTCCATTGAATTTTAATTCCATTTTGATTATTTGAATGCATGGTGGAGTGGAGGGAAATAAAATTATTTTAGCATGGACATGGAAAAGAAAAAGAAAGGCATATACCACATAGCCAAAGGGAATCTAGAAGGAGGTTGTAGGGGAGAGGAAAAGACTAGATTGCTAAGGAGGATGTCGGGGCTTGCAATGGAAAGGAGAGACTGTAGAAAAAGAAAACAAAAATAAGACAAAATAAAATGGAGGGGGTCACACTAAGTAGGCCTACAATCAAAAAATTTGGTTGAGATATTAATGAATAAAATATATACAGAGAGGGGTTGGGGGCCTAGCTCGGTTGGCTAAATATTTCCTGTTGCAGGAGGTTGGTCACAAGATCTAGTCTCCTCCACCCCTGTGGTACTAGAGGGCGTGTCACGTCAACGTCGTCGATCACATTAAAAATTTTACCAGGCGCACTGCATTTTATAGGGGGGCGTGCTACCCGATTCCTGTAGTCTAATAAAAAAATAAAAATATATATATACAGAGAAAATAAATAATAGACAAAACGGGGGGGATCATGTGGAAGTTGAAATATCAACACAATCCAAAGGAGAAGCCACCAAGCAGAGGAAACAATATAGATTGGTATAGAGGAGGCCACACATACGAAGATAATATATGAAAATGAGTGATAATTTCATGCAGCTATAGAGGGGTGTGATAGGTGCGGTGGAGGAAATAATTTTCTTGGAGTGATATGAATTAATATGCAGAGGTGATATATGTGTAGAGGAAAGGAGTTAAACATTGATAAACATGGTTTGTTGCAGCAGTTGCGATGTTCATAACACATTGAAAGACATCCAAGATTTTTTTGTTTACGGAAAGAATTTTTGAAAGACTTGAAGAGAGAGGGAACTTGTTTTTCAATCATTCCAAAGCTTGTAGCTATTATGAAAATGAAGAAAGAGGAAGAGATACCAATGAAAGTTCATATTTTTTTGGAAGAATATGATGATACACTGATGGAGTTTCCCGATGGATTGCCACACATGAGGAGCACAAGCCATTGCATGGATTTGATTCCCGATGCAAGTTTACCAAAAAAGGCACCATATAGAATGATTCCTATGGAGAATGAGGAGATAAATAGGTAATTTCAAAAATTGCTTGATAAGGGGTTGATGAGAGAAAATTTGAGTTTATTTATTGTTCCAGCAGTGTTGGCACCCAAAAAGGATGGGGAATGGTGGATGTGTATGGATTCTAGATCCATAAATAATATAACTTTCAAATATCGGTTTCCACTACCATGAAAGGATGATATGATGGATTATTTAAGTGGAGCTAAGTACTTCATAAAAATTTATTTGAAGAGTATCATGAAATAAGAATAAGAGAGGGAGATGAATGGAAAAAAAATATTCAAAACCAAGGATGGGTTATACGAATGCTTGGTGATGCCATTTGGATTGAAAAACACTCCAAGCACTTTCATGAGGTTGATGAATAGAGTCTTGAAGCCATATCTTGGTAATTTTGTAACTGTGTATTTAGATGGTATTCTCATATTTAGTAAGGCAAAATATGAACATTTGTAACATGTTAGATCATTTTTGCAAAGGTTGAAAGAATAGAAGTTGCTGGCAAATTTGAAAAAGTACTTCATGAAATAGGAGTTATTATATTTGGGGTTTGTTGTTATTGGAAGTGGGTTAAAAATGGATCCAAAAAAGGTAAAAAAAATTATGGATTAGCCTTCACCAAGGAGTATGTTTGAATCAAGAAGCTTCCATGGATTAGTGAGCTATGATATGAAGTTCATACAAAATTTTAGTGCAATTTGTGCTCCTATTATAGAAAATATGAAGGGTAATAGGAAAGAAATTGTTTGGACAACAACAACAACAAAGAGGAGATTTAATATATTGAAGGAAAAAGTGACGAAGCATCCCATGTTAGCACTTCCCAATTTTGGAAAAGTCATCCAAGTTGATTATGATGCAAGCGGGACAACAATAGGGGGAGTTCTAATTCAAGAAGGAAAACAAATAGCTTAATTCAATGAGGAAAAAAGAAAATGATATGTGTAAGATCAAGAGTTCTATGCAATTGTGCAAGCACTCAAGAAGTGGAGACACTACTTGCTACCAAAGGATTTCGTGTTGTACATCGACCATCACACATTACAATTCATAAATCAAAGTATGTCAAATTTGAATTCTTGAGATTGTTTTCCCTCAATAAATTAAAATTTGAATTCTTCAGGGTGTCAAATCCTCATGTAACATCTTCAATTGGTAGATTCTTCCATCTCACCAAATACTCTCTAATGATTCTATTCCTCAACTTCATTTCTCAAGTATCCATGATATTTTCTAGTATCAATATGACTCTACCTTCATCATCCAAAGGTGGCATGTCTTTTAATGGTACACCATGCTTCCCTATGCCTATTTACAGAAATAACCATGAAATATGTTATGGATGTTTTAATTTTTGGGTATCTCTAGTTCATAAGCTCAACAATATCATTGAAATAGGCCATTAGGTCATCTTATAATACAACTATTATTTCATCTATTAGAGATGCAAATGCAACATCCATGACTCTTTAAATTATTGACTCGATATTTTTTTTAAATCCAAATGACATACTCACATATACATATGTGCCCCAAGGATTTGTAGAAGTTGTCTTGTGTTTCTTAGAATCCTTCATCACAACTTGATTATAGCTTGAGAAATCATCCATCATCAACATCAGCTCAAAACCAATCACCTTTTGGAGAAATTGATCCATGTTAGGAAGATGATAGTTGTTTTTGAGGGATTTCACATTTAAATTCCTAGATTCAGCACATAACCTTATTTCTCCATTCTTCTTCTTGACTGTAACAAGGGTTGAAATCCACTATGAGTGTTGGACTGGTTTGGTAATACCCCCCTCTTTCAAGTTCATTAATTATTGTTGCATCTTGGGGATGATACTGAGGTGTATAGATATTTATTCATGGTGGAATCGATTTGCATCTAGTTGCAAAGGTATTGTATGTTGGAAAAGATCTTCCGTGTATGCCTTTAGCTCATCATATGACCATGCAAGTAATTTTTTGAATATTTTGAACAACTGTATCAATAATATTTCTTTGGTTTCAGTTATTTTCCATTGTAAAAAAAAAATTGGTTTAGCATGTAACGCCCCGCCACGCAACCCTGTCACTTTTTTATATTTTTTTATATTTTTATATATATTTTTTTTAAATTTCCTATGACAATAAAATTCCGAAACAAAGAAAAAACAATAAAATAAACTTTTCAACGGGACATTTTTGAAATTCGTTTTCCAGGTACGCAGTACGGATGACATTAATAAAAAGAATAGAATGTATTTAATCTATAACATTTAATATATATATATATATATATATAAATATATTATGTGTATTTATATTCAAAGATATAATACACATAATATATAATTATATATATTTTAACCCAAAATAAATCTACTGGTAAACTGAGAAAAAAATAAATGAAATAACCAGTGACCGAAATCAATAACCATTTTCCAGAATTCTTTCCTAACTTCAAAAAAATTTAAAAACTGAATTCTTTTAAAACCATTTCTTTCAAATTCCCAAAAATACAAAAATAAGAAAACTAAAGGAGATCTAATTTTCTTCTTTTTAAATTTTCTACAGAAGATTTGTTTTCACAGCCAGATCTAATTGTTTTCTAAAGAGGTAAAATTTCTTCAATAATCTACATTTGATGCACAATCTAAGATTTAATTTTAACAACAATTCTACGATTTCCTCAATTACAAAATTAAATCCCACAGTAATTTATACATTCTTCTCCAAATTTTAATTTAAATCTAGTTTTCATTAACAAATCCCAAACCCCAATGAATTCAACAATAGATTCTTAAAACAATCTAAATTTATTTTTAACAAACAAGGACAAAAATCACAGAATAAAAGGAAAACCTGGATTTCGAAGCTTCGGAAAAAGATAAATTTCTGATGCAAGCCTCCTCCAAAGATCTCACAATCCCTCTTCAACCGTGCAATGAATCCCAGCAAGCAATGATCCAAGAGCTTAATCCTCTTCAATAGAATTTTATTTCTTTCAAATCAATTCTACCCCAAATTTCCTCAAATCAATTCTACAGCCAAAACAAAAAACCTCTCCCCGGATTTCTCTTTCTTTTCTTTTTTTTTTTGTTCCTTTTCTTACAACTTTTCTTTCCTCACCACTCACACAATTTTCCAAAAAAACAAACTAAAAGAAAACAAAAACATCACACATAATTTCCCAAAATAATTTAGTAATTTCTAAAATAAATTTTAATTTCTAATCACAACCAACTCTCTTCATAAATTAAACATGCACTTGCCATAAATCAAAATATCTTACCAAATCTAATTGCAAGCAAAATTGAAAATCAGATATTAATTCCATTTTCAATTTTCGAATCCCATTTTGAATTAAAATGCAATTTCAAATATTTTTCAATTTCATTTGCTTTTATTTAATTTAATCCAATAAAACTTAATTAATTAATTTTAATTATCTAATAACTAAATTCAACCTTTTTGATATTAAATTTAATTAATTAAATAAATTAAATTTAACTAAATTAAATTTTATTATCAACTTTACTATAACATAAAATAATCATTACTTTTAATCAATGCAATAATTCCAAAAATTGATTTAATAAATACACATCAAACAAAATCAAATAACATTAAATAAGGTAAGACATGACTCAACAATCAGGACTGATGACACACTAAGGCTAGGGCGTAGACTTGACACATGTTACCTAGCTACTATCTCTCGTTCAACTTAACCGTTGGATCGACACGCTCAAACCTGTGAGACTAGGTGGAGTCGATGTCATGTACCTGCAACTTGAAAAACCAAATAAACATCATACAGTATATCCAACATATAATACACACCATGAAGAAGAAGTCACGGATTCCCAGGGCGCTTGCAAGCGAGTGATGCGAACCCGCCCTCTCCACCAATACACTCATCAAGGACTGACACTAATGTCATAATCAATACTCACATATAAAATCTCATGATAACTCTACTAACATCATTAATCCATGAAAGCATGTGAAACAAAATCAGATAACCACATCACACAATAATAGTTGTCGCTCAATAGTAGCGATCAAAACATCATAACAAAATGTGTCCAATATCAAAGTATCTGCAACCAAATAAGGCATAAGGCAAATTGAACAAGAAGCAAAACGGAGGGGTATTACATAGCATATGTGCCTAAGTTTGCACCCTCCACATTATTTTCACCAACTTGATTACCTTTGTTCTTGTAACGATCCACAGTATCAAAAATTCTATCAACCAAACCCTTAGGAATCTTATTATTGTTCAATTGTACTATCTCATTTCCCAATAAAAATTATTTACCATCTTCCTCCTCTACCATCAAGATTTCTAGTCAATTAATTTTTTTTCAAACTCATCCACATAGTTCAAGAACTTATAATTTGTTTTCATTAAATACTTTCTAATTATAAACATTATTAGGTATTCTAGGTTTAGTGAGAACCTCAACACTAAGTTGATTTTGGGATGAGGCAAATTTCAATTCAAACATGGATGAATCAACAACCAATCATCTACAATTGTATTTTATGATTTGTTAATCCATTCTATACCAAATGCATCAAATAATTCTATGGTACATCCCAAACAACATTTCAATTACCTTTTGAGACTCTTTATCATTTGTTGCATAGATGGTTTTTATTTGTAGAGCTATACACTGAATCTCCTAGGACCTTGATGCATTTTATGCCATGTTTGTATACAATATTCAAGTCAAGTATTAGTGCTTCATATTCTACAATACTATTTGTATACTTGAGTGCCAAATTGAAAGCATATTTTAATGTTTTAATATTAGGTGAAACAAAATGAATTCCTACTCCAGAACCTTCTCTAGAACATGCACCATCAAATAAAATTGGACACACATCATTTATAGTTTTAGTATGGCTATAAAGAGAAAGAGGTTTTGTCACACCAATATCTTCTTCATCACAACACTCAAATAAGTGATCAAAATTTGTATCCATGTACTGCACTTCAATAGGGGATGTGTTTATGTCCTCAATTATATCTTAAATTTTACTTTCTCTATGCAATTTATTAATTTCCCCTACAATTGAATAGTACAATAAGACAAGTCCATTTGTATATTACCACCCATGGAAGCAACCCATTTTCTAGAAAGAAGCATCCCCTACTTGGATATGTATCATTGTATCAATTAGATATTACAAAAGATTTATTAGGGTATGTATCCAATTGAACCACTACATTATTGACAACCCCTACCACATTAACCTCTTGAGAATCCATGGAAAATAAATTCCCATAGGATTGGAAACTTTTAAACCTAATTCATTCATGAATTTGAGGGAATGATATTTATTGAGGCACCTAAATCTAACATACATTTGTGAACAAGGAAATTATTCATCAATAATTTGGTGTAGAAGGGGTCAACATTAAGTTGATTACTTGATAAATAGTTCCCTAAACATACTTCTATGGTTTATTATCTCTTTGGGAACATCAATAAAACTAGGTTTTGGAGCAGATTGATCACTTTACTTTATGACCAAAAATAATTATAAAACCCTATCCCCATGCTTATGAATCCTATATAGTTTGTTGACAAGTATAGTTTTTGATAAGATAAGCAACGTTTTTAGGGTGATGTACCCTTTGCACAGAGATCCCAAAGGGCCAAAAGGAAACTTAGTTCAAAGAAGAATGAACTAGGAAAGAGGCTAGACCTCACACATAAATAGATGACAGACAGTTGTCAAGCAACAAGCTACGACAAAACAACCCTATTCCCAAGGGGGGCCAAATTGACTCCCAAAACTCGAGGCCATGAAGCAGCAACAAAACAAGGGAGCCCCTTCTTTTTTTGCAACACAACTGACCAAGAAAGCTCAGAAGCATCCATCAAGCGAGGAGAGAGAAGCAGATCCACAATAGCCACCAAGGGTGAAGAGCCATCACACTGGGGAGGCAACAGTGTAGGAGAGGAGACATGATCGATCAAAGGACCAGCAGAGGCATCCACCAAGGTTCGAGTAGGCTTTGTCATAGCAACGTCAACAGAACAAGCCAACATAGGCTCCACATAAGGGATAGGCAGATGAGGAGTCGGGCAAGACACAAGCTCACAAGAAGACACAAGAGGGTCAACCTCCGCAGAAGAAACCTTCAAAGGAGGAGAACCCACTGTGAGATGATCTGGGAGAGCATCCTTCCACCAAGTAGCAGTGCCCTTGCGATGGGAAAGTGGGAAACCAGAGGCCAAATGACCCACAAAGAAGCATCTCCTACATTGAAAAGGGAGACCCTCATAGTCCAAGAGTTGCTTCCAAGGTCTTTCCTCCACCAACAAGAATACATCACCATGGAGGGGTTTGGAGATGTCCAAATCAACTAAAATATGAGCTACCGTAGTGTGCCCAAGATCTCGAGTCATAGAGTCCACCATCAAAAAGCGTCCAATGGTGTTTCCAATAGCTTCATAACATGAATCCTCCCAAAACTAGAGAGGGAGATTTGGCAGACGGACCCAAATAGGTCTAGTATTCAGTGGCTCTATAAGGGAATTGAAAGAGTGAGACCAAGGCCTGATGGAGCGTGAATGAATCCCCCACATCCACCCCTGTTCATCACGCGATCACACTCCCCGGAGGAGGAAAAGGTTGTTATAAATAAACCCCTAGCACATGGATATAGCTCAATCTCCCCAGAGACCACTGGCTTCCAGGAGGTAGAAACCTAGTCATGAAGGTCAGGAAGGGAGGGCCACAAGCCATTAAAACTGCAGACCACTCCCTGCAATAAATTAAATTCCTCATTCTTAGAAACCTCGAGTCCATAGACCACCATAGGGGAATCATGAGCATAGGGTAGAGGTCGAGCATGACCTTGAGCAAGAGGTCATTCACCCACTTTAGTAGCCTCAAAGAAGGTCTTCACCTGACAAGAAGGGCCCTGAGTAGAGACATCCTCCCACAAAACACCAAGAATCACAGTCCGAGAAGCATCAGAGCCCCTAACACAAACATTTTTCCCCTCCAAGACCACCATCGCAACCTCAGGAACCTCCATAGAGGGCTGAATCAAATATTTCTTTCGACATGGGGACATAGATCTCCTGTCACACCCTATCTGCCTGCATCTGTCCACAGAGAATGCCACATCCAACACAGGGACCGACGTTGACAACACATTTGGAAGTGACAAGGAGAACCTGTTGATGGTGTTTTTATGCACTTCACAACACAGGTAATGCATAGGTGCGTTACCTCTCTTGAAAGACAATCTTCCACAATCAAATTGCAGAACACTATCCCAAGGTCTCTCGGATGTTAGGTCTTGACAGTGCTTGGAATATTTCAGTTGTTTATGTGATTTGCTGGAATCACAAGGTGGACTTACGGAAGAGTTACAAAGTGAGGAAGTTGGATCTGCAAATGGAGTTCTTAAGATGGGAAAGTTGCTGAGTGTTTGTTGTAGGTTCAAACAGCAGTCTGGAACTCCATTTCAACATCATATTTAGCTTTACAATGTGCAATGAACCTTGCCTAAGGTTACTTATTAAAAAAAAGGAAAAAGGGCAAGGAAGAGAAAAGATTCCTGAATTTGAAACTACGAATGAACAGTGATCATGGAGGCTGCTACAGTAAACAAACTCCCTAAACTGGGTTTTGCTTGGCCAAGAGGATCCTACAGTTACACAAAACCAGTGCAATCTTCTAAGGACTGCAGATTTTCAGTTTGCATACACACATCATGAACATGCAAGTGAACTAGGTTGCAGCAATCAAATAAATAAGCCCAGGCTAACTTTACACAGCAGCTTGCCATCAACAAGTGCCAAAAGTATGGGCTGGAAAATCATCAAATACTGTAACAGTAATCACCATTACCACTTCCATTCAAGAAACTACAACTAAAACTAACTTGGAAGGTAGAACCATGCACACATAATGAGCAAAATCAAAATGTAACACCCATAGATCATGCAATGCTACTTTCTATTGCTGCAGAATATTTTTACAACAGCTCTCCAACACCTACAAATGAGGGGGAGACCCCTATTTATAGTTTTCTAAAGCCCAAATGAATGGCCAGGATTGATTTACATCATGTGGATCAGATTCAATTACATTAGGGCCTCACCTACCCCACAATATTCAACAATTTAAAATAAACCTTTGTCTTTTCCCTATTCTGTCCTGTAGTGGCTAGTCACTGTAGCAGTTTTGTCTTCTAGCTGATTTCCCTTTTATCGTAGCTGAAATTGCCTAAAATTTGCCTTCTTCTTGATGGACTTGCAGCATTCCTCATTGGATCAAATGGTTCTGTCAATGGACCCATGGTAGGCTTCTTGAAACCAGAAATGAGAGGCCGAAATGCTGTTCTGGAAATGCTGTTTTGAAACGGCCGCGAGAGCATGGAACTCTGGATGGTACTTTCCGAATGCAAATTTGGAATTTGAAAAGCCAAGGGAGGATAAGACCCCATTTTAGCATCTGGGTCGAAGTCCGTTTTTGATTTTGAGGTGCGCTAGTATGTTCTGGAAATGTGAGTCCGGAATGCCGTTTTGCATTTTCTGTTTTGAAAACGACCACGAGAGCACGGAACTCCGGATTGCACTTCCCAGCTGCAAAATTGAAATTTGAAAGGTCAAGGCAAGAAATGACCCAATTTTACCATCTGGGTCGAAGTCCATTTTCAATTTTGAGGAGTTCTACTATGATCCGAAAACATGAGTCCGGAATGCCATTTTGCATTTTCTGTTTTGAAAATGGCCGCGAGAGCATGGAACTCCGGATTGCACTTCCCAGCTGCAAAATTGAATTTTGAAAGGTCAAGGCAAGAAACGACCCAATTTTATCATCTGGGTCGAAGTCCATTTTCAATTTTGAGGAGTTCTACTATGATCCGGAAACATGAGTCCGGAATGCCGTTGTAGGGAAGCTATTGCAGGGAAGCCGTTGCAAGGAAGCTGTTTCAGGGAAGCTGTTGCAGGGAAGCTGTTTTGGGGAAGCTGCTACAGGGAAGCTATTTCAGGGAAGCTATTGCAGGGAAGCCGTTGCAGGGAAGCTGTTGCAGGGAAGTTGCTGCAGGGAAGCTGTTTCAGGGAAACTGTTGCAGGGAAGCTGTTTTGGAGTTTTCAAAACTTCCTAAAACTTAATAAAACCTTGTCAGTTCACTTAGGCTCCACAAAAACATCCAAAATCCATAGGAAATCTATCCCCAAAGTCAAATAATGAAGGAAAAAGTGAATCGAGTGAGCGAGCGAGGGCGAAGCCCAAAAAAAACCCAAGACTTAGCCATTTTTTATTTAGGGGGCAAAATATGGTCAACAAAAAATGAGACTTTGAAGGGCACGTTGACCAACTAGGATAGCAAAATGAGGGGCACGCAAAATGAGACAAAAGCAAAGAAGCCTATCGGGAGTGAAAAAAGAGGGTCCCTGCCTACGGTGGGGCGTGTGTGCAAAATATGCACAACAGAACCCAATAGGAGCAAGGCCCTTGAAAGTCACCCCTGTAGCCCCTGACACCAGAGGAATTCCCATCCCCTATGCACCATTACCGCTTGAAACGGGTTCGAGTTGTTGGCTCCCACCTGCGCACTTAGCTACCATCGCCATTTTTCTCAAGTTTTTTGTTATTAACAAGTATAGTTATTATGATTTGGTTGGATAATTGTTCCATATCTACAAGGCATTACAAAGGTAAAGGTGTATCTTGTGGAATAGTTATATCACTATCTTGAGGAATAAAATGTATTGGGAATCCACAAGGTACAAGGTAATTACCTTTGATGTATTTATTTTTTCCTTTATCTCTAACTCCATCAATCATTTGGGATGGAATGTGTTGTTTCTTCATGATGGGGTCTTTCCCTTTTGAATCATTCTTTACACCATATATATATCTCAATTTTATTCCCTTAAAGGATTTTTTTTTGTTTGATGGATTTCATATTAGATCTTTTTCTTCTTCATTGTTGTCTCTCGAGGACTAGAATTATTGATATTACTCTCTATAGGATACACCTCTTTCCTTAAGTTGGGTTCATCTTCTCATGACATCAAGACATTATTATTCTACTTTGGAGAAACATTGATGCCTCTCAATTGGCAACCATTTAGTGCATGTAAGAATGCAACCTTAGCTAGTATTTTATTATCTTTGTATGATGACATCCTCCCTTGATATTTTTGTTTCATCAATATCTCTGAGATGTTCAAAATCATGAAGCAACACTTCATATTGTTTTGGATCAAGAACATGATCATTTTGGAATATTTGATCACTATCTTTATGATTAGAACACTCACTTCATCATTGAATTGATAATGAAATGCATCTAATGGATTATCTTCATCATATTGAGGTGCACTCTCATATTCATAAGGAAATCCTTCATCTTTGTGATCTATCATAATAGCTACACAGTTCATTGGATCATGGGGAAGGTAGAATATTTCACACCATAGAGAAGAGTCCTAAAGATAAACATTATCTCTTCTCAAAGGATAATGAGTTACCCCACTTTGTTGTTTTTAATCTCTTAGACCTAGGGCATTATATTTGTCATTCTACTATGTTATTTTGGACCAATCATAATTATAGGGCATGTTATGTAAATGTTGTAACCCTTATTGGAATGGGTTGCAACATTGGGAGGTGGCAACCCTTTCTTATTCTTGACACGAGATGCAATGAGAGCATGAAACAAAAAAAAATCACTTCCTATAAACAAAGCACATGTAAAGTTGACTAATTCTAATGAGTATCCCACATAGAATACTTCTTGGAGAGGTTGGTGAGACCTTGGACATGTAGGATAGAAAATTCATGGGAAAAATTTGAGGGGCATGTTATCACTATCCGACTCTTGGAGAGTGAAATAACAATTATGCAAAAACTTCAGGGAGAAAGAACTCAACTGAATGTTGGGAGATGAAATCCTTCATTTCTCAATAAGATATTATCCCTCCTCTAGAAACCTAGGAGGATTGTGAGACTATCACAAATTCTTTTCCAATGGAGGATAATTAACCAAAATTCTTGATTGTGAAGATAAAACTACCATTAGTTGTGATTTCCAAGAAAACCTCAGTTTGGAGGATGGTTCACTCAAGGGTGACACAACCTATTTCTACTTATCAGAAGAGTGGGAAATAATTGCTAGCTCCACCTTAGCAAAACAAGAATCCAAAGTTATTTGTGTTTTAGCTTGCACCCAACTAGCATTAACATTTTGCCCTTTACCTTTTGAAACTGGAGTCCATTTATCCTTTGATTTTGAGGTGAGATCCTCTATAGAATAGAGAACCTCAACCAACTAGGGAGTTGATTTGACTTGAAAGGTTACCAAAGGGAAATCCTTAATTTTATGCTCGACAAATTGACATTGAAAACAAGTGTTGGGTAGATAAAAGTAAAGCACATGTTGGGTGTGATGAAGGCTACTAATTTGAATGTCAATTGACCTTTTCAAATATTTAGATAAATCAATCTCAATGTAAAGAGTTTTTGTGGATGAGCTTGGTAAAACCTATTAGGATGAAAACAAATAACCTTTCCCAAAGATGAAACAATGGGATACAAAAACTTCTAGCATGCAAGGGGTAGACCCAAAAATTCAAGCCAAACTGACACATAGTTTCTTTTCATCTGAGATAGTGCAAAAGTTGAAAGACCAACAAGGAGGAAAAAGCATACAAAGGGTTGTGCTTGACAATAGCCTCAACATGACTGGCCTCAACAAAGAAAAAAAGAAAGAACACCTGAGTGAGGTTTTGGATAGTAGCAGGGAAAACTTTAAGAAACCCCCCCCTAGGTGAAGGTGTAAAATCCTGGCGAATCCTGTATACTTCCCGATAAAAAGTATTAATTTTATTGGTGAATTTTTTCGTTTCCCAATTGGCGAATCTTTTATAATAGGAATTCCATGGAAAATCTTGGCGAATTGCAATTTTTTTTAATCGAATAAAATTATTTTCATTGGCTATTAAAACCGTTTTTCAAACCAGAATTTTTTTGCCATTGGCGAATTAAAAAATTGTTGGCGATTAAAACCTTTTTTCAAAGCAAAAAATATATTTTCATTGGCGAATTAAAAATAATCTCAAAATAATAAAAAAATCAAGTGGCGAAATAAACAGATATGCCAACAAAAAATCATAGGGACCATTCGATGAATGTTTGATTTACGATTGTAGTTGCATTCCGGAAGTAAATCTCTAAAGCACTAGACTTGCGATTTGAATCCTCTGGAATAACACTAGAACCGTTAGATTTCTAGATTTCAATGGTTGAGATTTTTATTACCCTACAAATGGTTATAAATTTTTGTTTCTCAGCGATTGGGCGACCTCAGCGGGATGCACAACTTTTGAAGTGTCAGCTCATTTAATGAATTGTAAGGTGCCACTAAGGGATGTCTTCTCAAATGCTTTCAAACACCAACCTTAGGTTTAACGTAATCTTTTGAATCCTCTGAAAGGATAGATCTTAAATAAGGAGGTTGGAGAAATAGATTTAGTAGCAAATTGACACTTTTTTCTTGGCTAATAAATGGTCACTTCTTGCCGGCAAAGTTAAGTGAGCCTGCATACGAGGAAAGGTGGTAGCATTTTGAACTCCAGACTCAGATTTTCCTCAAAATGGTACTTCCAGTCGATATCATGGAATGGGAAGATGAACTTGTGGCCATCATGCAACCAAATTTGAATTGGCCTAAAGAAGAGCAACTCGACATCATTTCCCAGCTACATTCAATGGTGTGGAAAGAGAAAACTAGCTATGCCGAGTACAACAGGGTGATTTTTCATTTTAGAAGAAGAAGAAGAAGAAGAAGAAGAAGAATGCGTTGAATTTCATAATTTAGTTATGGAAACACAGTTGGAACTTTATAGAGTCTCAACACCTCCAGTGGTTTAACAACATGCATGAATCCTTTTGTGAATTGTGAATTTGTGACACGTAATGATAAGGGGGGGTAGTTTCAGCTTTTGAGCACTTTTGAATTTTGATTGTATAGGGTGTGGGGTGACAAGTCTGTGAATCCACATTTTTGGCATTAGAGAGATAAAAGAATATACTTCTAAATCTGTGTATTTATTAATGCTTCCTTTTAATTGTGAATGAATTGTGTTTCTTCATGATAATTGTTCAATGTTTATCTGTTAGGTCAGAATGCGTATTTTTTCATCTCTAAGACTTTGTGTTTAGATTAATTCATTTTTTAAAAGAGAAACTATCGCTTTTATTTACTAATTGTGAGAAAAACAGACTTTGTGTAATTTGTTTTAAAATATTTTGCATCTACTTTCATGGTTAAAGTGACAAATTTGTACACCAACAAGAAAAAAGAGTTGCATTCTGGAAGTAAATCTCTGAAGCATTAGACTTGTGAATTGAAACCTCCGGAATAACACTAGAAATGTTAGATGCAGACATGTGGTGAGATAAAGGCCCATCACTCATCATTCATTCTGTCTTTTCAATGCCTCGATGTTGTACATTTCATTTAATTGAAATTCTCAATCTTTTTGAAGAAAGTGTGGTTGGCGTACTGCTAGTGCTGGTAGTGACGGCGATTAATGCCATATGTGATATGAACATCCGAAGCAATTTCTTGGACAGATCATAGCTTTAATGAAACAAGATTTTTAATGATTTCATGTCATTTGAACTTTGAGTGGCACTGGTGATTTTAATATCTTGTCAAATTGAGGTACAGTTGGCATGTAGCCAGACGTCAATCAAATTAAACATTTTAATTGTACAGGCTGGTAACGGCACTAGTGGCCCATAAATAGGGATAGTGATTCAGTGAATAGTGGATAGTGCCATAAGGGTTTTTATTTTCTAGGGTTAATAAGGATTCACGAAGAAGATGATGTGGTATTGGGGATACTGTAAATTATCCTACCTACAGTTATGTAGTTACAGAGTAATCAGTAAAAGACAAATTTCTTTCATGTTTAGAATGGGTGGAATTGGAAAGAAGTTGATTTGGTTAACCTAACTTCTCAGACAGGTTTTGAACTAGGATGAGGAGCTCTGATGGGGGTAAGTGCTATACCAGTGAATGGAAGCTGTGTGCAAAAGATGGGAGAAGATTTGCTTCTCTTGTATTTTAACAGCTCCCATTTCCCCAGCATGGCTGGCCAGGCAAGCCCCATGCATTTATTTCAAAGAGACATTTTTATTACATCTTTTGTATGACTCTGGTTCTCGAAGGGGATAAGTAAATTTTGTATCTTCATGGCTCCCATTTCCCTAGGATTGATTAGAACCCCCTTTCCCCAACATGGTTGGAAAATCCACCAGCAGAAGCTTGGAATCATGCATTTATTTTCAGAGCCACATTTGTATTACGTTGTCACTAGCAGAAGCTTGGAATCATGCATGTATTTTTAGAGTTACATTTGTAGTAATTTTTCAGCAGTAGAAGCTTGGAAATTGGAATCAATTTGTAATCCATTGTAACGAGCAACAACTTGGAATAAATTATTAAATTGTGTCTATGTAAATTACTAAAGTGACACATTGACATATGTTATTTATTCAAAATAGGAGCTTGTTTGATCTGCAACTACTCATCTTTAACAAGATATGTAATAATGTGACATTGAAATTCAGTTGCAATAAAATAAATGGTTGTGTTATGTTATTCTTCGTTATTCATTTACACTTAGAGTAAAGATTTGTTTTCTGAGTTCAGAACTTCAGTGTCTATTAATATATTCAAATCCATTTTTTTTCTTTTGATAAATTAAGTAATATACTTTATGCAATATGCACTTGATAATTCATGGTTATATCGGGCCATCAGGGGAATGTAATCATTCGTTCCACCGATGTTTATGTGTTACATCGATGTGCTTACTTTTTTTGACTCTATTGGTATATCGGGGAGTGCACCTTATGAGTCTTTGGGCCATCGACGAGGTTGTGATGGGGGTTCCACCGATAAAGCATTGTTAGGTCGATGCCTATGGTATTGATTTTTGTTAGGAATGGGGGAATGACTACGTGTATGGGATTTCAAATCCATTTATGGATGCAATGTAATTATGTAGGCTATAATATGGATCTTGTCACACAAATTTCTACGATTTGCATTATGTAGGCTATAATAAGTCCTTTGCAACATTAAGTTACCAACCCCTTCGCCTTGATGCCAATCCTAGCGTGCAAAATTTTAAAACAACTTTAAACACATGTGTCATGTTTATTTTTTAAAGTTAATATCATAAATTACTCAAGTTTCAACCGTTGGATGAACATTTGATGTATGGTTGTAGTTGCATTCCGTAATGAAATGCATAGAGTGATGGGCTTGCCAACTTAAACCTCCAAAATCACCCTATAACCGTTAGATTTAGAAAGATCAACAGTTAAGATTAAGAATTTGTAACTTGTAGACCTAAGACGTTTCATTCACTTTAATGTTCCAATTTTGAGAAACAGAGCATTTAAAGCACTTTGTACTGCTAAGTGTCAACTGTCAAGTGATGACTAATTTTTTTTAAGTGAGAGGTTCAGCACACGGTGAGATTTTTTCAAGTCCTTTGCAACGTTAATTTACCGGCCCCTTGGCCTTGATGCCAATCCTAGCGCATAAAATTTTAAAGTAACTTTAAAACACATGTGTCATGTATATTTTTTTAAGTTAATATCATAAATTACTCAAGTTTCAACCATTGGATGAACATTTGATGTATGGTTGTAGTTGCATTCTGTAATGAAATGCACAGAGTGATGGGCTTGCCAACTTAAACCTTTGGAATCACCCTATAACCGTTAGATTTAGAAAGATCAACAGTTAAGATTAAGAATTTGCAACTTGTAGACTTAAGACATTTCATTCACTTAATGTTCCAATTTCGAGAAACAAAGCATTTAAAGCACTTTGTACTGCTAAGTGTCAACTGTCAAGTGATTACTAATTTTTTTTAAGTGAGAGTGTCAGGACACAGTGAGATTTTTTCAAGTCCTTTTTAGTTTGCAATGTTAATTTACCAGCCTCTTGGCCTTGATGGCAATCCTAGCGCACAAAAGTTTGAAATAACTTTAAAACACGTGTCATGTTTTTTTTTAAGTTAATATCATAAATTACTCAAGTTTCAACCGTTGGATGAACATTTGATGTATGGTTGTAGTTGCATTCCGTAATGAAATGCACAGAGCGATGGGCTTCCCAAATTAAACCTCCAGAATCACCCTATAACCGTTAGATTTAGAAAGATCGGTGGTTAAGAATTTGCAACTTGTAGTCTTGTAGATCTAAGACATGTTATTCACTTTAATGTTCCAATTACGAGAAAAAAAGCATTTAAAGCACTTTGCACTTTGAAATTGTACAGTGATTTTTAAAGTCTTCACTCTTCAGAATGCTCATTGCAGTGCACCACCCTATTTTGGATTCTAGAGTTCCACTTCCAACAACGCCATTCCATTTTTCAAGATTTGGGACTCAGAATCCAGGTAAGTGAAAGAATTCCTATGGCTACATTTCATCGTTTGACATTTCTTAAAATCTTATTTTGTCAAAGTTTGAAGTTTGGGTTTAGAGACTTAAGAATTCATTAAAATTAAGGAGGACTAATAGGTATTAGGGAATTAAAATTTCATAACTTCACATTTGTATAAGCATGTCTACCACCAATACCACTAGAGCAATGTCCAATAAAAAAATACATTATGCAGAATTGCTTAAAACCCCGGGTTTCACTTATGGGTACCATGATATTCATAATCCTGAAATCTATGGTAGGTGTACCTCAAAACTTAGATTTTCATCTCAGAATAAGGTTGCAAAGTAAACGCAAATTAATAGTATAATTGCACTGTGGGTAACTGGATTAGGGCACATGATGTTACATGAAGTTTTCCCTTGCCCATAATTTATCATGGTATGTGCCAAAAATTATGATGATAAGAAAAGAGAAATTGTTAATAAAGATAGCCAAGTAGAATTGTTATCCATTAATGCAGAAGAACTTGGAATAGTGTTGGGGTTTACAACCAAAGAATTTGGAAACAACCACATTGACTTAGAAAAGCTTGCTAGTGATAATGAAGCAGTGGAAGAAAGGCAGAAAAATAATTTCTTAAATAAAATAGTTCAGGATAGAAACAAATTGAAAGGTGATCATAAGCCTCCTTATAATTTGGATGTTTTTAAACCATGGGTTCAGGATACTATTTTCATGCTAGCAATTTTCCTCGGTTTGGATAGCAATTTGGAAGTGGGTGCAAGCCTCCTTGAAATGGTATATAATATCCATTATGGTGTTGAACATGTCAAATATAATTATATTCAACACATTGTAGAATCCATGCATAAACAATTTTTAATGACTAAAGCAGGTTCCACCAAGACATTTAGGTTCACAACTTGCTTGTGCTATCTTTTTCTATTCAAATTTAGAGGAAAGTTTCAGACCAACAAGCTTCAGATTCAGCCCTATAATAATGCAGAGGAAAAGAAAATGGCTCCAGTATATGAATGGACCATTGAGATAAGGATGCGTGATTCTCAAAGGAACTACAATCATTTTGTAGACTATTGTTTGGCTCCATTGCATCAAGCAATTACAAATACTCCAATGCCTAGATTGCCTGTCATGTAGAAACTGCATGCAACTAGGAAAATAAATACAATTGGTTGATTGGTACTTAATGGAAGAATATATTGTGCTAAGATTTTATGGATTGGGAGTATAGCCATATAAAATTCCAATACATGTGACATAAATGGTTTTTGCATTGGAATATGTAAGGCGGGTGTAGAGCATTGATGATCTACACTTTCTCAGTTAGCAAAAGAAGACATTATTTCCTTCTTTACCTTTTTCATGTGGAGGGTTCACATTTGAGAGAAAAGCATTTAGTGTGGCACATAATCTTTTGATTTTTTTTGACTTTGATGCTATCTGTCACTGGCAATATGATCCCTGTGACATCATTAAATCAATGATTGTGACCAATAGGAATACTGCAAGTAGAATTCAACATCAAAGTAAACCCTTGCTTGAAAACTTGAGAAACAAGGATTCTTGGGATGAGGTCAAAATAGCAATGGAGAAAAGTGTTGTTGAGAATGGTATTTCTTTTGAACAATTGTCAGCATAAATTATGGCATTGCACCGAAATACAATCAGGACATACAACATTTTTTATGAAAAAAGTGATAAAACATCTAGTAGAGTAAAAATTCCAAGTTCTCTAGAGAAGGAAGTTACAGATAAAAATTGGTCATGATAAAAAATTACTGCCTTTTGGTCTATGAGGAAGGACCTAGGTGATCCAAGAGCTCTTGCAGAGTATGGAGCTAATGAAGAAGATAAAGAGTTTAGCAAATTGTGGAATATAGAGCATCCTGATGAACATGGAAACAAAGGAAGTGATGATGAATCTAATGATGATAGTGAAGAAGAAGAACAAAGTCATGCCAATTACAAACCTGGTTTAAGTGAGGCCACAAAAGAAGCATATACTTTAGTATATACTTCAAGAGCAACCATACTTGAAAAAATTAGTTATGAAGGTGTTCCTTTGGGGTCCAATAGACAAGGCCTTTGGACGGTAACATATGTTGAGCATAGAAAACCAGTTGATAAATTTGGCCTTGGGCTTGGAGGTGAAAAATTAGACCAAGGGCATACAAGTCAAACTCAATTTGTTAGAGCTTCTAATCCTCATCCTCATGGTCAGATACAATCACAACTAGGACATGCCCTTGGTGGACAGATTAGTGCAACTGGGAGTTTCATTGGTGGTGATGGTATGGGTCGTAGTACTAGTAGTGGTCAACATGTGCTACAACAATAAATTACACACAAGAGGAAAACAATACAAGATACCACAGAAACACTAGGTGATCAAGGCAATCAAAAGAGGCAAAGGATTTTGACAGGTCCAAGTCAGACTATTAGTGGATCCACCACAAAGGATTTATTTCCAGGCACTCCCCCAATTCTAGCTAGTGTGTTTGTGACATCATTAGAAACTACAAGTACCCATATTCCTTCATCATTCAAGAATTCTATTGTTCCTGCCTCCCCAGGTTATGATTTCATTGAAGAGTTTAAAAATAAATCGGACTTGAATAAAAAAGAAAAGAAGCAACTGATGGAGAGTGCGTCTGTTGTAACTTCAGAGCCTGCAACAACCATGGTATTACCCACATTTGACACAAATAAAAAAATCATGGAGTACACAATTGTTGTTCCCACAGTTCAAAACAAACCAACAAATCAGATGGATCAATCTGAATACCAGGTAACCAATTTTCAATTGGATTTTTTTGGCCTAAAAAATATTGACAAAATTAATGTATCAAAGAAGAACAATGAATTGGTGTACACATCATTTCTAAAGCAAGATAGAGATAAGAAAAGGTTGCAAACCTAAATAGAAAAGTTACAGGAAGACCTAGCAAGTGAGAAAGCAAAGAGGAAAGTAGAAGATAACAAGAGCAATGAATTAGAAAAAAGAATAATAAAATTTTCCTCTACATCAACAAGCAAAGCGGATAAACCAAATGAGAGAGAAGTGAATGACCTAAAGTGAAGGCTAGATTAGATCAACAAGAAATATGATGAGGAAAAATCCACTTCAAAAAAATTAAGACTAAGCATTACGAATGGAAATGCACAGTGGGAAAAAAAATTGGAGAAAAAGAGAAAAACAAATGAAAGATTCGAGACAGAGCTAACGAAAGCAAAAGAAGAAATTAATTCTTCTCAAAATAAGTTATCTGCATTTTGTAGAGATATAGTGAGGCATATGAAACAAAAGATCAGGGATGGAATAATATAGAGGTTTGATCATTTGTGTGACATGTTTAAATTGATTGATGCTATCAGACAACATTATAAGAAGCTCAACAAATATTTAGTGGACAACAAAAATGTGTTGGAATTAGAGAAATCTGCAAATCAAGTTCTACAAACAGTCTACAAAGCCAGTGACAATCATTTGAAATCAAAATGGATTACTAATCGGATTGAAACCTCAATGAAGTTGTCATCTATCATTGAAAAGTGTTCAAGAATGCGTGGAACAAAGGAATATTTGCATTTGGTTGCAGACAAGATGAAGGTGGTGGATGAAAAGGTAAGGAACTTCACAAAGCTTGGTTTTCTAGAGGCTTTTGACACAAATGAGCGATTCATTGGAAAGGATGGTTTCAGAAAGAAGATGGAAGGTGCAAGGAAGATTGATTTGGACCAGTTTCCTCAGAACCTAGATGTGAACTATTTGGATTCCTTCAGAACACTGATAGCCTTGAATGCAAAATTGACTGAAGAATTCAAGACAGGTTCCACTTCCAATTACAATCATGAAATGTTAACAAAACTTCAAGTCAAACAACATTAGTTAGAAAAAATGGTAATTCCACCACCTGAAGAGTGGAAGTTTCTAGAAAAGGTGATACAGTGACTTTATTTTTAATTTTTAATCTTTGATAATATGAGTTTCCAAGTTCCAACTTAGCTCTATGCAGACTTGTCTTTGGGCATTGGCAAGATTTTGCATTGCCAATGCCAATATGTACTCCTTCATGTGAAAATCAATTAAAAAGCTCAAATTCAAACTTCAGTAATGCGATGATGTTCAATTATCTATATTATTTATTTTATCATTTGAACTATAGGGTGATGAACTGTTAGCTCATTATATTTAATTCTTGGTAGAGCTTCCAAGTTATGGATGTTGAACTATTAGCTCATTATATTTACTTCTTAGTAGAGCTTCTAAGTTATGGATGTTGAACTATTAGCTTCTATTATGTTGGGACTAAAAATCATGATCAGTATCCACCAACTTACACCTCACCCACATCCCACATGCTCCAAAAATACACTACATTTGATTTTATGATTAGCACAAATTGCAGAGATTTGTGTGACAAGATCCATTTTGTGGCCCACATTACTACTTGATCAATGATCATGGCCATAAATAAATCTAAAACCCCGTGGTCACAACCCCTATTCCTGAAGAATTCAAATTCAATGTATTGACAAATTAAATGTACTTCCACACACTCAATTTGAATAACATAAACAACCATTTTGGAGACAACCAAATAAGCTAATAACTTATAAGCATATGAATCCACATCAATTGAACACTAGAAAGAAAATCAGTAATTATGTGTAACCTTCTTCATTGTATTGATCTTCAAAGTTCAAATGATGTGCATTATAAAAATAGTTTATGATATGAGATGGATGGGCAAATTGGTGCAATCTATTATCTGTCTTCTTACTATTTTCTACTCTAAAGTCTAATTAAAAATGATGTGATGATCCATTGATCTCCTATTCGGGTCTTGATCTCTCTTATATATGAGAGGCAACAAGATAAAAACCCCTTACAAAAATTCATGATGTTTGACAACTAAACATAACTCAAATTATAAATAGACAATGTCGTAGTTGAATGCACCGATCCATTAATCTCCAAGCAGAATCTCGTGACCACCTAAGATCTGTTCAAGGATTCTACTCCATGATAGGGCACTCATCATGCTATCAGTTGGCGTTCTTACTTTGAATTTGATGGTTGTCCCATTGGATTTGATTCTGACACATCTATAGTTTGGCTAATAAACAGATTGACTACAGAGAGGTGACAGATGTACTCCTGTTCAGCATAGGTGTCCACATTAGATATCACCTCTTTCATATCATATTCCATAGACATTTTTTTTTCGAGTTGCTTATGAGTGTTTTGTAAAACCATATCCTCGTCATTTATTTCTTGCAACATAGCAGTTAGAAGCCCAACAAGCTCTTCCTTCCAATCATCATATTCTCATGGATTTCCAATGCCATTATGAAGCATAGGGAGTGGGATTGAATCAAATCGGTTGAAATCTTCCCTAAGCCTGTTATGATATCCATTATCTGATTCTACTACCTTGTTATATGTCAACAATATTTTTCCTTACATGGCATTCTTATCTAAAAGCTCCTTTTTTTTCTCCATCATTCTAGGCTACAATCGCTCATTCTCCACAAATGCAATGTGTGTCTGTTTGAATACTTTCCAATATTCATTAGCACATTTCATCATTTTGTTGAATCTTTCTTTTATCATTTCAGATACAGTGTTATATTTGATGGTTTTCACTTCTTTCTCCAATTCTTTGCATTTCCCCTGCGATTTCAGATGATAATTCTTCCAGTAGGCTGCATCAGCCAATGCATCATGCACTCTCTTATCTTTTTCAAGCCATAGGGAGTACAAATATAATGTGGAGGAGGAAGACGTTCTTTCTCTCTAATTTGCTAGCTCCTTATTCAGTTTGTCATTTTCCTTAATCAGTTTTTTGATCTATGCTTTGGTAAATTTTTTCACATTTATCTTCAATTTTGTTGTCTCCATAGGGTTGGTATCCACTACTCATTGAACCAAGAGATGACCAAACACTTGGTTTGGATTACTAATTATAGCAGGTCTTTTATCATGGGGATACAGTGACCAAATAAGCAAGGTGGCTTTGTCTGGGTTGTACCCAGATCCTGAATACATTTTGTCACTTGCTTCTTTTGTTAAGTTCATTGTCTTATCCCCTCTTTTTTTGAAGCTATCAAATACAATTGAAGAGCTAATATCCCACCCTGGCAGGAGAAACACTCCAACTTCTTGAAGCAATTCCCTTCCTCTTTCAGGAGTGATGGATTCCATTTCCTTTTCTACCTCCCTTTTCAATTCCTCCAGAGCGGTTGCCTCTTGTTCAAGAGTGATATCCTGTATCTGTTGTCTCATTTTTCTGCCTTTATATTCATAAACAAATTATTTAAATTCAGAAGATTTAGCAAAATCACAATCAGAAATAAATTGTTGTCCAGCCCTGACCCTCACATCATCAGATAGTTCATTTGATGCCTCAAATCTTACAATATTCTGCTCTTGAGGGGGCTTGTACTGTGCAATCACAAGAGGATTGATTTGTTTTACCTGCTCACCCTCTTCATCACCCTTCTCTTCTTCACTTATATCAATATCTACAAAAAATCATACCTCAAGAGTAGGCTATGAAGGTATGCAATCCAAGGGCTCTATGTCTTCAGCTTGTACTCCTAAATAGGTTGCATGAGGTGCATAAAAAACAACTGGGGGAACATCCTTTACCAGCTCATTGACATGAGTGATGAGTTGCTCAATTCTTGTTAAAGGATCATGTATCTCACCAAATGCCTTTGAATAAGATGGGATGTTTTTTCTCTTCCATTCCTATGCAAGCATAATCTTGTTATAGGCGGCCATTCTTTCCTTTGTGGAAGCCTCATCATGGTTTCTTATGACATCTTCGATTGAGAACAAATGTTCATACCTTGATAGCCCCTGTGATAATCTCACCTTGTGAATAAACCCTTTTGCATCAAATTGTTTCCTTACATCACCTAGAGGTAGGTTGTATTGTGCTAATTTACCATCAATTTCTCCATATCCTTCATTGGCAACCACTGTAAAGTCTCCAAAACATAAGGTGTTGGGCATAATTGATTGTTTGCTATGTCCTTTGAGGTGTTTGGAATCAGATTTTAACAATTGCCTCACAATTTCTAAATAAGAAATTCAGTCAGGAAATACTCATGGCATCAATTGTGGAGCCCCTTCGAACCCATAAACCCTTATCACTGTACAATCAGGGAAAGCATACCAGTCTCCCCAGTTATGATTCACTTTATTTCTCTTATCATTTTCCTTTGGTCTTAGAAATTTGTGTACTTCTGGGGATAGGCTATAATTGCACGGATATCCCAGCAACTTCATCAATGGTTTTATAAAAAATTCTTCAAAATAAAGGTAATGAGACCTACCAAATCGACTGTCCCACAATGAAGTCCACATTTGTACAAGTTTAAAATCTCCATTTTCATTTGTATGTTTTATCCTTAATTCTTCACTCTAGACCCCTCTGACTTGTCCCTTGTACAAAAGAAAATGCATAAGCAAAGAATAGTGTTCAAAATTAATATTATCACTATTATTTTTAATCTTTTCAAGCCCTCGATGTAGGGCATTGGCCAAGTAGCTAGCATAATCAAATGGCTTGGCATCCTTTCTCTATATGTCTGCAGCTAATACCATTGGGGCAATCGACATGAGAGGCGAAACCTCTACTCCCAAAACCTGACTAGCTGAATAATAGGTGTATTGGAAATACTCTTCGAACAAATCTTCATGGAAAGGAGGGTTTTCACTATTAGAGAACCTCCTGAGTTGGCCTCCTTCATCATTGGGCCTATACAAAGGTAATATCCATCACTTATAGCTGGTATCCATGTGGCGATACTCTGTCAAGAGATCTTTGACCATGAATGATAAATTCAATGAACACTCTAACTGAAATACATTAGAAATGAGATCCCTAGAAATAACAAGCATGTCACCCCCGCCATGTGACTGACTAGTTCTTTTCTTGGGGTCATATCTAATAGCAAGAGCTTTAATTAGCTCTGCATTCACAAAAACATTGGGCACCACAATTCTTCCTAGGTTCAACCTCCACGGATTGCAGACTGGTTGAAACCTAAATTGTTTTTTGTAATGGTACATGAAGAGGTCATACCCTTGTTGCGGTATCCAAATATCCCCTAAGCCCTTATGTTTGTCCCATAATCGATCCATGGAAGGATTCATTTGAGCACTCCTTTAGGTCTCGGCCTCAACCTAGGGCATTGATCTATGAGGTCTTCATTTAGGAGTCTCTTAGGCTTTTTAATGTCCAGTTGATCCAAAGTCTTAGTCTTTTCGATTTTCTATTTTTTAGCTTTGGGTTTGTCTGTACTCTCTTCCATTATTTAAATCTTAAGCTTTTGATGAAAATAGATTCTCAGCTGGGTCTGAAGTACTTACGTGAGTCTCACCGAGTCACCTCCACAATCCACCGGTCTTTGCTGCGTCAGAACTCCAAGTTTTTTCCTTTCTGCTTCTGCCCTAAGCGAAATCTTCTAGGATTTTGTAACAACTATGTGATCAACTTGTGATATAATTCACTTCAATTCTAGTTCATAAATGCACCGCATCACCATCCGTGGACCGTCTTTCAATATTTTCATTGAAGAAGAACATTTATTTCAAATATTTTGAAGTTGATGATGCCCCAGGATGTCACATCAGTATTTCACCAATAACCATCCTCTCCACCAATGGACACCTATCCTTTGTTCTATCGGTGGGATGCCAGATAATATTTCCCTGATGCACCATAGTTCCGCCGATATACTTTATGCATTCGATAATTCATGCCCATGGTTATAATTC
Source organism: Sequoiadendron giganteum (assembly GCA_007115665.2). NCBI lineage: Eukaryota > Viridiplantae > Streptophyta > Pinopsida > Cupressales > Cupressaceae > Sequoiadendron > Sequoiadendron giganteum. Next base: position 604,532,203 of record CM021102.1, read on the forward strand.
ATATTTAATTTTGTTGACAACTTGACTCTATCGGTATATCGGGAGAGCACCTTAGGAGTCAGCCCGATAGAGTATTGTTACATCGATACTAGGTTGTGAGCTATTTTCATTGGGCCATCAGCGGGACTGTGATGGGGGTTTCTCGATGAAGCATTGTTAGGCCGATGGTATTGAATTTTGTTAGGAATGGGTGAAGGACTACGTCACTACAGAATTTCAAATTTGTTTATGGATGCAATGTGAATGTAGGCTATAATATGGATCTTGTCACACAAATTTCTACAATTTGCACTGTTCATAAAATCAAAGTGTGGTATATTTTTGTGATTATTGATAAAATTCGATAATTCATGCCCATGGTTATAATTCATGGTTAATTTTGTTGACAACTTGACTCTATCGGTATATCGGGAGAGCACCTTAGGAGTCAGCCTGATAGAGTATTGTTACACTGATACTAGGTTGTGAGCTATTTTCATCGGGCCATCAGCGAGACTATGATGGGGGTTTCGTCGATGAAGCATTGTTAGGCTGATTGCATTGAATTTTGTTAGGAATGGGGGAAGGACTACGTCACTATGGAATTTCAAATTTGTTTATGGATGCAATGTGAATGTAGGCTATAATATGGAGCTTGTCACACAAATTTCTACAATTTGCATTGTTCATAAAATCAAAGTGTGGTATATTTTTGTGATTATTGATAAAATTCGATAACTCATGCCAATGGTTATAATTCATGGTTACTTTTTTTGACAACTTGACTCTATCAGTATATCGAGAGAGCACCTTAGGAGTCATCCCGATAGAGTATTGCTACACCGATACTAGGTTGTGAGCTATTTTCATCTGGCCATTGATGAGACTATGATGGGGGTTCTGCTGATGAAGCATTTTTAGGCCAATGGTATTGAATTTTGTCAGGAATGGGGGAAGGACTACGTCACTACGAAATTTCAAATTTGTTTATGGATGCAATGTAGGCTAAAATATGGATCTTGTCACACAAATTTCTACAATTTGCATTGTTCATAATTTATGAATCATAAAATCAAAGTGTCGTTTAATTTTGTGATTATTGATATGTGGAAGATAAGTGGGGTGGACTCGGTGGAGGCTAGTTTCTTTGTAAAGAAAAAAAAAATTCCTTTTAAGAGATCAAATTTTAATTTTAATATCACAATTTCATGGATGATGGATTACTATATAATTTATAAAATATCATCAACTACAGTTTGACTTTGGCATATGATTCATGAAGTGCAATATAATATTAAATATCATGGAGTGCAATATAAAATAAAATATCCTGAAGTGCAATGATTCACAATTTATTTGAATACAATATAAAAAATCATCAACTACAGTTTGGAATATGATTCATGCAGTGCTTGATTGCAATGTAAAATAAGATATCATGAAGTGCAATGATTCACATTTTCAATGTTCATTGAATAAAATATAAAATATCATCAACTACAGTTTGGACTTTGGAACAATGGAAACTGATTCATGAAGTGCAGTAAAAATACCTAAAACCTGCTAATTCTCTTCCATTTCCCAAACGGAGTCAGGGTCCTCAAATCGATGCTCATCTTGAGATAAAGTAAAAGAGTCATCTTGATTCTGAGTCTGCTCTGCACTTTCTTCGACCTGTGTCTCAAATTCAACATTCATTGTGTGATTTTTGTCAATTTCAATATCATTGTCACCTGTCCTAGGCCCACTGCCACTGCCACTACCACCACCACTAGTACCAACGACTCTTGGAATTGGAGAGCCTATGTTGCACAACCCAATCCCTCTTCTTTCACATGTGGACCTCCAGATTGCGAGTGCCCTTTCAAAAGGATTTTTTTTTGACATTATACGCAGTTCCTTTCATCCTCAAGCAATTTTCCAAATTCTTGTCCACTTTGTTTCTTAACTTTGATTTCAAAAACCCCAATGTACTGAAAACTCTCTCATCCTCCACCGACCCCAATATCATTGTTTGACATAAATCAGCAAGTTTGAAATATTTTGACATCTAACCACACAATATTTCACTCTGACCTAAGCTTGTCCAAACCTTTTTTATTGATCCCGGTTCAAAGGGATTCTCCTTGCCCATGGATTTATACTGGTCCCTCATAGCTGTTGCAAAACTCCCACATTGCTTTCTAAGCTTATTTTCATTTAAAATTCCTTCTATTGTCTGCTCATTGTATGTTACCTTTTTCGAAAACTGTTCGATCAAGATTTTTACTTGATCATGAAAATATTTTGGGTTATCTCGGTTTACCCAAAATTGAGGATACACAATACCCATGGCTTCAAGTATTTCATGTTGAGGGAATCTTTCACAAATCTCTGAGGAAAGAGATTTTGCAATTTCCTTCAAATTATCACTAACATATTTAACAATGTCGTTAAAATCTTCCTCATTAACAAGTACTTCTCTTCTAGAGCATCTGGTTGTCGTACAATAGTACATTGGTATCTCATATCCACATACACAGATATATAAGTGGTTGCTTGCATTAAACTATAAATAATTATCAAGATTATTCAAATAAGTAATTTTCTGCCACATCAAATATTTTGTGCCTTCTTGTGTTAGATCTAGATATAGATTATTGAGGGCCAAGCATGTAATTTTACGTAGATTGGCATATTCATAAATATACATAGTTCTGTCTTGGGCTTTCTTCACAAGATTGTTCATCTCATCCAGAATGGGGAGAAGACTAGCTAAAGTCAAGAGTGTCTCTATATCGCTTAACCTATGTAAGAGGTCAGGAGCTTTGTCTATTGTGCTGTGATGCTCGTACATCACTCCAATCAAGGATTGATATTATGAAAGAACTCATTGCACTGGTCCATGCAGGGAGATCCATCTAGTATCAACATCCTTGAGAGGCTTGTTTCCAAGTGTTATTCTCTCAACAAAATTTTGAAATTTAAGGAAACTTTGGGACTTCGGCAAAATTATGCGTGGATCTCGCGAACTAGATTTTCAACTTTTGATACTGTAGGAAACTTGATTACAATTTTGAATGCTAAATTCATTATGTGGGCCATGCAGTGAATGCCAAGCATGTATGGTGCATAAGTAGTTTGTAAATTTGTGCAAAGACCACTCCTTTAACCTTGCATCACTGTAGCTCCATCAGCTCCTACACACACCAACTTTTTGGCAATTGTTAACTCATCCATACTTGCAATTTCATTCAAAGATTTCTTGACTAGTTCAAATAGATTTTGCGATGTTGAACTGTCCTTCATTTTATGAACACAAAGAAGATGAGCTTGGCAAACATGTTGTTCTACAGTATACAAATGCATACAAACCCAAGAAGTATTTTCTACCGCAGTAACTTCATCTAAAGATAATACAATGAAATTTGACTCTTTTACTTTCTCCTTTAAATCTTGTTTTTCCACTGCAGCAAGATAGTTCACCCATTCCCATCCAGCGTTTACTAACCAATGTGAGAAGGGAAAGAAGGGAACACTCAAATAAGATAATAAATCAAAATATTCTGGGTAGTCTGTCATAGGATGCCCCCTAGACAAAATATGAAAAACAACACTCATCTGAACAATTTTTGACAGATTTCTTGCTGCCATGGCTTTTCCAAAATGAGCCTCAAGTGTACCTTCACATTTTTTAATCTTCGGCATTCTATGGTTATGTTCTCCATAATCTGCGACATACTTAACATGAAGACATTCTTCCTTTGATTTCCATCATACGACTGATTGTTCCTTTCCGTCTATGATTTGTTTTTCGTAAACTTTACCGATATGCTTTTCTATAGTGTCAAGCTTTAGCTGCATCATCTCGTCTCTTCCACATTTCCAACCACAAATCTTACATTTGACCTATGTTGCCCTTTCAATATCGTTTTCGTTTGATACTCCCATTGGTTCAAGGAATGGGTACTTCGACAACCAACCAATTTGAAAATTCCTTGTCATTTCCCACTCGTGCCCCAATTTTGATTTGCCTTTTCTTTTCTTGCTACCAACATCATCCTCATCCAAGTCAATTATCTCATTTTGGCTAACTAGGGCATCCCTTGGAACATATTTTGTAGTATTGCCATCCTCATTTGATACATTTTGATTTAACTCAATGACAATCTCACCTTGACCTTCCTATGGCGGTGAGGTATTGTCAATGCCATCTTCAATAATATTTGGTGGAAGAGTTGATGGTGTAGCTCCACCTTGATCTGATGGATTAGAAGCTTTTCCAATTCCAAAGTAAGACTATATAGTACCTCCACGTTTTGGGCGTTTTGATGGCCTCCTAGTCTCTTCATTACCCTTAGGATTCTTACCCTTGCTGCTCAACATATTGATATCTCACTTCGAATAAAAGTTGGAAAAAAATGTCTTCTTGTTTAAGAAGGACAAACCGACAGAGAATATAGATCCCATTCCCTACTCAAAATCATGTTTAAGACTGAAGCAAGAATGGAAAACAAATAAAGAAATCTTATTATTATAACTAATAACTAATAACAGTATGAAGAAATGATCACTCACCTTTGAGTCTACGTTTTCGGGTTTCGTTGACTTCTGAATCGAGAAGTAGAACCTTAGAACCGAAAAAAATGTGTAAGAACAAATAACAGTTTCAATTGTATTTATATCAATCCATATTTGGCGAATTCCATGGGATTTTTAAATGGTATGTTAAAAATTTGGCGAATCCCGCGTGTTTATACAACGATATCTTGTAATTTTCAAGGTGAAATGTGTCCTCAAATGCAATTTTTTATAAATATTTTTGGCGAAATAGGTCCTCATAAGCAACTATTTATAAACTTTAATTGGCAAAATGGGTCTTCACAAGCGACTATTTGTAAATTTTAATTGGCGAAATGGGTCCTCATATAATGTTGTTTTAATAGTATTGGTGAATATGTTGGTGTTTTATGACATGCTCCCTGGGATTCCAGGTGAAAATATTAATCGGTCCATTGGAAACGCGTAGTCTGTTATGGCGAATTTATTGCCTAAACATGCCTCGTAAAAAAAAATCGTTGGCGAATGGACATGCATTGGACTGATAGTTCGTGAAATCCGGGCGATTTGAACACCCTGTTGGATACAGTAAATTCGCCAATTTTGATTTGCCCGATTCCTAGAATTCGCCAATTGGCGAAGATTCACCACTAAAGTTTTCCCTGGATAGTAGCAAGCTAAACCCCATGCATGACCCAATACTTGTTGACCCATTCCTGGAGCATGCTTTCAGGGGGAGTTCTCCTCACAAAATATCACATTGAAGTGAAATTTTCTAACCATTACAAGCACTATCAAATTCAGGGATGGACAAAACAACATTCATTGGAGATTCAAAATGTGTACCTCATGAAATACCTTCAGGAATCTTTTTTGAAGATGCTTGCTTGGAGGAGCCATTTTGCAAAGCCACCAAACAGTCAACACTAACATGAAATATTGGGTTTCAATCGTTTGAGGTCATATAAAGGATATACTAAAATAAATTGCAATAAATGCATGAGAATAAAGAGTTTTTTGCATCAAGGGCACATATTGAAATAAGGGGAGCCAAGAACCATGGAAAGGACACAAAACCTAGTAGAATGCAAACACAACTGGAACCTACCAAAACCTTGCTAATAAAAAGATACCAACAAAATGCAATGTATTTAAATGTTGCAACATTTTTAAATACCTATTATAGCTACACCAATAAATGTGGTGGAATAAAGTTTACAAAAGAAAGAATGTCACACCTCTCACTCCAGGACAATCCAAAATATCAACAACCAAGGAGACAATTGTTTATATGTATATATGCTATAATAGCTACCTCTCTACAACTTAGAGAAAAACTCTAGTAGTAGATAAACTATCAAATGTTGAAATCCTAGACTACTCTACACTTTGACCAATAAAAACCCAAATAATCAACCATTTGAATAAATGAAGAACTTTCTTATATAGATTGGTCATCTGGAAAATCAAACATTAAAGGAGATGGCATGTATATTTGCTTATGCAAAGACCACCCATGTTGTAGTTGTCATCATGGTAAATGTTGTGTGTCAGAATATCCCCTTTGAGATCCATGAAAATCTAAAACCATGAGAAAATCACTCTGTGTCCATTCACTATACCTCTTAACATTAATTATGTGTAGATACGTATGCAAAGACAAGGAAATCACCTAAAAAATATGCCAAGACAATAGTTTGGAGATGGCTTGTCAAATATTAGGCTTTGTGACAATAACTATAGTATGGGTTGGGTGTCAAGTGTCTCCTTTGGATTCATGCAAACTTGCATAAAGAATAATTTTTGGGTGCCATTAGATTAAATCTAGTGGTTGCAAGGCAAAATCAAGTCATTAATGGAACTCTAGACATCTAGGAGGGTAGGTAAGAGCTTTAACAAGAAGTGGCAAAAAATTTGGATTATCATGGGTTAGAGGAAAGCCATATCACATGTCAAGATCAAAGCAGTGGGGAATCAAGGAGGATTGAGAAATTGTGCCAAAAGGGACGAGGAAAGGGGGAAGGTCGATAGGGGAACTTTGATAAAGGACATGCTTTTGGGAAATCTAGATTAGAATTCGAGACGAGGCTTAACTTGGTACTGAGTTAAGGGGAGGCTGAAAGTTCGACTCTGATAAGTCGTATAAAGAAAATCAACATAAATTTGAACTTTCAAGATTGACTAGAAAGGGGTGCTTGAATAAGGAATGGTGGTACTTAATTTTTTTTTTGGGGGGGGACAATAAATTAGAGTTCGAAGCACACAGTTGCAATGGAATGGGTACCAAAAGTGATGGATGGATGAGGAAGTTCAAAAGTTTGACTCGAGACAAAATAAGGCTTTTATAGATTACCGAGCTTTGAAGATCAAGAAGAACTCATGTCGCATGCCACAAATGGCATTGAGGTATAGGAAAGTTTGATACTCTAATACAAGCAAAGAGGCTTAAAAGGAATATGTGAAGTTTCGAGAAAGACATGTCAAGGATGACAAGTTTGTCAAGAACACAAGGAGGTGAAATTTTGAAACACCAAAAACCAACACTTAAACAAATTTTATAAAGGCATGAGTGGGTTGTTGGTATCAATAAGGAGGGCATGCAAGTATGGACTTCCCCAAAAATTTGAAACTAAGACAACACACAAAAGCATTAAGACAAACCGCAAAAATAACCCAAACTTAATTTTTTTTTTTAAATCTACATTTTTTCACACTAAGTGGACCCATTTAGGATGTTTTAGATTGATTATAAACAATGGGTAAAATATGACTAAGACACACAAAGAGGAAATAATTTAAGAAAAATCTAACATTACAAATTTGAGTCCCAATATATTTCACTTTTTAATTTAGGTTATCACATTTAAAATTAGACCTATTTAGGATGTCTTAGATTGGTTATAAACAATGGGTGAAATACAACTAAGACACACAAAGAGGAAATAACTTAAGAAAAATTTAACATTACAAATTTGACTCCCAACATATTTTACCTTTTCACTTAAGTTACCACATTTAAGATTAATCTCACATAATACTAAGGCTTTTGACTTAATGGGAAGTAATGCTCATAGAATGGGAACCCAATGATTATCATCTATGGTTTGATTTGTCATTTTGACAAAATTTAAGCCTCTTTGGAGGAAATCTTAATAAGGGGTCTTATGGAGTTGTTATAGGAATAAAAGATTTTAGAAGAAGAATTTTTTTCCCAATGATTATCATCTATGGTTTGATTTGTCTTTTTGACAAAATTTAAGCCTCTTTGGAGGAAATCTTAATAAGGATTATCATGGGTTAGAGGAAAGCCTCATGGAGTTGTTATAAGAATAAAAGATTTTAGAAGAAGAAAAAATTATGTTATGAGATAATTTAAAATCTTTTACAAATTAATCTTTGAGGTAGGCCCATGCCATTCTTTAATAATATTTTAAAATCTATTCAATAATTTTTTATATTTAGCTATATAATTGTAAGTCTCACATTTTTTTGTTGCTAAAATGTAATTATAAGACTACCAATATCCTCAAACTTTAAAGTTTTAAGTTAGTAACATGCTTGTTATTATAAAATCCATACAACCCCTAGGTATCTAATACAATTCAGCAAGAAACCAGTAATTACAAAAAAAAGAAATCAGAGATGGAAATTCCAGTGCTGCTGTTCTGTTGCTATACATAACCAAGGTAGCGACCAGTACCAACTTCAACTTCCTGGTATGGTCAGTGGCTACGTTGGATGCTGGTCTTTACTTTACAAGTCCACCGAGTCCTCGGCCAGAATTTACATTAGAGTCTAGGTGCTGCAATGACTCTTGTCGAATGGCTCGTTACACAAGGAACAATGGTGACTACAACAATAAGCCATATTCGGAAAGGTATCTTTTTAATATAGACGACACAGCAAAATCATACAGGGGTAATTGATAATTATGATTCTATAAATAGTCGTTGGCCTGCCTGGGGAAATTCTAAATCGGGGTCTCCTATGAGACATTAATTTAATAAAATAACAGTTCCCTGATGGAATATTTTAATTTTTAAGAATCCCTTTTTCAGTTTTTCTCTTTTATTTTTTGCCAGCTGGACATAGTTTTGCTCGCCATTGGCTAGCTTTGCTCAAGACGGGGCACACTGTCCATCAATTATGCCTTATTGTTAAATCCAGGAAGTAGGAATCATCCTAAGAATATTAGATAGCTGCAGCAACTACTTAGACTTCAATTGTCACATTCCAAATCTGTTGCTCGCTGGGTTTTTCCAAAATTAGCGTTGCAAGGCCAGAGACAGAATCATATGAAAAATCAGTTGGTGAAGAGTCCACAAAGCATTTCCTTGGTCTAATAGATGAATAGCCTCCAAACCGCCCACATCCACGGATTCCCATCTGGATGGTTGCTGTTGGTACATGGCCACTGTCTTCAGAAGGTTTTACTGACATTCCTAACACTTCAGGAGTCTCCATAAACTCGTTCTGTATGTTTTGAAAGTGTATTTTATAGTCTAATGAGTTGATGGCACCTCCAGAATTGAACATGTCAATAAGACCAATCGGAGCAAAGGAGACACCTCCTGCTAAATTCTGCAAAATGTAAACCAAGTAGAGTTTTGAATGAAACAAATGAATGTTAATATTAAGCTTTTCTGTGTGACCTAATTAGCAGATGGTGCTTCTATTTAGGTGACTTCAAAGATCACTGACCTTTATTGGCGTTATAGTGTAAACTTCATGCTCCAATACTCTGAGTGTAATAGGTAAAGCAACATTCCTAGGAAGGTGCACAAGTTCACCTGCCATAAAATCAAACATTATAAATCAATTGTGCATTTAAGCTAAAAGAAAGCCTGCATTGTGTGAAATTGTTTCATGGCCATACCTTTGTGAGAATACACTACACAGTCCCCATTCCAGTCATTTTCAGCTACCTCTTCCAACAAATGTACATCATGCGCATGAATAGACCCTGATATCTCATTGGGGTTTGTATCATGGAATACACTTTTCTTGTCTAAATGACTCCAAGCAGCACCTTGACAATTAAATACCCCTAAAACTCCAGTATATTTGTTTATGTTCCAAATTTTTAACAAACTGCAAGAAACAATCACTGCCAAAATTAGCATAGAGTAAGGTGGCCAGACATTTAAGTGGATAATGGAGTCCACAATTAAATCATTTGGTGCACCATAATTTAAGGTTTAATTTTTTTAAGGATTCTCTCTCACCTTTTTCCATCACGGGTAGGATCACTAAATAAACAATCACATGTAGGCCGGCCGGGCAATTGTGCCCGCAAAATAGAACCATCTGGGAGAACGAGCTTCCTCAAAATATCAAAGTTGTGATAACCAGGCTTGTCACTGCATAAGGTCAGAGATATGCTCATAAATTTCAAACAAACTCTAAAATAACTATAAGTAAATTATTTAGGTTGAAATATGTCCCATTTTTCTCTGATCACTTGGTAATGTGCCATTTCAGGTATTGCAAATTTAAATCCAACAGCAAAATATTCTTGTCACTTGAAAAGTTGTCACCATTACCTAACATACACAGGGCAACCACCAACTGCCCTCGCAGCGGCATGGAATTCTCCAGCAGGATGAACACTCTGCAAATATTGAAATATTTTATCCGTCTTGTTTGCATAGAATAGACCTCTCAAATAAAAATCTAGAACTTCCCAGCACAACTACATCAATTCTTTGAATAGGAATTTGCTTACATGGAACATATCCCAATCTGGTAGCATGAACTCCCCAAGGAAGACACTGTTGTAAGCAACTGATGCAATGTGGATTGTGTGACTTACAGGATCCCTTGGAAAGAAATCATCTGAGGCTCTTACAACTGCTGTTTGCTTTGAACTGCAAATAAATAGGTGAAAGTGAGACTCCATTTTTGAGCTCTCTTAGAAGCCAATATACACAAAAAAGTAAGAATGAAAATCTTTAGAACCAAGCACATCTTTTACCAATAAAGTGCATCCGTGTTGTGGCTCATGCATGCAATGCACCCATTGTCTGGGAAATTTCTAGCAATAGAGGCATCCAATGCTTTATGGTATTGTGAAGTTAATGCCACTCTTCCACCAAGGCCTGCTCCAAGTGTCTCAAGGATGCATTGAACATCAACTTTAACCCCATCAACTCCAGCAGCAGCTAGGTAGCTGTGCAATTCATTATAGAACTCAAAAATCTTTGCAGGATTCACCAAACCAATTCCTTGTATGGTAAGAACATCTGAGTCCATTCCAGGTTCGTTGTTCAAGACACCTGGAGAATGTACAGGGTATTTGATAGCAGACTCATAATGTTCCATTCCAGAAACACCAGGCTTAACTCCTCCCCAATAGCCTGTGATTGAGTGCCACACATATACATATCTACAAGAATAGAGGAATTTTATAGCTCTATGATGGGAAGTGAATTAATCAATATCAGGTAGTTAATGGTATCATGGTATCACCATATACTTTAATATTTTAGAAATCAGTTTGGTTTTGCTTATAGTCATTGTCCAATAGTAATACTAATGAATCATTCTGTTGCCAATTTTACTCTATTGAATTAGCATTTTAAGGGTAAAATCTTAGATATGATACAGGTTTCATGCTTTCAGATACAACACAGGTTTCATGCTTACTTTAGATTGTGATTCTTTTTAGCTGTTTCAACCAGATGTTGAATGCCAAGGGCTGGATCTTCTTGCTCTTCACCTGCTTTTCCATTTTTTCCAAATTTGTAGTTCTCTTTGATGTGAGTTAAGCGCCTTAATGCCCTGAACAGCTCAAGATGAAAAGGAAGATTGATTTTCCATTAAACGTTCAGATTTCACAACAGGCAACTAATAACTATGTAACTTTTGGAAAGAAAACAAACTGTAAAATACAATGCTTACTCTTTATCAGAAGCATCTTCTGTTTTTTTGTCAATACCAACAGATTGCCAACCATCATCAATTATAACGAAGCGTGGTGGTGTTCCTCCTTCTGACAGACTGTAAGTTGATCATTGTAAGAAAAATAAATCAAATTCTATGATATGTATGCTAATCAAAGACAATAGCATTTCATACCAGTGTTCACAAATGAAGCAGGACCACAAAGGTCCTATATCAACATGTAGACCAATCAACCAATGCCAAAGACAGATTTGAATGCTTTAACATAACAATATATTTCACTTTGAAATTCCAAGGCAAAAATCAAGAATACAATAAAGAACACAAGAAAAGAAATTATAAAAGACCTTTGCATTCCAGAGTACACATTAACATTATTGCTCTTACCTCTTTAATCCCTCTTCTACTCCTCTGGCAGAGACGTCAGTGTAAAATGCATCCCAGGTACACCATCCAAACCAATCAATGAATCCAGGCATCTGCTGATTTCACAAGATTGTGAATTTATGCCAATCAATGGGGAAAAACTTCTCCCATGCTCTGAGAACAAAGATGAAAAAGATTGTAATATTAAACAAGAATCATGAACATCACCTTCTTCTCTTCTCTGTGACGGAATGAATGTGAGTGAAGCTCCACAGCTCTTGAATACAAAATGAAAAATATATTAGATATTTCCATTGCATATCAGATGATTTAATTATTTATCCATATTAAAATTATATATTCTCTTGTATAGGTTAATGTGTGTGTAAACCTATGCACTTAAACAGTGACAATCTAATAATTCTCTATAGTTAAATCTATCTGGTTTAAGAACCATATGAATTCATGAATGAATCTTAATCAAGCTACACAAGTCAACAAAAAGAAATCATGATACAAAATTGCACATCAACTCTTTCTAGAGAGAGAGAGAGAGAGAGAGATCTTACTGAACAGCCTCTGTAATTACTTTATATGGGTCTTTTCCAGCATGAATCAACAGGGAATGTGTGAAAGATGATTCTTTAATGGAAGGATCTCCTGCAATGTGGATTTGCAAAGAAAGGAATATCAAATTTCTAAGTAATTAACACTTTTGCATGACAGAGAGAATGGTTCTAGTAAATTAAACAGCCATAGTAGAATTTCCTCTACTCTTTACAGAATGAGAAGTGAAGTCTGAACCCTTCAAATGCCAAAATACAATTTATAACTTCAGCTGCCACATATTTCAAAAAAGATGTGCATTAATCTCATCATCGTAGACAATCAATTTGATAAATACTTGAACGAAATGACCTCCAAAATCACTACAATCAGTGTAAATGAAGAATGCATAGTTTGTCCCATTTGAATGGTCTCTTTTAATGCATAAAGTTGATTTTGTAGCGGTATATGTTGCTAATGTTTGTGGCATGTAGAGATTCTCTCAAACCTACTCTTTGAAGTATAAATGTTGGAAAGTGCAAGAATAGATGATCTGTTAAATAAATTAGATATTACAGGTTTTCCACTTCTAAAATTTGCCTTGCGGGTTCCTTTACCTTTGTCTGAGTGCCCCTATACTGCTTCTTTATAAACATCAGCACCGTGTCTTTGTTTTGAAGGCAATGTTTGGAGGTGTAGTTAGGACTTCCATAAAATTTGTAGCCACTATTCTTCTAAGCATGGCAGCATTTTGAGGCTGTCCAAGGTTTTGCCATCCAGGCAAACATTTGCTGATGATTTTGTGAAACCCTAAAATCTCTACTGAGCAGGATGATGTTTGCTGGGGATTCTTTCCTCGTGAATTGATGTTGGTTCTAATACTTTGCCAAATTTCAACCATTTTCTCAAATCTTGTCTTCTGAAAAGTGTGTGCCTGAGTAGAACCTGGGGAAAAATATTGAAGAAATGCCATCATACTTAAATCCCAAATCCATACCCATACCCTTACCTGAACCAGAACTGGCAACTTAGCTAAAAATTCAAGAGCCTAGAGGTAATGTGGAATCAGTCAAGGACTCAAACTAGAGATCTTTTTAAAAAATATGCAGTTCATTAGGTGTGTTTGTTCAAACAAAAACATTCAAATTGTTTAAATGCTAGAGGAAATGCATCTGAACTATTAATGCTAATCTAGCTGTGGAAAGTAAAGTGTAGAGTCAAAATTGCCATATTTAAATTAATTTTAAAACACATGGAGTGAATCTGGTGTTGGTAAGATGTGCATATATGCTGAATCTAGTAAGTTGGTAACTTCGGTACCTTGAGTTAAGGAAGAATTGACTGAAGGCATCTAGAATCTCTAGACTCCATTGATGACTACAAAAAATCCCACATTGTGATTCTGTACGAGACAAATCAAGACACCAAGAAAATCCAATGCATGGCAGAAAATGCCACTGTCCAAACCCTTGACAAGTGTATTTGAGGTTCTATCATTTTCACAAGTATTGAGATCATAATGAAGATATATTATATAAATTCTCTTACAAGCATGTAGATGATCCATGAATTCTAGATATTTTTCATATGACAAATCTTTTGGATGGATCTATGCAAGTTTTGTTAATAGATGTGTACAATATTGAAAAAGTACTCTTTGTCACTCATTAAAAGGAAACAGAAGTAAAGTTTGTACATTGCAGAAGTTAGAAACAACTACAAGAATACCTTGTCACGGTATTGATCTGACTCATAATGAGCCGCTCAAAACACAAGCTGGTTGCAAATTATGAGAGGCCTGTTCAAATGTCTATATGTATAAAGTACAAATTTCACTTCTCAAACCTTGTTGCTGACCATATGATTTTATGAATTTTGGAATCTTCATTAAAATAATTTACATGTAAACAAAACTGAAGTCATTGTTGTTGAAACAAAGCATTTTGGTTTTCTGCACAAACAAGGTCCTTCAACCCCAGTTATGAAGGTAAAGGAGAAAAAGGGAGATAAATCTGTACAGACATAGAATATTGACCAAGATAAACAAGACTGATAAGAAGTGCTTGATTCAACCTTAGTTTGGATAAAACACATGAATTCAATAAATGGAAAAACTGAATAAGGAAGTTAAATTTTTGTACCACTTTCAAAGCATAGTTCCATCTCATCTTTTTCATTTCCTTGCAAACATGCCCTAAATGCACCCTCCACTAGAGGCAGGAATACCGTGTAGACCATTTGCTCACGTGATCTCCAATGGATGCCCTGGTTTGGAGAGCATTCAGTCCTGGTTTCCAACAGCAAAAATTGAGTCTCGGGGGGAATTTCCCTTCCACAATCCCCAATTTTTTGTGTCATCCACCATAGCTTGAAGCGGAAACAAGAGAGAAATCGAACATCCCTGCACAGATTTTTTCCCAGATTACAAATTTTTTATCAACTTATCTTCTAAAGAGTTTCAGCATCAGTTGGTGACAAAATTTAGCTGCAACATTACATAATTTTTTCTCTTGTAAAAAAAAATATGGCAATGTCAACTGCTCTGTCAACTTGCAGTGATAGCTTGCATGGATCTCTAAAAGCCAAGACAATGCAAATGAAAGCTTGAAATTTAACAGCTTGATTCCAGCATCATATCTTTGGGTTGGAATATTTAGAAATGGATTCAAATACTCTGTTATGAGCAAAATCAGAACAACTTACTTGAGAGTCCCCAGAGGAATGACATGGCGGCTGTTACTCTCTGAAAACAGAGCTCCAACAAATAAACTTTCCTCGAGGCCAATTTCTGAGGCATGAGTAAATACTACATTTTCTGGAACACCTGACAGAATACTTTTCTCACTGATAATTATTTGATTGTCAGAAATTTTCACAGCTGACATGCTTGCTTTTTTCTCTTCTGCTTCTAGGGTAGATTGATGTTCAATTACTACCTTTAAGGCATTCTCCAACCTCTGTTGGGACAAAAAACAAAAAGAAAAAAATCTGGATAAACACATAAAGAAACAAGAAATGAAAGTTGTCCAAAGAGATACATTTAATAATTTAATCTTAACGATGCACAGTGCACACAGTTCCAACAGCTAGAGTAATGGTAAAGAGGTGCTGTCGCATGAGAGTAACCTAAATACAAAGTCCCACACTGCAAAAATGGAGCCCATAAATCCTAGGACATGCCTAGGATCTTATGAATCGTGAGTCTAGCAAATAAACTTTAATAGGAGACAGGTGTGTCCTTTGGAGTATATGGTGCAGGATGGAGATTTTTTGACTTTCAAGGACATCCGGTGTTCTTGGTGGCCATTTTGGAAGAGATAAGACTCTTACGCAGTTTTAAAAACAAAATTATTGGCCAAGCATGGGAAAGGAGGTAGCCACATATATGGATGGGTATATATTCTCAACTAGCCAATTGTAAGCAACACCGTTTGGGTGGCCACATATTTTGTGTTAAGATTCCCTTGAAATCAGAGCCTGAAGGTAAAGCTTTTGTTTTTTTTGTTGCAGATCATTTTTCTAAAAGGGTTCATTTAGTAGCTTGCAATAATCATGGGGATGCTTCACATTGAAGGATTGTTCTTCATAGAAGCGGTAAAGTTGCATGGATTGCTCTTCTATATAACCTGTGATAAAGATGCTAAATTCTTGTCACCATTTTAAGTATTCTATTGAAAATGTTGGCACAAAGCTTAGTTCTGCATACTGTGCTCAAATGGATGGAAAAATAAAAGTAGTATTCAAATTCACGTAAACATGTTATGCTGCTTTATAAGGATGGCCAAAAAAAGGGATTTGATGCTACCTTAAGCTGAACTTTCTCTCTACAATTCTGTCAATTGATCAACAAGGTGTTCTCCATTCAAGAAAGCATATGGACTCTCTCCTCGAGAAATGACTGAATTGAGGCCTTTATGTCTGCAGTTTGCAGAAGGGATGATGAACTTCTTTAAGAAGACTAAAGACATAGTCATCTGAAGATACTAGGGTATGAGTAAGGGTACTTGGTTGCCACTCGGAATCAGGAGTAAATGAATAAGGGTAGAGCTAAATTATATATAAATATAGTCACTTGGGGATGGAGTATAAAACTCTCCTAATGACTGCTTAAAATTTGATATTGAATAGCATAAAAAAGAATACAAGGAAAATGAAAATTGTAACAGAAGGGAAAAGAAGAACCACCAAGAAGGAGACTTGGTAATGGTGTATTTGCATGAAGACCAGTTTCCCATATGCCAATATAACAAATTTGCCTTTTGTTGGATTTTAAGGAAACTAAGTAATACGCTTGTCTTTTGGAGTTACCATCAAAGTTGGATGTTCATTGTTGCTGATTTGTATGATTACACCTACAAGACAACTTCCAAACTGAGATATTGGATTGCCCAAAAAGCCTTCTGAAATAGATTAAGAAATTATAGAAATGAACATGACTAGGATATACCGTCTTGGTGTGGATCCAAAGAATGGTACTTGGTCAAATGGAAGAACCAGGCATGAGCTAATGCTACCTAGATAACAGAAGCAGAAGTGGAGAGACTTGCACCTTCTTTGCTGGAAGAATTATGTCAGCAGGATATGCAGTTACATGCTTTCAAACTATAAAGGTTTGGTGCAGGGGCATACATAAAATCAGTCATCTGGATGTAGCTATATACCTAAAATATGATTGATTTCACAAATTGTTAAAGTCTTGTTTACCGTAAGACACATAATTAACACGCATAAGTTATTATCACATTCTTATCTAGCACTTCTATTAGTAGAGTTGAGGAAACAGTAGGTCTAACTGGACTTTCATGCAGAAAACATGCTAATTTAAGAGAGAAGAAATTTGCAATAAATGAAATTGTTGTTTCCTTGGAATAAAGAAATAAGAAAGGATAAAGAAATAAGGGGTGGAGATGAAATAATGGAATTTAGATTGAAGGACTCTTTATGCCGTTTTTAATTTTTTCCTAAAAATTTTGTGCTTGTAAATTTGGAGTTGCTTCTCTTTTGTGGTGAGGGTTTTTTGGGTAATGGAAATGGTTATATAAGTATGTAACCCAAGTTCAATGGGACACTGCAATAAATTGCCATAGGACTCTTTATACTCCGCTACAGCAATAAGGAAGCCCATAGTCTCAGATGCACACTATTTGGTTCAAATTTTAAGAAAGCTAAATGTGATAAATTTATTATTATATCAGGAAAGCAAAGACATTATTCATTTTTTCCTCGGTTCAAGGGTGAGGGAAGAAGGGTTTTCTAAGGAAATAGCAACCATAATAGTAGGCCATAGGTGTGGTTTTAAAAGCAGAGAAAATGCTTTAGAGATCGAAAATGCGGTATGACCTTTAATTTCTTACTGCGATAGGAAAAAAGCAACTGCTTTCCAAATTCAGGGAGACTGATATTTGTTTTAACTTTTATCCTAAAAGAAGGCTTCTGCACCGCATTAATCATGAAATGAGAAGCACTTCTTTCGATAACAAACTGCAAAGCAGGATTGACACTTGGTGAACAAGAAAAGTGATGAATTGGACTGCGCAAAGAGCTCCTTATGCAGGTACACTTGTATAAGAAAGAAACAAAGAGAATAAGTTTATTAATTATTGGTTTATTACCCACGCCCTGACAAATACAATGAGGCAGCCCAAAATTGGGGGAAACAATAAACAACTGATCCCCAATTCGCAACAAACAACAAGATTTTTGTTTTTCCTACTGGTTCGACTTAAGTTTAATCTATCATCCCTGTTCAAATGGTTTAGATGTTTCCGAACTCTATTGCCTACGCGAGTGAACATTTCCTACGAGCAACCTATGCATTTTACGAAACAAGGTATTTTTAAAAGAGGATCGAGCGTGAAGTTTACAGCATTACGTACCCGATTTGATAAAGCCCCCGTGAAATGCCGGGACAAGCTAGAACAGTTTCTGTCCCAACTCGCACAAGGCCTTCTGCAGCCAATGAGTTATGATTAACAAAAAATAAATCATAACCAAAAATAAACGATTTGGAAGAACATTTCAAGCACTGAAGTATACTTATTTCCTCTAAAACTTAATACGAAGTTTAATCAAAATGAGCATTAAAGCGGGTAGAATCAACCGCTTTGAACGAAGAGACAAAAAACAGACAATTTAAATAAAAATAAAAACTTATCAGACGGGAATCTTACCAGTAGGAGACAGAGGGAGAAATAATTCTATGGGTGTTGTTGATATTATTAAGATGGCATGTCCATCTGCAAAGCTGGCTTACGCTTACTTTCCTCGCCTCCATGCTGTTCTGCCTTCTTAATGTCTGTATATACACAATGTATATATCCTTTGGAGGATTTCAGAAGCAGTCGTGTTAGGTGCACAATGTAGCTCCCCAACGGCACCTTGTGGATTGCATCAACATTTACACACATCGTGTTTGCCATTGGCTCTGACGTGGATCCAACCAAATCTGACACAGAAAATTGGCAGGTAGTTACTGGTTACTAATATATTTATTTTTTCCCTCACGTGTTTCCATGTGAGAGAGATTATACATATAAATGTCAATATCAATATTGTTTATCAAGCAAGGGTTATGACAGTTTGTCACGGCAACTGTAACAAAAATAATAGATGGATAACACGTTTTCTTTGCCTTTTTTAAAATATTTAATTTTTTATTATTATTATCAAGAGGAATCGAGAGTATAGCTTAGCTCTTTAGAGGACGAGTCCCCTCTATAATTGAGCTACTTAAAGCGGCACTCGAGACCAAATAAATTGACAATAATTATATTGACACATGTTTAAGGTATTTTTTAGTTGCATAGTTTAGAAAAAAAAAAGTTGTGTATACAAGGATTATTTTGTGAATTTATATTGTATTAATAACAGTAGAGAGTTTTTGTAGATAATTGTGAAAAAAAATTGTATCAATATGTAATCAATAACACTTTATGATCTATAATCAAAATGAAAAATAAAATGGTTGAGTGTGTTTTGATAGTTAAGTTACATACTGATAAGGAAAAGCACTTCATGATTGAGCATGCTTCAATAGTTGTGAAGTTATTTGTTATAATAAATAATATATTAATATAATATAATTTTATTATTATTGTCTAAGTATACAAATGCCAATAAAATATAATAGTGTGTTATTCATACCATTTAATTAGTTTTTAAGTTGAACTTAATAAGTCATTAATACACAAAAAAATACACTTGTTTCATATTAAAATAAAAATAATGGTGATCGCCCTATTAATGGGGCTGGTGGAGTTGAGTCCCGAAATCGAGAAAGCGTAGAATAGCAGTCGCCTCAACCAAGGTGGTGCAAACTGAATTTTGATGAATCTTCAAGAGGCAACCTTGGTGTATCAGGGGCATAGTGTATAATCCGTGATTGGAACATGGCCAAGTCATCTACAGAGCTTCAAGAAATCTTCATAAGGGAATGAACAACGAGGCCGAAATGCAGACTCTCATTCTAAGATTGAAGCTAATCCTACAACTTAAAATTACTAACTTAGAAATTGAAGGGGACTCAACTCTAGTTATTATTGCTATCACACAAAGAACAACACAAAACTAGAAATTAAAGGAAATGCTTGATGTGGCACTAGAAATGGTCTCCCACTTGGAAGCTTACACAACAAATCACATATACCACAAGGTGAACAAAGAGGCAGATGCACTAGTTAATCTGGTGGTGGACAAGGTTGATCAAGTAATAATGGAGGCTAAGTGATCGGATCAAATAGGGGTCTTGGAAATCATAGCACCTAAAAGAACACATGGAGACTGTTTAAGTTAAGTGCATGGTGATTTGATTAGAAAGACAAGCAATTGGTGTTTTATCTTCTGCCAATCAATAGTCCTTTGCCATGTGTCTGAAAGAAACCAAAGATCACAAAGTACAAGTTAATCATTTCCCCACATAGAGTGAGATATAATCAAAGGAAAAATCATTTGGAGATCACTCAACCATTAATCCATACATTCGTCTTGGCTGGATCGTGTGAAATGGCTTGAGAAAGAGTTATATCTAGCAAATTGGGAAAGGGGAAAATCACTTTTGAAGTTTGACTAAGGATCTCAAACATTGCAACAATAGACACCAATAGGAGGATAATAAAAACATAAAATTGAAGGAACACAACCAAGTTTTCCTTCCCTATTTTTTTAAAAAAAAAGTAAATGTACATAGGTTTTCTCTTTTAGTAAGGTCCATGTACACCCAAGCTTATCGTCATTAATTATCTTCTTGAATGCATGGTATGTCTTGGTTCTTCATTGTTTATTTTTACTCTAGCTTTTTGAGTGTTGAGTTGCATTAGTGGGCTTTAATGGAGGGGGCTAAGAACCCCCCTACCGGCCCTCCTTCCAGTTTAGGGGAATTGAATGGTAATAACGACCATTCAAGATCCTTCCGAGATGTTGTGGTAGATGAAATCATTTCCTATTCGCTGGAGGCAAGGTTTCTTGTTATGTCGATTAGTGATGGTGAGGGTGTTGATGCCAAGAGAGGAAAGAAAGGTAAGTGTTTCTCCGACCCCAAAAATGCTTATCATTGAACCCAATTTTGAAATGAGGCAAAAAAAATTTACTGAAAGGGTTAGGCTTAAGGGGGTTGCCATTTTCATGTCAACAGTTGAATTAAAGAAAATTCCTGCCACAAAATTCCTTGATAATTGGTTTGTTAACATTTGGGCTAAGAAACTTGGGATACAAGTCTCCTTTGGTAGAGTGATTCACAAGGTTTTTTTTTAATCTTTTTGAAAGAACACCAAATGCAAGTTAATATCTTAAAAAGCCCTACTGGAGTGTAGGGAATTCTATGTTTAGGATTCTCACATGGTCATCTAAAGCCAACTACAAGGAAATAATGGCACTATCGTACCCTAGGTGGGTGCTCTTAGAAAATGTTCCCCTAGATATCTGGTCTTTCATACCCAAAATTATTGGGCCTATCGGAAGTGTAATTAGAGTTGACAGAGCCAAAGTTGTGTTCTCTCATATGGATGCAAGGGCTTTGGTGTCTTTATCCCCTAGTATTGAAGTGTTGAATACCTTAGGCATTAACCTAGATGATGGTTTACACGCCTGTGAATTAGAGTTCTTAGGTGGTCTAAACTCTTGTTACCTTTATCAGAGGGAAGGGCACATTCGAAAAAATTGCCTTATCCTTTGTAGGAACCCTAATAGACCCATTACTAAGTTTTAAAATATGGGAGGAGTGGCGTCACAAAATTTTGAACTAAGCCATGATGGCCAAAAAAAGGACAAATCATTCTTGGTGGACTCATGTGAAGATAACTTGGTTAATGTTGATAGTAAATCCTCCCCAATTAAGGAATCTAGGGAAATAGACCCTGACCAAATGCAAGTTGAGCACCTTATCCAAGAAGAGGAAAATGGAATTAACTCTCCTGATAACCAAAAGAAAAAAACTCCAAGTACATCAATGGAGATGCAAAACAAATATTTTTTCCCCTCTTGGGGGCATGAAGGATTTATCTTAAAGACCTCCTTTGCTCCTCTTATAGATAAACAAAAGGATATTGAAAATAAAAATGAAAATAAATTTGTAACAACTAAAAATAATTATGAAGATAATGTTGAACCCTAATGGGGATCATGGATAGCCCTGCCAAACAAGACTTCCCATCAGGAAAAATGGCTAATCCAGTTGCTGTAAAAAGAAAGGCTCAACAAATAGTGATGGAGAAAATTAGAAAGAATATAGAATTAATTAAAATCATAAAAATTTGAAACCAAAACAGATGGCGAGGGATTATGAGGAAATTGAGGTAAACATTAAGTCTAATATTAATTGTAGTGACCCTAATCCAAAGCCAAATCTAGGGAACAAGGGATATGCAAAAGAGCTAAATGGAAAACCCTCCATGGTGAAAACTATTATCTTGAATTTGGAAAATAGAAATTAGAGTCTTAGTAATCCCATAGGTACTAGTAACCAATTGGTTAGTCATGGTAATGAAAATAATGAAATTCTTTAATAGTGGAAAAACACTAACCAAATGATTTATAATACCTTTGTGGCTCCTAATAAGCTAGTTGAAGCTAGCAACCAATTGGTTAGTCATGGTAAGAAAAATAATGAAATGCAATTGCAACAAGAAAAAACTAACCAAATGATTTCTAATTCCTTCAAAGCTCCTAATAAGTTCATTTAAG
The DNA here is from genome assembly GCA_007115665.2 of Sequoiadendron giganteum. Classification (NCBI taxonomy): domain Eukaryota; kingdom Viridiplantae; phylum Streptophyta; class Pinopsida; order Cupressales; family Cupressaceae; genus Sequoiadendron; species Sequoiadendron giganteum. The sequence goes on from CM021102.1 coordinate 604,554,712, forward strand.
GATCTAGAAAATCAACAACCTATGATATTTAACCGCCATTTCTTTCCTAAGTTCCTATGGCATCCAAAGGTTGGACATAGGTAAGGAACTAGAAATTAATGTGAATGCAAATACTATAGGAAATGGCATGATCATGATAGATAAAAATGGTGTTGATCATCCCTCAATTCACAAGGACACTAAGGCCCAACTATTAAATGCAAACTTTGAAACAATAATAGAAATGATTAATAATTGGAATGTGGAAAAAAATGGAATTGATAAAGGACTTCTTGAGGAATCCTCCAACACCATTCTACTGGAAAGTTCTATTGGGTACTTGGAGAAAGAGGAAATCATTGATAGGAAACATGATTCCAATCCTGCCCTCCCCAATGCACCCAAAAGAAGAGGGATACAAAAGGGAAAGATTGTAGCCCTCAACAAAGGCAACCTTAATATAGGCAAGATCAAAAGAAAAAAAGTGTTGTCCTACCCACACCCACCTCAAAAACGTTGGAAGTTGAAGACAATGCTCCTAAATACTTTGAGTTGTTTAGGAATGAAAAAGTGCCCCTGGAAAAGCCTAATATTAATGAATATTTTCCTCACTTCATGGAATGTGAGGAGATTGGAGTCCCCTAACAGAAAACACATTGTAAATTAAAGAGGTTTCTCAATCTCAAAAAAAGTAAGAACTTTGTCCTTCTGTAGGAGGTAAAGACAATGGTTTTACTCTAGAAACCAAATTGAATTTTATTTGGAACAACTCCTCCCACCTAGTTACTAATCATGAGAAAGGTAGGGGAGGGACTACCATTCTAATGGATAAAAAATGGGCTCAATATATAAAAATATTTGGAACCTCCCCTTGCAACAAAGTTGTTTGGGCCACATTTGAGAAAGGGAATGATAGATTTGGCATTTGCTTAATCTATGAAAGGATTGACTTATGAAGATGATTACTCAGTCTTCCCAAGGTCCCTTGGATCCTTGGGGGAGATTTCAATATGGTTGAAAATAGTGAGGACAAGGAAGGAGGACTAGGCATGGATTGGAAGTGCAATTAGAAGCACTTATAGCATATATTGAAATCCAAATTGAATCTTCTTGACCCCTTGGAAGGGATGAAAGGCAACAACAATAGCATATGGTACACCTAGTGTAATGCATAAAAATGTGGGAGAAGGATATACTATAGGTTGGATAGATTTTATGCCAATAGGTACTTTTTCAAATTTGTACCCCTTAATGAAGGGAATAAAGTGTGTTGCAAGGTGTGTGCCCTTGGTCTCCTTGTGATGTGTAGTGCAATTCTCGGGTTTGTGACATGGCTTAACCTCTTGTTATAGATTCATTAACTTAGGCAGTTGTATTAGGCATTAACAAGTTGATCTTTTGGTGCAAAGACAACCGTCTTTGCAACAATTGGTATCAAAGCTTGGGTCATGGGTTTGAACCCCTTGCTTGCACTGGGGGGATTGTTGAAAGGTGTATTCCCGTGGTCTCCTTTCTTTACGTAGAACAACACTTGGGTTCATGAAATGGCTTAACGCCTCTCATAGATTCATTAACTCTAGCAGTTATCTTGGGAATTAATAGGTCAATCTTTCAGTGCATCAGAAATTGTCTTTGTGATATAGTGTTTATCCATATACTCTCTCTAACCATCACCTTATAAAGGTCAACATAATTCTAAACAATGGCAAGAAAAAGGAAGCAAAAAAGGGGAGAAATTCATCCTCGACACAAGTCTATTAAAGGACAATGACTATAAAGTAGTCATAATCACCCCAAAGAAGATCAATAAATGGATGATGAGGAGCTAATTGCAATTGAGAGATGAGAGCACAACGTTATTGGTTGGAAGAAACTATGTCAAACCATAGGAAAAATGGGCTCTGGATAACATGAGGCTAAAAAATATCCTCCAAGAGGAGTTGCTTAAGGTTTAAACCAATGTCCAAATGGAACCTTCTAAGGAGAAGCTTTGTGAAGAACTAAATATGGCCAAAATTTCCTTAAGAAGGCTGCAAGTAAATAAGATACAAGGCATGAAAGTCAGAACCAAACCAAATTGCTTGGGTAATGGGGACAAAGGCACAAAATTCTTCTTTAGGTAAATTAAAGAGAAGGGATTGAAAGATCAAATATGGCATGAGGGTTTCCTTCACTCAGATCAGAAGGCAATCCTTGAACATTTTTTCTCTTTTACAAGAACCTATTTACATCTAAAGGAAACAACGAAGAAATTCTCCAGGCTAGGGCATTCATTAAGCAAATGATCCCCAAAAAAATTCTAAAGAAGATAGATTTAGACTATCTAAGAGATATCTCCAAAGAGGAAATATTGAAGGCCATCAACTCTATGAACAATGATAAATCCCTCAAGGTAGATTGGTTACTTGTGGATTTCTACAAAACATTTAGTGATTGGATTTGTGATTATTTACTTTTAGTGTACTCAGAGGCCCTGAATAAGGGATACTAGGAAAGAGTGTCAATAAGGGCCTCATAAAGCTACTGCCCAAATAAGGAGACAAAACTATTATAAAAAATTGGAGACCAATCACACTTTTGAATGTCTCGAACTATAAGATATTGGAAAAAGTAATAGCCATGAGATTAACCAATATCATACCCAAATTCATAAACAATACTCAAACCAGATTTATCAAAGGGAGGTATATACTAGAGAACTTAATAAGCTGGGAGGCTATGGATTGGGTCAAAAACTCCATGTAAAACTCAACCATTCTCCTATTGCACTTTGAGAAGGCATATGATAGGGTGGAATGGGCTTTCCTAAGGTCAACTCTAGAGGCATTTGGATTCTCTAATGACTTATGCAATATGGTTGATATGCTCCTAAACGATGCCACTGCACAAGTGGAGGCTAATGAAACCCTATTTGAAGTATTCAAGCTAGAAAGATCTATTAGACAGGGGTGTCCCCTAGCCTTGGCCTTATTTTTCATTGCATCTGATGCAATTCATTATCTGTCGAGAGAATCTTGCATCTCCCTTAAGGTCAAGGGTTTAACACTCACGAATAATAATGAGCTTCTCAATATCTAATTCACAAATGATACTACAATTTTTGTGGAACTAGAAGAAGGTAACTTAAATAGTCTAATGCAAAAGCTTTACTTTTCCTGTAAGGCTTTTGGTGCAAGGATTTCAAGTGCAAAGTCCATCATTCTAGGATGGGAAAAATCTCCCCCTGAATGGCTAAGAAAGTTTGACTTCTAGTGGGGAGGCCCCAAAAGCAAGTCATGTACTCGGGGATCCCCTTCACTATCAACCTTAACTTAAAAGAGATGTGGCTATGGATCAAGGAATATATATATATATATATTGATGGATAGAATAGACAATACCTTTCTATTGTAGGCATAATCGAAGTCTACTAGAAAATCCTATCCTCTTATACTATCTACTTTGCCTCAATATGGTTTGTCAATAACTACCAAGTTAATGAGATTCAAAAGAAGATTAGAAGTTTCCTATGGTCTGATGGGAAAGGGAAAAGGAAAACACACTCTGTCAAGTGGGAATGGTGCTACCTGGAGAAGGTACAAGGTGGGATAGGCTTAAAGGATCTAAAAAATCATGGCACAACACTAGCTGCCAAATGGATTATCAAGGCCTTGCAAGGAGATGAGCCCTATAAAATATTGGCGAGGAAAAACATTTGGCTCGTTGTGCCTTATTGGGAAAATGTGTCTCAACCTTGCAATTATATATGGTTTATTGTTGATAGGATGTATGTATATATATATATATATATATATATATATATATATATATATATATATTTCCTAGTTACATCGATAGGTGTATACAATGGCAGCAAAGAAAAATGTGAGTGTGTCAACTTTTTCTAGAAACTCCTAAAATGGCCAACATACATTAGATAATGATATAATGTAAATCTAGGTAATTCATTATTAGGTTAAATTAAATCTAATCATAGATATTTTGTTGGCCTGCCTTGCCCTAGAATGTAACCCTATTTTATGAGGGCATTTTATTATGGCTACAGTAGAGACGGTGATGTATTCTAAGAGTCTGATAGCTATTGTGTTGTCTCTGGATCTCTGAGTGGTGATACTCCTATGAGAAGCTTTCTCTAAGTATATTGTAATCTTTGTGATTGTTGAATAATATATTGGGTGGCTTTTGGAGTGGGTTTTTCCCTCGAAAGGGTTTTCCCCATGTAAATCACTGTGTCATGGTTTGCATGATATTTATGTTTATTCTCTTTAAGTTTTTGTAATTGTTAAAGATCTATAAAGTTTTACATTATTCTCCTCTCAAGATTAGTAAAGGGAGTTGTTCAATTAATTTAGCTTCTTTACAAGTGGTATCAAATCCTGATCACCTTTGGTTTCACTTGTGGGTTGTTGGGTTTTTTGAACTAATCTAGATTTGAGTGGGAACTTGTGAAGAAGACACTTTGTGATCTTGTTGCAGGAATATTCAGATAGCAAGCTCATCAAGGATAATAGAGGTGGATAAATTTTCTAGAAATATTTTTGAGATGTGGAAGCTAAAGCTGGAGGATTTGATGATAGATCGAGGTCTGTGGGATGTTGTTGATGAGAATGTTTTAAGGCCTACAAATCCTACTCAGGCTGCTCAATATGATGTTATAGATTGTAAAGCCAAGGGTCTAATTAGATTGTTCTTGGAAGACTCTATTTTAATTAATGTTCATGAGGAGACCTCTGCACATAAACTATGGAAGAAGCTTGGTGAGATGTATCAAGCCAAAAATTTAGTGGATAATATTTTCTTGAGGAAGAAGTTGTATTCCTTGAGAATGGAAGAGGGTGGACGAATAACAAACCACCTGGAAGCATTCAATATTTTGGTGGCTCAGTTGGCATCAGTTGGTGTTAAAATGGATGAGGAAGAGAAATGCTAGATCTTGCTTTGTTCTTTGCCCGATTCGTGGGATTCTCTTGTGATGGCTATTGGGATTACTTCTATTATATTGATGACCGAATATGTGGTGAGTTCTTTTCTTTCTGAAGAGACGAGGAGGAAGGTATCCATCACTTCCAAGGAGGCCCTAAATTTTCGTGGAAGACCTAAGGAAAAAGGAAAGAAGAATGAGAAGTGTGAAAAATCCAAATCCAAGGGGAGATCTAAATCTCCTGGAAAGTCCAAAGTTATTTGTTGGAACTGCGGCAAGCCTAGACATGTTCATAAGGATTGTAAAGAAGAAAAGAAGAAGAAAAGAAAAAAAATAATTATGATTCTGAGTTCGAGAAGGAAGATGGTGATGCATTCATTGCAGCTTTGGAAACTTGTGTAGGCAATGATGCATGGTTATCTGACTTAGGTGCATATTTCCATATGACCTTTAATAGAGATTGGTTTTCTGAATATGAAGAATTTGATGGAGGTAAGGTTTACTTGGATGATGATTCTCATTTAGACATTGTTGGTCATGGTAAAGTTAAAATTAGGTTTCTTGATGGTAGAATAAAAATGATTAATGGTGTGCTGCATATCCCTAGATTAGCATGAAATTTGTTATCTGTGAGTAAACTAATAGATGCGGGTGTGCAGGTAGTATTTTTTAATGCAGGATGAAGATGTTCAGAGGTGCTATGGTGATTGCTAGAGGTGTTAGATATGGCACAATTTATAAGATGGATGCATGCACTATTGAGTGCAATAATACTTTCATGAAAATAAATTTTGTGGAAGAAGTGAGGGTTTCACCTTCAGTAGATGATCATGGCTTTTGAGTACCCATAGGTGCTCTTTCTTCTAAATCCAAGTTACCTATAGAGAAAACTATGTTATGGCACTAGAGACTTGGCCACATTGGAGAAAACGGTCTAAGGACCTTGAAAAATAAAAACCTTGTTGAAGGTCTGTCTGATTGTAATCTTGAATTTGATTTTTGTGAGCATTGCATTTATGGAAAATAAAACCACATTCAATTTTACTTGAGTTCTCATAAATCTTGTGGTGTATTGGATCTTATTCATTCTGATGTTTTTTTCTTGTAGATGTTCCTCTGATTGGTAAATCCACATATTATGTTTCATTCATTGATGATTATAGTAGAAGGACATGGGTATATTTTTTAAAGAGTAAATCTGAATTTTTTAGTCGATTTAAAGAATTCAAAGAAATGCTTGAGTTGTAGACTAGAAATAAAATAAAATGTTTGAGGAACAATAATGGCAGTGAATTTTTCTCTAACAATTTTGATAGATTTTGTAAATATTGTGGTATTCATAGACAAAAGACAACTTCATATTCTCCACAACTGAATGGAGTTGCAAAAAGAATGAACAGGTCATTGATGAAGAAGGCTATGAGTATGTTGAGTGGTGCTGATCTAGAACAAAGGTTTTGGGCTGAAGTTGTTGCCACTGCTTGTTACCTGATTAACAAGTCTCAGACATCAACTCTTGTTGATAAGACGCCTGTAGAGGCATGGTCGGGTTGCAAGCCTTCATTAAGACATCTTAGAGTTTTTGGTCAAGTGAGGCATATGTACATGTGCCAAAGGAGAAGTGAACAAATTTGGACAACAAGGATGTGAAATGTATCTTCATCAGATACAATTATGGTGTGAAAGGATACAAGCTTTGGGATCCTATTGCAGAAAAGGTGATATTTAGTAGAAGTGTTATTTTTAGAGAAACTAAGCCCACTTTTGTTACATTACAACCAAAATAAAGTAAACAGGAAGATGTGATTCAATTTCCTTCTACACTTGAGAAATTTGAATCAAGGACCAAGGATAGACAAGAAGATGAGGAGAGCTCATCTAGCTCTGGATCTTCAGAAGAGGAGGAAGAACCTCCAACTCAGCTTGTTTGTAGGTCTACAAGGCATAGACAACCATCTGAAAGGTATTCACCTGATGATTGGAGATGGATTTTTGATTTGAATACTAAAATGGATGAACCCAAATCTATAGAAGAGGTGCTAGGTATGAATCATGTAGAATCTTGGAAGATTGCTATGGATGAAGAAATGGCATCTTTGAAAAATAATGATATGTGAGATCTGGTACCATTTCCTGAAGGACGATTTAACTTGTTGGTTGTAAATGGATGTTCAAGAAAAAGATTGGTTCAAATGGAGGTATTGAGAAGTACAAAGCAAGGCTGGTTGCAAACAATTACTCTGAAGTTGAGGGTGTTGATTATGGTGAGATATTTTCTCCTATTGCAAAAATGACATCCATTATATTTTTGCTTTCTATTGTTGTTGCTTATAATTTAGAGGTTGAGATAATGGATTTGAAAACTACTTTCTTTCATGATGATTTGGAGGAGGATATTTATATGGCATAGCTGGAGCACTACGTGGTGAAAGGTAAAAGTAAATTGGTTTGCAAATTGAAGAAATCTTTGTACGACCTAAAATAAAGTCCTAGGATGTGGTACTAGAAATTTGATACATATGTGTTGAGTTTGGGAATTGAGCATTCTAAATGAAATCATTGTGTTTATTATAAAATTGATGGCGATTTTTTCCTATTTATTGCATTATATGCTAATGATATTTTATTTATTGGAAGAGGGAAAATTATTATTTTAGAACTAAATCTCAACTTGCTGCTAAATTTGAAATGAAAGATCTTGGTGTAGCTAAACACATTCTTGGGATGAAAATTAAAAGAGATAGAGTGAACATAAAGCGATGGATTGGCCAAAGTAAGTATGTCAACTCAATTTTACAAAGGTTTGATATGTAGGATTGTAGACCATTATGTGTTCCTATTTAGTTGGAACAAAGTTATTTATTTCAGATTGTCCAACATCCTCATCAGAGATGGAAGACATGAGCAGAGTTTCTTAACATAGTGCAGTTGGAAGTTTGATGTATGCTATAGTTTGTACTAGACCAGACATTGCCTGAGAAATTGGAGTTCTTTCTAGATATATGTGTAATCCTAGTAGAGTTTATTGGGATGTAGTTAAAAGAGTCTTCAAATGTTTTTGGGGTACCTTAGATTATTCGTTATGTTATCATTGTAATATGACTGGAGATGATATTTCCCTTGATATTCATGGTTATGTGGATTCAGACTTGGCAGGTGATGTTGATAATAGAAAATCCACCATTGCTTATGTGTTTACTTTATTTGGTGGTGCAATTAGTTGGATGAGTAAGCGATAGGTTGTGGTTGCTTTGTCCACTACTGAAGTAGAGTATATGGTAGCTACTCATGCTTGTAAAGAAGTCATTTGGCTTAATAGGTTGTTTTAAGATATTGGAATAAAACAAGGTGCGATAACAATTTATTACAACAGTCAAAGTGTGATATGTCTAGCCAAGAACTAGAAATTTCATGTCAAGACCAAGAAAATTGATGTACAATATCATTTTGTTAGAGATATGGTTGAAGATGGTAGGGTGAAGCTAGTTAAGGTAGAGACTTTGTTGAATGTTGTTGATTCCTTAACTAAGCCTATGAGCACAAAGAAGTTCAGATGGTGTTCAGAGACTATGGGCCTTTTGACCCCTAGCAATTAAAGAGACGATGTTTACACCCTCATGTTGCTCTTGCAAGGTGTTCAATAAGTGGGAGAGTTATTGGGAAAATGTGTCTCAACCTTGCAATTATATATGGTTTATTGTTGATAGGGTGAATATATATTTATATATATATTTCTTAGTTACATCGATAGGTGTATACGATGGAAGCAAAGAGCAAAATGTGAGCGTGTTAACTTTTTTTAGGAAACTCCTAAAATGGCCAACATACATTAAATAATGATATATAATAAATCTGGACCATTCATTATTAGATTTTAAATCTAATGGCAAATATTTTGTTGGCTTGTCTTGCCCTATAATGTAACCCTATTTAATGAGGGAATTATATTACGAATGTGGTAGAGACAATGATGTATTCTAAGAGTCTGATAGCGGTTGTGTTGTCTCCAGATCTTTGAGTGGTGATACTTTTGTGAGAAGCTTGCTCTGTAAGTATATTGTAATCTTGGTGATTGCTGAATAATATATTGGGTGGCTTTTAGAGTGGGGTTTTTCTCCTAAAAGGGTTTTCCCCACGTAAATCATTGTGTTGTGGTATACATGATATTTATGTTTATTCTTTTTAAGTTTTTGTAACTATTAAAGATCTATAAAGTTTTGCATTATTCTCCTCTCAATATTAGTGTAAGAATTTGTTTCACTACCTTAGCTTCCTTACATTCCTGAACAAGTGAAAACATGGAAAATGTTACCTTTCAGTGATCTACTCTTTTCCAAGTACCCAATAACTCCTACTAGCTCAATGGTGTTTAAAAGCGTTTGGAAAGCTTGGGATTTGATCAACGATAACATTAAAAAATCTCAATTAAATGAAAATAATGGCAAGTTAACACATCTTAGTAGTTCCATATGGTGGAACTTGGAACACAATGGCAAGCCTCTTGCACTCCTTCAAAGTAGCTCCGCCAAAAAGTGGGCCCAATCTAGAATATAAACATTTGATAATATCATGCACAATGAATAGCTTAAAGAGTGGGATATACTGAGAGAGGAATTTTATCTTCCCCACTCAAACCTAAGAACTTAATTTTAAAAGAAGCTTACAACGATATCCAACTGCTTGCAAATTGTAATCCAAATCTTGATCTACTCCATGATTTCAAGTGGCAATGCGAAATCACCTTGTCTAACTTAAAAACTAACATAATATATAAGGACCTAACAACCCTACCCCATTATTTGTGCATCTAAACATAACCTAGAAAGTGTGTCTTGAGGGTAAAGTCTAGCAAAAAAATCTCAAGCTTACCTGGTCTAATATTGTGAACTCCAAAAAAGCCTAGTTCAGGTGGCTAATTTTGCTTCAAAGAGTTCCATATAAAATGAACCATAATGATATTGATATTTGTGGTATTTATAGAGTTCCTGAGACTGTTGAAAATTTTCTTTGATTATTTCTATGCTAATGAAATATCGAAACTATTTTGTAATGATCAGTTAATTTGGGGTGAAAATGGAAAACTAAATTGGAAAAAAAAAAATATATTTGACATTAAATTAGATAGAGAAGTTAACCTTTTTTTGTTTTGTCTATCAAATGAAATTATTTTTCACATTTGGAAGGCAAGAAATGAGGATAAGTTTAATGGGTGTAGGAGGATGCTTACTGAGTCTTCAAAAAGACTCACAATGATCAATGTTACTATGTAGGTAACCATAACCATGGAGTTTTCAATGTTCAAATTCATGAAGCTTTTGGGTGATGGAACTATTTGGGTTAGTAAAGAGTGTTGATGTGTTTTTTAGAACACCTTCTCAACACAGGTAATGCATAGGTGCATCAACTCTCCTGAAAGGAAATCTCCAACACAAGTTGCTGAAAATTACCCCAAGGTCTCTTGGGTGTTAGGTCATGACTTGTATGGAATATCTCGGTTGATGTTTAATGTGATCTTGCTGGTAATCATAGGGTGGATTTACAGAAATTAGACTGGAAGGAAGTTGGATCTGCAAATGGAGTTTTTAAGGTGGGAAAGTTGTGTGTTTACTGGAGCTTCAAACAACACTCTTGAACTCCATTTTATCATTGAATTTAGCTTTATAATGTGCAATGAACCTTAACTTAGGTTACTTATTGAAAAAAAAAGAAAAAGGGGTAGGGAAGAGAAAAGGTTCCTGGACCTAAAACTATGAATGAACAGTGATCATGGAGGTTTCCACTGTGGACAACTTCCTTAAAACAAAATTTCACTTAACCAAAAAATTTATCAGTATCATGAAATCTGTGCTATCTTCTAAGGACTGCAAATATTTTACCATTCATTCACCATGTACATGCATGAAGAAAGATAAAAGGTTTGAGGCAACTTTTAATTTAAGTCCAGACTAACTTTACACAACCATCTACCAGCAACAAACAACCAAAAGTATGAACTAGGGAGGCATCTACACAACATAAATCTTCACAACCATAGAACAACATTACCAAATCTACTAAAGCAAACTGAAAATAACTATAAAAACAATGTAAATCTAACTAAACTAGCTAACTATTGGAGATGAATAATGAAATATGCAAAGAAACTCAAAAATCCACCAAAGTCAATGTATTTCTATTAAATTTTTTGCAACATATCATTACAACATTTCAACCCTCCCTTGAAAATGAGAGGATACTCACTATTTATAGTATCCAAAAAGTAGAGCATGTGGCTAGGATTGATTTACATTGTGTGGCCAGGATTCACTACAAACTAGGGTTCCACCTACCCCCCAAAATATATTACATTTTAAAATACAATTTTGTCCTTATCCCTATTTTATCTTCTAGTGGCAACACTATATCATTTTGTCTTTTTGTTGATTGTCTTTGCTGCAACTATTCTGTTATAAATTCTTCACCAATAATAGGGTTTCCTTCCCGCTCCTTCAAAGCAGCATACTCCATGAACTTCAGAATCACCGGATGGAGTTTATCAACTTCTATAATTTCATATCACAGCACTTGGTAACTCCATTCCTTGGAGTTGTCAATGGGCTTTTCCCAGTCTTCATCATACTTGGCAGCATGGTCCATGAACAACTTAGACTAGGTGAAGGATTAGGCAAAAAAAATCATGAAATCAGTGGTAACCTAACCCAACATTCCATCTTCTATCCTCTTTTGGAAATGAGGCTTTATCTTCTCTAGATTGACTTGGATAATAGGCACATCGTACCCTGTCATTAGCTTCAAGTATCGACTGCAATCTGCCCAAACCTCCTTGGCCCAATCGATATCTAGATTTACCTTTTCAAGCACTTTCTCCAGCCTTCCTTTTTGATTTTCAAAATCTCGCTTCCATACATCCATTAACCAATGATCATCCTCCTTGAATGCAAACTCTTTTTCCCAAATCTCGCTTGGCAATTTGAGGATAGCCTCAGTCTTCGGGTAGGTAGACTCATATTTCCTTGGGAAGTCAACGTAGAGTTTCCTTGTACCCTTAAGAGACTTTTGTACATCTAAAAACTTGTTTTCTATTTGAACAATGTGATTTATGCCCATGTTTCCAGTATTCAAGACCTGTCAGAACCAACTCTCTGTGGTCTTATCTAGGTTCCTTCTTCTTTCGAGCTTGTCTATTTGCTCTTTGGACAATTTTTTTGGAGGGGCCAAAGATGTCATAGGCTATTCTTCTATTGATGACCATTGCTCGATGTAGGCTGTTAGATTAGCCACTTGTGCTTTGAGTTCTTCCTTAGAAATCTTATCTTGTTGTATCAGGTGCACTACCACGGCGACAAACTCGTAAAGGTGATCTACTTTCTGTTCTCTAGTAGCCATCCCCAAGTCAATGGTGGAGACGTTGTAGATTATTCCTTGTTCTCCCATGACTAGCATAGCTACCTATACTATTCTGGATCTAGAAGCATCCATTGTCACCTTTGATATGATTTTAGGCTTCTTCTCCTTCTTGGTGTTGATCTGAGATCGGGCCAAGATAGCCTCTAGTCTTGCTTTTGGATCCTTCGGAGCAGGAGTTTTCTTCTCCAGTTTCCTTTCCAACCAATCGAGCATTGAGGAATTTTCTTTGGGTGATTCTTGGTCACCTTCCTTTTCATCTTTCCCAATTACAATATATTTACCATTAAGAGCTTCTTGCTTTGTCCCCACATCCTCCTTTTCCTCATCAGAGTCTTGGATGAACACTATGCATTTGATGGGGATTTTAGTGTGCAAGCATTCCTTAGGGTTGTCTTCCCCTTCAGTATATTTTTCTTCTTTTTCTTCATCATGCCCATGCTCCTTGAGCTGCTCAATCTCTGAATTCTTATGAGTTTCAACCTCTTCTTCAGGCTTATCTTCTTTATTTTCCTATTCACCATGAGGGAGCACCTCTTCATTATACTTGGGGTTGTAGTCACGTTCCTTCGTTGGAGACTTATCACCCTCTACCTCTATGGTAGCAATCTTTTCTTCAATGATAGGCTACCTTTCAGCCTCCTTCTCTTCAATTTACTTGAGTTGTTTGGCTAGCTCCTCATCAAGCTCGAGGTCAGAGGTCTCTTCAATAATATTTTCATTTAAACCCTTTCCATCATCACCAAAGGATTCATAGACTACCTCATCAATTACTTGATGCTCATATATAGGGTGCTCATGGTAGTCGTCTACCTCTTCTTCTACTCTCTTAGTTGTTTCTTGTTGTTGTTTTTCCAACTCCTCAAAAATTTGCATAGTAGCCTCCATTGAGGGCAGCTTGGTAGGAGGAGGAGGAACTATGATGTTGGTTATTTCTCAGGAAATGGCAGCCTACATCGCGGGATTCATGAACATTTTAGAGAGTTCCAACGGTATGTTCTACATATACTTGGTGAGGGACTCTGGGAGCATGAGAATAGGTATTGTAGTTATTGCGGTGGTGGTTGGAAGAGAAAAAGTTGGGGACATGGATGATGAGGAAAGAGGGGAGGTGGTAGCTGAGGAGGAATCCACCGATATGACTTGTGTCATGGGAGAGGTAGAGACAAGGTGGATAGAGATGTCCATCACGGGTGGAGAGGTAGCGACTGTTGTGTGTGGGATAAGTGGGGTGGAAAGTATGCATAATTTGAGAACAACTGGGAAAGAACCCAAAAGATTTGCAGTAGAGATGAAGCAGATTTGAGCTCTTGTGATGAAGTACCCTGACAAGTTGAGGAAGGAATCCATATGATGTTGTATTGTTGGATAAGGAGGTGTTGCAATACTTATGCTGGTTTTTTAAATGAATTTGACCTGTGAAGAATTTCCAGTTGTTCAAATTTTTGTCCTCTGCAAAGAGGTGGCGACTCTACCAAAGAACCTAATGAAGATGTGAATACGGTTCAAGAATCTAGAACTATTTCCAATCAAAAGAACCATTTGTAGCTGCTGCAACAGTTCCAGGTATTTTTCGCTCTTGGTTTTCAAGAAATTGTGTATGGAAACCATATGTGAATGTTTTAGGAAAACTTTGGTTCCCTATTAGATGAATATGCATTATGAAAGGGAACAACAACAATAGTATTTCTTTCCATACTTCTAAAATGTAATATGCAACATGAGTAGAGAAGTATGTGTGTTGTGAGTTATGTCTTTGAGAAAGCTTAAGGCATAGGTATTTAATCAATGTTTTAGAATCATGGTTGATTTTGTAAATGATGTAACTGATAACCATGTATGAAGTTGATAGTGATTGAAGTTGTATACAAGAGGGTTTCCCTATGAAGTGCAAAGTAAAAGTATGCAGGGAAAACAAGTTATCCCAAGCCCTCAAAGGGATTTTGCTATTAAAAGATATATGCCATTGGTCTACAGTGGTATTGAAGGTTTCCTGAACCTAATCCCTAAATATGTTAGAAAGAATTTGCCCATATTCATAGGGAAAAGTTCAGAATTAGCCTCTAAGCATCTACAAAAATTCATGGATGTGATGGGGGATTATGAGGTAAATCATGAGGGTGTTGTTATGAAATTTTTTGCTCAATCCTTGAAGGATGATGCCAAAGATTGGTTCTCATATTTACCGTCATGTTCTATAGCCTCTTGGAATCAGTTTATGACAACTTTTGTTGAGCATTTTGGGGAAAGGGTGAATCCAAGTGAGGCGAGGAAAAACTTTTTGGAGATCCATATAAGTGAAAATGAGTTGGTCCTTGTTTTCAATCTTCGGTGTACAAAGGCAATAAGAGAGATCCCAGAGTACATAAGACCGAATGATGTTGAATTCTTGGTCATGTATCTTAGTGCATTTGACAGTAAGATGGGATTCTTGTTAAGGGATAAAGATCCTACAACTTTACTTCAGGCATATCAAACTGCCATGGACATTGAGAACAATTTAAAATACTCTATGATGAAAGGGTGTCTAGCTGCAAGTGTTGATTACCCAAGCACAACTCGTGCTTATAGAATTCAAGGACTAGGTAATGGAAATGATTGTCAAGCTAACAATGAATTTGCTGTTGTGATTTCTTCATCATAAAAATATGAAGATCATGGTGAGCACCAAGTTGAATGTCAACATAATTTGGGCATTGTTGATAAAAAGTCTTTTGTACAAGAGTTGTATGAAATGAGAAGATAGGAAGGAGTAAATGAGATACAGAGTGCTACTTCATGTCATGTTGTGACCAAATATTACAAGACATGTATTGCTGATATTTCATTAGAAAACAGTGACTCTGGTTGTGAAAGTGCAGCCCCAAGCTGTTGTTCAGAAGATTTTGAACATGGTTCATATAGTCAAGATTTTTCTTGTGAAGAAAGTCATGATGGGGTTGATAGTTCCGATTGCTTCTTTGAAGATTGTGATTGTTTTTTCTGAAAATGATGTTGAAGCATTTTCCTCACTTAAAGAATGCAATAATATAAATGTTCATAAAGTCATTTATCAACAAGTGAAAGAATAGGGAACATGTGAAGAATATACCAAATGTAATTTGGGTTCAAAATCAGAAGAGCATGTTTGTTGTGAGAGTGATGCAGAATTTGAAGACAAACATGTGTGTGATCAATATGTTGATTCAAAACATAATGTTAAGTATGATGAAGGTGCTAATAAGTGTGCTTATGATCCTGCTCTTCATGTTTGTTTGAATGAAGCAACGATGGAAAAGTTTATGATGCATGATGAGCATGATGATGAAACAATTGATTCATCAAGCACGCATATGGATCTTGAATCAGGGTCATTACCCATTGATAATATTGAAAGGCTGGCTGACTTATGTGATAGTAAAGTTCCTGATTATGTTGATATGGAAAACGTTATCAATCCATGTGTGGAGCAGCCAAGCAGTGACAATGATGATGAATCTCATATTGATGAATGTGAGGTTGAGTGTGATTACCTTTTGTTTGATGCTCCTAATTTTTTGAATATGCACATGGACATATTGTTACCACATGTGAGAAGCACTGATGTCCTTGTTGATAATGATTTGTTTGAGCCTTCATTGGAGGTATTTTGTTTTGAAAGGAATGATGATGTGAAAAATGAATTAGAACATTTTCTCAAACCTAAGATGAATGTATTTACTCATTCCTTGGATGTTAACAGTGCATGTGATTCCCATTTCCATGATACCAAGATGTGTTATGATGTACCTAAACGAAAGTGTCAAAAGATGGGCCAAGGTTGCAGTGATCAGTACAAGGATGCTCTTGAATGTGCATCTTTTATCTTTGACATATGCCAAGATGATTTGCAAGGAACACACCAAATTTTTTATGAGAAATTTCAATTTGATTTGCAAGTTGATTTTGATATGCAAATTGATAATCGGATTGAGCTTAATAGTTCCAGCCATATAGCGGAATGTGAGTGCTATTTTTGTCAGCTGGAAGGAATTTTCATAGAATGTGGCAATGTGCAAGATATTGAGGCAAGTTGTTTTCAGCTTGAGAATGGTTCATATGATGAATGTGATAGGTTGTTGCCACATGATAATCAGTATTTTGAAAGTATGCCTGACTTTCATATGCATAGTAATTGTGAACATGTTGATAATGTTGTAAATGATTGTCTGATAGGAGAGGCCAACATGTTTAACCAGGTAGATGGTTGTGATGAAACTATGTTTTTATATGATCTTGATCACCATTTCCAAATCATGCCACTTGATTTGAAATCAGAAAATAAAGAAAGTAACAGTGGTATGACTCATTTGATTTGGTTGACATATAATGAAGTTGAACAAAGAACAAGTTTACACTTGCCCAAAGGCAGCCTGATACTTGTGTTTGCAAAGATGCAGTTGTGCATGTTGTTACAGTTTGATAAGCGCAAGCATGATTTAAGGGGGATCAACTCTTTTTACAAAATTATATTTGACAGAGGTAAATGTTGATTCTTGTTGTTCATTTGGTGACCTAGGGTCATCAGATGAAGTTAAAAAATGAAAGTTGAATTGGGGAGCAGTTTGAAGGCACTTGACAGATTTAGAATTTGGTCTACTTTCCCTAGAGATTTGGAATCTTGTTATGCCCACAGGGGGCATACATCCCCAGACGGAGCCAATGTTGGCACTCTCAAATTTTGCAACAATTTGAGGTGCCCATTTCGAGAAATTTGCCTCTGCACTTTCAGAAGTGCACTTGAGGGGTCAGTTTGAATGACCTACTTTAGAGAATCAAAATTTGAGGCATGTTGATTTCCAAGCAAAACCCATTTGCAGACATATTTGATTGACATAGGAAAACATGTGTGTCAATTTTCAGCATCACACGATAGGTTTTGTCAAGATTTTGAAAGGTGAAGCTGGTGGGTTTTTGCACTGTTCTGCTATTTGTAGGTTGTCAGATTTGCGAAACAACCTCTTGTTTGAGCTTAGATTTCACAACCAGTTGGTTGTCATATCAAAATGAATGTTGTTCTATGTTCTTCATACCTAAATGATCTCAAGTGTCGGTTTTTAGAGCTTAATGATTTGATTTGCTATTTTTAGCAGATCGAAACCAAATGTTGTTTGCTCAGTTTCACATCTGCATTACTCACAGCCTTTCTGACTGGTCAACTTTGGTCGTTAATATCTTTTGACCAAAGATGTTTCATGGATTTTCCTTTTTCACACGTACTCAGGGTACCTTAATGAACTTATATGCCTGATGGAAACTCTCCAGGAGTTGTTTCACTATTTTTATAAATTAGCAGTTGAATGAGTTTTAATTGTTTTAGAACAGCTGTTGTTTCAGAAAAGTTCAGCTGAGCAACTTTACCGATTAATATTTTTCACCTCGTGATTTGTTTTGCCGAGCCGTTTGTTGCACTGCATTCCTGAAATGAATGACTACATGTTTGTGAAGTTTTTATTGCTCAGGGGGGTCATTTGACTAGTTTTCCAGTTTGATTCCTAAGGCAATTTGATCGGTTTTCACCATTCTGCAAAAGTGACAGAAAACAGTTTTTGAAGGGAGATACAATATGTTAAAGTTTGTGTCATTATTAGAAGTTGGTTTCCAAGGATTTTAAGATCCATTACAGGTGAAAGCATTAGCATTAGAACATATACTAGGGATGTGAAATGATCGAATTTGCTGCATAATGCATTAAAGATTCTTTCATTTTAAAAAAAGTTCGGATAGGAGGTGGTTCTAGTTACGAATGGTGAGGGCAGCCATCATGAAAAATAACTGGTAGATGTATGCATAAAAAATTTGAAGCATAGGCAAGGTAAGTGGCCTGTTTGACAAGACTCCTTTGTTAAATACAAAGCTCCAGGGGCGCCACAGTGATTGTTGCATAGGCACACTATGAACGTGTTTAGAACGCTTCAAGAATTCTCAGATTAATGTGATTAATGGTAAATGAGGATTGGCGCGCAGGTTTGTGTGAGAGGGCAGCGAACCTATGACAAGGATGTGGTCTCATGAACACCAGGATTGCATGATATGCACAATGAATTTATTGAAAGGACCTCAAAAATTCCTGGCAAATGCAACTTGTAAATGTTGCTCGAGCAAAGAAATGGAATGTTGTGATTACACACTACGTACAAAATGAAATATGTTAAGAATGTTTCTGAAACTTTCAAACCATTACATGTAGCGCCATCGAGCAGATCTAGAGGGTTATGGAGTGAGGACTCTGTCAGGCATGTTTTTGTGCAGAGAACAATGGAGATGCCAGGTGATAGGGACCAAATACCCCAACCTTTGGTAATACCTTCCCTGGCTTGCCCGCGCATGAGCCTTTGATATCTGTCAAAGGTGAGTAAGGGAAAAGTCATCACTTGCGTGGAAAAATGGTCTTAGAAACTTTCTTGCAAAAGTTAGATGGAGGAGGCACGACCAACATGTAGAGAAGCCTACGCCAAACACGGAGGAGGGAGCTCAAGAAAATAGAGCTGGAGGAGAAGGTATGTTGGCACGCCTGGCAGTTGGGAGCCCTGCACTGGGTATGAAGTGCACAGCCAAATGAGGTGGGCACATCCAGAGGATGGAGAGCCCACGCCATCAAGCTGCAAAGGACGGATGGCGGTCTCTTTTATTTGTCTTTCCCTGTGCAGCGAGTGAGGGGAGCTAAATGGAAGGGCGCGACAACATTTAGAGAATGTGTGCTCATCCATCAGAGCACAGTGAGCATGCCTCCATCATAAGGTAATGTGGATACGATGCAGGAGTTGGTTGGCCATAGTTTAGTTCCAAGCGCGCCTCACAGGCTTATGAGATAATGGTAGAGATGATATGTACAAATGCATCTATTGATAAGGCATTTGCAACTTTCAAGCATGAGGGGCGCAACCAATAGGTGGAGTTGCAGCCTGAAGGTAATGAATATCCATCAATACAGGGAGCATAATGAAATGGAGGCCGCCATGAGTGTTGAGCAATCAGGAGCAAACAGAAAATGAATTAGGGTAGCAATTAAATAAAGGAGGCAGGATGAAATCCAATGATGGGAATTTTGGGGGAAACGTAGCCAGATCTCAACCTTTGCCTGCTAGGTCGCAATCGGAAGATGTCGAGCCATTACACATTGCGTGATCGCGGGGATATGGGGAAATAGAAAATTAAAACATTTAGTATTAAATGTTTTCCTAAAGTTTGTCAAATGATTTTAAATATGGTGGGCCTCAAATATTTTAAAATGGCTCGGGTGAAATAAAGGAGCCCGAGATATTAAAAAAGGGTAATAAAATGTGCCAAGTGAATTTTTAATGGGGAACTCGATACATTTAGAGGAGATGAGTAAAAACATTTAAAATTAAATGTTTTTGGCTAAATATTATCAAATGTTTAAATGGAGGGGTGGGGCCCATTTCTTTTTCTCTCGGGTTCTTTTAAAATATTTTAAATGAAATGTGAATAAATTAAAGAGCACGGGGGAAAAATAATTCACGTGAGGTTTCACTTGTTTTTAAATGGAGTGTTTTAAATGAGATTTTAAAACATTATAATGCACAGGAATAGGTGAATAAAGTTAAATGTTTTATAATATGACTGTGCTGGGGTAAAAAGTGAATATGCAGAGTAAAATGCAGCAAAGAGTAGAAACAAAGATAAATGAATTTTTCATGGGGGTGGAGAGTCTTTCTTTCAGTTGCAAGTAATGAGTGAAGAATGGACACATGGGAATTTTTTTGTTGAAGAATGAATTGAGCACATGCTATTTTGAAAACAGAATGAAGTTTGTTAAAGGGAAATGGAGAAGATATTTTGCATATCACTATTCAACGGTGGAGATATTTTCGGATGGCTTTTCCTATTCAAATTTAGGGTTTCTTCTGGAATTTCTTCTCCTCTATTTATTCTCTTTTCTTCTCATTGTAATGAGGGAGCAAGTTAGCAAGTGAGCAAGTCAAATTCTAGTGTGGAGCTGCATATCAAATTGTAAAATTTGTAGTTATAGAGGCAATGCAAGTTGGATTCTATGTCTTTTTGTTGTAGGATTTGAGTTTATGAGGATTTAGTGTTTCATAACAGTACTGGCATTTGAGTTTAACTGATAAATCTAGGCTCATGTATCTCTTATGTGCAAATGTATTTTTATTTTGAATGAAGTAATCAAGGGTTATTCTGTTCATCTCACTGTTGTGGTGTGTGCAATTCTAGTTTTAGCTTTAATTCAAAGAATTAATTAAATTGCTTAAATGAGATTGCAGATTGATATGTTTTGTACAAGGATTTGGTAAGTAGTATTGAGCTAAGGTACAAATTGGTGATATTGTAAGGCAGTATAATCAGAGATATTATATGCTATGTGTTGAAATCTACTATGAACCATTAGGTGTTGGTGAATTTGACTCCTCCAATGGATATGGCACTGGTCTAATTTGCATTTGTTATTTGTGATTCAGTGTTTGTTTGTGTTCAGCTGGGGCTTGCTATAATTTTAAACATAATGATTATCTTTCACCATGAAGTTGTGTTGTAATTATCTCACACTCTAAATGGTTGATATTACTGATGAACAACCAACTCTCTTCAGTTTTATCCCATTCTGTTGAGCTATTATGTGAGATTATTTGTTTGAAGTTAATGATTGTTTATAATTTTTTTGTAGAAATTGTAAACCCATTAAGGGATCACCCTCCCCGAGTCTTGAAGAGCCCAAAGTGTAGGAGGTCTTTTAAAATCCTCGTCAGTTGGTTTAGGTCCTCCAAGCTGCCCTTGATTGGAATTGGCAATTCCATGGGTAGATTAGGAGACAAACCTGGTTTACATTAAAAAACACCAACACCACCTAAGGGGACCCATTTTCCCAAGGTGGTGAATGAGTCCCACCTTAGCTTTTTGATGTGGATTTTTGGGATTTTTAAGTGAAATGAGCCTCAAGATCTTAAATAATGTGTCTTAGGGGCCTATAAATGATGATTTAAAGGATAATTAATGCAAGGGTGCCCAAGATAGGTCTAAATTAGACCAAGGATTGTACTATCTCCAAGAAGGGAGTACAATTATGGTGGTCACATTTACCCCCCACTTTAGCGCCCATATGACTTTGCGTGCATAAGTAAGCTAAAGGACTCTAAACAATACACTTTATCTCATAAAAGGATACTCATATGTGTTCATTCACAATACGTGATAATGAAGCCCCCATTGTCCTACAACACAAATTTTTTAGTTTCCCAAAACTCCTTTATACCTCACTTCTTTCTATAAATCACATTCAAGGGTAGATGTATGCCCCCTTGATTATGCTTGCTTAATAAAGGTGGAATCAAGGTAGCATTCTAGCCATGTCGAATATGGTTAGTCATAGCATAGGGAATTTCCAAGTACCATACCACATAATTATAGATAGTTGATGATGTTAGGAATGGAATCATGATTCCAACACAACAAACGACATCAAAAATGGAGCTCTCTAGCACCCTTTATGTTGATTGGAATGAAATGCACTTTTAAACCCTAATATAGTAAAAAAAAAACTAATTTTAACTTACATAAGAGAAAAAAAATTGAAGCAGATTCTAACTTATTTTATCATTTACCTTTTTTTAGCTTGAAATTAATTGAAGGGTAGTGAAAGATTCCTAGCATGCAGGATTACAGGCCTGCGAGAGTGGACGTCCTGCGAGACCAGCTAGCACATGGCGAGCGCCATCATGAGGTGAGTTGATTTTTCTACCTTCACTTTGTCCTTACGCATTTATTTTAATATGATTTTTACACATTTCTAGGTTAATTTAGGGCCTTGGAAAAAAGTTCACAAAGTGTCCCCTTTTTTCGCAAAGTGTCCCTTTTGTTCATGAAGTGTCCCACTTTTTCGCAAAGTGTCCCATTTCTTCGCAAAGTGTCTAGGACCTTTAGGAAAGTACACTAGAACAACTTTAGTACACTTTTATGACTTTTGATGTAAAAATTTAAGAGATTAGACTGCTTATAGGACATATTTTTTCTTTTTTGTTAGGTTCCCACCCATTCACGTCATCATCTGGGTGGCAGGCAGATTAGTCTTCTACGAGATTTAGCCCCCACTCTTTCAGTGGAGGATACAAAGCTTTTGCAGACTATAGGACTATACTGGGCGTTGATGAGGCCCTGCATTGACCTCATAATCATTAAGTTTTTACCTTTTTAATACTTTATATGTGGCTTTAAAAACTCATAATCTTCTCTATTATGTATGTTTTATGAACTTATAGAGGTATAAAGACTTAGCATATGAATGGTTAATATAAGTTCTTATTTTTTGTTATATGCATGATTAAAATATGGTGATTAATCTATAAATGCTTTATCATACGTATACATTTATTATGAATCTGGATCTAATGTTTAATACTCAGCCAAGTGATGAATGGCGAGATTGTTTGTGACTCATCCTCAAATGAGTTATGATCCACTAATCTCCTTTTTTATGACTCATCATGTTGAATGAAGACTTTACCAACTACAACTCGAACTCCAGCACCACACATCCAGTTCACAAATATGGAATTCAATGCAATTGAAGGCAGTTACAAGGATCCACACCAACTTTGTTCCTACGCGCCAGGATATCTTTTAGACTTTGAGTAGATTAAGTTTTTCGCTTATCTGTTATTTTTGAAATAATGTTGGATATTTATATCCAGAGCCAATGCAATTGGATGTGAGATCGTATCAAGTTTTTGATCTTTCTCATGTAATTTCCCTTCTATTTTAAGATTAGAATCATTTATGTAATTCAACCCTATTTGGGCACATTAGTTGGAAATAAGAAGAAATTTGATCTCAACATTGTGTTCAAGATTCTTTCAGCATGCTTTCTGAATGAGGTGATCTTGTTAGTTGTTAAGATTTGATTATCACTACTAAGTTTCATTTTCCATATTATCTCAAGTTGAAATGATTTCATTGCTATAAGTTGAAAGACAATTTATATTGAAGTTGTATTGCATCATTATTTTTACATTGTTCTGTTTTATTGAGTTCTTTAGTTCATTTCTTAGTTTAAAGATCATTTGCATATCTGAGATAATCTAAAATATCATTTTAATGGATTATGTGCAAAGAAAGATAGTTACTTGTCGATTTAGTAAGTGAGGAATGGAATAGTTTATTTTCAAAGCAATTAATCAAGTTTTAAATATATTTTAAAGTTCTGCAAATTAGATTAAGTTAATTCTCCATTCCCTCATAAACTAACTTGTCTTGGAACAAAATATCTCTATTCAAATTCCATTTTGAAGGTTATTTAGGATAAATTAGGAATAGAAGGTTAGTTCAAAAAAAATCTTAAAAGAAAAAAAAAACAAAAATAGCTCTGAATCACTCCTAACTGAGCCAAAACTGCAAAAACCCCCCCAAAGACTGATCCAACTCTTATCACAGATAGCTTTAGACACCCCTAGGTTGACATTAAAAAAATTAAATTAGTGGGAATTGTGACATCAACAACTTCCTACCATCATTTTTGGCGTCATTGCTGAGGAAAAATTGGCTTTAAAAAGAAAATCTAAGCCTTAAGTGTATGTAAGATCAGTTAATGAATGTTTTCAAATATCAGTCTAGAAGACTTGTAAGAGGAAATATAGATAACCATCAAGAAGAATCCCAACCTAGTGCTACAAGTTCACCCTCTGCTAGGTCAGAATCTACCCAGTCAGAAAGTATGGGAGATAGAGATCAGGAGGAGGAGGTTCCCAATAGAAAATTTTCCTTTCCCATCGCTATAAATGTCTGAGCTAATGAGCCACCAATGAAAAATATCTCACCTTAAAATTTACCTACATTTAGAGGGAAAACTTTGGAAGATCCTGATCATTTTTTATTCGAGTTTAAAGTGTTATGTCAGACTTATGATTATACATCTGACAATCAAAAATTGAATTTATTTCCATCCACTCTTAAAGAATCAGCTTTACGTTGGTTTATGGGGTTAACCTCAAATTCAATAAATACTTGGGATGAAATAGAAACAATATTCCTGAATAAATATCAAGATTATTGTAGAGTCAGGGATAGGAAGGAAGAAATATTTAAAATGAAGCAATTGGAAGACGAGAGTCTAGAGGACTATGTAGACAGGTATCAATTTGTTCTAAAAAGGTGTGGAAATGGATTAGATCAAGAAATTAGTAAGTCTATCTTTTTAAAAGGAATTGATGATGATTCTAGAGATGCCTTGAATTTAATAGGAAAAGGGGATATTAATAAACAGTCATTTGAGGAAATTACTAAAATCTGTAGGAATTATTCCAGAACAAGACCAGGTTATAGGAGAAAAAACAAAGGTTCTTCGTCAGATGTCTCTAAAGTCATGGAAGAAATTGCAATCTTAAAAACATACATCCTCCTTCATCTCAATTCTTAGCCTAATAAAAGAATAGTTGAACCTTTGGCCATCTACTGTCCTAAATGTAGGGATAAGCATCCACTGAGGGAATGTCCTTTTAATCAAGTAGATCTGTGTGACATGTGTGAAAAGAAACATTCTACTGGTAAATGTAGTCTCCTTCCAGAAATTAGGAATCAATTGAAGAAGTCAGTAGAAGAAGAATTGAATTTTGTAGGATAGAGACAGTTTAACCTTGCCCTTGGTCAACCTAAAAACAATTCTAATTGGGGTTCAAATCAGTGGAATAATCAATGGAATTCTCTTGGTCAATGGAATCCCCAACTAATACAGAATCCACTTCCACCCATGAAAAACCCTTGGGTACCATCATGGGTGCAGACTGAATATCCACAATGGAACCAACCTTAGTGGTAGCCAAACTAGTCTCAATGGCAGCAGAATCAGATCCAATGGTAGCATCACCAATGGCAACCTAATCAAGGAAATAATCAATGGAAGAATCAGGGGCCAAAGAGACCCTAGAATCATAATCAGTTAACTGGACAAAACCAGTCAATCAGCCTCAGATACCTACTCAGCCAGTTCCTAATCCTAAGAATGTTAAACCTCAGCAACCTACTTGTAATTTTGATCCTAACACAGTTAATTTGAATAACATTGAAACAGGAGATATTCATTTGAGGAATATATTTATACCAACAAAACCTGATGAAACTAATGAAGATCAACAACAAGATTTAATGAAGGAAATGGAAAAAGAAATCAATAAAGATCATGTTAAACAAGCACCATTTCCTTCATGACTTAATCAGGAACCATTGGTTGAACAAGTAGATAAAAAGGATGATCTGATTGATCCTTAGATTATTGATGAGCTCAAGAAAATAAAAATTGAAATTCCCCTATTGAGGGTTATTCGTGATATTCCAGAGATCAACCAGTTGGTTAAATCTTTGTGTCTTAAGACACCTGAGAGGAAAAATAATTTCCCCCCTACAATTCAAGTTGGAGGAAAGTTGTCTGATGTCCTCTCAGGGAAGCTAATTCCACAAAAATATGGTGATCTAGGAAGGCCTGTGATTACCCTTAGCATTAATGGTATTGAAATTTAGAATGTTCTTATTGATTTGGGAGCTTCCATTAATGTTATTAATACTGAAACAACTGAAAAGATTGGGATCATGAATGTTAAACCAACAACTACAATTCTAAAATTAGATGACCAGTCAATTGCAAAACTTGAGGGAATTCTTGAAGATGTCATTATCACTATTAACACTTGGGATTATCCTGTTGATCTCCTTGTGTTAAAACCTAAACAAAGAAAGAGGGGTTATCCTATTATTTTAGGGAGACCTTGGCTAGAAATTTCTGCTACACTCATTGATTGTAGATTTGGTAGTATGACTATTTCTAATAGAATGAAAAAAAAGAAGTGACTATGTATCCACTAGCTAAACCATCTTTAACATCTGATAATCAAACCTGGATTGATGATCCTGATCCTGAGGATGAAGAAATAAGGGGCCTTGTAATGGTGACCTTGGCATAACATGTTGAGGAATATCAGGATTCTGTAAACATAAGAGAAGAAGAGCTAGGAGAATGTAGTGATTTTGAAACTTCATCATTTTGTCCTTTTGTTAACATCGCAAAACATGATGAGAATAGGTTACTTCATCAACTTCTCCCACATCATTGTCCCTTAAACACGTTAATTAGTGATCCCTTGAATCTTCAAGAAAATACAAAACAAATCCTTGTTCAAGCTGACAAACCTTTACTTATCAACAGTGCTTTAACAACAAAACAAGAGGAAGAACTAAAAGGAATTTTAGAGAAAAATACAGGAGCCTTCGCTTGGGATTATAAGGATATGAGAGGAATTCATCCAAAAATTTGTAAATACCACATCTATACTGAAGATGTCAAACTGGTAAGACAACCTCATAGAAGAATCAACCTTGCTCTAAGAGACTTTGGGAAATTAGAGATAGAGAAATTGCTCCAAGTAGGATTCATTTATCCTATTTCAGACAGCAAATGGGTTTCTCCATTGGTCATCGTACCTAAGAAAAATGGGAAATGGAGAGTGTGTGTGGATTACAGAGAACTAAATAAGGCTACAAAGAGAGACTATTTTCCATTACCCTTCATAGATCAGGTATTGGATTACTTATCTGAAAGTAGTTATTTTTCTTTCCTTGATGGGTTTAGTGGATATAACCAGGTACAGGTAGCTTTAGAGGATCAAGATAAAACTACATTTACATGTCCATGGGGTACCTTTTCTTATAGGGTTCTACCTTTTTAGTTGTGTAATTCTCTTGCAACCTTTCAACGTGTTATTCTTGCTATTTTTGCAGACTTGACAGCAACATGTGTAGAAGTTTATATGGACAATTTCACGATCCATGGGAAAACTTATGAAGAGTCTTTGGAAAGTCTGGATAGAGTCCTAAAAAGATGTAAAGAACATAGAATGTCATTAAAACATGAAAATATTTTGCTAATGATGATAAAAGGAATTGTTTTGGGTCATCATGTGTCAAAAGAAGGAATCAAAGTGGACCCAAAGAAAGTTGAAATAATTTTGCAAATACTTGCACCTAGGAATCAAACTGATGTAAGGAGTTTTTTAGGACACTTTGGTTATTATAAAAGATTTATTGATGGATTTAGTAGAATAGCAGGTCCACTCTTTACTTTATTGAAGAAAGACTCTGAATTTTTGTGGATTACATCTTGTCAAGAGTCATTTGATCAAATCAAAAAAGCTTTAACAACTTCACCCGTTATTGTTGGTCCAATTTGGGGTGAACCATTTCATATTTATACAGATGCCTCTAATTTTGCAATTTGAGCAGTTCTTGGGAAGAAGGATGAATCTAGAGAAATGCATGCTATATATTATATAAGAAAAAACCTCAATCCAACAAAACTGAATTACACTACTACTAACAAGGAATTCCTAGCAGTTGTGTTTGCTATAAATAAATTATGACATTATATCACTGGATATAAAAAATTTGTGCATACTAACCATGCACCTATTCATTATCTCATGAATAATTTTTTTGTGGGAGGACGTATAATTAGATGGTTGTTATTACTTTAGGAATTTGATATAACCATCGTTGATAAGCCAGGTAGAGATAATGTTGTAGCTGATTTTCTATCAAGAATTGTTTTGCAGGGTAATAATGAGCCTATGGAAGATGTGTTTCCCAATGAACACCTATTTGCAATATCAATCAATCACCATGGTTTTATGATATTGAAAATTACTTAGTAAGTGGAAAATTTCCTTATTTTTCAGCAAAACAGAAAAAGAGATTGATTAGAGAAAGTTCTCATTTTGAATGGATTAATGGTTGTTTGTTTAAAATGTGCCCAGATCATGTAATGTGAAGATGTGTGTAGGAAAATGAAGTATATGATATATTGAAAGTATGTCATGATCAACCAGGGGCAGTACATTACTCTACAATAAGAACGGTTCATAAGGTCTTACGAGTAGGCTATTTTTGGCCTACTATGACTAAGGATACATCTCATTACATCAGACATTGTGATCGATGTCAGAGAATGGGGAGACCTACAAGATCAACAGAGATGCCATTACAAGCACAAGTATCACTTGAACCATTTCAAAAATGGGGTATTGATTTTGTTGGCCTAATAGATCCTCCATCCAAGGGAAATCATTATATACTGGTATGTATTGATTATGTTACAAAATGGGCAGAAGTCAAAGCATTGACAACTGCTAAAGAGGAAAAAGTTGCAGATTTCATATACAAGAATATTCTACAAAGATATGGAGCACCTAAAGAACTTGTGTCAGATCAAGGAACACAATTCATGTTTGTAATGCTTCAGGTATTTCTAGAAATATATCAAATTCAACACAGGAAATCATCACCTTATCATCCTCAAGCAAATGGGCAGGTCGAGGTGACCAATAGAGAACTAGAAAATATTCTCACAAAAATAATTTCATGTAAGAAGAGTGATTGGTCTGATAGGTTAACTGAAGTTGTATGGGCATACAATACAACATGGAAGACAACTACTAGATTTTCACCATATGAGTTGGTTTATGGAATAACTCCTATTTTTCCCATTGAGTTTGAGTTAGAAACACTTATAACAGTTGTGGATGTAGGGATAGATATTACTAAAGCACAAAGGAATATAATAATGAAATTGAACAAATTGGATGAGATGAGAACTAAACCTTTGCACCGAACACAATTCATTCAAGGACAGAGGAAACAGTGGCATGATAAAAATATCTATAGTAAGCAATTCACTGCAGGTGATTGGGCTTTGTTATTTGATTCAAGGTTTCAAGAATTTAAAGGAAAACTACACACAAGATGGCTTGGGCCATATGAAATTGAACAAGTGTTTGATAATGGAGTTCTTCAATTAACACCCATAGATGGGTAGAGAAAAACAATGTTGGTAAATGGGCATTGGCTCAAACTTTATCACAAACCAGCATCAAAAGAGGAATTTATCATAGAGCTTCAAGAAATAATTGAGCATATTTATTAAGGAAGACTTTTCTTCTTTGGGGAAAATGGCCAGTCCTTAAATCCATTATTGATGGGTATGAATAAACAAAGTAAATTGAAAACTAGAAATGGTCGTTTACTTTGCAAAAAAAAAAATTTAAAAAAAAGAGAAAAAAAGTGAGGAAAAAGAACTCCTGATCATACTTGATCAGTAGAATTGAATTAACTCAAGCTTATAATAGCTCATTATCATGCCTGATTTGAAGAAGTCCAAATGATTAAAGTTTTCATATTTACTCCTGATCATTCCTAATCTCTTCTAATCAGTTGAGATTGATAAATTAGGTTGAAAATATTTTCAAATGTTAACTATGTTGATTCAATCATGAGCGCATGAAATGGTTGTGTGTTGTCAGAATCTTTTTAGCTTCAATTATTACTAATACGTTTGTGTAAATGTGCAGGTACAAGGTTAATTTAAAAATTCAAAAATTACTGACTTGACATGTAGAAACAAGTGGGCTCCCACAAGGGTTGAGCTCAACGTGTCTTACATTAATAATTTTATTGAGATTAAATTTTGATTTTTGATTGTGTGGTTTAAAGTGTACATGTATCACCATTATTCCCCATCATTTGAAATCCCCATCATTGATAGGTAAGCATTTATATCTCCAGGCATTTTTTGAAGTTTGAAGTATATTCAATATAGGTTATAAAGTGAACTTAATAGATTAAATTATGATTTTTCAAAAGGCCAAATATAATTTGTTTTAAATGAATAAATGAACCTCTCATTACTTAATTGGGTAATAAAAATGAAAAGATAGTTTCAAGGTGAGGTGATGGGCAAGCAGATTGAGATGTACATGACATGTTCTTGTTAGTACATCAATGAGATATAATAGGCATGCAAAGTACATGCAGTTAATATTGCATTCATTATGATATCTTGCCATTCATTTTAGAAAGGAATTAATGCCGCCATTTCAAACATAAGAGGATTGTCATTTCTGGAAATTTCGACATTGTTGGTAGTCTCTGAGCTCCTAGAATTCCAGTCTTGTAAAA